>CM056193.1:73323752-74523752 GCA_029692085.1 Gymnothorax javanicus | reverse complement strand
GCTTGGGAGGTGTTCCTAATAAACTGGGCAGAGGAACAGACTGAAGACTGGTTAACAGGAACGTTGTCCTAATCCTGGAGATCAAGAGAAAGGCTTTGGGGGCTTGTTCCTAAAAAGAACTTCAGTATTTAAATATCATTGAAGGTTCTGAATAATTTCTGAAGACGATAAACTCTAGACAAGGAAGATACTAACTGGTTGCTTCAGGGTATGTAGCAAGTGACAATCCAGCAACTTACACACTCAAACCAATGGGTTATAGATGCCACAAACAGATAAGAGAATGGGGGAACACAAATGCATTACACACCGAAGGGGGGGCACGCAGGACACCAAACCAATCAAAAGAGACAAAATATCTAAATGACACTCAAGTTACTGGATGGGAGGAGAAACCAAGGGAATTCACATGAGGATTGTGTTAGCAAAGGGTATGTCTACGTGTTTGTGAGAAAGAGAGTGAGTAAATGTCTGAGAGAAAGACTGAGAGTGTGTATATGTGCATGCTGAGGTATATGTGTGTGTGTGTGTGTGTGTGTGTGTGTGTGTGTGTGCTTGTGTGTGTGTGTGTGTGTGTGTGTGTGTGTGTGTGCGTGTTTGTATGCAGAAATATATGTATGTGTGCCTGTATGGGTTTGTGCACGTGCGAGAGAGTGTGTGTGTATGTGTGTGTGTAAGGGGAAGTATATTTGTGTGCAATGCCTTTTTAGGAGGACGTCCTCTGTCTTTTAGACTGTCTGTGTCCAAGAGCAGCCATCTCTGAGTGACTGCTTTGATTTCACAAAAGTCCATATCCAATGTCAGCACACTGGGGTGTGTCCACTTATCTGTTGAGAAAATCTACCACAGCCCACAAAAGCTTGCTAGTGTACAGACCTCATGTGTTCTCCTATGACCAAATAACTGAAGGCACTTTTCGAATAGATCAGAGGAGAGGGAATCACACATGTCTATAGATGAAATTTACATGCCTGTTTTTAATTAAGGAAGAGTTTGGATGAAAGCATTTATGCAAGGTGCATGGGAGTGGTTAAGCCTTCTTAACCCCCCTTTTCAGGATGCACTGGGTAGATTATGGTCTTTAAAATGATGGACACTGGCCTTCTCCTCCTCCTTAGCATGTGCAAGCACAATGGAAGCTGTACTCTGGTCCTGACTCACCACAGCAAGGGCAGATGAGAGGAAATTGGCGAACAGGGGCAATAGGCGAGAGGAGGGGGCATCGCACACATGCATGGACACACACTCTGGGATGCATGCATGTATGCCAAAACATCATGGCTCTTAGACTATTAGAAATTATTGCCAAGTTTCCTATAGCAGCGAGCGTGTAGCAGTGCCTTGACCAGATCAAATATTTTCTATTATTTGGGGTGGTTTTTTCCCCTGCTTTTTTCCCAACTAGAACACAATCAAACTGTTTAGTCTGCCGCAGAGGGCGAAAATAAAGTTCATCTGAGTGATTTACCTGTATCAGCAAGACAGCCTTCTTCAAAATGGTGCTTACACAGAAAAAGATTCATAGTTCAGTATTTCAGGAGAATGAAAGCTGTAACATTTCCAAAACCTATTCATTTATGCACCATTTAAGTTTTATCTGTTGTAGAAAGTACAAGATGGATAATTTATTTTCTCACAAGGAACAAACAACATCATGGGATTTGAGGGAAAAGAATGAAGATTATGTGGATCCTTAGAGCAGGATTACACTATACTATTGGGCTGCTTAAAGGGCATGTTCTGTTGACTTTTGTCACTACTGGAGAGCAAACCTAAACTTCCTCCTTCGCAAGATAAAATAGGTACTTTGCACTCTGTACTGGGCGTTGGCTACATGATGTGAGACATGATGTCATTTAGTTCACATCCCTTTGGCTAATGGTTCTTCCCTTAAAATAAATTGTGGTGAACAAGCTTCTGTTTCAGTATGAGTGGAAGCACGCATTTTTTTCTCGACAAGGCCAATGCTGTAGGCAGCTGTATTACAAGCTCAGTCTGCTCTTCTCACGTGCATAAAGCAGATAAAATCGTAATAAATATATGACCAGAACCCAGGTTTATTCTCCTGGATTTTGGTTTACAACTTCAATTTGTGTTTCTAAACCTCTGGATCACCCCCAACCTCCTTGCCAAATTTTAGGAATTCCACAGCAACAGGTTTATTTTATTTTAGACATAAATATTTCCAGTGCTCCACTTGGGTTGGCCTCAACCAATTAATTTTGATTTTACAAGGAAAATAGTTCTGGAGTGACCAGAGAACAGGACAAGCTCACCATGCTAATACTTTTCTGAAAGTCTAGTATTGTCTTATAAGACTCATGATAATGGCAATTGCCCATTTATGATAATGCCTTAGAAAACTGAAATTTTCTTATGCTACCTATTTATGTTTGGTCTGCCAAATATACATAAAATGAGTAAAATACTACAATACTGTGATATACTACAGAGCAGAAGCTACCAGTAAATGTATGAAACATATTGATCAGGTGTAACAAGAGATCCAATACACGGTATCTTGTTTTAGGGCTAACTGAACATATATGCTTTGATACAGCTCCCTTATTGGCTAATCTGAGTGTTGAGTGTGATGTGAGGGTGTTTCATGACAGGGCATTTACTGCCAGCATTTACATTTATTGACAACAGTATGAGATAGCTTTCATCTTATTTCAATGGCGATAGGCAAGACAGTCCACTTACAATGTCCGCAGAATCATCTGGACTGAAGGGCGAGTGTACACTACTTCCGTGTTTAAATAATGCTGAATTTATTTTGGAATTGCACCTTGTGTTTACACAGGCTGGCATTAGTTCTATTAGTTATCTCTTTCAAACTTAACTGGATAAGGATATGAACAATTCTGACTGTTAAGGCAGTATTATATAGCTAATAAATGGCAATAATGATGAAAAAGTAATTTGAGTTTTCCTTTAAAGTATTTGAAAAGGATCCCAGGGTTACATTTTCCCTGTCATCTAGGAGGGGAGTTACATTGTGTATAACATGCAGCGATATATTTGTTCCCAAAGGCACACATACTGCTTTTAATGTTTCCGATTTGAAGAATTTATCCTCTGAAATCCAAACATCACTTGCATACAGCAATAATATCACATTTTATCAATGTACAATATAATTCACGTGTAACGGAATAATTGAATTAATGAACAAATGCAATAATCATTTTACAGGTGTGGGAATTATTGAAAGATTCTGTTATACGGAAGATGGCTAAAACACCACAATATCCATCTGCATCTGTGCTCCCACACAAACATTCATAAACACACACACACACACACACACTCTCTCTCTCTCTCTCTCTCTCTCTCTCTCTCTCTCTCTCTCAAGATTAGTCTAAGTCAACCACATTATTCATAGTGTATTCATGCTTTTCTGTTTAACATTCTTTTCAATTCCTAACCATTCATCATTTGAATTTCTGAACTATACCTGTATTTAACAAAATTGGCAGCCTGTCCATGGTGTGTTCACCAGTCTCTTGCCATTATCCACTGACATAGGCTCTAGTCCTCCACAACCTTGTCCTTGAATAAGCAAATTAGAAAGTGGATTGATTAATATATTGAACAAATTTTATTTGCAAAAACAGGATAATTGAAATACATTCAAAATTTTGAGAAACCTCTAAAAGCTACCACTCTATACCTTTTCTGAGGTGGGCAATTACATTGCATGATATGGCTCTGTGTTTCTTTCGCTCACACACAAATGCACATAATTTCGTGGCAGTGCATAATAAATAAATACTCGATGAAGGGGCATGTAGTACCATGGAGGTCTATGGTGAGTGCCTTTAAAAAGACTACTGGTTGCTTTAGTTTGGGATAATTCATTTCTGTGGTTGATAATGACACCTACTGGACATTATGTGAATGATTGCAGTCATAGTCAGTAATGCTTATATAAAGTGAATGTATTATATTTTTCTGTTCCATAATTATAATTGCTGGAAAAATAAATGATGGATACCAAATGTCCTGATAGTTATTGGATAAATTAATACATGTATATATCCAATAATCAGTACCAACAATCAAGCACTGCACTGAGTATAACCTCATTCATTCATTGAGCCATTGATTCATTCATTCATATATAGATAGAATGTGCACGAGAGTATGCATACGCACACGAACATTGACTAGCTATTTGTGAGCAATAAAAATATGTAAACAAATGAATGGTTTACTGAGTGTTTTTTTTTTTTTTTTTTTTGTCTAGACAGATATTCTTAAATTCCTTTATTTGGACAAACCCCTTGAGGTGTAACACCTCGTTTTCAAGGGGGTCCCAAAATATATAAGATATCTTTAATAGCCGATTGCAACAAAGGAATGAATGAATGAATTTGTTAGTTGTTGAATCACTGCAGTGCTTACATGAGTGGTTAAGGTGTTACCATAAATCCTTGATTCAAACTGGCAGATATTTAATTTATCAAATTACATATCCTCTGAATATACTTCTGCACATCATAGTGGCAAGTGATATTTTGCAGTTATTGCAAGCTAAATTTGTGGGAGATATAGTGTATTAACATTTGTCACGTCCTGACTGTTTCCCTTATTTGTTTTTAGATCTCCATGTCACTTCCGTTTGCATTTCGTTAATTGACTCTAATTATTACCTCCGCCAAGGGGGTTATTTTTCACCTGTTTGTCTGACTAATTACCTAAAAAAAAGTGTAAACCATCTTGTGTTCACAGCACTTAAAACGTGGTAAGAATAACTTTTACCATATGCTCTTTAAGTACCGTCCACACAATGCAATTAAGTTGGCTTTCATAATTTTTTGAGGTAATAGGTTTCCACAAAAGATTTGAGTTTGCCACACTATCTGGGTTTACAGTACACAGTTTGCCAAGAAATTGGGCGGGATGATAGGCGGCAGTCCAAGAAAGAGCTTATTTAAATTTTGGAAGTGGTCTGGAACATATACTATTACCAAAAGAACAGATATATGTGGTGACGGAGGTATGCACTCTACCAAGTGCCCTCTAGTTTAATTTTTGTCTTATTTCATTCCTCTTCCTCCTTATTTCACTCCCTTTGCCCTCACAGGCATTTTCCATTTGGTTTATTGTTGTCTTGTGTATTTAAGTTCCCGGTCTTCGTCTTCCCTTGGCCTGATTTTTGTCTTGTGTCCTCCTTCATTGGTATATTGCTGCTAAAAAACAAGTATCTATTTATTATTCTCTCCTAAGTCTTTGGTCCTAATGAACAGCTTCACCTCAGACTCCTCCCTGCCTCATCTTCAAGTTCCAGCCTATTTTCTGCTTTACCTCAGACCAATCTAAGAAAAAAAAGTCTCCAGCCTTTTTTAATTTTTCAGTTTAGTTAATAAAAGGCCAACTCTAGCGTATTCAGTGATTTAGCACTTGGCTCTATTCTGTTTCACCCGACAAATATTGCCTGGAATTAACCCTGATCATTATGGCCTGCTATTTTTGAAAGATAGCACACAATGACTCGCAATCAACTGACCTTCAAAAGGTCAGATATTATGCAATTCCTGAACTTAATGACATAAGGAAGGTACGGGACAATGGGATTAATAAAATGTACAACATATCAATACCTTCTTTATGATGGAGCTACATAAATGACAAGCCTAAGCAGTGCTCATATGTCCCTACAATTTGAACATTTCCCTCAATATTTGGATGCATGCATGCTTGAACAATTACTGCAGTTATGGGCATCCGTTTCCTATGCATGCTTGCCATCCATTTATTACCTACAGTAATTAACCATTAAAAGTAAACAGGAGTTGCTCTTGAACCTTGGTCGAGTAGCCAGCATTTCCTGAAGATTTTCATGTTGTGGAGTTGCACTCCAGTGGAATAAGCATTGCCTTTTTCTGTACTCCTGCTTTTCAAAAGTCAAATATGAAGAAACAGCAGTGAAGTTTTGAAAATAGCAAAGTTTTTGCTTTATGATGAATATTTTCTGCAGTAAAATTGGTGAGAAACAATGTAAGTAAATAATAAGTAGGTCAGTGGCCAGAACTAAAGAGGCAGACTGCAGCTTTGATTATGGAATTAAGGTAGGATGATACAAAGAAACACAACCTCGCCTCTGGAAAAATTGAGATGCTGTGTAAAATGTAAATAAAAAATAGAATGCAATGATTTACAAATAATTTCAAACCTATATTTAATTGAAACTGGAACAAAGACAACATATCATGTAACTTGAAACTGAGAATTTTTATAGTTTTTTTGGAACATTTCTGGTCATTTTGAATTTAATGCCAGCAACACGTTTCAAAATAGTTGGGACAGGGACAACATAATCCTGGGAAAGATGCGTGATGCTAATAAAATACACTTGGAGAAACATCTCACAGCCAATTAGGTTAATTTGATACTGGTCAGTAACATGATTGAGTATAAAAGAGCATCCCAGAGAGGCTGAGTCTTTCATGAGTTAAGAAGATGAGGGCTTCACCACTCTGTGAAAGACCGCTGTCTCACATTCTGACTAAACAAGCACATTCTGTTGCAATTGCTGTATACCTGGGTGAAGAGGTTGGCTGAGATGGATCAGGGCACTATTGGGCCTGTGCACACTAGGTTTTAACTTGAAGAAAGTTGAGAAAAATTGCTCAGAGAAACTAATGCTTGGAAGTTGTTCTATGTGGCCCACAAGTATCAACCATGAAAACCATTTAAAATTTCCAAAGCAAATTTTTGAGAAATCTGCGTTTTTAGAAAATCATGAATTCTGAGATATATTTCTTTTATTTTTGGAATGTAACTAACAGTTTTCCCCAAGCATTGCCTATTTATCAATTCAAAACCCCCCTCCATTTTGTTTGTATGATCAAATAATTATGTAAGAACCCAATAGTTGACACCTATAACAGTTCATCGCAGGACAGTGACCTGTTTGGAATAAATGATTTCAAGGAAAGTTCTAACTGCATTCCACAAATTCCACCCACGCTTATTTAATCTGAAAAGGCCTATTTTGAATTGCATAGTAAGCATTGGGTAATGGTAAGGACCTGGAATCAATAGATTGCACCAGGATGTAATGATGTTACATAATAAAGGTGTACAAAATTTGGTGTCAACCACTTCAAGCGCCCAGTTACTTGAAAGATGTTGCACGTTGAATGCCGAGAGAAAGTTTGCCTGGTTTGTTTCCGAGAAGGAAATGTCAAGATCACTGAAAATTTGCTTGATAAAATGCATGAAGACATTTTGACTGATTACGATATTGATGATATTCGTTTGCCATGTGGATTATGTTCAACATGCAAAAGGACTCTGAATGCCTTGTCTGAGGACAACCTTTAACGATGTTGTTAGTGCATGTTTTGGGAAGCATTTGGAAGAAAATTGGCAGGAGAAGATAGCTGTGTTCGAGGATGCCTACTACAAAACTGGATGCTCAATAACTACAAAAGTACACTTGGTCATACACCATCTTGCATCATTTTGCCTTGAACACAATTGTGGGCTAGGGCGCTATACTGAGCAAGCATTCGAGGCAGTTCATGCCTCATTTGCGAATTACTGGAAACGCCATCTCCTCAAAGACAGCAAACATCCAGACTATGGACAAAGCCTGAAACAGGCAATTAGAGAGTTTAATGCAGCTAATGCTTAAAAAGTTTCAGGAGCAATTCTAACTGGTGATCCTTTCCTACTAGTCTTGGACTAAACAAAATTAATTTTGGCAAAAGGTATTTTAAAAAAAATAAGGTCTTTAAAAAAAAGTTAATTTTCAAAAAAGTAGTTTTTTTGAAAAAAAAAAATTTTGGTAACTCAAAGACAAGTGGAAAAGGATCTCTATAAAAGATTTCATCCAGATGGTCATGAAATGTCCCATCAATATCATGAAATTGTAGTTTTTGTAAATTTAAAGATGTCAATTTGTGAAATTGAATAAAAAGTGGATTTTTTTCAAAAATTTGCTTTGGAATTTTTAAATGGTTTTCATGGTTGATACTAGTGGGCCATATAGAACAACTTCCAAGCATTAGTTTCTCTGGGCAATTTTTCTCAACTTTCTTCAAGTTAAAACCTGGTGTGTGTGGTTTGAGCCCAGGTAAGGCTCTCCATTTTTTTTCCCACTTCTCTTGAAGTCCATCCTAAAAACTCGATTTTACCAGGACAGCAAGCAGGATCAGGTGGTGGCACAAACAATTGAGCATCAGTATAAATGTTACTGAGTCTGAATAAATGAAGATGGAACACAGCATAAATGAAAAATTTAATTTCCGTCCTCAAAAATTGTACTTTTTTAGAATGAATATCCCTTTTGAAATTATGTAGTTACAGCCTGAAACCTCAAATAAGCTACTACACAACATCTCACTAATATCTGTGCCAAATTTTATTCTAATCAAGTAAATCAGAGCCAACTTAGAGAAGTTTTAGTTCAGGAATTCCAAGGTGGCATCTCCAAATTTGCAATTGGGCTTTTTGGGGGGGGGGCATTTTGGACATTCTGTGCCATTTGAGGTTTCTCAGGAACCAAACTGTAAAACTCATTTCATTTCACTTATATGTTACTACAGGTATATATTCCATCTAATTACAACCCTTTTTGTTCATTTATTTATCTATTTTTTAAAATTGCAACCAGTCCTGTATACATTTTCCCATTCAAAAAAATACATACAAAGGAAATGAAGAATGACTCCACTGAAGCAAATTTATTTTCAATAAAACAAGCAAAAAAAACAAAATTATAAATACACTGAAAAGGTAAAAATGGTGAAAAGTAAAAACGACAAACACCCTACCAATTATTTATACAAGAACTATGCTTCCATTATGCAAAAACGACTACACACTCAATCGGATTTTGTACCTAAGTCTTCCGCATTAAAGAGCAGCGTCTTTGCCACTGAGCTACTTGAAAGTATAACCCTCACTATGTCTCATTGCATATTTGATGAGTGACTCAGCAAAGCACGTCACGCACCCTTGCAGCCGTATTGTATTGCTTACTTGCGCATAACAGTGCATGGATTCTTTCGAAAGACTACTTCGAAAACGACTGCTGAATACTCAGTGGACAATCATAGCGAAAATATCAAAAAAGAAACTGGCTCAGCGACTGTATATGTGCACTTATTGCTGCTCTCTTTGAGTCTTGGTGCGTAATGTCACCTCAGAGCTGAAACGCAGAAAAAATAAAAACTACAATCACAACAAACACCCTTGCAACTACATATACAAAAACTGTGTTTGCAATGGTGTACGCTCAACTGTATATACTCAAAATGCAAGCAAATTTGACCGTCACCCACACAATAGCTCAATGACTTACCCACTAAACTATTTCCAATTACATGTCCAGTAACGCTTCATCGCCATGCGAAGAGTCAGTCGACAAGCTGTGAGAACAACTTTGATGATGTCCGTTGAATATCTAGGGAATAATTATAGTGTAATAACAATAAGTAAACCAGTTTGGCATTTATGTTGTTGCGCTCTACGAGTTAATGAGTGTAATGGCGCATAGACTCTTAGTTGGACGCACAGGGAATGCAAGGCTCTATCTCAGGCTAGGTTTGTGCGATTACAGTGGTTGAGGGGTCGTTGGAAACATTCCATTCAGAGCCCATAGAATCAAATGGCCACCCTAAAAATCAAATTGACAGCATCACAAGTCAGTCACAGAGAAGACAATACATTGCATGCAAGCAGAATGCTCAGGGCCTGACCTCATTGAAAGCAGTGCCACGGAAACAAACATGCGTGGAGAATAGCAGATCAGTTTCAATATGACATGGACCATTGGACTTACAATAGCCAGTGCAGATTTACCCACAAACCCAATTTTTTATTTCAAAATAACAAAGGTGAGAAAAATTTTTTTGCTCATTGCTGTAGAATGCAAAGTGTATGCCTGCTGTTCTTTGAGTCTGGTGTCGGTTTAAAATGACAAGGCTTATATCATTGAATTCTGTGGACTTTCCTCTCTCATTTGATGTATTGTTTGTATGCATAGCACAAATTTATTAGAAACACTAGCGATCAAGCATTGATATTATTTTATCTCATGTTTTGCTACATGCTTATTTACTTGCTTGGTGCTTGAATTGCGTTCATTTGAGGTGAAAATGGTCATCGTGAGCTTTTTACCGTCTTTCTTCACTTTAAGTAAAATCATGCTGAGGAGCTAGGGGGGACAGCTGATCTTCTCTAGGAGCTGGAAGAGACCTTTTCTGCTCACGAGGTCAACACCTTGGTCAGGTCAATAAAGGCTGGATAGAGCAGCTTGCCCTGTTCTCGTGACTTCTCCTGATGCTGGCGCACAGTGAAAATCATGTCCGTGGTGGATTTCTTCGCCCTGAAACCGCACTGGGACTCGGGGTAGACGCAGTCAGCCAGTGCCTGCAGTCTTGTGAAAAGCACGCAGGCGAAGACTTTGGTGACGATATTCATGAGGGAAATGACTCTATAGTTGTGACAGAGAGGTCGCCTTTGTTCTTGTAGAGCGTGATGATGGTAGCGTCACGCATATCTTAGGGGACAGCGCCTTCCTTCCAGCAGAGACAGAGCAGCTTGTCAGGGGGCTCAAGGAGAGCAGACTTGCCAGACTTGATCACCTCGGGTTGGATGCCATCACTGCCAGGAGCTTTCCCATTTGAGAGTGCATCTATGGCCTTGCCAAGCTCCTCAATGGTAGGCTCAGCATCAAGCTCATCCATGACTGGGAGCGAAGTGATGGAGTTGAGGGCAGTATCGGTGACAACTGTCTCTCACAGATAAAGTTCTGAATAGTGTTCCACCCATCTGTCCATTTATTCTTTGGGGTCTTTAATGGGCTCTCCGGATTTTGTTTTGAGTAGGGCAGTTTTCTTTTCTGAAGGACCTACAGCTTTCTTGATGCCATCGTACATGCTTCTGATGTTGCTGAAGTCTGCAGCTAGCTGAATTTCATTGCAAAACTTGAGCTAATAGTCGGTGGCACAACGTCTGGTGCTGTCAGAGTTTTCTCACAGGGGTTCTTCTTATACTCCAGGAGGGCTTATTGTTTGGCCTCAATAAGGGGCTCCATCATTGGTAGGTTGTCGTTGAAACAGTCGTGACTGGGCCTCTCCTTTCTGCCGAACGCTGACATGGCTGAAGAGTGACTGGCCTCCCTCATGAAGTTCTATCTGGAGGTGGCATCCTGATGCTGGGGGTCCTCGAGGGCTTTCTCTACCTAGCTGAAGAATTTGCGCAGGCGCTCTGGGTCAGTTGTCCTTGTTGTATTTATGCGGGGATGGCCTGGTTTCTTGGTGCGGTGGAGTTTCTTTGCCTGCACCCTGGCGCGGCTGCACACCAGGGTGTGATCAGTAGTACAGTCGGCGCTGTGGTGGCTGCGAGTGGAGAGAACGCTGGGCAGGTTGCATCGTCTGATGATGACTAGATCAAGGTGATGTTGGGGATGCACAAACTATGCAAGGAGCACAGTTCTACAACTCGTTGGCCATTTTCATTCATTTTGCCAGTGCCGTGGTGTCCAAGACAAGAGGGCCAGGCTTGATGGTGAGATCCAACTCTGTTGTTGAAGCCACCGAGAAGCAGGAGCTCCTCGGCTTGGGGAACTTTGCTGATTTCTCAGTCCAACTCCTCGTAGAAGCGGTCCTTAGTGTCTTCAGGCACGCTCAGAGCGGGGGTATAGATACTGAAGATGTTGATAGGGCCAGCTGAAGTGGACAGGTGGAGGGACAGGATGCGTTCTGAGCCGCTGCTCAGTGGCACTATTGTTGCAAGGAGTTTGTTGCTGACTGCAAAGCCAATTCCGTGTTGACATGGTTCTTCTGGCCCCTTTCCCTTCCAGAAGAAGGTATAGTTTTCCTCCTGTAGAGATCCACTGGAGGCGAGCCCGCTTTCTTGAAGGGCTGCAATGCTGACATTGGGCCTCATTCACCAACAACTTCTTAAGAATCTTCTTAGATTCTTTCTTACGGTGTTCTTAAGAAGGTTCTTAAGAAAACTCTACGTCGGATTCATCAACGTGTTCTTAAACTGATGTCACACAGAGGAAACAGCAACAACAAAATGTCCAAAGCAGAAAGTAAATCAATTGGAGAGCAGTCGGTAAAGAGAAAAAAAAAAACTTTGGTAGTTCAGTGGAGGAGGTACTCCTGCAGAGAGAAAAAAAAAAATATATTGTAATGGGGAAAAAAAAAGCCACTAGATGGCAGTATTGACAATTTTTTTGTTAAGCCCAGTCTGGAGCTAGGTTGGACGTGCTGGGCATGCCTCAGAGGGGGCTGGACAAGAGTATATAAGGAGAAAAATTGAGAGAGTGGAAGAGTAGTTGGAGAAATTGCAAGGAGAAATCGTGGAAGGATACATTTGACCAGACCTGTCACTCTTTTCAAGACCTGTGAAGCTTTTTGTGGATTTTTGCCTGTGTTGGAGCATTTTC
Source organism: Gymnothorax javanicus (assembly GCA_029692085.1). NCBI lineage: Eukaryota > Metazoa > Chordata > Actinopteri > Anguilliformes > Muraenidae > Gymnothorax > Gymnothorax javanicus. The sequence goes on along the minus strand of CM056193.1, from coordinate 74,511,334 downwards.
CTGTCCCAGGACATCGCAACATAGCAGCCCATCTCAATTACCAAGGGACTGTAACTATCTTTTTTTTATTTCAATCTTGGTCAGTAGGGTAGAGTGTAGATTTGTTCTAAGTGTTTGTTTAATTAAATCTGTTGAAGTTTAAGAATTTTGTCTGTCATCCCTTGCTGTCCGTGACGTCATAACAAATTGACGCCATAACAAATTGGGGCCATAACAATATATATATTGTAGCTTTAGTGCAGGTTACACTAACACTAACAAAAAGGAGGAGGCTGTCACACATGCAGTGAACGCAGTATCTGGAGAAGGACGCACGTAATATTAATGCAACTTTATTCACAAATGGGCAATTAATTGCACCCGAACTTGAACAGCAAGCCTGCAGTCTGGTCAGGACGCACATCCTCATGATGTAGTGGCTGAAGGGAAAGTGGCACACCACACTTCATAGCGATGTTGTGCGGGACACAGCAGGCTATGATTATCCTGCAGACCATAAAACAGAGTCATAAATTAGAAGATGCAAGGAGTTTGATTAAACTTGACCTTAGTCTAAGCGGTTTTTACAAGAATAAAACAAATCTTCAGTTCTCTTTACATACCTTCTCCAGTTTGTACAACAATTTGCCACCTGCTTTGTCCAAACACATCCAACGTCCCTTTAAAATGCCGATGGTGCGCTCGATGGTGGAGCGAGTGCGTGCGTGAATCTCATTATCTATATGAAATCTGAGGACTCTGAGGGTTGGCCAGTGGTGTCATTAACCAGGGGGCCAGGGCATATCCTCCATCCCCAAATAAAACAAATCAAATCAAATTAAGATTAAATCAAATCAAAAGACACTTTTGTGGGAAATTATAACTATTAAAAGATACGTACCAATGAGCCATGCGTCACCAGCTGCTCCTTGTTTGAGGTGCATTCCCACGGAGCTGTTTTGTAAAGTGTTGGTACATTTAATTTATTTTAAAATAATAAATGCTCTGTAAATTACCAAAAAAATAAAAAAATAAATATGACTGAAATATCACTGTAATATCGCATTTTAAGTAACTGCGTAAAAGAGGGCAACACAACCAATGTGCCAACATGTCGACACTGCAATGTGCGTAAGAGTATTCCTGAGTGTTCGTAGGACTTGTTCTTACCGAAGAACAAATCCTGGATAGGAAAGCATTCATGAATGCCACAATCTTTGTAAAAACTTTGTAAGTAGGACTTAAGAACAAATTTGTTCGTAAGAACGGTTCATGAATGAGGCCCATTGAGTCTAGAGTCTATCTCTGTTGATGATAGCGGTCTTTCGTGAATCATTGATCTGTTATAAGTCATTGGAAAGTCCAGGGCACATGGTGTGTACATTCCAGCTTGAGATTTGAAGTGCTGGAGACGTCTTGCTTTTCTTTCTTGATTTGTCTGGTGCAAGACCGATCCACTTGTCATGCCGCGAAGCACTAAGCCCCGAGCACCCATCAGAGTTGGCAGATTTTGGCGGGTCAGCACCTAACTGTCCGGGGGCTGCCCGGCTTGAGGCGGGCGGCAGCTGACCAGTGAGACGCAATGGCTCCTCCCACCGTCGAAGGCTGTCCGTGGCATCTTCCTTTATGCCAATCGAGAATAGACTTATAACCCGTATCTACAAACCTCCCGTGTTGTGTTGACGCTGAACCGACGCTGGAGTGACATCTCCAGGGCACACGCCTTGGCAGTTGATATGGAGACCCTGGGTTGCCCAGTCATCAGAGTCCCCCTCTCAGCCGCGCCGGTGGGATCCAAAGAAGTGCAGAGCACAACGTTTGGCACCAGTTTAGCTGCAGAAGCTGCCAGAAGGGCATCCGATAGACCGCCGATCCACCTTAGGGACTCCACTCCGGATTTGCGTAGGGTTTACTCCGTAGCCTTTTCCTCTCCTGAGACAGCCTCACAAGGCAGTGAGGGGCCGTTTGAAATCAAGGTTAGCCTTCCCTAGATGGGCTGCCTCCCATGGCTGAAGAGCCCCATCTGCCCCGAGCCAACTGGTTTTAAGGCACCAGAAACTCGCCTTCGCCCCTTCTACTGTTAGTTATCAACAGGCTTCACCACGTGAAGGTAGGAGTTGGACTTGGCTGTCAGAGGCTATTTGAGACACATGCCCTGGAAGCACTTCGAGAGAGTGATAGAGCTCATCCTTACACCCCACTTCCTGGCTATGACAGGCCTTATGAAACCTGGGATGCTGAGTAAAATATAATAAAAACAGAATGCAATGCCTTGCAAATCACTTGAACTCTATGTTTGTAATTGAAAAAAGTACAAAGACAACATCTTGGCTGTGGAAACTAGGGCAGCACGATATGGACTAAATTTCATTGCTTGACATTTATGCCAAATATCTCGATAGTGATGCAATATATGATATGGCAATGGGTTCACACTTATTTCAAATTTCAAGTGAGACAACAGTTAAAATTAAGAATTCTTCCAAAAAACAACATAATACGGACTGAATGTTGAAAATGCAGTTACTTTGCAAAATATTTTATGGATTAGATAAACCAATCACTGTCTAAGGCTGCATTGAACTAGAAATGTAAAAAATGATCAAATGTATTTTGCAACCTCTGCTTTGACACCAAGCTTCAAAAACAATATTCACTCACAATGTAGCGCCAACTGTAAACAGTAATTACTGTAAACTCTAAACTCTCTGTGACTTATTGTAAACTCTCCGACACAAACTAAGCTACAAACATACATGTAGAACGTGTTTATTTTCAACCGTATGTGAGTTACACAGGTGCTATTTTACAACATTTTACCATGGCTATTTCTGTAGACTATAGTTCACATGCATGCGAAGAGAGAGGCTATGTGTGAATAAAACACAGTAGGCAGTGTGCAGGTGAAATTAGCAATTCCAGAAGCAGAAGAACTATCTTCTGGCTGTTCGTTTTGCCCAGGCCCCCAGAACCAGGGCTGTGCCGCACGCATAATTTTTTTTTCCAGGCGAGTTCAGGGCTCATTAACATAAATAGGCGAGTCTATCGAGCTGACACTTGTCGCGCGTGCGCAATATACTCGCCGGTTTCACATACTTTACTAGTCAGAAACGGCCCCCGCATTTTCAAAAGAATTAAACAGAGCTGTAATCAAAACGCTGGTTACTTGCGTAACCATGATTCTATGACTGAGTGGAAGACCGCCAGGGCGGTGCTGAAACATCCTCGCATCCGTGCTTTATCGAGAATCGTATTGAAAAGTTGTCATCTCATAACATCTGATGCGGTCAGCCTATATATAGGCACCACCCACGTCATATCGGTCTCACGATCATTCTCGCGCATTCCGAGTGACCGAAGACCCTGGCGGTCTTCCACTCAGTCATAGAACCATGGTTTCGCAGGTAACCAGCGTTCTATTTCCTTCATTCCAGACCGCCAAGGCGGTACTGAAAGCACTAGTGGAAGACGTATACCAACCTAGTCACAAGGAACATTGGCGCCAGTGGCGTACCGTCGACCACGTGGGCCTGAGTGCAGACCTGACGACACGGGCCCCCCGGTTGTAATCAGTTGTGCATATGTGTTTTTTCCACACGGACGAAGGCGTTTATGATAATGATATCACATAAATTCCATATCTTAATGTGCTTAATTTCGGCACCTTGGCCAACCTTTCCTCCTGCTCCTTACGCTCTTGCCGCTTTCTGCAGCCACTTTTATGTTTGAAAGGCATCAATACTTCGTTTGTAGCCTATCTTGCATGCAAGATTAAACCATAGACTGTCCTTGGATTAAACAATCGGACCATGACATCATCACGTGGGTGGTCTATGGAATGTTGGACATTACCCAGAAACACTTGCTGTCTCAATGACGATATCAACAGCAGAATAAAATTATCATTATTAGTTTTATTAAGCATTTTCCAAAAAGAAATCTAAATTATTTCATGTTATAACGACTTATGTTCAATTAAAATGATGAATAATGTACCATGATGACGTCGACTTACCAGCACCATGACTGAGAAATGAATGCAGTTACAGTGGTATAAATATCCAGTAGAAACACAAACTTCAGCATTATTAGTATTATTAATTGCAGGCCTTGGTTAGTAGAAGTGTTTCAACTTTGCAAGACACCTACGCTGACGTCGTTTGCGGCCTGACCCTGTCGCGGGGTGCCCATCAAAGGGCCCCACTTGCCATTGGGCCCTAGTGCCATTGCGCTCGCTGCACCCCCTATTGTTACGCCACTGATTGGCGCCATCTGGGAGCACTGCAGTGGCCATTGACGGCAGAGACGTAAGATTCAGCCTGTAGTATTGAGCAAAGGTGCATGCTGAAGACTAAGTCGCAGCCGTACAAATCTCTGAGAGCGGAACACCTTGGAGAACTGCCAAGCACGTTGCCACCGCTCATGTTGAGTGACAATGAACAGCAGAGGGCACTGTACGCCCTGTGGATTGGTAAGCCTGGGTAATTACCTCCACTACCCAATGAGAGAGTCGTTGTTTAGACAAGGGGTGACCTTTCTTTGTGCCACCAAAACAGAGAAATAGCTGGTCTGTTCCACGCAGTTGTGCGGTCAACATAGAGACGGAGTGCTCTGACCGGGCACAACTCTCAACGAATACTGACTTGGTCTGGTGGTACAGCCGCCAGTGTAATTGGCTGGTTAACATACTGAGGGGCTAAGACTTCGTGGAGGAAGGCTGGATTAGGCCACAATGAAACACTCTCGAACATAGGACCCCAACGTAAGCAAATGGCACTCGCTGACAAGGCATGTAACTCATTCACATGCCGAGCTGTTGCAATGGCGAGAAGGAATGCTGTTTTAAGAGATAACCACTTCAAGTCAGCATCCGACAGGGGTTCATAAAGAGGCGAGCAGAGGGAGTCAAGCACAATGTTCAGATCCCATGGCAGAGTCCGCACACAACGAGGGGCATTAAGATGATATGCCCCTTTTAAGAAGGCCACCACTAGCCGGTGTGACCCAAGTGAAACCTCAGCGTCCGCTGCCCTGTGGGCTGCTAATGCGGCTACATACACTTTAAGTGTTGAGGCAGACCTGCCAAGCTCAAACAAATGTTGTAAGAAATCCAAAATCTTTGGGACCTAACAGCGTAAGGGGTCAATACCATGCTCTGTGCACCACGCACTGCAGACCTTCCATTTACCCACGTACAACCGGCGGGTGGACTCCGCACGTGCATTCATAACAGTGTTCCTGGCCCCGTCTGAACATTCCAGGAACAGCCCTGGGGACCCAAGGGCCACACCCACAGCTTCAGTCGGTCGGGGTGGTGATGTTGAATCCTGCCCTGCAACTGCATCAGCAAGTCGGGCCTATTGGGTAGCTGGCAAGGCGGTCCCACTACTAGTGAGAGCAGGAGCTGACACCATGGTCTCGAGGGCCAATGAGGGGTGATCAGTAGCACTCGATGGCCGTGCTCGTGGACGTGACACAACATCCTCCACAACAACAGCAGAGGAGGAAAGGCATCGAGGATCAGATCAGGCCAATTGTGGGCCAGCGCATCCTGACCCATTACCCCTGGTTCGTCTCCCAGAGAGAACCACCTAGTGCAATGAGTTGTCTGACTGCTCGCAAATAGGTCGACGTCTGCTTTCCTGTATGTCCTCCATATCTGCTCCACCGTGTTGGGGTGTAGTCTCCATTCCCCTTGAGACACTTTCCCACATGACAGAGCATCTGCCACACCATTGAGGCGACCAGGAAGGTGTGTTGCCTGTTGGAGAGGAGATTACCTTGAGCCCACACCAACAGGTTGTGAGCCACTTGGAGTGTGGCTGATGACCTTGTGCCGCCCTGATGGTTCATATAGTAAACCGTCGCGATGTTGTCGGTACGCACCAACACGTTTGCCTCTCAGCCCCTCCTAAAAATGACGCAAGGACAGAGGCACTACTGTCAATTCCAGCGTGTTGATGTGCGCTGCGCGAAGTGGAGCTAGCCAAGTGCCACTCACGCCCTGGCGCCACTACACCCCTCCCCAACCAAGGAGGGAAGCATGCGTTCGGACAACTTGCCAGCGTTCTGGAGGGGGGCCGAGTGGGACTTCCTGGGTGAGAAACTGTGATTGTGCCCATGGTCTCAGAGTGCGCACACAGCGGCATGTGGTTCTCACCCACACATTTGTCTCGCAGTGAGCAGAGCCGCAGCTGGATCAGCCATTTCTGAAAGGGCCTTGGCCACAGAAGGCCTAGCGGTATCACCGCTGTCGCCGCTGTGAGTTTGCCCAACAGCCCGAGGAGGGAAACATATTGCTGGGTGTCTCCAGCACGAAGGCATCTCACCCCTGACATGATTGCTCGTATTCTGTCTGGGGTGGGACATGCCAGCATTGTGTTTGAATCCAGAGTCATGCCTGTGAAATGTATTGACTGTACTGGATCCAGCTTGCATTTCCTCTGGTTCACTCTGAACCCCAGAGCTAAGCTTTTTTTCCCCACATCGACTGTGAACTGTCCTTATGTATACACTGACAGTTCACATGAGCTAGGTTAATATTGAATGTGACATCCTATAACCGTGCACGTAGCCAACACTTATTTCGCTTTTTCATATTAAAACTTTGAAGATTCATTGAAGCTGAGATGTATATTTCCGTTACTTTGAATATCTTAGACCGATTCACGGTACTGTGTTTTGCTGCTTCCTGTATTATGAGCTAACTATTTAGCTAGCTAAGTTGCACTGACTACATCCATATGTGTGCACTTTCAGCATGATATTCAGCTCAAAAACTGCATAGCTAATCATTTAATTACCATTGCTTGCACATTCTTAATTCTTAAACTAATTGCAGATGAGCATACCTGATGTCGTAACTTTTCAGCAACTTGTCAGATAAGATCCAAAATATTAAGTAGCTCTTACTTTATGCATGTGCCGAACATGCATGACAGCACTGAGTAAGCATACACAATATATCTATTTCAGCCTTTATTAGCTACAAGTTTTGAGTTCTAGCTAGACTGGATGAAATGTGAATGACACAGTGTTTGTGAGCAGCATTGGTCCACAGGAGTGATGCACCGGAGATTCGATGATGCGGCTGAACTCCATCTGCGCAAAGACAATATGACAGTCCTAGCATAAAGAAACAGATGAGGCTGAAACAAAGATTGATTTGATGTACATTTTATAACTAGGCTGTAAATTATGAGATAACTTAAGAATTTACAAACTCTGTACAAGGGGAAAGACTCTGGTGTATGTTTACTTAAACAATAGGAGGACAAAAAGGATATGTGTCTTGTAGCCAAAATTTTAGAGACAGTGTAAACTGCTATAAGGCAGAAAATAGTGTGAAATTAGGGCTGGGAAATATAATGATATTACATTGATATCGTGATGCAAAGTAAAACATTGTCACGGATTTTAGATATCGCTATATTGTGATATAAGATCAGTGTTGGCTTTTCTGGTTTCAGAAGCTGCAATACAGTAAATGGTTGCATTTTTCTGCTCTTACTAGACTGTTGTAGCTGTTGCCTGCACGTGCTTGGTCGTTATAGCAACATTGCTATAAATGGTTATCAAAAATATCATTGTATAAATATTTTGAGAAAGTACCAACATTTTTCCCAATGATATCTGCAAAATATCGGTATCGAGGTATTCGGTCAAAAAAAAAAAAAAATGGAGATATTAGATTTTGTCCATATTGCCCAGCCCTATGTGAAATTGTATCCATTTTGTGGTCATATGTCTGATGAAAAAGTTTTCATGAATGGTAGAACAATGTGCTCTTAATGCCTACCTTTTGAAACTTAGTGCGATGCATCTAGGTCTTCTGGATGAGTTTTGATTAAGCTGGGAAAAAAACTGGGTCAGAATTTTTTTTTTTTTACTTATTATGATGGCTCTTATATTGATTGTCAAATTGCAGGAATTTTCTGTAAAAGATTTAATGAACTTTCAGCATACATATGTCAAAAGTAATTTTGCTCGTCAGAATTGGCCAAATACTTTATTTAATGTCATCTACTTTAAAACTTATCAGATCATAAAGCACGGGCAGTGCTCTGTGCGGTTGGGTTATCGTCTTGAATTTGGTAAGGATAGAGGAGGTTGCAAGCAAACACGCATGAAACGTCTCACCCTCTATTAATACATATAGCTATGATCTGAGTGGAAAACATGAGATGAACTAAGTAATGTTAAAGACCAGCAAGTCAACTGTTTTGTTGACCTTTTTGTGACGGAGTAAATAGTGTTTCTTCCCTGTTAAATAAAAATAGTTTAGAAACATTTTGTATTCCTACTATGTTTCGAAACTGTATTTCCGAGCTATATTTAAGCCTTCACCGAGTGCTATGTTTGCCTGTTCGCTACAGAGCCATAGCATGGGTTTCACTAAGGTTTTGCTGTGGTCATAATTAAATTTCTGAAGAACATTGGTCATGAACATGCGTTGTCATAGTTACCACAGACGCCAGCACGTTCATGAGCCCCCCACTACACATGTGCAAGCGAAAAGTCACACAGCGATTATTGTCACACTGTGTGGGTCCAGAAATAGGGCCCCGTGTTGGCGTGCTGCGCCACTGAGCAATTTCCATTGAAATTAATGGGTGGCCATTTTGCATTCAGTATCAAGTTCTTATAATACATCCATGGTCTTGCCTCTTCTGTTCTTGGAAGTGCTTCTGCCTCATCGAGTGTGTACAAAAGAGACGCCTTCCAGAAGTCAATTCTCCAGAAGACTCAAATCGCATGAGTCAAGTGGTTATTTTTATGCCAGTTGAAAAGTACTCCAATTAGAAATTCTTACGAACTTCTGCATGTGCAAGTGCAATGAACAATCTTGTGCTCTCAATGTGGAATGTAGGCGGGAATATGCCTGGCTCCTGGTATAACCCAAACCCTGACCCCACTCCTAACCCTAACCCTAACACTACTGCGCATGCTGACTGAAAGTCGTGAAAGTTGCCACTTCTAAGAAGATAATCAACAACATTTCTCATTCTCAAAATTGCCAGCTCATTTACGCTCCAGTTCCATGTTGACAATGGCCACATTAGACTAGTGCTTACACAAAGTAATTGTTTTCCATAAATGTTGGAATGATTGGACTGGTATCAGAAGCGTAGAAATTTGATCACTCACCAGCGAGAAACCTGAGTGAACTTTGTGAAGTAGCAGAAAATATTGATAGGCAAGTTGTTACCCAAGTTGTTAGGGTAATTTGAGTGTTATGTATTCAATTTTTGGATGGTATCGTTGATAGTATGGGGAAGAAAATACACTCAAGTAACTATTCTGGTTTGGTGATTGTGCTGCTCCCAGTGAATCTTCCAAATTGATTGATATTCTATGCTGGGCAATAATGTGTGTGATTTGCATTATGAATTACCGCAAACTGCGTAAACCAGGAAAAATAAACAAACAGTCCCCATTTCTTCGCTTCTTGTTCTTTCATAAAAGCACAACACCCGTTTTCTCTACTTCCTCTTTCTTGGGAGATTTCTCCGTTGTTGGAGCTCCACTGTGAAGATCTCAATCTCGTTCAAATGGCTGACAAGCTAACATTGACAATCTGTCACTGCGCTGGTGGGTGGAGGACATTTTTTATTTCTCGGCTGCTATTAGTTGAATCCAGTTGAATATGGCCAATTCCATCTGATACCAGGCAAGATGAAGGCTGTATTTCTCAGCTGTACTCGAAAGCCCGTTCGCAATGGAACAGCCTGCAATGATGCAGCAGCCTAAAAATGCAGCCTTTCAAGGATGCAGCTCACACTTTGAGAAACAGCTTTAGTCTCTTCTGAAGAACTATCATTGTCAGTATATTCATTTAACCATTAACTGACTTTTAAATCATTGAATGACATACATTTCGTCTACTCTCATTAAGAGGAGGTAGCCAAGTGGCTCGTGCGATTTGGGTCTTCCGGAAGGAGAACTGACTTCTGGAAGACATCTCTTCTGTATACACTCAATGAGGCAGAAGCACTTCCACGAAGAGAAGAGGCAAGACAACCAGTCAGAACACGGTTCTTTTGCCTCTGGAATTGCAAATTGCACCCACCCAAAGCCATGTTGTCACACATATTCCTTGAGTAGGCCTACGTGAGTGAACTCATGCACCCCCTCCCCCTCTTTGGACCCAATAATGCTCCTGCATAATGTTATCCCACACAGGACCACCAGAGCCGTAGCTAGCCCTGTTAGAGGTGCACTATGCAAGTTTGTTTATTTTCTGCGCAATTATATTTTTGTCTCAATTCACCGACATCTCCCCACGATCCGCAAGCTGCCTGCCCCTGAATTCACTGTAAAAAAAAAAACCCGGGCTCTGGAGACCGCACAGGGGCCTATTGCACAAAGGCAGGATAAGGGATTAGCTCAGGATTGGCACGGGATTAGCCTGATCTCAAGCCCCATTTCGGTTGCACAGAGCGTGTGAGCTAAGCCATGGGACTAGTTACTATGGAAACAAAGTCTGTGGAGCTAGCCAGCTCCGGAGCAAGTTTACGAGCTAGCTAAGCTCCTGTCTTCAGCCAATTTCACCTCACCTCATTCAGCAGTCGCCCAAATTGAAAATCAATGTCCTTAACAGTCATTCTGAATTGTCCACTACACATTGCTATGTCAATTATAATAGGCCCAGAGTAATTATTTTAGAAACTGGTGACCACTGATGTCAGTAAAATAGCCAATATTCGATCATTATATTCAAGTATCCATGTATCCAGTGACCATCTCAGTTCAATCAGTCCCCTTTCCATGTCACATTTTAACCATATTTAGAATCCGTCATTATCAGATTTGTCCTTATTCCCCAAGTTGAGACTTCCATCAGAGTACAAAATGAGCAGTGCTGTATGAAGTAGGTTACCGTGTTTCAGCGCGGTCTTAAATTGCTGCGGTAACCCCCTACCTACAGCACTGCTGCTACTTTTCTCCGTCTTAATTCAGACTGCGACGGGTAAGGTAGAGTCGTTGCCTTAGAGCTGGACACGAGTGCAATGTCGCTCACTTTGCGATACTGGAATCAAACATTTTCAGGAGGCTCCTTGACGTAATTTTCTGACGCTAACATTCTACTTTCTAATTTAAGTATGCCTCCATCAGAGGTGATTAAAAGCAGAAAGTAAACTCAACTAATCTGCAAATGTCTCCTAGAGTGGACTATCAATTCAGTTCGTACAGGACAAAATAAAGTTTACAGCAAAATGGTGCATCAGCTACTCCTTTTTAACGGCGTTGAAACACCTCCCGAGTTTACTCTCACTTGAGCTTAGCTCACTTTAATACTCCTCTCAAACGCCTCGCACCATTCAGACAGAAACTAAAGGAATAGCAAGCAGAGGCATTTCAGCGATCCCATCGTCCCTCTGTTTGAACGTAGTCTTTGAGTGTTGCTGGCGCATGCGTTTGCTGCAGCTACTTAGTGTCCATGGTGATGCTCAGCGATTCTGTGATCGATCTCGGGCTCTATTTGAGGTAGCCGTGTGCGCACACTCAGCAGGATCAGCGGCAACGGGCTTCACTTAGCCAATTCTCCTCCATCCGCTGTTGGCTTTGTGCAATCAATTAAGCCAGCGACGCGCTGTTTGGGATATGGCAATCCTCGCTTTGGCGTTGATCCAGGATCTCAGGATCCGACTTTTGCGCAATAGGCCCCAGGCGTCACAAACTGCAAATAAACACAAGGGGCGACAAACCGTTCCGGCCAATCATCGACAAGAGTTGACAATTACGGAAACATGGGAGGGAGGGGCGAGCTACCTCTGTTTTGTTTGAATTCGAATGTCAACAGAAGTGATGTCATCAAACTTGCATAATGCACCTTTAAAGCTGAAGTCGGGAGGATTGCTCGACTGAGAGGAATTTATGGCCCAATTCCAATCCGCCCCCTAAAGACTCAAGCCCTGAGCCCTCACTGACTTAATTGATGTCAGCTGTAAGGGACTGAGTCTGAGAGGCCTCCAGATCCTATAAATTGGAATGAAACAGCGCTTATCCCCTTTCACGTTACTAAACTACATGAAGTTGTGACAATCAACGTTAATACTTACAAGGAAAGTTTTTCTTTCTTGCTCCTCAAATTACCTCGATTGGTTACCGCTCTTTGGTTTATTTTTTTTTTTACATTTCCGGTATTCCGACGGCATCCCCCGTATTTGATTTAACAACGCCATGAACTGTGGGTAATTTCCCTACCCAAAGTCAGCATCGGTGCTGACTTACAGTAAGGGGGCAGTAAGGGCTCATTCACGGACTCACTGACTTGATGATCTGACAATGGAACAGCCCTCACACACTCACGGACTTCCCGTGAACGCGCCTCTAAGTCAGTGAGTCCGTAAGGGGTTGGATTGGAATTGGGCCAATCAGATTTTTGAACGAGTAAAACTTTCAAGCCCTTCCCCTATTTGCGCTGAGATCCAAACCAGTCCCTCCCTCGATTTTTCGTGCACATCTGAAGGCGCATGCTAATGACCTGATTGGTTAATTGAGCCGGGAGCGGTAGAATTTCGCAGATCTCATTACAGGCTGTGGGCGGAGATTTAAGGAGCAATAGGTAAGAAATGTATGTTGATTAATCATGAAATGGCCCTGATATATCACCAGACATTAAGGAATGATGTTAATTTCAAATACTTATATCACTGACAACAGTAGTCCAGCCAGAATATTCTCATTACAAAAGCGAAGTTGCAGCTCACAACTTATGTTGATGTTTTCATTTTGTGTTTTAGTCAGTTGCGCCGCCCTCCACCTATCTCCCAATCATGAAGTCAGTAGCATTTCGGCATCCAGGTTGCCAGTTACCACTGAGCTGCAGCTACCAGCGTTTCGGAGCACAAATGTCTGACATTACTAAACCTAAAACGTCTCGTTGTGATTCCGAAATACGTCGTGACAAAGTCAGAAACAAAACAAGGATCTGTATAGGACATGCCTTTGAAAGATGGAGACAGCTTAAAGCAGAGAAGAATTTGAAGACCGACACCGAAGTTGCTAATTTTCTCCTGGGTAGGTAAGATTGAGCTAAGTTTGGCTAACTTAATTCTATTTAATGTAGGCATGGACATTTCAAATATTCTCCACAGTCGAATAATGTTATCTATGTTCATTCATGGTACGTGAGTGCGTATGCAAGTGGGTCATCGAATTGACTAAGTAACAAATTGTTTGAGAAATAAAAACCGTGGCTCTTCATTGCTAACATTAGCGATGCATTATTAGTCCATTTCTCTGGCATTATGCTGAGACACTGTGGAAACCGTTCCAACATTAGCACAGCCATTATGGCAATATGAAATGTAATTGAGACAGTACATTGGTCAAATGAGTCCTCATTCATTCTTTACGCATATTACATTATGGACTTTAGTGGGCTATCCACACAGAAGAGTGACGAGCAAGTTGACCAATATGACCATTGCTAAAGTTAGTCATTAGTCTCGATCTTTTCTGAACTGAACTGAACTGAACACAACCCCACGAGAGAAAATCATTGGTGATATTGAAACGTAGCCATTGTAGCTCCGTGTAGTAGACGTTCTTGCTGGATCCGGCAACCTAGCTGGCGACCTCTTGTCTGGGGGAGAGTAGGAGGGGATACTGCGCTCTGCATTATTTTGAATGTTATTGCACTACCAGTTTTGGCCACAAACTTACATATTGCTCCTTTAAGTCGCGGATTTTTTTCTAAAATCACCTGATTCATATTCGCATGTCTAAGCATAGTGACAGTTTCAGTAAATACGACCAAAAAAATCTTCCCGATTTCAGCTTTAAGATAACTGCCATTATAAGATAAGAAGATACACTGTATTGAACCCCGTGGGGTAATCTCTCCTCTGCATTTGACCCATTGTTAGGAGCAGTGGGCAGCAGGGACCAACGCCAGTTCTAAAGCCAGTTCCTTGTGTTGGGGAACTGGTTGGAGTGTTCCTATAATGCATGTTTTTGTGGGTGGAGGGAACCGCAGTACCCAGCGGAAAGCCATACGAACGCAGGGAGAACATGCTGACTCCACACAGAAAGGTCCCACGACCTTCTTGCTGTGAGGCAGCAGTGCTAACCACTACGCCACCTTGCGGCCCCAATTAGTGTATTTCATTAGTATGATCATACAAGTTACTGTCGGTCAAAGCGGACGAATGTAAAGCCAATAGCAAAATCTGGAATGCCTTTATTAGCTAGGCCTCTTTACAGAAACCTAAAGGATCACGTCACAAGTAAAAACACGGATCTAGGATTTTGCTCATTCACAGTAAAGATATTGAAATTACTGTAGAAGAGACAGAACAAGTGAGATTACCGAAAACCAGAAAAAAAACATAGTTAACTCTAAAAATTTCACCAGTCAAAAAATGCTGATGATTTATCGGATATAGCTAGCTATGAGACTACGGTGTTTAAGATGTATTGAACCAAACGCACACCATTATTAAATCCATTCTGGCACTGTAACTCAGGACAGCGCACACAGGATATTGGTAAGTTTCTTAACTGCACATTTTCATGAATGAGCTAATTTGCATGGGCGTGATGAGCCACTCAAAAAACAAAACTTTTGTTGTTGTTAGCAAGTGAAATTTTGCGTGAGTTGGCTTGCTAGTTCACTTTTGATTGTTGTTTCTTCCCCTAGAAGGTTTGTCACCATTTAAATTAGTGCCCTCTGGTAGTCTGAATCATTAGGCCATATACAGTATATGTTCTGAACAGTTCTTTCTAATTACCGTATATGACCAAATAATCGCCCGAGTACAAATACGCGCCTGTGTGCAAAAAGCCGTCGGGGGTCCGACCTCATTTTGCATACTAAACGCCGGTTCAATTAAATGCCCGGGGCTCAATTAAACGCCGGACGATTATTTGCACTATTGTATATAAACGTCAGTGTTACCCCGTGTTGCGGTAACATAGACGCTAAAACAAGCTTCGGTTTGTCTTTGTATGTGTATCTGATGTCAATAAAGATGTGGGGGAAAAAATAGCAGACGGTCTTGGGCACAGAGATATAAAAAAAACTAGAGTGGACAACGTCATTGGCTGGACCAAAGCGCACATAGAGACGACCGGTTCAACGTCATCAAGAGCTCAGCGCAAAGGCCGCGCCCCTTTTTGGGGGAAAACAAACGCTCTTATGCATTGAAATCAATGAGAAATAAGCGCGATAATTGAGCAGTATAATGCCCAAAAGTTGTGGTGTGCCGGGTTGCACCTCCATTAAAATGACCAGTACAGACCTCAGGTTCCCCATCCTACCTGGAAAAGGGAAGAATCCAAATAGGAGAGTTAAGAGAGGATGAAGAGTAAAAGCTATGTATCCGGTGTCTTCCCATGTTTTTATGTGTGGGAAACGCTTCATAACAGGCCATGCCACTCTTTTTTTTTAAAACTTAGAAAGTAACGTAAGTACCCTTTAATATGTAAGACTTGGTACTACACTTTAATAGGTTTATTCGCTACGATATTTGTCTCATGTCATTATTTATTCTTTAATTGCTTAACTAGCTAACTTAAAGTAGCGTCAGCCAACCGAGTCAGGTTTGCGGTCTAACGTTATGTGCATTTGTTAGTTATTCTTGACCCCAAACTGATACAGACTTCGAAATTCGCGGTAGTGAAAGGGCAAGAGGGTGGACCGATCAACCTTAATTTATTAAGATTACGCGAACGCTCAGGTTCAAGCAAGGTAGCAAAATAATCGCTTGACATATCAATAAATCAATAACTGAATATAAACAGGAAATTTAGTGAAATAAATCATATACATTTTACACCTGAAAACACATCAAATTACATTAGGGTCAATGGGATCTGAGGTTTTCTATCCCCCAAAAAGGGGCGCGGTCTTGACGTTTGGCGAAATACCCGGATGTGCCGGTCGTCTCTATGGCAGAATAGCTCCGCTATCTTGTGTATGTATAAATGTCCAATGAGACGCATGTAAACAGTGAACATGGGTGTCGACAATTATCATTTTTTTGGGTGGGGGACTTGTTTTCCGTGTTCTTTTTTATCTTTTCGTTCTTAAAAAAGGACACGAAGAAGGAATTGTATTTGAACAACAATATTTATGCTCATTATTTGGCAAAGCTAAAGAATAAGCTCTACGATTGCCTTACCTTGCATAAAACGCAGTGTCTACGTGTCCGAAAGTCGGACAGGGTTTTAATATAACTCCGTGTCCGACAGTCAATTATTGTTTTTAATTTCTTAAAATCTACTGAATCTTTTAGATGTTAAACGTGAATGTTTTGATCAGAGGGCTCAGTTCTTCAAGATGAGTACCGAGAATTTCAATCAATGTTTCTGTTTAAGCTCTGCTCAATAAAGTGAGTCGACATTGGCGCGGGACTTTGTGCATTTATGACAAATTAAGCGACTGCCGGACAGAGATCCTAAAATACTCCGTGTCCGAAAGACATAAAAGTTTTAATTTTTCGAGTATTCCAGCAATTATTAGACGTACAAACTTGGCCATGTTTGTGTTCGACCTTCACAAAATGCAAATTGATAGTTATCGACTTTTCTTGGTCTTTTTCTTCGTCTGTTTTCTTTCGTTGAAGATAGACAACGGTTTTTATTTAGTCTCTCTTTTGAAAATTAGTCAGATGGATTGAACAGATTCACGCTTTATTTCCACACCAGAGATAAAATAGTGCTTGTAGTCAGTGAGCAAATCAATTCCATGACCATTGACATTGTGAATTAAATACTGCATGCACGATCAAGACTGTCGGACGCGAAATGCAAAATACTCCATGTCCGGAAGCCAGCAGAAAGTAAAAGTATTGATATGAGAGCAGATTTATAACGAAATAAAGAATAAAAATATATCACCAACAATCAGAACATCCAAAGTGCACTGCAATCAATTTATTTGGGCCATTTTTATAAATACAACGAAGTCCGTACAATGCCTGTCCGACATTAAATGCAAAATACTCTGCGTCCGACAGCCAAAAAAAAAAAAAAAAAAAAGGACGATTAGAACAGATTGATAACGAAATAAAAAATTTAAAAAAACATTTTAACAACAAACAGAACATCCAATGAACACTGCGATTTATTTATTTGCGGGCCATCTTTTTTGGATGTTCTGTTTGTTGGTGATATATGTCCACTTGCCCCTACTCTCACTCACTTCTGCAGTCAGCCTCAAGTGGCCATTCAAGGAACTGCAGTTTTTGGTACTTACGTATTTGCTTCACTTTTCAAACTCAGAGATTGCTGCTTGGATTTTATGCATAAATTTACCCATAAATTTACTAAAGTTTCATGTATGAAACCCAATATGTGTTTGTGCTTGTAGCTAGCAATGCTATTCATTTAGCTCAGCCCATTCATGGGCTTCAAGTGTATTGTTTCCTACCCCGAAGAAACAAAATAATTATTGCATGCTTTTGCTTATATGAGCTCAAGGTTAACTGTGAAAGGTTATCAAGGGTTATCTTTCTGATCTTAAAATGTTACTATGATTTGCTTGATTAAGAAATAAATTGATGAATAGCATAGGTTTTGATATGTCTTTTGCAGGTTTTTATACAGTTGTCTGGATTTTGAATCAGTTTTTGCCTGGAAACCATACGACCAATCTCGCAACTCTGTTCTTCACTCTGTGAAAGACTGTGAATAACAATTTATGAATAACGTTTCTCAAATTAAAATAGCAAAGAATAAGGGGACTTCATTATCTACAGTAGGCTACATGAAATCATTTAGATTCAGATAATCTGGAGAAATCTCTGACAGGCTGAAAACAAATATTGAATGGCTTTCATCTTCATGCCTTTAGGCGGCACTCCATTAAAAACAGACAGGATTCTGTTGTGGAAATTACTGTATGGGCTCAGGACCATATTGTCAGTGAACACAGTTTGTTGCTGCATCTACGAATGCGAGTTAGAACTCCACCATGTAAAGATAAAACCATATATAAACAAGATCTAGAAATGCTGTCGCCACCTCTGGGCCTGATCAAGCTCATTTAAGATCGACTGAGGTGAAGTGGAAAACTGTCTGTAGTCTGATCAATCAAAATGTGAATTTTTCTGAAAATCATGGACGCCATGTCCGCCAGGCTAATGAAAGGGACCATCTGGCTTGTTAGCAAAGCACAGTTCAAAAGCTTGCGCCCATGATAGTATGGATAGTATTTGTGCACATGGAATGGCTAACTTGCACATCTGTGAAGACATCATTCGTGCTGAACAATATATACAGGTTTTGCTGCAACATACTCTGCCATCCAAATTTATTTTTCAGAAAAGGCCTTGCTTATTTCAGCAATACAATTCTAAACACCACACTCTGCACATATTGCAATGACATGGCTCTGTAGTAAATGAGTTTGGGTGCTACACTGGCATGTCTGCAGTTCAGACATGTTACCCACTGAAAATTTTTGGCGCACAATGAGAGAAAAAAATATGACAAATGAGGTCACTAAGTGTTGAGCAGCTGAAATCCAACATCAAGAATGGGAAAACATTTTACTTTCAAAACTACAGTTGGCTTCCCAGTTCTCGGACACTTTCAGAGTGTTGTTAAAGAAGCTATGATGCAACACAGGAGTAAACTTGCTCTCATTCAAAATTTTTTAAATTTGTTGCGGGCATCAAATTCAAAATGCGCATGTACTGGATTTTTCAAAAAACTACAAAGTTTCTTAGTTTCAATGATTCATATGTTGTCTTTGTACTGTTCTCAATTAAATAAAAATATTTACAAATCATTGCATTCTGTTTAAATTTTACACAGCATTCAAAATGTTATGGAAATGGGGTTATGTACTAAAAAGGGCTGAAACCAGTATTTTTGAGCAGACTTACACAGATACAGGTTTTTTTTCAATTTGATGTCTCCAATCCCACCATAATCTGGAATGTCTAATCAGTGAACGATACTCAACAGAAAAAGTTAAGGAACACTGTTATTTTAACCCAAGAATGAGAAATGTACAAACTGAACGTAAATCCCAGGTGTTGTGTGTGTGTCATTGGTGCTAGTCCAAGACATAAATTGCATCAAAACATTTGATCAGATGACTTCATTACCCCAAAACAGGGTATACATGGGCAAGATGAGAATCACACCAAGTCCTGACCATTAAAACAAAACGTCAAATAATGTCAAAAGTCATTTCAAAATCTTGTGTGGAAGCCACACATTCTCACCACAGCTTAACAGCGTTTTGGTAAGCTCAGAACAAATGAAAATAATAGTGAAAAGATTCAGTGGTCCTTTACTTTTTTTGTTGAGTGTATGTGCATGCATGCTCATATGCGACTCATGCTGCTATCTCAGGAGAGCACTGACAGTTTGTAAGTCTCCTCTGAAACACATGCCTGTCAGCTGCCGCTTCTTTACACTCACAGCGTCAAACTTAGCAAGCTCAGAGCGTGGACGGAGGAAATCCAAATATGTGCCTGCTCAGAATGGAACAGATGGGCGACTGGATGGCCAGTAGAAGGCGCTTGAGGAATGAACAATGCAAACCCAAACCGACTGTATCCCTGCCATATCCCTGATCAGTGCAAAGCCAATTATGCTCTGCCCTCACAAGGTCGCTGAACACAGCACTACCATGGCTGGATTTGGTCTGATGCCAAGATGGCCACTCTTGCATCACAAGTGGCGCCTTTACTGAGTGAGACAACCCAGTAGCCTTGAGTAACTGCCATTGTTAAAGGAGATTCTCTATTTACAACTTATTCCTGCACTAAGGTTAATCTGTGCCAGAGAAACTGACCCCTAGACTTATGAAGTATCTCTCTTAAAATCTTACGTGTATTAAGTTTTTCTAAATAAGACAGAAAAATTGCTAATGAAATGAAACAGTTTTACTTATTTCATGATTTATGTAATGGGATGAGAAAACAGCACATCGAGCAATGGACTTGAATCAAGGTCATAATTTTTTCTAGAAAGAAAAAAATAAAGCCTCATAACAGGCCTAAAACACTTGCAATGACAGATGTATTTTTGCAATATAGACAGTATTTCCACAGAGTCCCCCCATTTGAATGGCTAATTTGCGTGGAATATATCCGTTTGTTTCATAATCACTCGTGAAAGGTGCTCTTTGTGTGAGAAGGTCTGTCATGCGGTGATCTTCTGTCTTGTGCCGCTTTGAAGCTCTTCTTGACACTTGCGGCTAAACACAACAAAAATCTGAGCACAGTAACTGCTCTGTATCTATTCCAGTGTTACTCTGGGGCCATCCAAATGTGAAAGCCATACCTCCAGACAGATAAACACTCACAGTCTTGTTTTTAGCCTCCATTAAACTAAGGGAGGTCCATTGAGAATAAGTTTGTCTTTTACAAGGATGCCCTAGGAGAAATGCCAAAGAAAGCAGTTGCATGTGAGGATAGTCAGAAGGGGAACAGGGGTAAACTGACCCTGGGGCAGTTTTTTGTGCTGAGGGCCTTGCTTTAGGGTTGCGCAGATATTTCTTTATGTACAAATATCCGACTTCCTCTCCACTGATCCGAGTCAGCATCCCTGTGTGCCTACCGGTATCTTGAAGCAGCAAATGTCAGTCCTGACCACTATCGCCCATGCTTCACCACGGTGATGGTGCCTAGATTTACATTACAGTTTATGGCAGTTGAGAGGTGCAGTTAGGTGATGGAACTTGCCAGGGTGCTGGCTGGTTCCTATAGTACAGGTTTTCATCAGCTGACTGTGATATGACTGTTGAGAGACATTTGGCCTCATTTCGTTTGCCTCACCCGGTGCTTTCATCCTACCAAAGGTTGAAGCCAGATTTCCAATTTCTCAGAGCCTGAGAACATGCACAGCTTGGAGGCTTAATTGAGACTTGAGAGCTGGAATTACTCCCTCTGACTGAGGGAGGCTGGCGTGACATTAGACCAGACATTGAATTCCTCAGGTCTGCTCAAGTCAGCTTCCAACCAGTTTGGGCCATTTCTCCTGTGGCGACCAGCATGTGTATGTACAGTATACTGTGCTTATAAGGGCAACCATAACAACAAACAAAAAACTATACTGAAGACAGACAGTGCTACATGAACCAAATAAATAACAATAATTCAATAATAACACTCATAGAGCTCATACCTCTGCCAGCAGGTTTTGAACCACTAAGACTTATGATCAGCTGCAGAATCCGGATCTGTATCCAGTTTGGAAATTTAATTACCTCTTCCCATTCATATAGTCCAACTGTCCATAAAATGTCATGGTAATCCATTGAATAGTTTTACTGTAATCCTGCCGACGAACACATAAACACACATGCAAGAGATCACAATACCTCCTGGCGGAGGTAAATATAGACCAGACCAGCACGGGCTCATCAAAGCAATAACTGGTTTGGTCAATTGGTAACCATTACCCTTTTGTTATTAAAGTTGTGAATTGCTGAGGCAATGTATGAGTGCGTAGAGGCTTAAGTATTCAGTCTTGTCACAGCAGCTGAGAAGTTCATGGGGTTCAGCTGCTGACATTCTAGTGTTTGTGTGGGTGGCTCAGCGGTAACTTGAGAAACACAGTTGGATGTTCGTGTCATGGCAGCAAAAATGTGATCAGTTTGATGTAAAAGGAATTTAAACAGGCAAACTGCCAAGTGTTATGGCCTACATGACAGCTATGGGACAGGGAATACGGACAGCCGCAAGGATATTTGCTTGAGGCTCCTTTTTCACACATTCTCCAATTTTTCTTCGTTTTTCGACGGTGCCTCTTCAGGTTAAATGAAATCTCTGCTCTGCGACCACCTTTCTTTCTCAAGGTTCAGCACTATTCGCACCTCCAACACCCCTGCCCCGAACTTTATTCTCTTCCTCTGATTCCACTGCACCCAAACACAACATTAATTATTTTCTACAAGCATCGTGTATGTGGGAAAGGAGAGACACAAACCTGGGCCACCTTTCCCCCAGTCAGCAGCTCGTAAGAGCACATGAGTTCTGCACACTTTATCCGCATATCACTCTTTTGACACAATCCCTAACTTTAATACACTACACAGACAGAAAAAGCATTAGAAGAAAGGGAAAAATCAAAGGACCTGTGGAGTCAGAATAAGGGAATTTTTTTTTCTGAAATGAAAACATTAAATGATGCCAGCAGGATAGAATGAAATGATATTTTACTCGCTCCCTATTTGGATACCATTTAATATATCGGGGTTAGTTTTACAACTGCTGGGTATTTTCCTAGAGAAACTCTGCCGGTTTTTTGATACTTGTAACCCTCTTGCTGCTCGTTACTGATTCTGAGGGAAGATGATTGCTTGGAAGCACGTTAGCAGTGCGCCGTCTTCAAACTTGCGAGCTTCTTGTTCTGGAGTCCTGTGTTGAGATTCTGTTCCAAGCTGCTGCCCTGGCAATTTTTACTCAGTGCTCTGGCAAAACAATGCGTATTGTATTTGATTTAAAAAATTTCCATGAGTTTTTTTTTGCAATTAAAGACACAACGAGGTAATGTTGAAAATCAGGCAAGAGAAGTTTGACTCATTTCAAGATTTGATAGTGGATTCACAACATCCCGCTTAGCAAGCAACTTTAGCCACTTTAAACAAGTTAATATTCTATATTATCTACTCCAAAGAAAGAAAATGACATAGTCGCATTACAAGTCTAAAACACGTGTTAAGAAGGATTTTGTTTGGCAATGCAGTACAGTAGGGATCAGACCGCACACACGCAACCTCACATTGCACTGAATCAGTACAATAAGAACAGGCCAATGCTGGAGGCTATATTGTGGTTACAGACGCAGGGGTTAGCCTTAATGATTGATTTGCCCAGAATGCAGGCTCTGATTAGCTTTGAATCTATTTTTTTTCCTGTGGTGTTTGAAAAGGCCAATCGAGGCATGCATGCTATGGACAATTACTGCCATTCAGAGGAGACCAGTCTGCAAGGCTATTTATAGGGCTGCTGAAGCTGGAAGTGTTAAGCGCCTGCTGGTAACTTTGGTTTGACTTTGAAGCCTGACTCATCCCATGCTTGTTTAATGTCCCTTCCATTTTGCTTTCTTTTTTTCCCTCGGAGTTTGTGCTGTGTGAGGATAGACCAATTAAAGCCACCGGCGTGACTGTTCATCTCCACACCATTCCTCCTCAGCTGTCTGCCACACCATGTGACTGTTCATCTCCACACCATTTCTCCTCAGCCGTCTGCCACACCGGCGTGACTGTTCATCTCCACACCATTCCTCCTCAGCCATCTGCCACACCATGTGACTGTTCATCTCCACACCATTTCTCCTCAGCCGTCTGCCACACCATGTGACTGTTCATCTCCACACCATTTCTCCTCAGCCGTCTGCCACACCGGCGTGACTGTTCATCTCCACACCATTCCTCCTCAGCCGTCTGCCACACCATGTGACTGTTCATCTCCACACCATTTCTCCTCAGCCGTCTGCCACACCGGCGTGACTGTTCATCTCCACACCATTTCTCCTCAGCCGTCTGCCACACTGGTGTGACTGTTCATCTCCACACCATTCCTCCTCAGCCGTCTGCCACACCGGCGTGACTGTTCATCTCCACACCATTCCTCCTCAGCCGTCTGCCACACCATGTGACTGTTCATCTCCACACCATTCCTCCTCAGCCGTCTGCCACACCATGTGACTGTTCATCTCCACACCATTCCTCCTCAGCCGTCTGCACACCATGTGACTGTTCATCTCCACACCATTCCTCCTCAGCCGTCTGCCACTCCTACAGACAGTCCCAACATGCTAGCTTCTCCTTCCTCCTCCTCCTCCCTCTTTTCTCAGTATCTCTCTCTGTCTCTTTTTCCTCTGTATTTCTTCCTCTCTTTGCCAGCCCCCCACCCCCAACCATCCCCTCTTACACCCACCATACATACACTTTGGAGCCAGTGCATTATAATGTGTGGAGAGAATAATGTCGAATAAGAATGATATCTTTCATACCTGCATGAGCAACCAGTCATGTGTTTGTTGTATAACACATATCAGGATTCAAGCTCATATAATTTTTGATCAGTTACAAGACAAATATGATTAATTTCCATGGTGTTTAGTGGCCAACAATACAGTCATGAACTTTCATTAGAAGTTTTAACTAAAGAAAACCTTTCAAAATATTTTTTCCCTAAAACTAACATGTTTGAAAATGCATTGTGAAAAGCGCATACCTCAGCTGAGGGCCAACAGTCTGTGACACATATGAGTAGCATTATGTACCACCACACAAGTAAACAAATTCAAATATCTGGTTACCCTCATCAAGGAAGGTTCCCTTGCATCTTAGTATCTCAGAACTTTATGTATTTTTCATAATAGAAGCTATTTTAAAAAGGTCCCCAACTCTCAATGGTGAAGAACCCTTTAAAACATTATTTGATCCAGAATTTGTTCAGGATCACTCCCAAAAAGAAATTATTTCTAAATTGGACCAAGATACTCCTCTGGTAAAAATTTCAAAAAAAAAAAGAATCTGTCCATAACTTTTTCCATCATGTTGCAAACAAACCTGCTCTTATTGCGCTGTAATCGGACCACAATTTCTTGCTGGCAAACAAACAAATGAACATACATACCCACAAACCGAAGGTGAAACAACCTCCTTGGCAGAAGTAAAAATGAACCTATTTACTAAAAAGAAAACACACATATCACCACTAGAGGGGGATATTAGCCTTCCTATCAGTGGTGCAGCTGGCTTGTTGAGGAACTGTTGAGAAAGTCCCGGGTGTCATGGACTCAGCCTTACACAGCGAGTAACCAGCCTTTTAAAAAATACTTTAGCGAGTAACACATCCCAAAGTTTTGTCTTTGCATTAAACTGTTCAAGGAACATATCCAGTTTTACTGCTGTTCCCCACTCAATATGCATTATTTTGATTAATGTATCACTCAAGTAGAAGGTTGCAAAAGTTACCTAACAGCTGAAGTCATCGATTATTGTTTTTGATTGTGAATTCAGATTTGAAAATCAAGCTCTAGATATTTACCCACCGATAGAAAAAAAACATAACATTCCAAAACTACACATCAGGCCCAAAAAAAGTCATAAAAATGCAGAATAAGCCTTGTTTTCAAACATTAATTCACAAACAGACTGATTCTCAACCAATGCCAAAGGGCGATCAGAACTGAGCGGCCCGGACAGCGCTGAATTCACTATTTCTGGTGCACCATTTTGCTTTGTGCTTGAATCCCTGCCTCACTATCAGCACTCCAACAATGCAGAAATCACACAAGCGGTTTCCTCTCTGATAAACACATATCTGCACCCTTCCCATCGGACCAAACGTCAGAGATCAGTGGCGTTAAACATGCACTTGTCTGAGCGCGGGGGACGACTTGAAGAGACACCGCACGGAATCCACGTGTTGTCCCTGGGTTGTTCTTTTGAGTGCGTCAGAGATTTCTCTCTTTCCTTCTAGTTTTCATTAAAAGACTCTCCAGACATGGGCCCCTTGCTTCACAGAATACATGCATAATAACGGAGAATGATAAAAAAAGACACGTGTAAAGCAACACATACATATGGCGCTCGATATTGTTCCTTTCACATATTCTTTGGGGTGTTTTCTTTTTTTTTTTGATTTTTCTAGTCGTTACACTCAAAGGGAACAGTTTCGACTCTACACTTCAAAGACCCAGAAATCCCTCATACACAGACCACATTTCTAAAGAGCACGAAATGCAGTGAAAGGGAGAGATTTGAATGAGACTGTATCTTCTCCTGTACAGACGGCTGTCACCTCAACTCATAATCCGATCCAATCAACCTAACGCTAACCCCCTGAAATGCCCACCCCCTTCGCAATGCTTTCTAAATTACCTGGGCCACAAACAATATCTTTAAAACATATTCACAACAAACTTGCTCAAAAGTTGATGTAAAACAATCTTACAAATGACGTGACTTTAGAATAAACACTCTTGTATTTGATCAATGGTGCTTGGCAGCTTGTAAATTAGTAAGAGTAGGGTATTTTTAAACAGGATGAAAATGAAGAAAAAAGAGAGAGTGGCAGAATTTTCCAGAAGCACTGAGGGCTAAAATTACACACATGAAATGTACAGCCCTTATGGAGCATGTGAAATGCAGTGTTCAAACTGGAACGCATTCTTGACAACCCTCATCTGAAGAGGCACAGTCCCGCAACCCGGAATGACATGAAATACCGGAGCGTCCACTGGAAAACCAGGGGTGGAAGAGAAGAGCGTTGTTCTGGAACGTTCTCTGATTGTTTTGAGAGCTCAGATGTACTCGAAAACAGGAAGGAAAGCTCCTGAGTGTACATATCTGTCAGGTCACACTTAAGGCAGTCGGAACTGGGAGTGTCGGTGCCGGCTATCGCTACGCTGCAGGTGACCTTTGACCCCAGTCGGGCCCGATGTTTACATTGCTTTGCAAACCACTCTCTCAGGGAATCTTAGTTCCTCGTGCTAGGCCCCATGGCTTTGTCAGGGCAGCGTGGATATTTTCAAGCACGCTTGTCAGCGGCGTTCGCCTGGTTCGCAAATTGAAATGCGCCACAGATACAATTATGGAGTCTAGGAACAGCACTCGGCAACATGCGGAGTTAGCCACTCTGCAAAGTCCGAGGGGTGAGAGTATTTTATTAGCAAAGATAGGGGTGGTGGAAATTTCATTTCCGAGGTTTAATGGAGTGAAGATCTTGGAATGTTCATGAGCAAGGTGCAGATTTGTCCTTCAACTGTTTTCTCCCAGGATTGTAGGGTTACTAGCAGAATATAATAATTAGTTTAGCTCTCCTTGTGATTGTCTGTTTTAGCCGTGCTGGCACATGGAGGGATAGAGTCTACCCTTTTTTTCCCTAACACTTCTTTACCTCTTGATGTTGAATAGCCATGATCCCAGGGGCAGTCAAAAAACTATGAAAATCCAGAACCCTACTTCAATTGAAATATGAAGGCTGAATTATGATGAAGGTTTGAGAAGCACGGTCTAGTGAAATAGTCACTGATCCTGTGCATTAACTGTAAGCAGATCCTAGAGAGCTGTAGCCTACATATCAAGCACTGAAGCTGATGGGAGATGTAAGGCACTCATCAAAATAGCATCCCCTTTGGCATGAAGCCATGTCACATGACCGTGCCGCTGCCACCCGCGGATTTGATTTTCTAGGTGACACCGCTGTGAGCGCGCTGAAACCGTCATCTCAAAATCAGGACAAGCTCGCCAATAACCTGTCTTGCAAATACTTACATATGCTTTTGGTGCTGTTTTTTCCGTCCACACTCAGCAAATTATACTAATAGTGCCCCATGACTCAGGAAACATGCAGTATGCAAAACTGTGCACATTTCCGGCCAAATTCCAGGTTAGACGCTCTCCCGCCAACGTACCCACGTCACGGGATGACGCCCTGCATGTCAGTGATTGACCTGATTCAAGGGACTGCCCTGGCATGGTTATCCACACAGAACACAAGCGCGGAATTCAGCCCTTTCCTTTGTCAATGGCATGATGTCATCAAATATAGCCGGCTGAGTCATATTAATTTGAATGGCGTACTTTATCTACTCATTATTACAACAGTCAGTGAATACATATCATGCAGACAGGGAATGTCTTTTCATTTATTCTGGGATGCATTACTGTTTTGAGTGAATGCTGAGACTGAAACCAGCAATATGAGCGAGGCAAGAACAAGTCGTCTACAGCGAGGACCACAAGTAGTTTTTACATTTACAACATTTTTAAAGAGTTCAAACTGATGAGCCAAGCGCTTAAGGTAGTCTCATTTTCACACACCATGAGGTAAGGATGGAAAAACATCTTTTATAGTTACCGTAGTCAATTTTCTCAATTTTCTCTAAATAGACATTTTATTACTTATAGCATTAGGGTCTTAAATATCTGCATGGTTTAAAAAATTAGACTCGGCTATTTCTTTGGCATTTACAGTATACTGTGAATATATATCTCAATACATACATGTTCATCATACAAAATGTGCAATAATTTGAGCCATTTAAAATTATGCCAAATGGACCTCATTTGGTATTTCATATTATCATTATTATACCACAAAAAAAAAAAAAAAAAAAAATAAAAATTCAGTGATACTGTTTGGAGGCTGGGTATTTACAGAGACTGTGACGACAATGTACAGTATATAACCCACATGATTACATTTTTGTGCAATTTATATTTGTCCATACACAACTCTAGCACATGATGGCTATTGCAATTAAAGAAAGTAAATTTATGCACTGCTGTAGTTGTGCCAGTTCAATAATCTCCTAAAGCAGAGAATGAAATAGGAAGGTGTTAATTACATCAGTAGCAGAATTTCCTTTCATGCAGATACAATAAAGTTAGCATGTAACAAATAAATAGTATCTAATTAGTATCCGACAGCGAAAGAACAAGAGCGAGATCCGTTGAAATTGCAATACATATTAAGTTAGGAAGCACTAAGTTACATTTGCATGTGTTGATACACAACCAAATTGTTCAAATTTTTTAAAACATTAAAACTATCATAATTTACAGAGATTATCTGTCTGTCCATGCATGATTGATAAAGAAATGTGTCTTATAAAGATAAATTCTGGTGAACGTGTGTCTGTAAGTGTTGGGTGGTCTTTTTGTACGCGTGGGTCTTAAATCGGTTATTAGTAGATGGGGGTGTATAGCGTGGAGAAGTATGTAAATGCCGTGAGGCAACTTATAGCACACAAATTAAAAAAATATGATGTTTCCACCAGGGTTTACTTAAGTGTGATTGAATGTGGCCAAAACTTGATGAGTGGTCTTTTAAGTATAGATATACGTACATATGTGTAAGTAAACTGGTCTACAAGACCCGACAGGGCATTGTATCTGTCAGTGTGTAAAGATTGTCGGCCTGTTCGGACCCTCCATGTCAGGCTGTGTGTGCATGAATGTCTTTCAGGTCAACAGATACTGGGAATCCAAGATTTGTATACTAGAGCACCAACACTGATGTCTGAATCACACAGTCTTAATGCTATAGTTAGCTTGTCCATAGCTGCAAAGTGCGAGATGGCTTTCCTCAGCAAATCTCAATTTTTGATTTTTTGATATCGCTGTTGGAGTAAAAAAAAAAAAAAAAAATCAATGGGGTTTATAGAAATCTGACTGGATAAGAGGAGATAGTGGTGCATTGAACAGCAGCAATCTTCAAAATTCCTAATGCAATTCCCAATCACTACACTCCCGACACTACATCAGCGTATACATAACTCTCAAATGACATTCCCCCTCTCCGCGCTTAGATCCAGGAAGTAGTTCCTCCATTTGTTAAAAAATAATCACCCAGAAATAATCCACTGACTGGATGGGACGTGAATGAAGAGAAGTGAATAATTTTCTGCTCCCTACAGTACCATGAGTCGCCACTGGATGGCAATGTTTGGCTGTGATCACTCCTCTAAGTCGGCCGTCCGCATTACACTTTGGAGTGCGCCAGCAAGCAGCGGCCGCCTCCGACACCATCCCATAAATGTCAACACCAATGCAGCAAGGGACATTCGACCCGAACGCAACAAACACAGACGCTGTGAAAGTCCACTATGTGTGTCAAATCAATCACGAGTGTGGACCGCCGCTTCGGTTGTTTCCCAACTCCGAAGAGGACCACCTCAAAACAGCACTGCGGAATGGCACAGGCAGAGAAATGGGCCTGCGAATATAGGCTTCGAGTAATAACACACTGATTAATTGCGCAGAAATGCGAGCATGAGCACCCACAAAATGATACACAACACAATTTATTTGAATATATTTGCACGTCCCTTATATCGCATCGTGCGCGCACGTGCCTCCAATACATCCCAAATCTTTAAGTATATATTTATTTATGTAGGCACATAAACGGTATGGTATATCATGCAGTAATATAGTACTATAATGGTACTATATACTATATAAAGTGTACTAATACAATATATAAATTATATAAATATATCTTACTAGCCTCTATCTCTCTCTCTCTCTCTGTATATATATATATATATATATATATATATATAACACACCTACAATCCATACTCCATATCTGCAGCCTTGCACCTTTTTCTGGTGAATCCCTCTCTTTCTGCCTCTCTCTCCCATTATCAGGGCTCTGCTGTAGCGCTCCTTTTTCCATTCCTTTCCAATTGCCCTGGCGAGCAGGTGGATGGGAGATAACTTGTGCGGCGCTTTGTTTTCGCCTGACACCGCCATTAATCATTCCTGAAGCTACACTTCAACTTATAATAATAAGGGCTGGCTGCTTTAGGGCCGGCCGCTGAATTGCCTTTCATAGCGCCATGCCAAATTGGAGGCGAACGGCCTCAGCCCAGACGCTGCTCTCCCACGTTCCCGGTCTGTCTCATCATTTAGGTATTTATCCATCTCGGGCTTGTCCGAGGAGCGTCTCACCCGCTCCCATGAGGCAGCAGATTGTTAGGGGAGGATCAGATTTGTTGCTTGGGCTTTTGGCTTTGATTGTGCTGCTATAAGTTTGGGATTAAAGGGAAATTTCCCACAGGGCGGTGTGGGATTTTCCGGCGTTTAACTGTTTAACCTGGCTTACGCGGTGGCAGGGGAGAGCTTGGTCAACGGGGCCAAGACAGACACAGGGAGGCTAAGCTGGGCTGGTGTCGATAAGCAGGGCTGCTTATTCCATTAGATAGCCAATACACCCCCATGCCTTCTGATCCGGCTGCAAGGCCGCATAATAAAGCCATACATTTACATCATATGGGAAGAGTAATGATTTTTTCCACATTAAGCGAAAGCAGGGTGGGGTGGGGGGATCTGCTCTGTACAGTCTCAGAATAGAAAGCGTTAACATGTACAATAATTGATGATCTGTCCATTCGGTGGAATTCCACTTTAAAGCAGCGTGCAGAAAATGTGTCTTTATCATTCAAGGCAAAGCAGGAGAGATTCAGAGCTCCACTGCTGACTTTTCTCAATATCTGAGTAAAATATAAGCCACATATTTTAATATTTGCTTACAAATCCAAGGTCTTTTATGCATGAAAATATTTCATTATTTGCACAAATGTCATTGAATGTGGTGTAAGATTTTGGTCCAAATCCCCAAACTAGCTCACTCAGCAGAGGATATAAGAGACCACCGATCTTCACACTTAAGGAACGTAAATACATGTATTCATATGTCTAGATTACCACTTGTCAATTGGCTGCAGCTAGCCATTGCGCTAATCGATACTTCTAAAGAAACCAATGATAGGTGATTGAGAACTGTTCTGGTGAGGGTGAGTTTTAGGATATTGCAAAATAAATATGATGATATAACTATATATAAATGAGGCCTTCATATTACTGTTGTTGAGGTCTTAGTAATTATATTGTGTACCATGCTTGCTTCCATTTACATAAACAGAATGAAACTGAGGATGTAAGAGAATGCACTGTGATGTCTGATGGTGCCTTTTTGAGATGTGCAAGAGGTGATTTAGAAAATTCCATGGTAAAGGGGCAGTGAATCAAATGAACCAGTAATGCTAAAAGTAGCTTTTTGCTTAAATTGGAGTAAATATGGCTGGATGGGTACCCATTGTCTGTGTGTACCAGAACAAGTTATCAGGCTTGGGGCAGCAGGAAGTCCCTTGCCCGGTCAAACATTATGGAGCGCAGGGAGGACTGAACCGGCTAAATCTGGAGGGGAGTTGTTTTTTGGGCCCAACATCTCCAGCACTGCGAATAAAGCCCAGCTGTGTAACTCCATGTTCGCAGTTCTAGCCCCATCTGTCTGGCCTTAGGCTGAGCATTGGGCTAGCACAGGCAGGTGGCACAGTGTTATGGTAGAGGACTCACTCTCTCTCTCTCTCTCTCTCTCTTGCTCTTATCCTCAGGTGGGTCTGAAACCGACTGAATAGAGGAACAGGAGTCAGGACTGGGCAAGCACAGTATGTGACATTCACATGCAGAAAGTGGTGAAAAATTACTATGTCATGCATGCCCAAATGCTCATGCATGCGTGCGCACTCACTCACACACACACACACACACACACACTTCCTCCTTTTACAATGAAGGATACACATTTACACACACACACACACACACACACACACATACTTTTGTACACACACACACACACTCATGCACACACGCACGCACATACATGCTCTCATGCACACACACA
This sequence comes from Gymnothorax javanicus, assembly GCA_029692085.1. NCBI lineage: Eukaryota > Metazoa > Chordata > Actinopteri > Anguilliformes > Muraenidae > Gymnothorax > Gymnothorax javanicus. Next base: position 74,479,229 of record CM056193.1, on the reverse strand, counting down.
CACATACACACACAAACACCCGCCTGCTACATGCAGACTCACACACACAAGTATAAATCCCTCACAAAGATTAACCCACCCGCACACACACCCGCCTCTTAAAATCAGAGATACACAAACACACACACACACACATGAAAACATAGAAAGCATAACCAACAACCTGGCATGTACACACACACCACATACCATAAATGCACCCACATTGAGCCACGCACACATTCTGTACATCCGAACACAAACATGCACTCTCACACAGAAGCACCTTCCTGCTACATACACAGACTCAGACACACACACACACACACACACAGACACACACATTCCGGCTTCACACATAGACTCACACATACACAAAACCCTCATAAAGACCAAGCCCCCAACACACACATACACCCCCACACACTGAAATTAAAGCGACAAATGCCATAAAATGATTTTGGCATGCAGGGCAGCATTTTGATTGCCCCTCATTATTCAGCTTGGATACTGTATAAGTGCATCTGTCTCTTTCAGTGCCACGAAATATACGGCAAAACAATATTGATCTTTAATTAAAAACTCGGTGGAGTGGCTCTTAACCTTGGCAGAGCAGTGGAGACCCTGGGGCGCAGGAGCTAATTCATGTACTCCTAGTAATAATATTTGTGCCCTGTATGGGGGGGGGTATGAAATTATCTATTGTTCGGACACTTCATCAGCGTGCTGTTGTACAAATGTCAGCCCCCCACCCAGACCAAATCCCCGCGATATTTCAGTGTAATGGCAGCGAAACTCATAATAGTGCAAAAGTGAACTTTGCGACTGCTACATGACGCCGACCTTAAAATATTCTCGCGCCTCATCTGTGACTTGAGAATATTTCAGAGTCTGTTGTTTCAGTCACTTCCTTTGCTCATTCCTTCCGGCCGGAGTAGCTTTTTATTTACCCGCGACGTCTACAGTCAATGCACTTTCACCAAGGGCGACGACACTTCCGCCGTTATACACCACGTCGATAAATCCTCAAGAAGACCCTCTCTCGAGAACTTCTGCATGAAGTGGAAGGGCTGGGGATGTTCTGGGATCAAAATCGTATCCTGTTGACCTATCTTTGACGCAAAGCACAAGAAGCCTGCATCGAACAGTAAACACCTTCCTTGGGGGGCCTTGAGCCTCCTGTAATATCTCCCCCAACCTCAGTGGACATATTGATTTCTTCTCAGAATGCTGCTATTAACATGGCGTGGCGTTCCTGGAGAACTCCCTACAGATTTAGCCAGGCTCGCCCCCTGCCTCTTCTTCTGGGGAAATGGGGGTAGCCAGAGCTCCACGCGTCTATAATCAGGGTCAGCTGGGACACATTACGGCATTTTGGAGGTGTTAAAATCCACCCTCCTCTGAGGATAAGTTGGCACTGCCCGCGCTCGTAAATTAGCCCCGCACTCCCACTGCTAGGAGGGAGTGAGAACCTCTGATCTGGGCTTTTTTTCATTCTCTTTTGTTTTATTTTTATCAGAGACTGAAGCATTGTAAAGACAGGACCACACATAGTGACTATCTTCCCACGACTCTGTCCACAGAGACGTATTGCCGCTGAAAAGCAGCCCTATGCTTCCATCCTTCTGTCCCACCCTGCCCACTACAGGTGGTATAGTGAACTCGTTTCAATTTCATTTTCCCCTCATGAAACAACTAAACATTACATTTTATATTGCTGAGGCATTTAAAGTAGTATATCTAACATAGCCATACTAAAGACTAAAAACCAATGAGAAGTAACAGCCCATGAAAGCCAGCACGTCATATACAATAGCTTGTGAGCGTTATCGAAAAGTTATATGAAATAACAATACAGTGATATACAACCCCATTTCCAAAAAAGTTGGGATGCTGTGTAAATTGTAAATAAAAACAGAATGCAAAGATTTGCAAATCTCATAAACCCACATTTTATTCACAATAGAACACAGACATCATATCAGATGTTGAAAGTGAGACATTTCAGCATTTCATGATAAATATAAGCTCATTTTGATTTTGATGGCAGCAACACGTCTCAAAAAAGCTGGGAGAGGGGCAACAAAAGGCTGGAAAAGTAAGTGATACTAATAAAAAAACAGCTGGAGGAGCATTTTTTCAACTGATTAGGTTAATTGAAAACAGGTCAGTAACATGACTGGGTATAAAAAGAACATTTTAGAGAGGCAGAGTATCTCAGAAGTAAAGATAGACAGAGATTCACCATTCTGCAAAAAAAAAACTGTCGAAAAACTGCGGAACAATTTCAGAAAAATGTTCCTCAATGAAAAATTGTGAAGAATTTGAATCTACAGTACATTATATAATCAAAAGATTCAGAGAATCTGGAGAAATCTCTGTGAGCAAGGGACAAGTCTGAAGGTCAATATTGGATGCTCGTGATCTTTGGGCTCTCAGGCAGCACTGCATTAAAGACAGGCATGATTCTGTAGTGAAATACACTGCATGGGCTCAGGAACACTTCCACATATCATTGTCTGTGAACATGGTTCCCCGTGCAGTCTACAAATGCTAGCCAAAGCTGTATCATGCAAAGAAGAAGCCATATGTGAACACAATCCCGAAACGCCGCCGTCTTCTCTGGGCCAAAGTTAATTTCAAATAGACTGAGGCAGAATGGAAAACTGTGCTGAGGTCAGATGAATCAAAATTTGAAATTCTCTTTGGAAACCATGGATGCCGTGTCATGCGGTCTAAAGAGCAGAGGGACCATCCAGCTTGTTATCAGGACACAGTTCAAAAGCCTTCATCTCTGATGGTATTGGGTTGCATTAGTGCCTACGGAGTGGGGAGCTCACACATCTGGAAAGACATTATCAATGCTGAAAAGTATATAGAGGTTTTACAACAACATATGCACCCATCTAGACAACGTCTCTTTCAGGGAAGGCTTGCATATTTCAGCAAATAATGCCAAACTAAAGACTGCATCCATCACAACAGCAAGGCTTCGCAGTGGAAGAGTCTTAGTGCTGAACTGGCCAACCTACAGTCCAGACCATTCACTAATAAAAAAACATTTGGCGCATCATAAAATGAAAAATCCAGCAAAGAAGACCCAGGACTGTTGAGCAGCTGGAATCCTACACCTGACAGGAGTGTGACAACATTCCTCTCCCAAAACGTCAGCAATTAGTCTCCTCACTTCCCAGACTTTTGCAGACTGTTGTTAAAAGAAGAGAGGATACTAAACAATGGTAAACATGGCTCTATCCCAACTTTTTTGAGATGTGTTGCTGCCATCATATTCAAAATTAGCTAATATTTTTCATGAAATGGTAAAATGTCTCAATTTCAACATTTGATATGTTGTCTGTTTTATTGTGAATAAAATGTCAGTTTATGAGAGTTGCAAATCATTGCATTCTGTTTTTATTTAGATTTTACGCAGCATCCCAACTCTTTTGGAATTGAGGTTGTACATAAAATACTGTTTAACTGCATTACACAGATTTTTCATCCCAGCTGCAATGACAAATGCGTGTTTGACATTGAATATCTGACCAGTTATGCATCATCTACATCAATAAATTCTTGTATTAAATTAAATAATAAATGAAATTTCCCATGCACTGTTTGTTATGAGACATTTTCCCCCACTGGTTTGTTGAGAAACTAACTGAAATCATGATGCATGGCTTGTGGCTTTTTTTGTTCAGGGGTCTTGTGCTGATATCCTGCCCATCCACTCAACCTGAACTGCAGTCAAAAGACACAAAAAGGCAGCACGGACTCCGCCTATATCCCGAAACACTCCTCAGAGTGCTTTCCACTGACTTGAACACCTGTGTGTCATTTGACTTTGTGGTGTTGGATGTGAGTGTTTTCTTAGGAGTACGCCCAATCATGTGCTGATGCTCATCAGCGAGCATTCACGCATGTGTGTACGTGTGTCTCCATGTGAATAAGCACGTTATCTTCTCTGTTCATGCCCACGCATCTGGCAAGCAATTGCAGTATTTAGACAGTATGGACAGTGATACAGTTTTAATGGGCTGTAATCGGTTTACGGTTCACATTATTTTGATGTAAATACTCATTATACCAGACAGTCTGCATTTGAATCTGAGTCTATATTTAACCGTACATATGGGACGTACTAAGCAGGAATTCCATCCCTTTTAAATTGTGTCACTGTCCAAATACTTACAGGCCTTCACTATACAAGAGGGAAGTATACTAGAGGGAAAATATGCGTTTGTTGTTGCAGAGGCGGGGCAACAAAATGTACCCTTGGTGAGGTGAGGCTAAAACAATTGACTATGGGTGAGGTGATGTTCAATTGCAGTGTATCCTTGTCGAGGTAAAGGCCACACACAGTGTCAACCCTGTTTTCTAAAAAGCTGGGAAGCAATGTAAAATGATAATATAAACAGAATGCAATATTGTTTTGAAGAATACAGTCGTGCTCAAAAGTTTGTATACCCTGGCTGAATTTGTGAGATAGGTAACACTTTTTAAAAGAAAAGATGAATGGCCAGGAAAAACACATTCCTTTTATTTCTTATTGGTTTGATATCCAACTGTAGGTCATGTAGAATGGCACTATCATCAAATAAAACATGGCAATGAGGAACAAAAATTAAATGAACCCTGTCCAAAAGTGTACATACCTTAGTTCTTAATACTGTGTATTGCCCCCTCTAGCATCAATAACAGCATGCAGTCTTTTGTGACAGTCGTCAATACAGCCCCTAATTTGCTCAGGTGGTATAGCTGCCCATTCTCCCTTGCAAAATGCCTCCAACTCCTGCAAATTCTTTGGTCGTCTTGCATGAACTGCACGTTTGAGATCTCCCCAAAGCTGCTCGATGATATTGAGGCCACTCCATTGAGGCAGTGGTCACTCCAGAACCTTCACTTTTCTCTTCTGTAATCGCCGGAGGGTAAACTTTTCCTGTGCTTTGGATCATTGTCATGCTGGAAAGTCCCAGTGCGTCCCATGCGCAGCTTTCGTGCTGAAGAATGCAAATTGTCTGCTAATATTTTCTGATAGCATGCTGCATTCATCTTGCCATCAATTCTCACGATATTCCCTGTGCCTTTAGAGCTCACACACCCCCAAAACATCAGAGAACCACCACCATGCTTTACAGTGGGGATGGTATATGTTTCATGTTTCATAGGGCCATATTGACTGCTCTTTAAACATAGTGCTTATGGTTGTGACCAAAAAGTTCTATTTTGGTTGTTAGGTGTGTTAAGGTGTTGTCTGCCCATATTTTAGGCGGGCTTTTTTGTGGGATTGGCGCAATAACTCGACCATACAACTCATTGTATGGTACCTCCTTATTGTGCTCCTTGAAACAACCACACCATCTTTTTCCAGAGCATCATGTATTTCCCTTGAGGTTGCTTGTAGATTTTTCTTTGTGTCCCGAACAATTCTCCTGGCAGTTTGAACTAAAATCTTTCTTGGCCAACCTGACCTTTGCTTGGTATCAACATATCCCCTAATTTTCCACCTCTTAATCCCAGACTGAACAGTACTGACTGGCATTTTCAAGTCTTTGGATATCTTTTTATATCCTTTTCCATGAACTACCTTGTTACAAAGGTCCTTAGAGAGTTCTTTTCTGTTCCCCATGGCTCAGTGTCCAGCCAGATAAGTGTATCCATTCAGGAGCTAACAAATGCAATGACTATACACAGACACTAGTTGAAATTTTAAAAGCCACAAGTGTGGAACCCTTATTAGCCATTTAACCCTTCGTCACCTTGTGTCTATCTACAACCCCATTCCGAAATAGTTGGGACGAAGTGTAAATTGTGAATAAAATTAAAATGCTATGACTTTCAGATCACATGAGCCAATATGTTATTTACAATGGAACGCAGATAACATTTCAAATGTTGAAACTGAGACATTTTACATTTTAATCCACAAAATTAGCTTACTGCAAATTTTCTGGCTGCAACAGATCTCAAAAAAGTTGGGACAGAAGCAAAAAAGGGCTGAAAAAGCAATTAATATATAAGAGAATCAGCTGAAAGAACATTTGGCAAGTACTTAAGTTAACTGGCATCAGGTGTGTAACATGATTGGCTATAAAAGGGATGTCTTAGAGAGGCTGAGTCTCACAGTAGTAAAGATGGCTAGAGGCTCTCCAACATATGAAGGCTTGCGTTAAAAAATTGTGGAATACTTTAAAACCAATGTTCCTCAACGTCAAATTGCAAAGGCTTTGAAGCTCTCATCATTGACAGTGCATAACATCATCAAAAGATTCAGAGAAACTGGAAAAATCTTTGTGCATAAGGGACAAGGCCGAAAACCTTTACTGGATGCCTGTGATCTTCGGGCCCTGAGACGCCACTGCATCACTCACCAGCATGATTCTGTCATTGACATTACTAAATGGGCCCAGGAATACTTCAAGAAACCACTGTCTGTAAACACAGTCCGCCATGCCATCCACAGATGCCACCTAAAACTCTATCATGCAAAAAGGAAGCCACTGTTGAGCATGATCCAGAAGCGCCGCCATGTTCTGTGGGCCAAGGCTCATTTAAAATGGACTGTAGCAAAGTGGCAAAGTGTCCTGTGGTCAGACGAGTCCAAATTTGACATTCTTGTTGGAAATCATGGGCGTCGTGTCCTCCGGGCTAAAGAGGAGAAAGACCACCCCCCCAGTTATCAATGTTCAGTTCAAAATCCAGCATCTCTGATGGTATGGGGATGCATTAGTGCGTATGGTGTGGGACACTTGCATGTTTTAAAAAGCATCATGAATGCTGAAAGGTATATAAAGGTTTTAGAGCAACATATGCTCCCCTCCAGATGACATCTATTCCAAGGAAGACCTTATGTATTTCAGCAGGACAATGCAAAACCACATACTCCAGCTATTACAACAGCATGGCTTCGTAGTAGAAGAGTCCATGTGCTGAACTGGCCTGCCTGCAGTCCTGATCTTTCACCGATTGAGAACATTTGGCGCATAATTAAACGATAGGTCCGTCAAAGGAGACCGAAACTCTCCAGCAGCTGGAAGCCTGTGTTAAACAAGAGAGGGATCAAATTCAAATGGCTAAACTCAAGAAACTTGTCTCCTCAATGCCCAGACACCTCCAATCTGTGTTAAAAAGAAGAGGGGATGCTACTCCATGGTAAACACACCCCTGTCCCAACTTTTTTGAGACCTGTAGCAGCCATCAAATTTAAAATGAGCTCATTTTGTGGATAAAATTGTAAAATTTCTCAGCTTCAATATTTGCTATGTTATCTCTGTTCTATTGTGAATAAAATACTGGCTGGTGTGATTTGAAAGTCATTGCGTTTTGATTTTATTCAAAATTTACACTTTGTCCCGACTATTTCGGAATAGGGTTGTAATAAGATCAAACATTCAAGGGTATGTAAACTATGATCAGGGCTATTGGGACGAAGTAAGTTATCAGTATGATTTATAAAGGAGCCAAACAGCTTTGTGATGATAACTGGCTTCACACGATCACCATCTTTAAATAAAACACAATATTTTTGCATAATGAGTCATATTTTCAAAATAAATGGCAACATTTCACAAATTCAGCTAGGGTATGCAAACTTTTGGGCACAACTGTGTATGCTCATTTTGAATTTGATGCGGGTAACGCTTTTCAAAAAAAGTTGGAACATGGGCATGTTTGCCTCTATGTTGCACTACCTTCTCTTTTAACAGCACTCGGCAAGCGTTTGGGAGCTGAGGGAACCAACTGCTGTTGTTCTGAGAGCAAAATGTGTTTCCAATTCTGCTCAACACTTTGTGGCCTTTTTGGTCATATTTTTTTTTCATAATGCATCAAATGATTCACTGATGAGCAAGTTGACCTTGCCACCTTCCATGATTTCCAGAATTTCACATTTTGATTGTTCAGACCACGGGACAGTTTTCAACTTCACTTCATTCCATCTGAAATAAGTTTGGGCCTAGAGAATGTGGCAGCTTTTCTGGATCTTTTTTATATATGGTTTTAGCTTTATATGGTAGAGTATTAACTTGCATTTGTGGATGCATTAAACAGTATGAACTGAAGGTGGTTTTCAGAAGTGCTCCTGAGCCCACACAGTGATTTCCACTACCTAATACTGTTTGTTTTTACTGCAGTGCTGCAGAAAGGGCCTGAAGATCATGGCTATTCAGTATTGATTTTTGGCCTTGTCCAGTGCCCACAGAGATTTCTCTGAATTCCCTGAAACTTTTAATGACATTATTTACTGTAGATGATGAAATCCCTAAATTCTCTACAACTTTACATAGAGAAGTTATTCTTAAATTGTTTACCTGTTTGTACATGCAGTCTTTTACAGAGAGGTGAAGCCGTCTCCATATTTTCTTCGGAAAGACTCAGGCTCCCTGAGATGCTCTTCTTATACCCAATCATGTTACTGGCTTGTTGCCAATTAACTGCCTAAATTCCCCCTGGTAGTAATGCCAGCGTTATGGGATGTACCGTGTGCCTCTGTCCCTTAAACGCATTATTGCTTTCAAGCTGTTCCAGTTTAAGATCGCTTGATTAATAAGTACACAATTTATTTACTGAATAATCAAGACCAATATATAAACCTGTATTTATTAAGAAAGTATTAAGAAATGGCAGATCACTGAAGGGCTACATGGAGAACGTACTTAATAGTGATATTGTATGGATGGAGATAAAAAATAATAATAATAATAATAATAATAATAATAATAAAATAATAAAATGAACCCAGTGCTTTCTCTGAATTCTGTCTCCCGTTCTAGGATTTTTTTTTCAGCAGTGCAACCTAATTTATTTTAAGATTGCACTAATCAAAATGTTTTTATCATTGAAAAGAATAAGCTGTATTTGTGGGGAAGTGTAGTTGCACACTGGTTGCCACGCCAAGCGATAATAATTAATTTATTAAACTGCCAGCACTTTTTACGTCGAAGCGTTGGTCTTTGAATAATTTAGTAAATTGGTTATTTGTGCATCATGAAAGTTTGACCGATGGCATGCATGTAAAATGCGTTGAATTTTAAAGGTTGCTAAGTCATTCATGTGGTCTGGCTTCTGGGAAAGTTGTAGGAAGGCATAATATGAGATTATATGCAATTATCTATTTAATTAATTATATATTAAATATAAATCTTTTCTGAATACCATCTTCAGCAACATTCACTTCATCACATTGTACTTCAAGATGGAATTTCAAGAAATTTGAGTTAAGTGCCCGTCCTTGCAATCTCATATTGTAGCCTATCTCTTCGATACATAGCTGTATGTCTTACCCGTTAATGGAAACACAGCTTATTGGAAACCTATTTGCTCAGTAAATTGATTCAATCAATTATCTGATTATTACTCGGAAACAGGTCGAGAGTTAACCTGCATTATGGTAATGTCACTGGTTGAAGACAGTTTTATTTTTACATAAGCAAACTTAACACGTGGGCCTGAGTCAGAAATACCACGTTTTTAGAAACGTTTCCTTGGGTGTATCCAACCGATCGGACGCAGACGCAGGGAAAAGATGCGTTGAGTGTTGCAGGAATTAAGAAGATTTGTAAGACATTGACGTTTTATGTTACCATTAATGTGGATGGGAAAATGCTTGATCATTTTTGCAATAAGCAATAATGCAAGCATAGGAAAAATGGAAATGGATTGATCCTAGCAACTGAACAAATTAACACTTAGTTGCTAATTAGAAGCCCTAAATAGGTACGAGTTTGGAGATGTAATGTATTTTAAGGCGAGGTGAGAGCAGCACCAAAATCTAAGAAACAGGCGGAAGAGGTTAACACAATTTGCAGCCAGATGTTCAAACGGGTTTTTTTTTTTAGCATCATGCCTAATTTCCAGTCTTCTCTTGCCTCTGACTCAACTTTTTTGAAACATTGGATCAAATTCAAAATGAGCCGTTAATTTTCAAAAAACAATGAAATTTGCCAAATCTAATATGTTTTCTTTGTAAAATTTTCAATTAAACATGCAATTTGAGTGGTTTGTAAATCATTGCATTCTCTTTTTATTTACGACTCACATAGCATCCTGACTTTGTGGGAAATGAGGTTGTATATTTGATGGGGTGATGACCACACACATTGTTGTCTAGGTCAGGTGATGGCCACACACAGTGTACACTGCAAGAAGAAAATCAAAGAAGAAAAAATTAACAAGCAGTTCAATCTCATTCATAGACCAAAAACCATTTGTTTCCAATGCCTTTTTTTTCCTCATAAAAGAAAATTCTGCCATAGATGTGAATCTATTTTGACCGATTTCTGGATTTGTTTAGGGGGTAAGAAAATTTTACTCACGCCGTGGAAAATGTATAAATGAATCAATATTATTTCACTTCAGTGGCAGGAATTTTTTTTCTAAGAAAAAAAGGTAAGCAAAATAAGTGTTTTAAGTCTACAAACAAGATTTAAATGTTTTGAAAGATTCTGTTTTTGCTGTGTACTCATTGTGAGGTCATGGTCACACACGGTGTACTCATGATGAGGTGATGGTCAGATGCAGCGTACGTTTGGGGAGGTGATAGTCCTACTCAGCGTACTCTTTGTCAGGTGGTGGCCACACATAGTGTGCCCTTGGTGAGGTGATGGCCACACATAGTGTGCCCTTGGTAAGGTGGTGGCCACACATAGTGTGCCCTTGGTGAGGTGATGGCCACACATAGTGTACCATTGGTGAGGTAACTGTCACACACAGTGTGCTCTTGGTGAGGTGATGGCCACACACACAGACTACTCTCTCGAAATGAAGACCGGGCTGGGGAAACAAAGTTATCTCCACAACACAGGTTACTGAACTTTCCTGGAGGTTTTCATTTCAACACTAATCTGTCTCACTCAACTCTACCTTAATTAGCTGCTGAATGTAGATTGCAAGCTGTTGATTGAGTTGTGCTTTATTTAGGTTTAAGTGAAAACCTACAGCACCTTAGATCTATGTGGATAGTGTTGGTGACCACAGCTGTACAGGGTCCAATTCCATTCTATATCTTGTCACCTCTGACACATAGAGCATTATGTCCCTTTAGAATTTCAGCTCTTTTGTACCTGCTGATGCACTTCTATCACTTGATACTCTGTATAAGAGCATCATCTAAATGCCAGTAATGTAATGTTTGATAGAAAGATTCAGCGTGATCAGGAGCACTGGGGTAGGAATTCTCCTCCAACTCCAGCAGACGTGGTGAACCAGGACCTGAGTGGAGGGACCTGCCACCTCTCTCTCCTCAGACTGGAATAATGGTAGTGTGTAACCCAGACAACAGTGAAAAGGAGACATGCCTTATCCAGCTACTGGTAACAAATTGTGAGCCAACTCCACCCAAGTTAACAGACGAGACCACCTGGTGGGGTTACTTTCAGTTAGGCAGGAAAGAGTTTTGCCCAGTCCCTGGTTCAGCCTCTCCACCTGGCTGTTGGTTTCTGGGTGGAGCTCTGAGGAGAAGCGCGGAGAGTGCCCACCAGGGTGCAGAAGACTTCCAAAAGTGGCTGGGGGACTGGGAATCACAGTCTGAGACCACATCCTGAGGTACATGGTGAGGGCAAGCAGCATGTTGAAGGAGTAGGTTGATAGTCTCCTTGGCAGGGGTTAGCTTAGCCAATGGCATGAAATGGGTAACAATGACAGTATTCCCAATCGCATGGAAGCAGCCCCGTGATGAAATCCATGGTGATACATGCCCACAGTAGGCTGGGAACTTCAAAGGGCTGCAGCAGACCACAGGGTCGTTGGTTACTTGATTGGAGCAGCCACAGACCATACAGGCTGCAACAAATGACCAGGTATCCTGGCAGATGGTGGGCTACCAAAAGCGCCAATGCATAAGGACGACAGTGCGAGAGAGTTTGGAATGGCATGTCCGCTGAGAGGCCTGCCCCAGGTTAGGTCCTTGCCCGTCACTCTCTTGGGGACAAAGAAACAGTTGGGTGGAGTATCTGATGAAGAGGGACTCCACCACAATGCCTCTTCAGCCTCATTCTCAACCTGCAACTTGTTGACAGCCAGGAGACAGTTACCCAGAAGGATGGTATCAGGAGGATCTTCAGGCATAGAAGGATATAGTCGTGACACACAGTCAGGCTTAGTGTTTCTAGTACCAGATTGTCAAGATAAAATTGAATCCTGCAAAGAAGAGGGACTAATAAGCTTCCCGGGTATTCCGCCTCTTAGACATAGAGAGGTACTCTAAGTTGCAGTTGCAATAGTCCATCCAGATGAGGAAGGGAAGACGGTATCCCTCTACCTCCACTCGAAGGCCAGCTTCACTGCTAATGGCTCCTGGTCACCAATGAAATGGTTCCTCCCAACAGAAGAAAAGCGACAAGGAAAACAGGCACAAGGATGTAATTTATTATCATCAGCTCGCTGCAAGAGGACAGATCCAGCACCCGCGTCAAAGGTGTCAACTTCCATGACGAACTGGCACCAGGGATCTGGAAGCTTAAGGACGGAAGCGGTGGAAAATAGCCCCTTAAGATGATTAAAAGAGGAGGTTGTCAAAAGGAGCAAGTCACCTGTGGGGTCCATGTAAAGGGAGTCTTAGTGGACATCAGCTTGGTTAGAAGAGCAGCAACAGTGGAGTTCTCTCAAATGAATCACTGATAAAAGTTAGCAATCCCGAAGATCCTTTGCTTCTCTTTGAAATCTTTTGGGTCCGCCCAATCCAGCATAGCTTGTACCATCTGGAGATCCATCTCCAGGGCAACCTGTGTCACTACAAATTCCAGGAAGGAGACTATAGGGCAATGGAATTCACACCTCTCTGGTTTTAGATAAAGTAGCCTAAGTGGACTTGACAGATATGATCTTCCATTATTTGAGAGAAGACCAGAACATCATCTCGGTAAAAACAGAGGAACCGGGAGACCCTGTGTCAGAGGAAGTCATTTATGAGGTTCTGGAACACAGTACGAGCATTAGTGAGCCCAATTGGCATCTTGAGATATTCTTATAACACGAGTGGGTGTTAAACACCATATTCCACTCATCTAACTCCCATATGGGCACCTAAGGGTAAGCATTGCACAAATCCAGCTTGGTAAAGAAGTGGCACCCTTTGAAATTAGAAAATGCTGAGTCCATCAAGGGTAAAGGATAGCAATTCTTTAATGTAATTGCATTTACTCCACGGTAGTCGATGCAGGGACATAGTGAACCATCTTTCTTGGCCCCATAGAAACCAGCTCCGGCTTGTGATGAAGAAGCCCAAATTATTCTAGAAGCTAGGGACTGATTTATATACTCTCCCATGAGACACCTGGTTGTTCAGGGAGTACAACTGAGGGATGATGTTCAGGGAGTACAGCTGACCCCTGAGGGACGATGTTCTGGGCAGTAAGTCATGGGCACAATCATTGGGTCTGTGAGGCCAAAGAGACATAGCTTTGCTGAATGCCGTGCGGAGGTCGCAATAGATGGGAGAAACACCCTCCAGGTGCAGCGGCTTTTCCTGGTTGGAGGAAGGCAGTGCAGGAGGGCTGGAAGCAGCACAAAGACAGGATTATGATCAGGACAAACTCCACTAAAATATTGATCCCAAAGGCCAGTCCACACAAGGGTTGTGATGTTCAAGCCAGAGCCTCCCCAACACCGCCAGGCATGTGGTGACTCCATGATGTGAAATGGCAATTTCAGTATGGTTATCAGAGGTCAGCATGGGTACAAGTCAAGTTACCTCAGTGACATTAGGAAAGGCAATCCCTGTGAGACTCTGGGACTGGAGACGAGCTGGCAGAGGCGCAGTAGAGACCTTCAGGCACCAAACAAGACCAGGATGGACTGGAGAGGACTCCAATGGACTGGCAAAGCTGCTGGAGTTCTTCTTCCTGCTCACCAATCTGCACTCCTTGGTACCTCAGGGTGTCATCTGGACTTGGCATCTCCGCTGATTCCATTCCGTGGCTGGATTGTGCTGTTATGATCCAGACCTGGAATCAAATGCTGAGGCTGAGTACAATCCAATTGTAAGATTTATTGATAGTGATACGGTAACAATGGGAAGGAATCCAGAAGAAGAAGGCACAGTTCAGTTCAGATGTTGTGGCTGAAACAGGGCAAAGCCAATTTACAGCCAGGGGTTTTTCAAATAAGGCTTGGGGGCATGTTCCAATTAAACTGGACAAAGGTGCTGATTGAACTGGGTTAACTTGAGCACGTTCCAAATCCTGGACCCTGAGTTTGAGAGGGAGTTTGTTTGAATAACTACGTAAAGAGGAAGGCTTCCTGCAAATTACTATCATTAAAGGTTACGTTTTAAATGATAAAATGAGTTTTTACTGTACTAGAAATACTGAATGATTCTAAGCACAAATAGCAAATTACAATCCAGCAACTTGCAACTCAAAGCAGGGGGTTTAAATACATGTCACAGGTCAATCAGGAAGTAACAATGAAACAAGACATAGCTGGGGAAGGGAACACGTGAGACGTAAACAAATCGAAGGAGATATACTTCTGATAGACATGCAAGTTGCTGAATGGGAGGAGAAACAGAAGGCATTCACATGAGGGCTGTGACAGTGCTAGATTTAGTAAGCCCTTTTACCACATGAAGACAATTCTGTAGAAGCAAAATCAGTAACATGGGCGATGATGTGGTGCAAAGCAAATACCCAATCACCGGCTGTTCTTGCTGGTTTTTTAATACCAGGTCTTAAAAATGTTCTTGATAAATCTTTCTCTTTATAAATGGCCTTAAGTATATGTGTGTGAGTGAACGGGGTGCATACACGGCAATGGGTCGAAGACCTGTACAGGGTGTATTCCTGCCTAATTCCAATTACATGCTAGGATAGTCTACAAACTACCTAGGATGACTGGGTTAGATAGTGGATGGTTGAAGACGGCCGTTACTGTCAGCACAAGACCAGGGCCTCCAAACAACCAAAAAGCAAGCCAAAACCTTAAGGAGATTCACGGATCAGTATCTTACAGAAAAACGAACACTCAGCCAGTCATAAAAAATAAATGCTATATTAGAGACATAATCTGGTCAAAAACAGGTTCAAGCCCAAATAGCACATCTAAATATAATATGGATTTATTAATCTTTTAAGATGTAATATCAAAAATATGCCACTGAAATGTCCTCAGTGGAACCTTCCAATACTGACATAGCAATAAATACTGATTATCAAATGCAAAAATGGTCTATGCTGACTTAGAATTAAAAAAAAAAAAAAACTACTCTTTGAGTGATGAAAGCCTTGCTCTGATATGGAGGATCGAAAGATTCTGGAAAGCCACGGTGAACTTAAATCAGAGTGCTGAAGTTTTCAGAAGGTCATTTTTGAGGCCTGCTGCCCTGCAGCCCTCAAACATGCCTGTAAGATATCAGCATCTCTCAGCAATAGCAGCATTCATTTGAGTTTTATTGTCAAAATGGTGTTACTTGGTATCTTTGGTAAATACTCATATCAGAGGGGGGCTTTTGAATTACTCAATTCTTGTCGAGTATCCAGAGAATAACAGCTGGCCAGCCCCTGAGTGTCTCTGCCCCATCAACACCACAAGCACTGAGAGCACAGAAAAATGAAGGAAAGTCAACAAAAGGCCACTCTCAAGCTCTTTATAGTGACAGAGAGAGAAAGCAAGAAAAGGAGAGGGAGAGAGAGGGGAGCACAAGTGGAAATAGGGGATCCCATGATTGAGTACGACCTCTTAACCCGCAAAATGCATCACACTGTATGTCAATAGCAATCAAGCCAAAGTGATTACTTAAAAATGAAGGTATAACATTTGTTGTGAGGAACAGGAAATGGCCTCTCTCCTCACTGCTAGCAATTCAGTAATACCCCCCTGGCCACTTCCCTCGACATGCCGGCGCAATCTACCACGCGCTGTAAAGCAAAACCACTGCATTCACCTTGTGACCTAAACATCTGTGGTTATACACTGCACTCCCACCCAAACAAAATTAGGGAGAATTTAAATAAATCAGGACAACATCAAAAAATGGATGTAAACTGTAGCCACAGAGGCTTTTGAAATGTTACAGAAACCTAAGGGGATAATTAATATCCCCCGGCACTGAAGTCATGAAAACTAGAAAGAATTTATCTGTTGTTCCCTGATGTCAGATCTGATCAGAATCCAGGATGGGGCAATGAGCATCCTGAGAAGTCTGAGGAACAAGAGCTTTATGACCTCCTTGAAGTGTTATAGCCACCAGGTAAATGATGAGCTATAAGACAGAGCTGCCATGTTCGTTGTTATTAATGATTCACTTTTTTTTTCAGAGATGAATGCACAAGCGGCATCGCCCATTACAAATGCCACATCGGTCTCACCACCTGATCACACATATGTATAATTGCTCAGGCTATTGCCAAACCCAAGTCTTGGCGAGATGCAAGGAGGATACAGTGTTTGTAGTCTTCACATTCTTTCAATGTGACCTGAGCACAATTTGGGTTTTTATGTGTTGAGTGAGCTGACCTGACACGTTGTGTTTACACACACCTAGCAGGGGTAAGGAAGTCCATTCTCTTTAAAGTCTCCTTTTGACTCTGCTTAGGTTTCAAAGGGGCACCTTCTACACAGAGTCAATTTTGTGAAAAGAGAACACCTCTTGTTTATAAAAGGTATGGTGTAGGCTTTAAAAAGGGTGAGAAAGTCATGTTTATCTAGTTTACAAAATTTCATACCAGCCATCGAGGTGGCCATCAACCTTTCCATTATTAAATGCAGTGTCGGCCTGAGAGAACTAACTTTGTATTATTGCATGGTAAATAAGCCATGTGTTGAAATTATTGTGAAAATAAAATGGATGAAATGCATTGAACAAAACTGCTCTTTACCTAGCAAAAACGATGACGTTATACCATAAATAAAGTTTCCTCCTGTTTGTGAGTAATCTTTTGAATAGTTGAAATATCCAGCTCACATAATCGCCTGCAACCATGAATTATTATTTTGCCCATATTAGTATTGTTCTTGTGATCAGTAATAATCGCAGTGACCTATAGTAATGATTTCTTTCTTTTCCCGCGGCCAGTGAAGAGTACAGATGATAGTAGCCAGGCCTCCTGTATTGCCTCTCTCAGCTGTCCTCATGTAACACCTCCTTTTAAACATTTGGCGATGCTCTTAATTTCGCGGAGTGGCTCGGAAAGCACGGCACAAAAATCCTGCAGTCGGGTGCCAGCTCCTGCCGCCACTCACAGGTGTTTTTATGCCAGTATTTATTTGGCCATTATTTTAAATTGTCCCTATAAAGCTTTCTTTGGCAGGCCCATCTTCTTATTCTCAGTGTAAAGCACTTAAGCATACCACTGGGGCCTGTGTGTTTGAGAGATCTAATATGCCCGCATTACTTTATAAATAATCCCATTTTACTAACTTTTTTTTTCAGGAAACCAATGAAGTCATTTCTCTCTGTGATTCAGTGTGTTAAATGTCTTCACGTATAGTGTTGGCCGACATAATAAAATGCAGCACTTGCGTAAAGGGCCTTGTTAGTACACTTCAGGCATGCGCGGCTCGCTTGACATGTCGAACCATTTTCCTTTATTTCAGCTCTTTTGAATTCTCACCGGCACAGTTTACTGAGCAATGCGTACTGCAAACTGGTTGTAAATCATGCGACACATTTTGTGGTTTCGTCACTCATGTAGGTACTTCAGCTCTGAAAGCTTGCGAGGTGAACTAAAATTATATGGGTGCAGTGAAGCGGACAATAAATGCCTTCATTTATCATCAGATCAACATCTTTCACTGAATTTACAGACTCAGGAAGAGAGAGTGGAGTAAAAGAAGAAAAATTGAATTCACTCAGAATTTCAATTTGCAACTATTTCGTTGCTGTTAGAAAGAATGCGATTCATTAGCAATTATTAATGCAATTTAGAAACAGCAACAGCAACCTTTTGGATTAATACTTTTCCTATTATGAGGACTTATTGGTCCCAAGGTTATCTGTGTTAAAGAAATACATTTCATTAATAAATAAACTACGCTGCAAAAAATGATAAGATAAAAATACTAGGTAAGATGAATTTACTTATTTTAAGACTTAAAACACTTATTTCTATCACCATTTTTCTTGGTAAGACAAAAAAAAATTTTTCTTGTTTTGCACTAATTTTTACTAGCTTGCCAATGGGGTAAGTAAATTTCACTTGTCAAGTCAAATAGTAATTTGTTTTAAGTTTTTTTTCTTAAGTAAATAATAAGTAAATTCATCTTACCTAGTATTTAGATCTTATCATTTTTTGCAGTGTAGCTCTGCTTCAACTTCAGTTGAAATGATTCACAAAGTTAAAAAAGTGGTGAAAAAAAATTGCTCAAGAAAGTAACAAAAAAAAAAGTTTTCTGGAGCAGAGAGAATGTCATGCTGCCTGAGCACCTGATTGGTTCAGTTGTATTCACACCCCCCTGTATGAGCCTAATGGAGTGTTTGTAATCCGGTCAGCACCGATCATCACGTGGCCTGGGCTGTGCAGAGCCACAGGCACAGCGAGTCAATCCCAGAGACTGAGATGTGCTCTGTTCAGACCACCTCTCTTTCTTCAAGGCCATGGAACACAGCATGGCAAACTTTAACCGTAAAATCACAGCTGCGGGGCTGTACAAGGCCCATTATTTGGAGCGACGCGGCGTGGGGTACAGAACGGCTAGGGGAAAATACCAGGAGCCTCTTACTGCTTTACAGATTAGACACCACAGTTAAAGGCCTAATGATGCCTTGAGTCTAAAACGAGGCCAAAAATCAGGGTAAGACCTGAGGAACTATCACAATGTCATCAAAGTATAACTGTCATAAACAAACTGAGGAAAATTTAAAAAAGAAAAGAAAAAAATCATACTCTAAGGATGCAACGCTTGATTATTTTAGTGGTTGTCGCTGTGAGGGAATCTACCACAGTGATCATGCAGTGTTTTCACCATTTCAGAGAAATGCAGCTCTTTTTGGAAACCATAGTGTTTTTTTAAACATCATACAATGCTCTTTACGTAAAATTGAAGACAAGCATTTTTCCGACTTCTGACACTTCCACTGTCAGGATGCTTATGGCAGGGATATAGTGTCACTGCTGCTAATTTGACATAATGACTCAGTGCCCAGTGAGATGCAGGTGAAAAGGGAGTTCCTTGATTAACAGCAACTACAGGCCTCGCACAGCCCTCCATCTGTGGATAAGGGGGAGGTGGTTTCCACAGACCCTGGGTTCTTTACAGAAATTAACTGCTAAATGCTGCCAATTAGAACAGGGTTATTTAGAATTACATTCTACTGGACCTGTCATTTCCTCCTGAATAATGATGCTGCAAGACATGCAGTTACTCAAAAACAAGAGGACATGTGCTTTCTGTCTTTCTGTCCTGCTCTTTACATCTCCCATACCTGCAGTGCACATCAACACTAAATTTTATATTAGGAATGTGATAATCATTTAATTTAAGAAAATTAAAAATGGTTTCATGGAGTATTTAATTAATGTTTGAGGATTACAATATGAACTAACCGCAAAAAATAACAAAAATAAAATCCTAATAAGGTCGCTATATTTCACATTGTGCATCAGGGCAAAGTATAAAAATTAATGGAATCCTACATAAATAAAAGAGGCGAACCTCTATTTTTCCTCTATTCACTAAAAAAGTTCTTTTGAACTAAAGAAAATGAGATTACTGAGAAGCACTGAGTTCAGAATAAACTTTCCCTGGCTGGGATTTTTTTGTCCAATGAAGAGAAAACAACCAAGGAATTAAGCATTCGTAGGTATGTTTTTTAGTCGTCTCGGAAAAAAAAAATGTTAGCGTGATACGCTGTCTTAATTTCTCTTTTGGTGGTTAGCAATGGGCACACAGAGGAGAGCTGTGACAGTAAATAATGAATAGGAGGGCCCTCTCACTATGAGCCAGAATACACTGTGGAAGTTGCATGGGGCAGAGTCTCAAGGAAATCCACTCTTTCTTTGAAAAAACGTCACCGAAAAGATAGGAGATTGACACCACAAAGAGCCGAAAATAGCACGGGCTGCTACGCGTTGTCAGACGAGATTTGGGCAGAGGGTCTGACTTTTGTTCTGCGAGGTGTCGAGCTCTGAAAGGGAGATGGAAGGTGTAGAAATTGGGATTTTTTTCCCCTTTCCCCCTGGTTATGCGCGGTACACAGCTGAATAATGTATGCCAGGACGTCCACTGGTAATGTCACAATTATTCACTGTCTTGCCAATGAACTTCGATATTCACGTTTTAAAGGGACTGGGCATTATTTTTCCTCTTCTCTCCCCAAAAATTAAGTGAGCGGCACCGGCGGTCACAAACAAGGCCATTCATCAAAGGTGTGGGCCTGGCCAAGGATTAGAGGCATTTTACTGCACCATCTCCATTCCCAGTACTGGGAACGGACCGCCATTCAACTTCCCTCTATTATCCACTCCCCCAACATAACAAAAGTCTCATATATTTAATGCAGGTTTGCCCGGGGCCACATAATAGGATTAGGAACAATATTCTACAAATTTACAAAAACAAATCACATGGGAAGGCTTAGAATTTGCTAATAATTTCTCCATAGCTGATAGATCAAAGAGGCCTTGGCGACCAGGCCCAGGCAGTAGTTTGACCCCGGTCAGGCATTTTTAATGAAAGGGTTAATCTTCTCAAAGGTGACCATAGAGGTGCAAGCGGTGTGACCAAACGAAGAATTCAGGTCTGGGATAATGGGCTAGAGTGACAGTGAGGGCGCTGAAATAGAAAAGCCGCACTGCGTGCCTCTGTACTGAGTGCAGCTCTGCTTACAGCTATGGAGAAAAGGGGCCCTGCCCTAACAACACACACCTGCACCCCTTACTGCCCCTGTGTGTGAACAAGAGATGGACACACACACACACACACACACACACATACATGCGCACTCTCTCACGCACACACAAACACACACTCACCTACACCCACACCTGTATGAGCAACTGTAGTGACCAGGCACACACACACACTCACCTGCATCCCTTACTGCTCCTGTGTATGAACAAGAGATACAAAGCACACACACACACACACAGGGCAGTTGCTAGGAATTCTGGGCCCCCTGACAGAATATCAGTGTGGGCCCCCAACCCCAACTTTTCATTGCCATTTCTTACGACTATATATCATGATGTTATTCTTTATTTTTCTGTTTCTCAGTGTTCTTGGCTGTGCCTAATGCAATACAGTAAAACTCGCATAACGGATTCAATTGGACCAGCTCATTTTGTCCGTTATAAGTGAAATCCGCTATATGCACAAAACGGACAAAATCCGTTATACGCATAATACAGATTATATCCGCAATATGCTTACATGTATGATATACATGTATGAATTTATATGCATGCTTTGTGTATTAATATCGGAACAACCTCATTCTGAAGTGCACATTGTTGTCTTCATTTAGTCCGTCTCTGCCCTGACACAATGCACTGTTATAAACTGACTGAATTTAACAGTTAAATTAACACGTCTTTAAATGGAAATGCATTGTGACGGGACTGGACATTTTATCCGATGTAAGCCAAAATCCGTTATACAAAATCCTTTAACTTAAACTTTATTTATTTATACAGCCCTTTACAACCACCCACAGATGAACCAAAGTGCTTTACAATAGATAGTAAGTAAAGCAGTGAATAAAAACAATAAAAGCAATAAAATAGAATAACATAAAATAACATCAAATAAAATCAAAAATCCCGTATATCAATGTTTATTTAATGGAGAAACATTGCAGAAAAATCGGGACTTCAGCTGTTGTCCGGTATGAGCGAGTTTCCGTTTTATACGACGACGGTTTAGGTGAGTTCTACTGTACACCGGATTTTTCCTTTTTTTACGATTAACCACTCAACAAAGAGTCAAAGTATCATTATGTAAATTATGAATTAATAGTTGTCTTATTCACATTAACTCACTCGCTCACCATCAAAAACATTTTCAGACTGCTGGTGGTGAGGGTCTGTTGCTGGGTCAGGCTCAGACTGAAGTGACCACTGCTGATTCTGGAGTAGCAGTGCAGAAAGGTTTAATTATTCCATTTCATATTGCTTTTGTAAACATTTAAAGTTATGTTCCATGGAACAACTGATGAAGAACTAACCTACCAAGTCTTGGAATAAACAAAATCTAAATGGGTTTCTCAGTACCATAGCTCTAAGCACTCAGCTTCATTTTGCTATTGTTAAGAGGAGGGCAAGCTCTGTAAAATTACCCACTGCGTGAAAAAGACTTGCGTATGTCAACAGGCTAAAGTAGCAGTTTAGTTTTAGTAAACACATATGTAAGAAGGTAAAAGTAATGTCAGCTTTGTCAAGCGATTATTTAAGTTACATCTAAGGTTACCACACTGACTGCATGTAGTTCGCTAGCCAAACCTAGCCGGAACAGTCACTTACAGCCAGAGAGAGCTAAGTATGCAGTAACCACTCATAATAAGAATGGAGGAACATGTCCTTCTGCTACCAGATTTTTTGATGGCATATTATAATGGCTGGCGAATGATAACCTTACCGATCTTTTCTGTGGATGATACCGTTAATAACTGTGTAATGTCATTCTTGCCAGGCGATTATTTACACAGCTGACCGCATGTTACATCAAGGTAAGGTTAGCAGCTGAATAGCCAGCCTGAACAGCCAACATTGCAAGCTAGTTAAATACTCTCACCATTCTTTGAAAAGAATTTTGTAATGCTTTGCTCCTGCTGTCCTCTCTCTACTCTTTTCTAGTGTCCAGATTTGTGCTTTTTTTTTTTCGACATGATATTCGCAAGGGCGGTGCTACCTGTTTGCTGCCTTAGTTTGCGACCTCGCCAGCAAAAACGCACAGACAATTTTCCAAGAGGAGCATGAAGCATGGACCCAACCATTTTTTAAGAAGGGGGTTACTGAAATGTATTTCATCAATATTGCATGCCTTAATGGCTTTGTTTAAACTCTGATGCATATTTATGAATATTAGGTATATCTATGCACAATAATTTTGTCAAGGCAGGTACTGTGGGTTTTGTGGGCCCTAATGGACTGTGGGCCCTTAGAATTGTCATCACCTTTCCCCCCTATATGACGGCACTGCACACACACACACACACACACACACACCCTCAACACTACATACCTAACCCTAACCCTAATCCTAACCTTAACCTAACCTGCCTTATCCCAACCCTAACCCTTAACCTGTATGGGCAACTCTAGTGACCAGGCACACACACACACACACGCACACACATACACACACACCCCTTACTGCTCCTGTGTATGAACAAGAGGTACAGCTGTCAGACACACACACACACACACACACACACACATATACATATCAGCAATCCCTACTGCCCTGTGCATGAACAAGAGATATAATGCATACACACACACGCGCGCACACACGCACACACACACACATACACACACAAGAGCTTTACTGCAGGCACTCCCTCGTTTGTCACACATACACACATGCATGCGCACACAAAACTCTCACTCACTCAATCACACACATTCACATACACAACCATGCATACTTACCTATAAACGACTCTCTCACACACACACCCACACAATCAAACCCACAAACATTCTCACTTTTTCTCACCCACACCTACGCTTGAATGCCTGCATCCTAACACCCTTGCATATAAATAACTACCATATACAAACAAACAAATCCTGCAACACATCCAGTACAATAATGATATACCTTCACTCTCTATGCACCTGGAATACGAGATCTCATATGTTAACCTTATTAATTAAAAAGTATTTTTGCTGTGGTGTTTTATGGAAATCAGAGTTTTTATGGTTAGGACTTTGTTGGGGACTGCAACAATTGGTTCTGACATCTGCAGTAATGTAATTGGAGTTGAACACCTTCCAAATAAGCACAGAGAGACACTATTACCGGTGTATTCAGCTTGATTGCTCCAACAGGCTTGAGAGTCTCATTGTGACTGCAGGAAAATGGGCCTTCCAGTAATTAAAAATAAATGAAATTGCTTATTAATTAGCGCGGTACGCTGCAAGTACTTTGGTTGCTTTCTAAGGGATTAATCAGGGAACTATTGACATTGCATTGTACACAATTATCGTTTGTAACTTTTATAGTAATTGGCACATTTTTCACTGAGGAATTAAGGTGACTTTTATTATTCAGCCATGTTAAATGAACCTTAATGAAAGTGATGTTTATTGCAAATTGAATAGTACAGTTTTAAGGAAGAATGTCATCAGAAACTTTACCAGATGACTAAGTGCGATAAAAGTTAGCTGGACAGACTTATCAATTCAATATAAAAGACAATAGGAAAGAAA
Organism: Gymnothorax javanicus; assembly: GCA_029692085.1. Classification (NCBI taxonomy): domain Eukaryota; kingdom Metazoa; phylum Chordata; class Actinopteri; order Anguilliformes; family Muraenidae; genus Gymnothorax; species Gymnothorax javanicus. Next base: position 74,454,945 of record CM056193.1, on the reverse strand, counting down.
ATGAATGAGTTCTTATGGTCCAATACCCAGAAAATGTCTGAATAACCATATTGCATCTGCATGCACCAAATTTGGTTTGATACCAACTACTCATCCATCAACGTAGTAGGTACAATGCGTATGTATCAGCAGCATACAGAATCAAACATACTGCACAGTAGCCATCTCACCAGTCTCCTGATCGAGTTGTTTACCCATGACATTTCACTGCTTTATCACAGCATTGGTGGCCTTTATACACTTTCTTTCATAATAAAAGCAAACATGGTGTTCTTGTTAATTTAATATACTGAGCAACAAAAGAAACACAAGTCAATACAAGACTGACTGGAAACCAAGTATGAGTGTGAATATTATAAAAATCGCATATTTTATTAGCACATGCATATTTACACATTTATTTATTACATTTATCTTCAAATATTGCTTTGTTTTGCGATCACTTTGATTGGGTGACCATGCGAACACATTACGTAACTTGCTAACTTGCGTTTCTTTTGTTGCTTGGTATATAACTTTTATTTTATGAATCATTTTCCTTCTGCATTAACAGAGAACTGTTGCTTCTGCCGTCATCTTGAAATTGATTCAAACCCTCAGTGCCGTTAGCCTTATGGGATAGCTTAGAGTCAATTGCTCATTTAGAGCTGAGTACTATGGGGTGAGATCAGTCTCATAATCAATGAATGCACAGTGATGTGTTTTGGGATTCACTGATCTATTTTGGGATTTACTATATATGTAAATTACTCTCTCCACAAAAAAATATTTTTCAATGCACGTAAAATATGCATTTTTACTTATTTATTTACAAAGGATTACTGGAAAAGTTACCACCCTATTTGTCAGCACTTTTGCGCCAAAGCCATTCAAATCACAATACCCATTCTCAGGACTGGCTGACACTGTATGTTCCACCAGTAAATACAAAGCTAGGAAAGACAGCCTTCAGATATTCTGCCCTACTATTATGGAATAATTTGCAAAAAAACTTAAACTGGACAAATTGATTTCAGCTGGGCAATTCAGAGATTTGATTAGAGGTTTTATTGATCTTTATTGTCATTGTTTTATATAAGTATTTTATTTCTTTGTTTACTATATCTCTCTTTTTTAAATGTTTTGTCTTTTAACATTGTTATTTTTATTATACTTAGATTTTACTCCTATTCTGTACTCAGGTCTCACTTACAAATGAGATCTTCATCTCAATGTGACCTCCTGATTAAATAAAGTATAAATATATAAAACAAGTGTTTCCAGGCAAAAACACCTCACTTGCCAGCACTTATTTAAGAGCTTTTGATACTGACTCAATTTTATAAGTGTGACCTCAGCTGTTTTCAACTTATAGTCCTTTGAAAATCGGTGACCTTCAGTTTGACCTTTCAAGGTCACTCAAGGTCAAAGGTTGTGGTGTCAAATGAAAGCCCATATAGGAGTTCCTATATGCTCATGATACTAAACATCTGTCAATCTGCAACCATTTTTGAGTTATAATGGAGTATATATTATTTTCATCAATGACCTTGATCCCCCTAACATTTAACCCCCAGCTGCTATGGAGACTATAAAAGCTGCCCCATTATGCTGCATAATTGGAAACAAAATTGAAAGGTGCACATTTTGATTTTGGTTTGAAGTCAATGTGATGAATTTGAAGAAAGTTATCACAAAAAAAAACTTGAGATTTTCGATGACCTTGACCTTGACCGTGACATGATCACCCCCAAAATTTAGTCAGGTTCTACGGACCATTGCCCACCTACTGTGAAAGTTTGAAGTCAATCAGTGCAACTGTGTAGACACTAGATCGTTGACACAGACACACAAACAAACAAACAAACAAACTGCGCTGATTACACTTATTACCGCAACTGAGTCAGTGGGGAGAGGTAAAAATCTACATATAAAAAATTAAGTATTGCAAAAGTATTTTGAACATATCCTCACAACTAAACAACCATATTAGTTGATTCTTCCCTGCAGTCAGATACAACCATAGACTGTATAAAAAGATGGAAGAAGCTACCGTGATGTCACCCATTGGTTTCAGCTTACCATAAAGGAAGCCTCGATTTTGGCAATTTGAATTGCGCCATGTTGTCATTTCGAAACTGGATGTGATTTCTATTGGACGAGAGCGTGCATTGAAGATCCTGGGAGGACCGTGGCTCTGGATCTGACCATATCGGACGAGGACCAGAGGATAGCCACACCCCTAAAGCATATTCTGGCTTTATCCTTTATTCTAGTCTATATGGGACCATAATTTACAAAAATGAACATAATGATATATTGAAGGAGACTTGAAACTTGCTATAGCTACCATAAAATAATGTGAAAAATCATTATTTAAATGAAAAATCAGGTGGGAAAGTAGGGTCATTTTCTCATAGACTTCTATAGCATTGAAGTTCTTTCTGCAACCACCGACCTCGCCATCTGCTGGCCATTAAATAGAACGCCATTTTACAGTACTTCCACATGGGCTTCATTTTTCAGACCAGGGTGCTGGGTCCATCTTTTTATACAGTCTATGGTTACAACCCATAGGGTCATTCCTGGTACCACCCATAGCCCCATTTCTGTGTTTACTCAATTACCGGAAGTAACAGTAGCTGTGCACCTTGCCATAAGTCATCGCAACACTACACCATAAAAAAGCAAATGAGTTAAAATGACTTCTTCTTATATATGAAGGGATAGTGTTCGGTCACGATTAGAGTTCAGGGTCACAGTAAGGCAATCGTGATTTATAAAAGACAGTCACAGGTTTTAGAAAACAGTCATGTGGGCTGTGGTTTCAAAGCTTAGCTCCCTAAAGCCCAACGTCCCTGACTTCGGCACACCACAGAGAAATGTGTAATTAAGCTCTCAGCCCAATTTTAATGATGAAAAAAATTGCTAAATAAATAAAATTATCTGTTAAAACTGCCAAAAGGTAAGCCCTATTCTCAGCTCTAAAATGCTGTGAGCGTGTCCGCTAATGCTGCAGAAATATGCCTGATTGCAAGGAGCAGCCAGTCCCAGCTCTGCTTCAAGTGCACCACCGACAGAAAAAATGATGCTCCAGCAAACAATTTTTCAGAATAGAACAGTGGATATGTTTGAGCCACCTTAACCAGAATCCAGTTCGAAACACGAGAACACCGCCTTACTCGACAATAAACCTGGTTCGTTATAGTCTGCAACGCAAGCGTATTTTTCTTCCATTAAAGCAATTCTTACCTTTCTGGCATTTTTACACTTTTCTTTTGTAATCTTAAAATGCTTCTAATAAGCGTATGGCACACTAAAATGTAGAAGAAATCCAACAGGTATTGAAACTCTTCAATAGTCAATTCTTATATATTTCTGATGAAAGCCTGACCAATCATTTTCTTCGGTCCGAATAAAATGATTTGCCGAGCTTCCTGTCTGTCATCCGTCGCCGCGCCCCTTCCAGTTGCCTACCGCTGTCACCGCTTGCGAGTCGCGCACCTCTCAGGCAGAAAAAACAAAATGACGCATTTGAATGTAAACAAACGGGCGCCGAAATGCTATACTTATGATAATAACGTTAATGGTAGTTCGTCAGACTACAAAGGTAACTAAATGTTACGAGGGCATTTCATTTCATACCACATACAGAATTGAATATTATGTAATTACTGTTGGTTAGTTTTCACTTACCGGTGCCTCTGAATCTGACTCCATTGACCCGTTTCACTCACCTACGAAAAAACACAGCATGTGGCGCGAGGAAGTGAGCAGCGCGAGTGAAAATGGAGTCAGATTCAGAGGCACCGGTTAGTGAAAACTAACCAACAGAAATTACATAATATTCAATTCTATATGTGGTGTAAAATAAAATGCCCTCGTAACGTTTAGTTACCTTTGTAGTCTGACAAACTACCAAATATTAGCTACATTTTTTTTTCATAGGAGAAGTGTGGGAATCGGGGGGAAGAGGGTGGGACTTTGGAGGGAGGCGGAGTTTAAGCGGAGTTTAATTATAATCAAAATTATGATTCTGCCTTTAAATATGTCATATCAAGATCATGATCCTTAACTTTTTTTGTCCAGTATGGTTATTGACGACAGTTATTGGTGAATCCATTGATTTATCTACCTTGGACAAGTGATATTCACTGAGGCGCAGGGGATTCACCTCAACTGAAGTCAATAATTGTATAGTAGCCTCAGTAACTATTGAGATTAGTATTAACTGGAGACAAACCTTTTTGTGCTAGACCGTGCACCACTTGAATTGAATATGAGTCATCTAAATCGGTTAAGGACTGTAAATGCTTAAGTGCATTTTTTATTCCAAAAAAAGGGGGAAAAAATCAGCAGCATCAGTTTACTAGTTAGCAAGCCTGTATTGTTTTACAAGTCAGTATAGCCTGGTGCCGTGTCAGGCAAAAAAGTTAATGTACTGCAGCAACGGGCCTAGCCTGTCAATACGGCAAAGTCCACGCAGCTACATGATTTAAACTTATGTAGAGGAGTGGCACATCCTGTGCAATTTATTGCCATTACTGTGGACTACCTACCTAGCTAGCTAGCCACTATAATCAAAACAACTGCTCACTGTGAGACTCACCAGTAAACTCACTGATGGGCACTATGGCTAACGGTACTGCCGACAAGAGTGCACAATGTCAGCGGAGGGGGAGAGCAAAGCACCGATAAGGAGATGGTCGGTTCGGCTGCATTTACCAATATCAGCGGACCACCCATGAATCTTAGTTGTCTTTGATGAAAGTTAGTGAAAGTGCCCGGTATAAAAAGTTTACCACAGAGAGGAGTATTGGAGGTGATCCTCAGCTCTCTATCAATGTGGCTGTTTACAAAAGTAATCCACCTGTTTTATATTTTTCAGAAATTTAAATAGGATGTCAGAATTTTTTAAATTCTAGCATTCAGAGAAGATACAATTTTGGGACACAGTAGGCAGAATTCAGAGGTACCAAAAAACGTCACTTCCGATGTTCTCACCGCCATATTTGTGTCCGATTCCACTTTTCTCCCTCGCTCATGACAGCGAACACGGTACATTTAAATGAGGAAGAGAGTCAGCGTTATTCATAAAAAAAATTAATAATTGGTTTTGATCCATGTTTAGTACCCCTTATTATCCCCCGCCACACGAAGTGGCCGGGGGATATTGATTTGACCTCTGTCCGTCCGTCCGTCCGTCCATGCGTCCGTCCAGGATAAAGGGGAACAACTTTTCACAAGAAATTTTCCAGATAGGATAACCAAATTTGGTGTGTAGCTTAAGACCATAAAGACCTTGATCGAGTTCGAAAATGAGACGCGTGATTCTTTTTCCCGGAGTTATTGCCCTTGATTCACTTTTTTTAACTCTGTTCATGGTATATGTAAAGGGGAACAACTTTTCACGGGAAATATTCCAGATAGGATAACCAAATTTGGTGTGTAGCTTAAGACCATAAAGACCTTGATCGAGTTTGAAAATGAGACGCGTGATTATTTCTCCCGGAGTTATTGCCCTTGATTCACTTTTTTCAACTCTGTTCACGGTATATGTAAAGGGGAACTACTTTTCATGGGAAATATTCCAGATAGGATAACCAAATTTGGTGTGTAGCTTAAGACCATAAAGACCCTGATGGAGTTCGAAAATAAGAAGCACACTATTATTTTTCCCAAGTTATTGCCCTTGTGGCACTTCTGGGAGCCTCTGTTCATAGTATCTTTAAAGAAGACATTTTGGCGGGGGATGTTGTTGACCATGTCTACTTGTTTTATTTTGTCTGTTACCATTTGCGAAGTGTCCACCCCAACTAACATTTCCTGATATTTATATATACCTTGAAACCCTGGGCCCTGTTCCAAAAAGCGGGTCTGCAGACATAACTGGCTAAGTTTACCCAGAGTATGCGATAAACCTGGGTTTTCCGTTCCAAAATCATCTGGCTAAATAAGTCACTATGGTAACATATGATGTGAACATAACCTGGTTGGGGTAGTTTTTATTCAGGTTTAGTACATTTTATGTGGATAACCTAGGTTTTGTTCAGGTTAAGTTCAGGTTATGTTCGGGGATTTAAGAGCACGTTCAGCAAAGCTGCTCCTTTGACTTCTGTCACACAATGGCGTTTCCTTTTGAAGAAGGTCCCATAGACATCGAAGCACAAATTGTCTGTGCAATTCACCGTGAGAGGGTGATACGACCGCGGCACGATATATTGTCATATCCTGATGACTATTTGCGGGAGCGTTACCGCTTCTCAGCGGAGTTGCTCATATATTTGAACAACCTGCTGCATCCATACATTTCAAACACCACACATCGGGGGTTTGCTTTGACATCCATCCAAACATTATGCACTGCCCTTACTTTGCTACAGGGAGTTTTTCATACACAGTCGGGGACGCAGAGCACATCGGAAAGGCCACCGTGTGTCGCTCGGTGCGTAAAGTGTGCCTTGCGCTTAAAAGATTCTTAGGCAACTTCGTTCAGAGATGAACAAAAAGATGTACCAGGGAATTATAATAATATGCCTATAATAAAGTATAGAGAAGTGATGCAAGAAGGAAACTTTTACCTGTTTGGACGATATTTTAATATTTAGTTTTCACTTGCAGCCATGTCCTTTTTGGGGCAGTCAGGTTACAATTAGAATAATATTTTTTATCCAATTGCAGGAAAAAAAAAAAAAAAAAAAAAACATAGCCCTACTAAAGAAGCCTATAGTAGGCAATAATAGTCACTGAATTAGATCTTGTCGAGGGTAGGCTAATATATTGTGCTTTTTATAAGCCCTGTTAATAGCCTAGACTAAACTTACGCATTTACGCGGTCCGCAACCCTCTGCCAAGCATGCTTGCGTGCAGTGGCAGACACGCTGGTATTGCTTTTCTTTGCGATTATTACTCGTTCCTCCTCGTAGGCCTCGAGGAGGACTTGTAATTCTGCCTCAGAAAAATACGGGGCTCTGCGTTTCATCATTTCCTCAAGGGATTTCGACACTCAATTGATGATGTCGTTATATGTTCGCAGTGAACGCGCACCAGTCTTGGTTAACCAATACGGAGTTGATTGAACTAATTCATAACCGGTGTTTTGGAACCGACAGCTTGGGTTTACAAGTTGTGGGTTCAACCAAACACGAGTTCAGACTTTATCTCCGTGTTTGTTAAACTTGCTTTCTGGAATACCCCCCTGAAGGCTTTCAAAAGTACGGATGCCAATCAATATGCAGTTGCTGGATTCATGAACAACACTAGAATCTGGAGACAAAAAATGTTTACGTGATAATAGGACATTAAGTAATTCAGCAACAATTAGCAGCTGTGTTATCTTGGCGGTGCTACTTTTAGCTTGTTTGTTTTGAAGTAGGTTACATGTGCGAATTCTCATGTGCAGAGATGCCAAGTCTCACGCCTTAGGGCCGTGATATACTTGCTGCAAACAACGCAAACGCGAGCGCATCATGGCTGCCACGCGTTACCTGCGTCGGTTTGAGGCGTTGGACGTGGCCGGTTGCACATCTCGACGCGAGGTACTGCGACGTGTGCGTGAGTTGCAAAATTGACGTGACCGCTAGAGGCGCTGGTGCGAATAAACACTGTGAACAGACCAGAACAGACAGACAGAGTCCGGAGATGGAGAGTTTTGAGGACAAATTGACGGATCATATTTTTGTTGTCTGCCCCAAGTGGAGACCGCCAGTATTGTGCGTTTTGGCTGTGTATTGCTGCAACAAGTACATGCACACACCGGCACAGACGTGACCCGACGTATACTCATACGTTCGATCAAGCAGCAAGTGTATCACGGCCCTTAAGCTGGATTTATGGTTCTGCGTCGACTCCACGCGAAGGGCACGCCGTCGCCTCAACGCCGTCGTGGACCTTTCGAAATTCTGCGTTGAGGTCGTTTGCGTCGTGCTGTGCCGCGAAGCAATTCACCGCCAAACCGCTAGGTTGCGTCAGGTTTCCGAAGGACCTGTCGAGAAATCACGTGAGACTCGTCAGTAGAGTGTTTACGTTACGTCATGGGCTGTATTTCATTCCGTAGGGTAATAATCATGGACCATCCTTGGTAATAATCCCTACACCCTATGAAGTCACTACCCTTCGTAGTGAAAAGTCTGAAGTGCAGCAGGGAGTAGGGTTTTCAATTAACGGTCGTTTGGAATGTCCTTCGACATATTTCGCGGCTGCTGCTTTCTGCTTGAGCAAGTGTAAACAAACAAGCCAGTTCAAGGGAGAACTGTTTTCACTGGCCATTTATCGGTTTCGCGGTAGCTTTATAAGCAACCGCATCGCTTTCATAAGGCGACAAATAGCCGCGGATAAAAATAAAAAACGATATAACTAGCCAGTTGACTGTAGTAAACCATCAAGCTAGGTTCGTCAGCTTTCTGTGCGCTAGGTAGTTGCTGGCCACCGTTTTCATTTTCTTGAATGATGTTAATTACACACGTCACTAGACTCGGGTCGGACCAATCAGTGCCCTTGCGGTCTGCGTCGCTTTGACACGCAGTTAGAAAATTTTTGATGTGCATGGCAGGCGACACAGAGGCTCTGCGTTGGGGGTTCATGTCGCCACAGAGGCTCTGCGTAGCCACGGCGTCGATTCAACGCAGAAGCTGGATTTATGTTTCTGCGTAGACTCAACGTAAAGGGCATGCCATCGCCTCGACGCTGTCGTGGACCTTTCGAAGTTCTGCGTTGAGGTCGTTTGCGTTGTGCTGTGCCGCGAAGCAATTCACCGCCAAACCGCTCAGTGGCGTCAGGTTTCCGAAAGACCTGTCGTGGAATCATGTGAGACTCGTTGGTAGAGTGTTTACGTTACATTATGGGCTGTATTTCATTCCATACAGTAATAATCCCTACATCCTGCACCCTGCAAAATCACTTCCCTTCGTAGTGAAAACTCTGAAGGGCTGCAGGGAGTAGGGTTTTCAATTAACGGTCGTTTGGAATGTCCTTCGACATATTTTGCGGGCTGCTGCTTTCTGCTTCAGCAAGTGTAAACAGACGCAGCCAGTTCATGGGAGAACTGTTTTCACTGGCCATTATTATCAGTTTTGCTGTAGCTTTATAAGCAACTGCATCGCTTTCATAAGGCGACAAATGGCCGCGGATAAAAATAAAAAACGACATAACTAGCGATAGCCAGTCGACTGTAGTAAACCATCAAGCTAGGTTCGTCAGCTTTCTGTGCGCTAGGTAGCTTCTAGCCACCGTTGTCATTTTCTTGAATGATGTTGAATCACACACGTCACTAGGCTCGGGTCGGACCAATCAGTGCCCTTGCGGTCTGCGTAGCTTTGACGTGCAGTTAGAAAATTTTCAAGGTGCGCGGCAGGCGACGCAGAGGCTCTGTGGTGGGGGTTCACGTCGCCGCAGAGGCTCTGTGTAGCGACGGCGTTGGTTCGACACAGAAGCATAAATCCAGCTTTAGGTGTGAGTCTCTTTTCTTAGTGGCATTCACGTTCCTGTGCCGTAGTCAGCAATTATTCTATCAACGTGCACTGAAGAAATTCACTCGCGGAATTTAAGTCATTGTGCATTAAGTTAATCAGTTTCACATGCATTACGGTGGATTTCCCCACTAATGACACGGCAATCGATTATGACTCGAGAATTCTCAGGCTTGTCTTTACTGAGGGATTGAAAGCAATGGAATTGCATAAAAACGTTTCAAATGGTCTTATTTCATTAAAACAATTTAAACGATCATGAAACACATGCACTGTTTCCAATCCCTGAGTAAAGAGAAGCACGGGAAGTCCGGAGTCATAATCGCTTTCCATGTTACTTGTGATGAGGTGCACCTTTACGCAAGTGAAGCGGAAACTTCAATGCAAAAGGATTTTAATTCCACGCGAGAATCTCATTAATCATTCAATAAATAATTGCGGACTACGGTGAATAAGCCTAAAAAAAAAAAAGCCTACGCCGAATGCGTGAGACTTGGCATCTCTGCATCATGTGGTGTATTATTGTCATTTGCCTATTCTGATCTTAAAAAACAATGGACTACTACACGTTTTTCGATTTGCATATCAGTATTTATTTGAACGATTTTGTTACCAGTTGCAAGTTTAGGCAGTTTAATGTTTTCTCCTGTAGCTATTCTATTTCCCAATCTTAAAAAGGTAACCTAGCTAATACTCCAGGCTGTTTATTTTTACTGGCAGGTCTAAGCTAATTCGTCACTATTTTAAAATGTTGCTTTCTGTGTCAAACCATCAAACGCAAAGACACATTCGCTAGAAATGAAACGTTAAAAAGAGAAACATGTTAATGTGAAATGCCACTTTTTGCAGTCTACCTTAAATGAAAATAGCCTACTGCTTAGCAAAACTAGTGTTTGTCTAACGCAACGTATATCAGCATTAGTTATGTCTTCACTTGTTGTAATACAGTCTCGCTAAGTTTGCCAACGTTACCATTAAGATAAGCGAAACCTCCGAGGAACATTCGCGCAGATAACTAAGAGCAATCACAGGAACAAATGCATGCCATTATATCTCGCAGGTAAACAATGCCTGAGTTACCGTTTGTAGCTGACTCATTCAAGTTCTGTAACGTTACGCTACCTAGCTAGCAAGTGAACAATGTTAATTACTGCTTTGTCTCCAAAAATATCAAGAACTGGTTTGACAAACTGAACAATTAATGGCGCGACTCAATGACGGTTTCCCTGTAAGTTAATTAACTGTATTTGAGTGTTTAAAGTGTTTCCCTAGAGTTTTCCTGGCAAAGGGTGCTAAAGGATAAAAAATAATAATTAGCTAAGTTGAGGACAAGCGCAAGTTGCCGAAAACAAAGCGCTGACAGCACAATCACTGGGAGTTAGATACAGGCTGCCAGTGGTCCCTTCTGATGGAAGCCAACCATTTATTCTGCCAGTTTAGCGAAGTCTTTCACGATGGAATGAAACTGTAGTTTGGAGTTAGTCTGACAACTGTTGTTACAGCAAACTGTGCGACATATCTCGGGCATATTGGATTCACTTCATTTCAGAATTTCATGCATCTTCATGTCTCGTCTGCCAGGTGCAGTCAATGGCTGTGGGATGCAGCTGTGACCATTTCGGACACAAATATGGCGGCATGAAAGCACAGTGATGTCACATGGTCCCTATGAATAGCTGATTTGTTACCTAAAAAGCTGAACACTGGTGACTCAACTAGGTAGATAAACACAGAACGTACAGTCATTAATCATGATTGAGCTGGTAGCCACTGATGCAGTGCGCTCATGATTTTATATATTAAAGACGGAATTTCGAGAAATTTCAGTTAATTGCCATCCATGTAATCTCATATTGTAGCCTCCCTCTTTGACACAAAGCTGTATGTCTTACTTGTTAATGGCAACGCAGCATATAGGAAGTCTATACCTGCATTATGGTGATGTCACTGACTGTAAACAGAGTTTTTATTTTCACGTAAGCAAACTTACCACGTGAGCCACAGTCGGTAAAAGCGCATTTTGAGAAATTTTTTCTTAGGCTTATCAAGCTGATCGGACGCAGACGCGGAAAAAATATATTCCTTTTTGTGAGCTACAGAAATTCAATAGCTTCGTAAAACACTGACGTTTTATGTCGCCATTAATGTGGATGGGAATAATTAATGCTGAATAATTATTGCAATGAACAATAATGCAAGCTGAGAGGAAATGGATTTATCCTCACAACTGAACAAATGAACACTTTGTTGCTAATTAGGAAACCTCACTGGGAACGGATTTGGAGATGTAATGCACTTTAAGGTGAGGTGACAGCAGTATCATAATCCCCCCGATGGCAGGATTAGACCAGGGTAAACTATAAAAAGCGAGAATTGAACCCTGCTCTCCTACAGGAAAGGCTGAGATTTTATATACCCAACCACCCCCCAAAACTGCGAACTTTATTGATCTTTGAAACAGTGAGCACACTCTAAACCTTCATGTAGATCGTTTTTGCCTGCTTGCATTTTTAACCTATCTGGTTGTTTTTCTCGTGAGGATGACCTTGTATTTTTGATGCACATACCAACATTTTTTGTTTTAAATATGAGGGACAGATATCCTCAAATACACTGTATCTGGGAATATTGATCAAAAACACATTTCAATGTTGTCACATTTATATGTAGACTATCGAGCTTGCATTTACAAGCTGCTTGTCATTTATGAACTCCTCTGCATCTGTGAACTTCTTTGTTTGTGGCTTTTGAGAGACTCCCCTAATGTCATGCAATTCACAAATGCACTTTTTAAAATAGGCGATTATCTGTAGCCAATCAGATGTCCCAGGAGTTGCATTGATCCTATAGTGGCAGCACTGGGGCTTGAACCATCCATCCTCTGTTGTGATCCAGACCAAGAATCAAGTGCAAAGGCAGAGTACAATCCAATAGTAAGGTTTATTGATAGTAATATCGTAGCAATGGGATGGAGCCCAGAAGAAGACACAGTTCAGTTAAGATTTTGTGGGCGAAGCAGGGAGTTGCTAAAGTCTGGCAAGTGTCCTTCAGGATGGAGTGCACACTTTACCAGAGCCAAGCTGTCCGAAGGTTGGATGGAGTGGCTTGAGGGGAATCAGGTCATAATCCTGCTGTTTGTGGAGGGATTGGGAGCTTGTTCCCAGGAAACTGGACAGAGGAACATACTTGGACAGGGTTGACAAAAACATGGTGCCCATCCTGGACCCTGAATTAGGCTTGAGAGCTTGTTCTTATTAAATTGGACAAAGGATCTGACTTGAACTGAGTTAATTTGAATGCAGCCCCTATACTGGACCCTGAAAAGGCTTTGGGGCTTCTGCAAATAACCATCATTAAAAGTTACATTTAACTTTCTAAAGATGAAGAGTTTCTTTTAGGAAATGCTGACTGGTTCTAAGGACAAATTACAATCAAGTGGCTTGCCATTCAAGGCAGGGGGTTCAAATACACAGCAGAGGTACATCAGGAAGTAACGATGAAACAAGGCACAGCCGAGGGAACACACATGAAACGTAAACCAATCAAAGGAGACATTAATTCTAAGAGAAAAGCAAGTTTCAGGATGGCAGGAGAAACAAGGCATTCAAACGAGGGTTGTTGTGCTATCTTTTGAGTCCGAGTCAAGCATGATAACTCGCTGCCCCCAAACAATTGAACCAAAGGGGCAACAGAGGCACAGTTGGGACTTGATTGTCCAACCCTAACTTGAAAAAAGTTGGGATGGTATGGAAAATGCAAATAAAAACAGATAGCGATGATCTACATTTACTTTGACTTGTACCTTATTGCAGACAGTAAGACAGGGGTGTCCAATCTTATCCAGAAAGGGCCAGTGTGGGTGCAGGTTTTTGTGCTAGCCAGCAGTGCTACAGCACCTGATTCCACTAATTATCTAATTAGGAGTTTCAATTAGGACCTTGGTGGGTAGAATCTGGTATGTTAGTGTTGGGCTCTAACAAAAACCAGCACCCACACCGACCCTTTCTGGATAAGATTGGACACCCCTGCAGTAAGAGGACAAGATATTTAATGTTTTGCCAGTCCACTTCATTTTATTTGTACTTATACATCCATTCTTGCTACTCAGGCTAGCAATGTATTCCAAAAAAAGTTGGGATGGGGCAATTTAGGACTAGTAACCTAGATAACTTTAATAAGGATGTGATTTGACACAGGCTATATCAGCAGATAATTTTAGTCATTATTTGGTAAAAAAAAAAAAAAAAAAAAAAAAGAGGATCCAGAAACCGCCTGGTCCCTCAGGAGCAGATATGGGCTGAAGATTGCCAATTCTCCCGCAAATGCCTGAGAAAATTATTGGAAGATTTAAGAAAAAATGTACCTCAAAGAAATCTATGGTTGGGACATTGCAAGTATTTTCTGGGAGGGGTTACTATAAACGTTTTCCTTTCAAGTCATTTGAGATGTATTCGCGACAGCTATTAAAGAACTAGAAAGTAAGCCAGGGGTGTCCAATCTTATCCAGAAAGGGCCGGCGTGGGTACTGGTTTTTGTTACAGCCCAACACTAACACACCTGATTCTACCCACCAAGGTCCTAATTGAAACCCCTAATTAGATAATTAGTGGAATCAGGTGCTGTAGCACTGCTGGCTTGCACAAAAACCTGCACCCACACCGGCCCTTTCTGGATAAGATTGTACACCCCTGAAGTAAGCTTTAGAAGTCCAGAAAGCATCTTTATGAGCATGAAAATAAAAATGTCACACAATCAAAACTTTAAAAAATTATTAATAAAAAGTGCAGATTACTTGAATGAGAGAATTTTTCGAAATTCACAAAAAATAAATTGCATTAAACAGAACAGGCCAAAAGAAAATATGCAACTTTAGAAAAATGATGACGTTTCACCTGTGCACATACTGTAGGCTATTATTGCTTTCTTAAGAAGTCATATACTAAAAGCATTACTTGCATTATGAAGAGAACTTAAGTCAAACAAATCTCTTTAATGGTGACTTATATTTTTAAAGTTTTTAATAATTAGAAATCACTATAATAATATTATATTAAAATCACTATCAATAATATTGGCAGCAGTCATTAATTAGGGCCCGAGCCGACTGCAAGTCGTCAGCGGAGGACCCTATTGAAATTGTACTGTTTATTATTATTTTTATTACGACATTTCAATGCCCAATTTCGGCCCTTTCTCAAATGTGAAAACTCTTGTAACTTTCCATATTTGTCCGGCCACATCTGAAATTGGATATTTTTGGGCGCTTGCACATGGTCGACGCGAAATGCCGAAATAGCGCCCCCTAAACACTTTTCAAAATTCCCATAGGGAAATTCGGTTACTTTGTCTTAGGCAGACAAAATTCGGTATACTTATGTATCATACCCAGACATACAAAAAAGTTAATTGGAGCCATGCCCTAAGCCCAACAGGAAGTCGGCCATTTTGATTTTAATTTTTGAATTTTAAAACGAACTCCTCCTAGGGATTTCGCCCGATCGACTTCAAATTCGGTACAAATCATCTAGAGACCAAGCTGATCAAAAATTATGCTCTGCATGTCTGTGGGTCAAAGGGCGTGGCTGCTAGGGCGTGACAAGGTTTGACGACTTGCCAAAATATTTCAAAATGCTCTCACGCCCACATACTTGAGCATAGCAGCTTCAAACTTGCTGGAGATGATGATGGCTTCGCCCTGAACGTCCCGTTATAATAACTTCCCACTTTACTAATAGGGCCCCCCGGTGGTAACAGGAAGTGACCAGTTTTTACTTTAACATGTACTGATGACACATAGTTAAACCCATCAACTTCATTCCACTTCTAAAACATGCAGAACAAGTTGGTGAAGCTACATGATGAATGCTGTGAAGCTACAAGTAGTGGCATCTGTGTGGCGACGCGGTGACTATGGATCCCTCGCCATGAAAATACGTTTGGGTTTTTGATGTCTTTAATGAACTCGTATCACCATGAAAATTGCTGAAAAGGTCAAGGGTGGCGAGCTCTTACATCTGATAGGGCTGTCGCCCATTTGGGGAGCAAAATGCGTCTATAGCGCCCCCTTGAAATTTTCAAAAACCACTCCCCATAGGGGTTTTTTTGGAGTAGGAAGATGAAAATTGGTACACATGTGTATGTTGCCAAGATGCACAAAAAAGTCTCTGGTACCATTGGTCTAATCCAAACAGGAAGTCGGCCTTTTTGATTTTAATGTGTCATTTTGGCCTGATTTCCACACGTTGTATTTTAACAAACTCCTCCTAGGCAATTCGTCCAATCAACCTCAGATTTATTACAGATCATCAAGAGATTATGCTGATGAAACATTGTGCTCTGCATGTCTGTAGGTCAGTGGGCGTGGCCGCTAACAGGAAGTGAATGGTTTTTACTTTCACTTGTACTGATGACACGTAGTTGAACCCATCAACTTCATTCCATTTCTAAAACATGCAGAACAAGTTTGTGAAGCTACATTATGAATGCTGTGAAGCTACAAGTAATGGCGTCCGTGTGGCGACACGGCGACTATGGATGCCTCGCCATGAAAATACATTTGGATTTTTGATGTCTTTAATGAACTTGTATCATCATGAAAATTAATACACAGGTCAAGGGTGGCGAGCTCTTACATCCGATAGGGACATCGCCCATGGGAGGAACAAAATGCCTCTATAGCGCCCCCATGAAATTTTCAAAAACCCCTCCCCTTAGGGGTTTTTTTGGAATAGGAAGATGAAAATTGGTACACATGTGTACGTTGACAAGACGCACAAAAAAGTCTCTGGCACCATTGGTCTACTCCAAACAGGAAGTCGGCCATTTTGATTTTAACGTGGCATTTTGGCCTGATTTCCACACGTTGTATTTTAATGAATTCCTCCTAGAGATTTCATCCAGTCAACCTCAGATTTATTACAAATCATCAAGAGACCATGCTGAGCAAAAGTTGTGCTCTGCATGTCTGTAGGTCAATGGGCGTGGCCGCTATGGCGTCCCCATTTCTGATGCCTCGCCATGCATATTCGAGCAGCTCTCTCTCCCTCATACTTCATCCAAACAGCTTCAAAATTCCAGTACATGATAAGAGCCCCACCCTGAACGCCTCCATATGCTTGTAGGCAATCTCGCTCATGGCGCCCCCTTGTGGAAACAGGAAATTCCATATTTTACATTGACATTGGCCGATTTGCTCGAAACTTCACATTTTTGCTGAGGGTCTGTCCCTGAATGCACCTGCCCATGTTTGGTTGCGCACCGAGCGCCCCCTGGTGGATGAACTATCAACTTGTCTCAACTCCTTCATGCTTTGTCCAATTTGCTTGAAATTTCACATGTGTGATAAGGGTCCGTCCCTGAAAGCACCTGCCCACATCTGGTTACGCTCGTAGTGCCACCTAGTGGATGAATGAAACATTGCGTTTTTTCGCTCCTTCCCATTTTTTCTCTCTTCTCGTTTCACACCGTGGCACTTGCCTGCCGCAGGACCCCGGCGGTTGCGCGTGAGTGCAAGGGCCCGATCACAGCTGCTTGCTGCTTTAATTTGTATTGATTTTTATTAGATGGCTGGCCTACTAATCTGCAGTGTAAGATTTTGAGAGGTTATTTTACTTTGGGCTATTTATTTTATTTATGTTATGGTTCTGTGTTTTTGCTGCCATGATTCTGGGTTTCTGCCATGTCTTTTCTTTATTCGTTTTGCTTATTGTACATCCCGGTTTTTCTGTTCATGCCATTTCTGTATTCATTGCGCTTATGTTACCCTTGTCTTGTGATCAGTTCAGTTCTCCCAGTCCATTCTCCCAGTCTGCGTGCTTACATGCTTCGGGTGATTTCAGTGGTTTCTGGTGTTTCACATTATTACTTCAATTCTCGTTTACTTCCTTCGCCTTACTTTCCTTGATTACTAATAGTACTAACATTTATATTTTGTATCATAGTTTACTAACCTAACTAATCCATGTACATATTACTAGCTAACGAGCACTTGGGTTAATTTGTAAAGTTGCATCGCTACTAATTACTACTAATGCAATCTCAGATCTCGCCCTGTTCTAGTCTCCACCCCTTGCTTTACTTTCCATGCATCTTCCTGTGTTACCGTGAGATCTCTCACACATGCTTAATTGCGATCCTGCACTCCTTGTCTGTGCACGTAGAACTCCTTGACCGGAGCTGTTTATCTGTCATAGGTTGTCTTCATGGATCCTGTCCATGTCTTGGCGATTGCCAATTATTTGTGTATTAGGACCTCCCCGTGTGTGCTTCCCTTTGTAATTAGTTCTTATCCAATTCACCTGGCCCTGCATAGCATGTGACTTCCCTCTTGTCTATTTAAGGTCTTCAATGCAGTTTGTTCCCTGTCAGAACGTTGATCAATTTTCACTTGTGCAGAGCTCTTTGTATGCCTTTTGATTATTGCTTCTCCTACAACATTTTTTGTACGACCTTAAGATTGCCTTGCCCTTGCTGTTCTTGTTTGTTCCTGTGTGGATTTAGACCCATTTTCTGTACGACTACGATTCCTGTTTTTGATTCCCTGTGTATGACCTACCCTTCTGGATTCTGACTACGATTTTGGATTACTGTTTTATGTACCGTAGCACATCTGTTTCTCTGGTTTTGACCCCTGCCTGTTATTTTGACTTAGCTTTTGGGATTCTGATTTTGGCTTGGCAATTCCTGTGTCTTCTGGTCTCGACCCATTTTTGCAATGAAGGCTATGACTTTTGGAATTTTGGTTCTCGCGTGTGCTTCCTGAACGCACCGTCACAATTTAAGTCAGAGACACAGAATGAAATACTGTATGCACATTATGCCCTCCCTTGTACACAAACTGATGTGATACCTTTATATTCCACTAGTATATTCCTGTTAGCATTGGTAGCCTATGCGTAAGCTAATAAGATTTGACACAGTTGCATACATTGTGAATGAGTTGGCTGGGAGGGGCGAAAATAATTCTTGCCCCTGGGCCCATCATCACACACTTCCGCCACTGCAGATACTGCATTTTGTGAACACCATGGTTGAATTTGCGACATGATTGCAATTTAAAAGAAATGAGATGTACTGTTGGTCTCCAAGCTGCCCCTGAGGGGTGCCATGCTTGTGTGAACCTCAGATTTAAGACGCAACGCTGCATACAACATTAACCCACTCGGATTTCAATTACGCTAAAGCATTTGTGGCCTGTGGCTGCTGTGGAATTCCTGCCCAAAGTCACAGTGATGAGTGAAACACTTAATTTGTTGACATGAATGAATCTTTTTATATGTGAAAATAAATATCGGAATATAGGTGGAGGGAGGAAGGAAAAACAAAAAGAAAAAAGGCAATAAACAAAGGTCTATATTCCTCTATCTGCCACTTTCTCTTACTCACTGTCTCTTTCTTCTCAGCTCTATCTCTCACCATCTGTCTTTCCAACTCCCCCTTTCACTCCCTTTGTCTCAGTCTCTGTCTCTCTTTCCCTCTTTCTCTCCATCTCTCTCTGTCTTGGATGCTCCCTCCCACTGTCTCTTCTCTATCTCTCTTCCTCTCTGCTTCTCTGACACTGACACACTCTCTCTCTCTCTCTCCCTCTCTCTCTCTCTCATATGATTGGCCATATGACAGCAGGTTTTTCTAATCAGAGTCAGTACCCCCCCCTTGAGTTGGGGGAAGGGGTGGGGGTTGATGGGGGGAGTAACCGCATTTGGCCAATTAAGAGACAGAAAGACAATAAAAGACATAAAAGTTGAGCCTCTGAAAAGCGGGATGCAGTCTATGTCTTCCCTGTCATTACAGTGGAGAGAAAAGGGAAAAAATTAACCCTAACGGCTTCCCAGCTCCTCTCCATTGATCCGAGGCTTTTGTGGCGTCCCAGGAGCGTAAGACACAATTACAGATATTATTACATCTGCATTGATTTTTTTTTTTTTTTTTAGGAGAGCCGAGTGTCTCAGAGCAATTAAAAAAAAATTACAGTTCGGAAGTGGGCCAATTAAAAAGCCCTTGGGCCTTCTGGGGGGTGAGCGCAGCTCAGCTGTCAGGATGTCACAGTGCGCTCGCTTTGGCAGCTTCACAGAGCTGGCGGAACTCACCGCCTACAGCTGAAGTTTATTACATACCCAGTCCAAACAAGACTCAGCCCCCCTCCATCGCCCTGACCAGCAAATATGCTTCATTATGAAGGGTGGAGACAGAGTGGAGAAACAGTGGAATACTAATATAATGTAACAATATATACATGTGTATGTGTATTTGTGCGCGCACACACACACTCACACACATAAACACAGGCACACACACATAAATGCACACACATACACACACGTAAACACACACAAACATACACACATACAGGGACACAGACACAAGTTTGTGCAGCTATCCTTATTAGGACATTGTATTGACTTCAATTCATTGTGGACAGCCTAACCCTAACCATAACCAAATCATGCCTAACCCCAACATTAACCGAACCTCTTTTAACACCTGTTCCCTAACCTTAACCATGGCCTCAGAAATGACGTTTTGCGTTTATGACGTTTATGAAGACCAGACTTTGGTCCCCATAAGGACTACTGGTCCTGACAAGGTCAGTGGTTATATTGGAAAAGGTCCCAAATTGGTAACAAAAATGCACCCACCCACCCGTGCACGTACACGTGCACCCACGCATCCACACACGCACACACGACTATAAACACAGGCATGGATCCTGGACTAACTTGAGCTCTGCATGGAGAAAAATTTTTTAGTGGAGTTACATCTCAGACTTGTCTTAATCAGTATTTGTGAGACCACTCCATAGTTTGTGCATGCAAAATGAATGATTCAAACATTCATTGATATGATATTTCAAAATTCCATTCATGCCCCAGATGCAAGGTTGTAAATGTTAACACAATATTTATTTTGTGCTCTTTCATGTAACGCTTAGCAGTGCGGTTTCATGGAATGAAATTAACTAATGTAATTATTTATATTATGAGTTAATGGTGAACAAATATTTTGAGGCTCGGTATCTCAATAGTTCAGGCATTTGTTTTTCAATAACTTGTTTTGATTAATTATTATTTATATCATTTATTACCTCAGCATAGGATGAACTTAGAATTAGTGGTCCATTGACAAATAAATTCACTGTTTTTCAATTCTTATTGACTAATCTAGTTATAAACATGCATTATTGACGTGCAGGCTAACTTTTCAGCAGTTAGTACTACATAAGTTAACGCCAATTCATGTGGACCAAATTGTAAAGTGTAAATTATTAGCAGTAATGATAATGATACATGACCACCACCCACATTTCCAAACAGCATGGTTTTCCTGTACTCACAAATTGGCTTCTAGTTCTCCGAATGACAGACACCCATAGCTGTAAGAAAGGTAGGCCAAGTTAATTAGAGCTCTTGTATGCCAGAGTGTGTACATAAAGCTCCATATAATGCCCAACTAGCCATGGCATCTATAGATGCCCATCAGCGATACTACATAGAAAAAACTGCTCAAGTACTATTGAGTCACAATCCAGTGCCAGAACTAGCTTACCTTTGACCTGAATAAGGACTTTAAATGCTGCCTCAAAGAATCTATTTTCAATTTAAATTTGAGATGCAATTGACGCCCTGCAACAAGTAATTGAATCCATTTTGGGGCTTTGTCTTCTTTGCAACATTAAAAATACCCTGGAACATAAACAAGCAAACAAAAAATAAATAAACTGAAAAAACAGGGGGTAAAAACCACATTCCTTCAATTTCAGCAAATTCTCTGTATCATAGCAGCCAGACTGTCTGTTTGATGTTAGGAAACACAAAACATTTTTTTTATAATGCAGACATTTGAAATAAGTTTATTTCATGAATCAAACAACGCTAACTGGAGACAGTTTGAAACAAATAAACACAGACAACTGAAAAGAACATGGTATACAAAAACAAAAGCTGTATACATCGAATTTGTTCCAATGGTTGAAATTCAGTGGATCATTATTTATTTATTTACTTGTGTTCTGATAAAACGGTCTTGATTCATCTCGGATAATGAAGCTAAGGTTTTAATTACGACATATGAATATGCAGCGTGGAATTCACTTTTATTTGCTTATGTGAAAAGCTTTGAGAAAAAAAAAAAACCCACATTTTTTTTTTTTTTTTTTTTAACCAGGAAACAAAATTCTGTTGTGAGATTAAAAAGCACCTAAGCTGAAATGTGGTCTGAAAAAAAGTGTTTCAAAGTTTCTGAGCAAAGTCATGTAAGTTCTCTGATAGATTTGCTATAGGGCCTATTCGAAAGTCGCAGAAAACCCGATGCTTGTTGGTCTTCCTGCAAGCCATTCTAGAAGTCTGCCTTAATTGCGCTTTTGGGAGCTCTCTTCAGGTGCAAATAAACAGTCTGAGTGCACTCTTGTTTAAACTGAAACAATGACATCGATGACAACATCAGCACTGGCCTGTTACAACTCTATTATGGCCCTCAAATTATGGCGCTGTGCTCATACCTTATTCGTTGAAAATTACACTCATTTTTTCTCACTCCTCCTTACTGTCTCCCCTTTTCCACAAATTCCAGGGCCGTCCAGCCTTGCTCTTTGTATTCATCCATTTTTGGTGAGGCGATTTGTAACATGCCCTAAATGCAGAGCACGAATCAAAATGTTGAAATCCGCTCCGACAGACTCTGGGCCTGAGCCATACCCCTGCCACAGACGACAGTTTCCAAACTTTGGGAGCTAGCGCAAAAGACATGATGGAATTCTGGCAGGACGGAGGCTGGTTTGTGATGGGGGGGGATCTGGATAGCCTGAGATGCAGAGATCTGTCGTTTCTCGCTTCGGCTGTGCCACGTGTGTTGGGAAATGTGTTGGGTCTGTGCACTCATTTTCATCATGTTTACTCCTGCTGAGAGGGCTGTTAGAGCCTTTCAAACAGATTTTAAGCCAGCTCAAGGGCAGGGAAGTTCCCTCACTAAATCAACACTGAGAGAGTGGGCTGGAGTGATGTCATAGGAAAATGAATCAAGTAGCACAGTTGCACTTAAACCTGTCAGTTAAAGCCAAGGGCTGAGCTCCAGAGTGGATTTCATTGTGGTTTTCAACGTGAATGTCTTGTCTAAAAAAATAACTGAGACAGCAATGAGACTTCAGGGCCTCCAAGTGGCTTACAGCTAAGGTGTTCGTCTTGTGGTCGGCTAAGCTAAGGAGCCTTGTGGTCAGGTGTTTCACACCTAGCCACACCATTACCAGTTATGACTGGAGGTCTACATGGGCAAGGCAAAAATTGACTGAACCACACTATGGATAATAGGGGTTACGCCACTCAAATTCATTAGTCTCATCACTCTGTAGAGGCCACTCCTGGTCGGCCATGTGCTTGTGACTGTATGAGCCAAATGTGTGCTCACTACGTTATTGTCCGATAACGTAAGCTGTGTGTGATTGGTGTTGCAATTTTCCTAGAGTAAAATAAGTGAGGGCTGGTCATCAAGTGAGTTGGAGGAATGATGTGCCACAGCATCTTCCTCCTGAGACAATGTGAGTCGGTTGCTGCTGTCCCTGGGCATCAACCCTAGGGCAGTGGGTTTGTAGCCCCTCACCAATTACTGCGCACAGGGTGTGAGGGCAAGACTCTGACAGGCTACTTCTCAGACCATTTGTATGCCACAGCTTTATGCAGACACGGGAACTGGGTGTCCATTAAAACCAAAAAAAACAGTGGAAAGCTTTGTTGCAGCAGCTCCAGTGGAATTCATTACTAATGTAAATAAAAATATAAAATACGTAAAATAGAGCCATGCATGGAGGTGTACTTCTATATGCACAATACCAGAGACATTTAAACAAGGTTAACCCTAGAGGCGTGCAGGAATACGGTATGTAAACATTTGTAAGCTAACTTGCTAAGTCTATTACTTTCACTAAGTACAGAATTTAGCATATCCAGCATTTGAGTGCCTTTCCAGAATAATTTTCATACATTTTTCTGGCAATTGCACACCTATTACATCCTCCTCTTAATAAATGATAATATCCTTAACCATCTTTGCACGCTGACCCTAAAAACCAATCCCATAACTCAATGCGTGCTGAAAAATATCTCCATTTTAAGCTGTTTGGAGAGGCAAGTGCTGCTTATATTTGGCTTCACAGATTATCAGTAGTTCTGCGTATCATTCTCAGATGTAGCACACTTCAGATCAATGAGTTTGAGATCAAGGAAATTGTATTGTTTTACCTCTTTTTTTATTTCTCATTTTATTCATTTACCTCATCCATTTTTTGCTTCATTGGAACCATTTGTCCAGTCTCTGATTCTCAAATCCTGCCGTAAATTTGGGTCCTGTACACATAGGCAAGGATTGGCTTGATTTGGCATCAACATGAAGGGGTTTATTTCTTTCCAAATGTTTTTCCTAAAATCAAACACAAAAAATATCCCCAGACATGCTTGACTCTCCTACTTGCCAAATAAATGTTTACGTTGAGTGACCATGTGTCCTGGATTTCATCAGTTGGAAATTAATTCATTGTTCAATGATGTCAGTTACAAATTTCCACTTTTTATCCAATGAAAGTCATTTCCAATACAGCACACTATAAATGCTGAGCTTTTATTTTTCATGGCATGCATGGCCATTTTGACATGTGCCCTAAATAAGGGCAAATCATCCCTATGAACAAGAACAACTCATTAACATTCTGAGACTACAATTGTTGATGGAACAAAAATACACTGTGGTCCCAAGGACCAAGTTTGGAAACCACTGGCCGATATCACTGGCAACCTGTAATATCTTATTGTCTGATTCAGAAAAGTCAGTTATTAAGGCATATAAATAAGATATATAAGTTCATGATTAAACACTAATGTGAAGAAGAAGAAGAAGAAGAAGAAAAATAAACAGGAATGGTGGGAGAGATTCTCATGTAAATTGTTTAGTGATGGACACACCGTGCCACTTACATTACGTGGACAGTTGTCTCAAGATGTGTAGCGAGGGGCTCAATTTCCCTCCCCCACGGGGGGGTTTTGTCCTCCTTAAACCCCCCTGAGAAGAAATCTGCATGGTTGGCAATTCAGCTGCTAACTTGAGTTACGAAATCAGGCGCTAGATTAGATGAAAATGTGACATTCAGCGACATAATCCAGGTAAAAATGTTAATTTTGGAGACCTCAGACACCATATATATCCCATATATATACTGTATCTTCATGTGGATTTATACGTGCTGTCTATGTACTGTGCAGCTCAGAAGTTTTGAATCACTAATCATTTAAGAATTTCTTGCTATTTTATTCAATAAAAGTGTTTGCATAATTGTAAACTATATGAAAAAATGCTTTGAGATGTTAAGATGTTTTATTTATAATTTTAAGTATTTGGGGTAAAACAAGTTTTTACCGATTTCTCATTAAAAAATATCCACTGTGAGATTTATTTACTGCTTTGCAAAGTTTATGCATTCAGGAAATTAATTTTACTCAGTATAAATTAATTCCCACATGGACTGCAATATTACCCATTGGTGTGCCTTCAAAGATGAGCACGCTTCACAAATTTTATGATCCAGATGAGTTCTATAGGATTTAAATGAGGTGATTGGGCTGTCCATTCCATATTTCTTTTCCAGCGAGTCTCTGCAGCATTTGGGTTGTTGTCCTGCTTGCTGTGACACAATGTTTCATCCAAATTTGACCAGTCATGTAGTTAAATAGTTTAGATCTGTTATATTCTTTATTATCAAATCCAGTACAGGGGTTTGTGTGTGTGTGTGTGTGTGTGTGTGTGTGTATATATATATATATATATATATATATATATATATATATTTTTTTTTTTTTTTTTTTTTTTAGGAAAAATATGTTCAACTGTCTGTCCATACTGGTTCAGTTCTACATGGGATTTACCAGGAAAACATTTATTTAAATGCTGCTCAAATATAGGTAGCCGTCCATGAAGACAAGGACAAGGCCATACTCTAATGTTCTCTCGTGTGTCAATCTTAAAGCACTCCTGAATATCCGTGTGTGCTGAATTGTTTAATACTGTTTGCTATCACCATCTTCACTTAAAACAAAGTCAACAGAACTTGGCAACTTTAGCAATTGAGTCACTCATTCAATTAAGCAGAATGAGTGTTTTTTTGTTGGACCCATATCTTAAATCTGTTGTGCTTTTATATTATTATTCAGATTTAATGATTAGCCTTTCTGTGCGGATGTGGACACCTGTGGACATAGAGCGGCTCTATTTATGCACGCAATTACACTCTTCTATGAATAGGTGGCACACCTGGAACAGCTATTGAATATTGACGAGGAAGCCATACTGGAGCACGAGTTAAAATATGGACGAGTTAAGTCCCATGCCTATTTTCCAGGAGTTGTATAAATTAAACTCCTCAGCCAAGCCTGATGTGCAAACTGCTCAATATACTTGCCCATAGTATCTATCCAGCAGTTTATAAAAATTATCTCTTGCAACAGAAGAAAAATCATTGTCCTTTGTAGCAACCACATCAGCCATAATAAGCCAATGGTATCCCAATTAAGCAGTTAGAAAAAAATCAGTTTTCCGAAGCAAAAATTCAACATGGAATTGATACTATATCATTCTACTATCAATTATAGTCAGCACATACTAAAACTACGTCACTCTCTACCATGGATTTATGCGTAGATATCTCCATCAAAGAATTCAGTGCTCACTTACACCCTCCTAAGAACTCTTACTGATCGCCAGACCCTCTAATGCTTGCTCAGGCTCATCTGCGTAAAGCACAGATATGGTTCACGCCCATGTGAAACTTCCCTGGTAATTACCTATTGATTGACACATTTCTTATCCAATTCCAGATATTATAAACCAATAAACCAAATTGAACTAGAGGTGCTACGTTATGATATTACTAGGGAAGTCTGGCCGCCATCTTTGGATGGGCATCCTTGACAGTCCAGTAGATATTTCCATCCACTAATTTTTCTGGAAATGCCTGACCACTGTGTCGATGTCAATTGCAGTCAACGGAGAGGGAAAGTGGACAACACAGCTTTTCACAAGTTATATTTAGCTTGAACAACTGAGATTATTGGCTTTAAATCATCAAACTGATACGCTGTAAAGCCCGTCTTGATTCTAGCTCTTACATTGGTCGTTAGCTGGTTAGTCCACAGGCACTTGTAATTTGATAAGGCATGCACATAGGCCTATGTACAGTACATGAATGTGGTTAGGAGGGTTGGTGTGTGGCTCGGCGATAAACTGTATGTGTGAGGTGAAAAGGGGTGTGTGCGTGCGTGTGTGACAAGGATTGAGTTTAGCTACCGCTCAATTTAGCGTGCTGTGCAGTCCCCCGGCTCTCTCCCTCCCACTCATAAGACACATTTAGGGCGGCTGACCACATCTAACTTATCTCAAATATAATCTGCCATCCCCTTCCCATCGCTATTCCCCGCAGCTGACTGGCAATGCACCCAAACGGCAAGAAAGTGGGGCCGGGATAAAAGCCCTTTGCGCTCAATGACCGGCTGCTCACAATCGCATCATAGGTGAAGCAAGGGAGTTACGGGAAGAGACAGACATCTTATTGGGATTTACTGTTGAATTCCCTGTTTAGCCTGCAAAATGTCTGAAACACACCCCAGCTCACCTCAGGGAATTACGAAACTCTATGATGACTGAAGCACGCTAGTGATCACAGATCTACATGGGTGACAATAGACAGAAATACCACTTCGAGCTAATTCTTCTCTTGTTATCGGTTAGAAAAAGGCTGGAAAGATTATTATCGATGTTTACCGAAATATTAATCAAAGCACATTTGTTTATATGGGTTCCAGTAAGAGGTACGCCCATTCCAAGATGACGGCCAGCTCAACGTACATGGGCCGATCTTGCAGGAATAACATAGCGCCTCTAGCTTATTTAGCTCGTTGGTATAAACTTTCCACAGTAACTGAGAGACATTGATTGGACCATCAGAAAAGTTGTAATACCAAGTTAGGTCACAGTCTCTCAACTTTGCACAGCTGAAAATAACACAATTGGGCCATTCTTTGAGAAGTAAAGCAAAATGTCACGCACGTGACCAGATGTCATCAAATAAAGAAATACTTTGAAAATAATCCCTTTGTTGCATATTAAGTTATGTGGGGTTTATTTTCTCTAGGCTCATAGATACCCTGAAAACACAAAATGTACATTTTACTGGACATTTTCAGATAGTAATTTCCTCAATAGGTCCCTCTCTGATTAGTCACATGATTTACCTCAATCAATCAAAATGGCTGCATCCACAAGTAAGACGTAAGTTGATGAAAGTCAGAAATAGTCTTATATTGTTCAAGTTTTGATCAGACTTTTTTCTGTTGGGGGAAGGAAATACATGATATAGCACAAACTGAAGACACATAACCTATGTAATGCATGTCTATTTGTTGGAATACATTTGAGTCTATGCTCTATCAAAAATATTGGACATTATGCATGTCGAGTAAATAGCTGAAATAAGCAATGTCCAGAATACAGATAGATCATCATGCATATAAATGACCAGGTTTCTTCAACTTTACCTTATTTCTGTGACTCCGCATGCATAATGTCCAAAATACTGGATGGCAGTGTGCATCCCACAAGCATAATGTCCAAGATAATGGACAGACAGACCACCCACTTCCACCCCCCACACACACACACACACACATAAAATATTGCACCAAATCCCAACAAATGGTCCAAGGCATTTGTATGTACTCCATGCATCAAAGGGTTAATATAGGGTGTCAAATGTATTCCTTGCTATTTTCTATACCCCTAAACTATGAACATTCTAGATTTTTCAACTTTGCAGTTTTTGAAGTCAAATAGAGTCATGAAAAGCCTGTTTCCGTGTGAAGTCACACATGTGACCAGTCGTATTTGACCTCTGGCCTTAAGTTGCTAAAGTTAATGTAACAAATAAAATTTTTACTTGATAGACTTGGATAAGTAGTACTTCTATATAAAGTCCACAGTCATGAACCTCCAATGCTTTTGTAATTGGAGGAGATTTTTTTCTACCATTTGTTACATTTTTGGTCAATGGAAACAGGACTAGAGGGTTCCATCTGTCCAGTGACTAAGAATGGCCCAGTTGCATATAAAAAGATTTCCAAAACTGGCTTTAAAAAAGAAAAATCCAAAACTGGCCTGAATCAACGCTCCAGGTTACATTTTTTTCAAAATTCAGTGTGGCAGATTGAAATGTGATATGGTCATGGTCAATGGGAATCATTCCCCCAATTCCAAAATAGTTGGGAATGAAATTATGAATAAAATCAAAAATGGACTTTCAAATCACATAAGAGGGTTCCCATCTGTCCAGTCTCAAAAAAGCCATGTTTAGCATGGTGTAGCATCCCCTTTCTTCTTAACACAGACTGGAGGCATCTGGGCATTGCTTTCAAACCACTGGGATTTGATCCCAAATACAGGCTCCAGCTGCTGGAGAGTTTTGGGTCTCCTTTGGCGGATTTTTCGTTTAATTATGCGACAAATGTTCTCAATCGGTGCAAGATCAGGACTGCAGGCAGGCCAGCACACAGTTCAGCACACGGACTCTTCTACTACGAAACCATGCTGTTGTAATAGCTGCAGTATGTGGTTTTGCATTGTCCTGCTGAAATACACAAGGCCTTCCCTGGAATAGATGTCGTCTGGAGGGGAGCATATGTTGCTCTAAAACCTTTATATACCTTTCAGCATTCATGGTGCTTTTTAAAACATGCAAGTGTCCCACACCATATGCACTAATGCATCCCCAGACCATCAAAGATGCTGGCTTTTGAACTGAACGCTGATAACAGGAGGGGTGGTCTTTCTCCTCTTTAGCCTGGAGGATACGACGCCTATGACTTCCAACAAGAATGTCAAATTTGGACTCGTCTGACCACAGGACACGTTGCCACTTTGCTATAGTCCATTTTAAATGAGCCTTGGCCAACAGAACACGGCAGCGCTTCTGGATCATGCTCAACAGTGGCTTCCTTTTTGCAAGATGGAGTTTTGGGTGGCATCTATGGATGGCACGGCGGACTGTGTTTACAGACAGTGGTTTCTTGAAGTATTCCTGGGCCCATTTAGTGATGTCAATGACCGAATCATGGCGGTGAGTGATGTAGTGGCAGCTGAGGGCCCGAAGGTCACGGGGATCTATTAAAGGTCTTTGGCCTTATCCCCTGTGCACAGAGATTTTTCCAGTTTCTCTGAATCTTTTGATGATGTTATGCACTGTTGATGATGAGACCTTCAAAGCTTTTGCAATTTGAGGTTGAGGAACATTGTTTTTAAAGTATTCCACAGTTTTTTTTAAGCAAGCCTTCACAGGTTGGAGAGCCTCTGGCCATCTTTACTTCTGAGAGACTCAGCCTCTCTAAGACATCTCTTTTATAGCCAATCATGTTACAGATCTGATGCCAGTTAACTTAATTACTTGCTAAATGTTCTTTCAGCTGATTCTCTGATATATTGATTGCTTTTTCAGCCCTTTTTTGCCTGTGTCCCAACTTTTTTGAGACCTGTTGCAGCTAGAAAATTTTAAATAAGCTCATTTTGTGGATAAAAATTTAAAATGTCTCAGTTTCAACATTTGAAATGTTATCTATGTTCTATTGTAAATAACATATTGGCTCATGTGATCTGAAAGTCATTGCATTTTGATTTTATTCACAATTTACACTTCGTCCCAACTATTTCGGAATTGGGGTTGTACATGGAACATACGCACTTGTCTGAAAACGTAGAATGGAGAGCTGCTGACCTCTTGGCTGTGCTGTAGCGCTGTTCGTTGGTGTTCATTCTGCTTGAGTTGAGACAGAGGAAGACGTGTGGGAGCGAATCTGAAGTTTTACTCTTGTTTAAACGGAGTTATCTGAAAATAATTCGTCTGTTAAGGCTCAAACAGTATTAGAGATTGGACAATTTGCTCCCGAGGTATAACCTTTGTCGCATTAGGGGCAGGGAGAATCTTCCTCCATCTTTTTTTTTCCCCTTTTTCCCCCTTTAACAACTCGGTGAGCAAACAGCCGAATTAAGTCGCTAATCTGGTCAAACAAAGGCGACGGGGGTTTTTTGGGGGTTTTTTTGAGGGGGTTTCAGTCTCCCGGGAGCAAAGTAAGGTAAAGTAAAATAAATTTAAACGCTAAATTTAAAGAATAAACTAAACGCGAAGTAATTGTCTAACTTAGTGAATTGTGTGATATACAAAGTAAATCAGAGTTGTTTTCAAGGACTGAGGTACACTGTCGCCTGCTTTTTTTCTGTAGCTGATTTAGCTAACGTGCTATTGTAAGCTCTCAACGCCAGGAATATATCAAATTACCGGATATCTAACTATAACCTGGCTTGGTTTCATACTTGGTCGCTTGCCTTTCATACAGTCTTCTAGCCAATAAATATTGATGTTCACCGGGGTTTTTAGTCCCCTTCGTTCACTATCCTGACCGCATTACGCATAAACGCATTGCCAAGCTTGAACATTAAAGCGAACTGAGGTTTTTGTCTTTTTTCGCATTTTATTTTCATCGAAGGGCTCGTCTGATTAAACACATTGCAAATTACGTTATCTTTGTATTTTCCTTCGGTTGCGGTGCCTTGAACAGCTGATTAAAGTTTAACTGCTTGTTTGAGTGCTCAGCGACAGCTTGTTGGGGGAGATATTGTGTATAGTTCGCTCACAAAGTGAACGACTTGTTTATTCGGTCCGTTTTAATTAAAGGGAACCGAGGCTTAACTCTTATTTCGGTTACCCTTGGTTGTATTTGTGGCTAGCTAGCTAGATAGTTACTGTTTGCTTTTTGGCTGGGGATCTGAGATTTAGTATTTAGTCAATAGGGCAGCAGTCACTTTAGTCGTCCATTCGGTTACCTTGGAATTTAAACGTAAAGCTTTTACCGAGTGCTCCACCTCCTCCAGTTTCTCCTGGGCGTAGTAACTTAGCCAGTCTTTTTTATCTGGGTTCTCAGCTAAGCCCTGTGATACTTTTTAGGTTAGTATATTAATAGTACCGGTCTAGATAAATTCAAGTTGGTTTATTAGGAGTGCTTATTATCGACAGAGTTTTTCAATTTGGTATTTCATTTCTGTTTACTAAAACTAAGCCCCTGTTAAAAGCGGCTTATTATCCATTCACATAGTTTCCCCACGGTTTCAATTGTGACTGCTGCTTAGGGCTTCTCAGGTTAATAAATTAATAAATTGTGGTTCCTGAGCTTCTGTCTCGGCATTAGTAATTTTCTTTGTTATCTAGGGTGAGTGAGGTCATTAGGTAGGGGGTTCAAAATGTGGCCAAAACTATGTGACGGTTGCAGGATGATCGCACTTTTGGAAAGAGATTTCCAGGGTGGGTTTGTCTGTCACCGGTGCCAGCTAATTGAGCATCTGGACAGCAAGATCCTTGTTCTTCAGGGCCAGTTGGCGGCACGACATAGTTCGCAATCAGTAGAGCTCCTAGAGGAACTAAGTAGTATGTCGTTTAGAGAAATGGTTTGTACACCAAAGCAGGGTGGTGTGGGGACCCCAGAGCAGGTAGGGAGAGGAAGTTGGGTGACGGTGGGACGTCAGCGCAGGAAAGGGCGTGCACACCGTGACAGCGACAGGTCCTCCAGTGGTTGAGGTGTCCAACCGATTCCGCCCTTGCAGGAACTCGAATTGGCCCCTGACCCTGAGAGTGAGGGACTGATGAGCAGCAGGGCACCCTGTTGGCCTCTACCCCTCAGAAAAGAGAGTTATTGATAGTGGGGGACTCAATACTTAGAGGAATAGACAGTTTAGTCTGTTCACGCGACAAGGAGTCTCGTGACGTGTGTGTTGCCTGCCTGGTGCCCAGGTAGGAGACCTCCTGGAGGCGTCGGACAAGCTCCTGGCCAGAGCGGGGAGGGATCCAGTTGTCATGGTCCATGTTGGGACTAATGACATAGGTAAGGGTAGGTTTGAGGTTCTGCAAAAGCAAATTTGCTGAAAAGCTTGGAAAGGAGATCCTCCACGGTAGTGTTCTCCGGGATTCTACCGGTACCACGTGCAAGCAGAGGGAAGCAGAATTTTATCTGGAGGTTTAACACGTGGCTACGAACCTGGTGTAGGAAAGAGGGGTATAGGTTTATGGGGCACTGGAACTACTTCTGGAACAGGGGTGACCTGTTCAAGCCGGATGGGCTACACCTGAACCGGAGGGGTACCTTTGCACTGGGTCAGTGTATGTTGAGGGTAGCAGAGAGTTATTTAAACTAGGGACTTGGGGGGCAGGGAGGTTAGAGAGTGTTACACAGAGGGAAATGCAGACTGCCCTGATGGAAGCTGACAGCGTTGCATGCACTATTGATGATATATTTTTACAGCAAAAAAGTGTGGTGAGGGGCTTTGAGCAGCAGGCACATGGGAAATCGAAGGGGAAGAGCGTTCGTGATAACCTGAAATGTTTTTATCTAAATGCAAGAAGAATTAAAAATAAATTTCGAGAACTTGAGGCCGTTATGATTAGTGAAGGCTATGACATAGTTGGGATTACAGAGACATGGCTTAGTGAAGAGGATGGAGATGAATATAATGTAGAAGGTTATAAGCTCTTTAGGAAGGATAGATGTAATAGGCGAGGAGGGGTGTAGCACTCTATGTGAATGAAAACATAAATGTGCAGGAAATTCCTGAACTTGAACATTCCTTGCCCTGTGAAGATATCTGGGTCAGGCTCACTGGCAAATACGAGACTGGTTTAAACATAGGTGTATGCTATCGACCACCAGCTTTGGACAGTACAGTCAATGAAATGCTTTTTAAGAGGATTATGCAAGCTTGTAGAGGAGGAGGGACTATTATTATGGGAGACTTAAATTATCCTGGTATTGATTGGGAAATGGTGAAAGGACAGGGGAGGGGGGAGGAAGAATTTCTAGATGTCATAAATGATAATTTTTTGGTGCAGTATGTTAATAAACCAACAAGAGAGAAGGCAATTTTAGATTTGGTGCTCTGTAATGACCCAGATAGAATTAGCAATGTTGAGGTACTGGAGCCACTTGGGACAAGTGATCACTCTACTATTAATTTTGAGGTTTCATGGGAAGTTAAAAAGGTGTCTCCAAAAACAAAAATTTTCAATTTTAGGCGAGCAAACTTTGACAGGATGCGCTCATATCTAAGTGGAATAAAATGGGAGGCACTCCTGGACTGTGAGTCTGTAAATGAGATGTGGGAAAGATTTAAGGGGGTTTTACTTGATTCACAATGCAAATTCATTCCAAAGGTGTCCAAAAGTAAGCTGAAAAAGCAGAATCCTCAGTGGATGACAGCAGCTATTCGTAGGAGTTTGAGGGAAAAGAGGAATCTTTATAAGATGTACATAGAGGATAAAAATGAGATTACTAAGGCCGAATTCTGTAAAATGCGGGCTGTGGTCAAAAAAGAGCTGAGGAACACTAGAAGACTGTATGAAAGACAAATTGCAGAGGGGGCAAAAACTAACCCTAAGCGCTTCTTTCAGTACTGTAGCAGAAAAAGGAAAGTCAAAGAGCAGGTTAAGTGCATAAAGAATAAAAATGGATCGCTGCTATATGATAACAAGGATATTATGGACACCTTAAACGGTTACTTTGTTGAGAATTTTACCTTAGAGCGGTCTTTGCTCGGCCAGAGGGCTTGTCCAATGCTCAAGATTATTTAGCGGAAATTGAGGTTCGGGATAACATAGTATTAGACAAGTTGCATCAACTAAAGGCAGATAAGGCAGTGGGTCCTGATGGCTTATATCCTAGAGTGCTCAGGGAAGTTAGTGAGATCATCTTTAAGCCGCTATCCGCCATCTTTAGACGGTCTTTAGAAACTGGAGAAATACCAAATGATTGGAAACAGGGCAATATAATACCAATATATAAAAAGGGGGACCGTACTGAGCCAGGTAATTACAGGCCAGTCAGTTTAACTTGCATTGCGTGCAAAATATTGGAATCTATCATAAAAGATGAGCTGGACTTATTTCTTGAACGTAACAATATCTTGAGGGATAGCCAACATGGTTTCCGTAAAGGAAGGTCATGCCTGACAAACCTTCTGGAATTTTTTGAAGAGGCCACCAAGACCTATGACCAGAGCAGGGCTTATGACATCTTATATTTGGATTTTCAGAAAGCATTTGACACAGTACCGCATAAGAGACTAATTTTTAAAATGAGCTCCATTGGAGTTACAGGTGGTATTCTGAAGTGGATTCATAACTGGTTGCAGGACAGAACACAAAGAGTGGTGGTCAGTGGCATCTCATCTGAGCTAGGTATGGTGGGGAGTGGCGTCCCCCAGGGATCGGTGTTGGGACCCCTGCTGTTCCTCATCTACATTAATGACCTTGATAGGAATATTGAGAGCAGATTAGTGAAATTTGCAGATGAAACTAAATTGGGGGGCTTGGCAAATAGTTTAGAGTCCACTAAAGTGATTCAGGATGATTTGGATAGAATCCAGAATTGGGCAGAAATGTGGCAAATGAAATTTAATGTAGCGAAATGTAAAGTAGTTCATGTAGGTAATAAAAACATTAGACAGGATTACTTCATGGGAGGTTTTAAACTGGAATGTGCTTCACAAGAGAAAGATCTGGGAGTGATTGTTGACCAAACCCTCACAGGCTCTAGCCATTGTGCCGTAGCAGTTAAAAAAGCCAATTGGATGCTGGGATACATTGCCAAAAGTATTGAGTTCAAATCCAAGGAGGTGATGCTTCTTTTGTACAACACATTCGTCAGACCACATCTAGAGTATTGTGTACAGTTCTGGGGACCATACTTAAAGAAAGACATAGAGGCTTTAGAGAAAGTTCAGAGAAGAGCCACGAAGCTAATTCCAGGTATTAAAGATGAAAGCTATGAGAAAAGGCTGAAGATCCTTAATCTCTTTAGTCTCAGGAAAAGGAGACTAAGGGGTGATTTGATTGAGGTCTTTAAATATGTTAAAGGGATTAACAAAGTGAATTATGTAGGATTCCTTCGACCAAGTGTTGTTAGCAGAACTCGGGGTCACAAATGGAAGCTGACTAAAGGTAACTTTAGCACTGATATTCGGAAATATTTCTTCACCCAAAGAGTAATTTCGGTGTGGAACAGCTTGCCTGACCATATTGTTGAGGCAGAGACCTTGGGAGTTTTCAAGAGCAGGCTTGACTTAAAGCTAGATACCATTGAGGCATTGAGTATCTGAAGTGATATATTCACGATGGTACAAAGAAACTGGCGAGCCTAGTTGGGCTGAACGGCCTGTTCTCGCCATTCATGTTATGTTATGTTATGTTATGTTATGAATCCCAGAATGACTTCACAACTTCACTCGTAATTAGCTTTTTGAAAATTGGGGAAATCGCATTGTAGCTAGGCTGGTTTTTGATCTTCTTTTTTCAACACACTTACGATGATTGAGCTTGGTTAC
This sequence comes from Gymnothorax javanicus, assembly GCA_029692085.1. Classification (NCBI taxonomy): domain Eukaryota; kingdom Metazoa; phylum Chordata; class Actinopteri; order Anguilliformes; family Muraenidae; genus Gymnothorax; species Gymnothorax javanicus. The sequence continues at coordinate 74,419,063 of CM056193.1, read as the reverse complement.
TAATGCATTCGGGGAAAGAGTAATATCAAGTACCTAAAACTGCCAAAACTGCGAAAAAGTCAGATATGTTTTAGTTCCTATGAAATATGAATCTACTCCAGTCCTTTTCAGTCATTTTTTTTAATAATAATTTTTAAAAAGGATTGATAAGTGTGATTTGGAGGATGAGAAAATCAGTAGGCTATAAGCCTATTTTACCAATATGGTGATGATTATTTTTAAGGGACACTACGTTTTTAAAATAAATACTGTAATGATAATAGTTAGTTCAATTTGTTTTTAGTCAAATAGCATAAAGAAGAGCAGACCCCATGACACCCGTCATACTTTTCTTCTTCAAACATCAAGCACAAAGTGAAAAGAGTGCACTCCTGTTTTTGTTCATGTCCTGAGGTTGTTAGCCAGCAGCTAACTTTACTTCTACAGGACACACACAGTGATATAAACAACAACTGTGCATGCTCTCTTCACTTCGTTCTTGTAAAATACATCCAACAACAAGCACAGCGCTGCAAACCCACTTACCGGCACTATTGCCCAACTCCCCAGTCTACTCTGCTGCTCAACTGTGAGAATGAGGTCACATCCCGGATGGGGGAGTGTAAGGTCATCAGGTGAAAGGTCATCATGTGGGGCATGTTACTTATGGCAAAATTATTATTAATTCATTTTATTTATAGTTAGATTGGGCAGGCTGTCACAAAAGGGCCTCTGCAGATAAAAAAATTGCCCAGCCTAAAGGGCATCAAAGGGCAAAGGGGCAGGTGCTCAAGCACCCTCTGCCCTTTTTTTTCTTCAAAGTTTTTCTTTTGTGTGAATACAACTGTATATTTCTTTACTTATGACTAACTGGCTTGCTGTTTTTTTATTCTCGATTTACCATAGCCATGGTGTTCACAGAACTTGTTTGCCACATTGGTTATTAAGAGTAACTGTTAGTCTTTGCTAATAATACTGCATGTGGTGGCATTTTGCTCAATGTGGCCTTTTGTTTTATAATTTATACCGGATTCAACTAAATAGAATGCGGAGGTTTTGGCTTGTTTAAAATGCGAACTGCTCAAGCACTTCGGTAGACCCCCTGTTTTGTCCGTTGTGCCGATTTTGTTCAATCTAGGATAGCATATTTCTTGCTTTTTCCTGGTAGTGGAATGTCTGTTTTGTTAAAATAAGGTATATTTCAGATATTACTGTGTTAGTGAGTTATACTTGTTCCTTATAAGGTGTGGAAAGTGTTTATATAAGCGTGCGAGCTCGGATGTGGGAACTGCTAGCTTTTCATTGCGGGGTGAATGTTGACTGTTAAATGAGCAGTTCCTTTCATGAGTACATGTGCTGGCTTGTGGGAGTCTGAAGAGAAATAGACACAATTTTAAACTTTATCATGGAGAAAAGGCATGTTATGGGTTTACCGGTGACCACTGATGTCCAACTGCACCTATATTCATAAACTAATGCTGAAGTCAACCAGAAAATAATTCATTCATATGGAATATCATGCGTCAAAAGTTGATTTGCGTTAAATATACGATTATTTTATGATTTGACAGTGTGTCATTTTGAGGAATCAGAGTTTGAGAAGCCACCTGGAGAGCTGTTGTGTTTGGCTTATAAAGAGTAGATAATTTTGAATTTCATACTCAGATGAAGTGCACTTGTGGTCAAGGAGTTTATGATCCCAGAAATGTATTGTTTTAACTCCCAGAAATGTTTCAATTCTCAGTATTTTTTTTTTCTTTTACAATTTCAATGGTGAATTTTTCAAGAGATTTTTTTTTTGTGTTAGCAGCCCTTTTTCTCTACCAAACTCATGAAAATAAACTGAAATATGATGGAATTCTAAATGCTGCAAGTATCTTGTCTCAGTTAGCCCTTTTCCCCCTCTCTATGAAGCTCAAACCTCAAATTATAAAGACTTAAATAGGGTAACACATAAATAGCCAGATTAGGCTTCTGCACAAAGGGGTCAGAAAAGACTCGAACTCTTTTAGAAGATTTTAGGAATCAGTCAGGTTGGGTTGAAGAAAGGGTGTATGTTACAGTGATTTCCTGTAATTGTGCTTCTTCAGAGGATCCATCAAAAATGTCAACACTTCTTAGGTCATGTATGTGTCATTTAATAGCACAGTAATCCAAAGTGCATGCTTTGATGTTATGAACAGAAAAGCTATAGATGTCTAGTTTCACAGACATATCTTTAGCAAATTCCCTGACAAAATTACATTTTGAATGGAAATTCTCCATAGAGGACACAATTTAGTGCCAGACTGAGCATAATCTGTCTCTGAAAAACTAGCTTGCATGCAGTTGAATTTGCCATTTATAGAAATCCCCTTTTCAGTTACAAAGTCTGTGTCATCATAGAGAGGCACTGCAGAATTTCAGAGCAGTCCTATCTGTGGTTTGTATGTTACAGTGGAGAAAAGGCGAAACATCACGTGGTGTGCTTGACAGCATCCAAGCAGAGTTCCTAGCTCCGCAAAAATGACACCAGTCTCACGGTTCTGAATGACTGAATGCACGTGATGTGATGGCAATTACAGCCGAGAATGGGACAGGTGGCTGCACATTTTAATCCTGCAATCCTGAATGACATTGCAAATCTCTATGAGAATGTTTGTGACCAGTCATAATTATTCTGACATAACAATCACTGGGGATAATTGAAAGCAATGAAAATTCTAGAAACATGATTTAGAGATATGATTGGGGAAAAAAGTCATCTCTTCAATAGGAGTTAGACTGAACATTGATCCCTGTGACAGAAAGCTATACCAAGGCTTACGATGCTTTTACTTTTTACGAAAAAAAAAAAACAGCCTTGCCAACTCAAAGCACTGGATCTATAAATGGCAGCACAGTAAACACAAAGCAATAGCCTGATTGCACTGCTAACTTGCTCCCCCCACAGTCAGGCTCACATCATTAGGACACTGCAGCGCTGAAAGAGGGTGTGATAGATGGCAGGCCACAGCACATTCAGCGAAAGGGATATTGTCAGCTGCAACAAACGGCGCATACAGGCAATTTGCATTTCTCTCCTGCATTTATAGTTTTCCAGCTGACTGAACAGTGTCTACTATTTTGGTGAGAGGAGTATCAGACACTTTGGGGACTAAGAGTGGTGAGGAATGTGTGTGTGTGTGTGTGTGTGTGTGTGTGTGTGTGTGTGTGTGTGTGTGGCGTGTGTGTGTGTGTGTGTGTGTGTGTACAGGTACATGTGTGAGACTTTTAGTGTGTCTCTGTACGTATGGGTGGGTGAGCTTGAATGTGTGCGTGTGAGTGCATGAGTGTGTCTTGGTCTGTGTGTGAAAATGCATGTGTGAGTCTGTGACTGCTTGTGTGTTGGTGTGCAATTAGTGTTTGCTTCTGTAAGTTTGCATATGCTTGAGTGTGCGTGTGTGTGTGTGTGTGTGTGTGTGTGTGTGAGTTTGCGTAAGTGTGCTTGCACAAGTGTGTCTCTGAGTCTGTGTGTATGTGTGCATAGGTGTGTGTGTATGTGTGTGAGTTGGTGAGTGAGAATATGTGCAAAGGTGTGTGTGGGTGTGTGTGAGTTGGTGAGTGAGAATATGTGCAAAGGTGTGTGTGGTGTGTGTATGCTCGCAGTTCAAAAAGAAAATGTCACCCTCCTGTCCCGGAGCAGAGTCCTCATTGAAACAGAAATGACACCATGACAAGCATCTCCCGCAGCCTCGGACTCTAAATGCACTTTCCCTTGTATTTCCCTCTCGGTTTGACGGGCAGGTCCCGCCCCTCCGACAATATCGGAAGCCATCTTTCGCTCTGTAATATCCAGGAGGGAGATTAGAATTGTTTCGTCCCCAAGGTCATCCTCAGGGGGGCAGAGCTTTTTAAAAAGAGGGGTAAAAATGTGTATATTTACACGAACACGCATAACCGGTCACTGGGGGAAGATAAGCTATTTGGGGAATACAGATTGGGGCTTCTTCATGCTCTGGCTTCACACGTCAGTGGAGCGCGTCAAATTGGTTCTTGTTCTCAGGCTACTGCTTGCACAGAAGGAAACTCAGTCTCGGAGTGACCGCACTGCAAGCGCAGGCCGAACCGAAGGGGCCCAGCAGATCAAATGAGCCCCGACCGGTCTCAGGTTCTGAGCAGTTCTGGGGATACAGAGCGCTCAAGAGTAGTGGGCTTGGGCAGACCAGGTGGACCTGAACCTCCAGAAACGGGCAGACACACTGCCCCAAATCAGTGGAATTGACAATGAAGCTCATCTGCTGCAATGCAAAATTCATGACAATAAAAATGACTCACATTTCTCAATAAATACTGCCTCCCCCAAAAAATAAGCAAGAACAAGGGAAGAATAACTGATGCTGGATTGTGTTTGTCATTTTCCAGGCATAAAAATCAAAAAAGCAATCTCCTTATAGAGCTTGTGAAATCACATGGCATAGACTCTCCCCAGATGACTCTTCTCTGCTTGTGGACAGTGTTCTTCTAATTGAGTTTTGTACCTTGAACATTTATCATACAACATACTTTGCATGTAACCACCCGCCCCACCATTGAAAAACTGAGTGATAAATTCAATAGTTCTTGTGTGTTATGAAATTCAATAATTCCGCGCATGTAAATCTCTGTTCGAAATTGAGTCAATGAATACCCTCGTCTCCTTTCAAGAACCTCTAAAATTGCAAATTTGTTTGTTAATACTGTTAAAAGTGTAGTGGAAAAGAGAACCATACAACTGGATTTTCCTACGCATTTTGCCTTTAAAAAGTGCTGTGATTTTGCGGGAATCAATTTGTATGATTCATATTACAAAACAATTTGTATGATTCAGATATCAGAATGATGCATTATTTGCAAGGAATCTATTCATCTTGGGCTGATTACAACGTGAAAGGAATATTTTTCCCCACTGTATATAGTATGTCATCAATATTTACAGGGGAGCTGAGGGTAAATTTGACAGAGAAACATGACAACCAATAACTATATCTTACTGGTTGGCTGTTTGGTTGTTGTGAAGAAATTTAAATAAAGTTTTTTCTTCCTTTCAGTATGATTTCATTCTGACCATATCTGCTTCAACGTCTGTTCGAGAAAACACATTTGGAGGACCGCACTCTAAAGATTAGTTCTGTCTTTGGAAGAAAGAGAAAATGGCAACAACCATGGATTTATTTGTACTTCTGGGAAACTAAGATCATAACTCAGAATGGTTTATGACAAACAGTCCTCAAACACACAATTCTTACTGCAAGCAGAAGTCTTATAAACTTTTCTCAACATTGTGGGGTGAAGAGACAAATGACTTGGATAACTCATATTGGCTTCTCTGACTGAGCTTATAATATTTCTTTCTGGAGCTAAACCCCAGTATTCCCCATCTGTGTATTTTACACAGTTATATAAACTGTTAGATTAATTATTTCAAAGGCATGACTATTATCATGGCTGGTCAACATCAAGTGAGCCTTCAACAAATTTTAATAGGAATCTTGAGATCCACAAAAAAATTCTGTCCTAATGCTGACATCTATATGACCTGAAATGTAAACAAGCCATCATCCTCAACGATAGACATGTTTCATATTTATCCAAAAGTTCTGTAAAGTCTTGCATTAAATCTGACTAACAACATTACGGACAAAATAGCAGTATATTTCAGCAGATAGTAGCATTATAATGCGGTATCAGACTGTTGAATGAATATTTTAGAAGTTTGTGCCCTTTTGGGTTGTACTTGTCACAAGGGATGGCTTTTCAATGTCTGAATTGCCTCGAAATCTGCAAGAAATGATTAGGAATCTGCCGCACAGCTAAATAGTAGGGAGATGACAGTATGAAAAGGGCATTCAGACTAATTAATAACAGGAAAAGTAATTCTAAAGCTTTACCGTTAATGGTAACATAAAGAAATGGCTCTGAGCCTAACTCAATATAATGTTCTGTGTCATCAGTATGAAGGCAAGTGCCTACTGGGGGCTATTCTCTCTGAAGATAAAAGTTGAGAAAGAGTGAACAATATATGTAATTCCTACTCTACATTCAATTTCACTTAGAGATTACCCCACAAATCACTTTTGCACAATTCATTAAATAAATTCACAAAGGGGCAAATACGTGATGGATGGCTGACAGCAAATGGCCAAATCGTTAATAGAAAATGCACATGATTTAATTAAAGACATCGACAAAAAATAGGTTTTGAATCTTCCAATATTGAATCAAGTCTTATATTTTTTCTCATGACTTGCTCAAGACATGCAACTTAACATGCAATAAGGTGGCCAAGACATGTATTTCCAGATTTAAAATCCTTATTTCTGAAAAGGAATCTTTAATTCTAAATAATAATCCTTAATTATGATGGAAATCCTTAAGTGCAAGTCCCAGTTTAGGAAACTCCTCCTCTTCTTCTTCTTCTTCTTCTTCTTCTTATTATTATTATTTTAAGAACAGCAATCCTTGTTTTTTTTAAAAGAAATCTGGATTTCCAAAACTATTTTTTGTAAATTTAATTTTCCTGAAATAATTCTTTGTCTTTAATAGTTATCTATATTTCCATTTTGAAATGGTGTTTCTGGATAAAACTCTGCATTTGTCTGAATTCACCCATTTCCATACTGATATCTGCTTTTTAAAGAATAATTTATTATTTCTAATTATCCTGGAAGAATTTCTTGAAGCTGAGGGTTATATACAGACAGCCTTAGTGCAAAGCATCCTGTGAGCATGTCGCTTTGATCTACCAGTGCTGGTTGCATAGAATAGTTACCAAGATGCATTCATATTCAAAACCTGTTAACATGCACAACCTCATTTCCAGAAAAATTGGGACAGTAACCAAAATGTTAAAAAAAAAAAAAACACTACAGGCCAGAAGTTTGGAAGCAAGGCCAATACAGGTTAAAAATTCAGAAGCAACTTCACGTTTCTGTTCACAATGCCTTTCTTAAAAACCAGTATGAAACGTATGGATTTTAGGATGTATTTACTGCATGATTAGACTTTTCTTTCATTGATATGCACCATTTTCCTCTATTTACCTTTAGGTACTGTATACATTGATGTTACCAGACCATTACTGAATAAATGTTAACAAAAGAAAGGAGGGGCTCAGTTTTTGGGTTGAGAAGATTTGCAAGAGTCACAACTTCAGTGAAAAAGTAAAAAACAAAGCACAGTTTGCATTATTCACTTTATGTCATGGTTTACAGCCCACCGGATGCCAACGGCATGCAGGCCTAGTAATATGGGCCTGATAATTTGAGTAAAAATGTATTCTGATAAGTGACTCTTTATATAATAATCATGTTTATTTTGTTGCAAAGTATGCCAATGAAACTATGATCTTTTTTTGTAAAAATTTGATCTTGCTTCCAAACTTTTGGCCCGTAGTGTATGTATAATTGGGAAATTATTTTTGACCTGTATTCAATTGAAAAAAGGCAAAATAAGCTGTGTTTTACCTCATCAACTTTACTTTTTTTGGAAACAACTGCAATTTTGAAATGTGATGTCTGCAACACATTCCACTGAAGTTGGGACAGGTGCTTGCACACCTCTGTGTGACATCACCTTTCTTTTCAATAACACTCAGTGGTAGTTTTGGAACTGGGAATACTAATTGCTGGAGTATCAAAGTGGAGGTTGTTCCCTTTTTTTTTTTTTTGCTGATATAGGAATTCAGATAGTCAACAGACCAGGCCCCCTGTTGTTGTATTTTGCACTTCATAATCCACCACGTTTTCAATGGGAGACCAGCCAGGTTGCAAGTCTAGTACCCTCAGTCTGTGGCTACGAAGACACACTGTTTTAATATGAACAGAGTGTGACCTGGCATCATCCTGCTGAAACAAGCAGGGGTGTCCCTGAAAAGGAAAAAATCTGAAAGGCATATGTTGTGCCAAAAGGTGTATGTGCCCTACTGTGTCAATTGTGTCCTCACAGATGTGCATGTTGCCCTTCACAGATGTTCCAGTGCACTAATGCAGCCCTACACCATGAAAGGCCCTGGCTTTTGATTATGTTGCTGATAATAGCCAGGATTCTCCTTCTCCTCTTTGGCCCTGTGAACACAATGTCTATTATTTAAAAGAAAAAAAAACTACTAGAAAGATGTTCTCCTCAGATCACAGCACTCATTTCCACTTTGCATCTGTTCATTTAAAATGAGTTTGAGCCCAGAGAAGTTGGGGTTGCTTCTATTTCAAAACCATAATTTCAATATGGAAACATGGATAGCTTTACAACGGGGATGGGGAACCTTTTCCAGAAAGGGCCGGTATGGGTGCAGGCTTTCATTCAAACCAGATAATTACACAACTGATTCTACTAATCAAGGTCCTTTGCAAAGATTCCAGAGGTTGATTAGTAGAATCAGGTGTGTAGCTGCTTGGTTGGATTGAGAACCTGCACCCACACTGGCCCTTTCTGGATAAGGTTCCCCACCCCTGCCCTACAAAAACATGGATGTATTTTGGAATTATGGAATTGTACTAATAAAAAAGTAAGAATTCTGTAATGGAAATCAAAATTTTCTTTTTTTTTTTTTTTTCAAAAAAAAAAAGAAAGTGGAATTTCAAGGAATTTGGATTTAAATGTAATAGTATTGCTTGTGAGAAAAAAAGTATTTCCATTTAATGATATGGACTGCATCTCGGAAGCCCAATTTATTTTTAAAAACAGAAATTTGAATTTAAAAATAAAGATTTCTCTTCAAATCAAGGAGGAGCAGTTATCAATATGCAGCCACATCACACAAAATGTAAATCATTCACATACAGAATGGCATCTGGTCATCAAGATGTCCTATTCATTGTCATTATCCATGTCTCCTGAATGTTAGGAGTGCCCCCAAAGAAATCTCTGAATTTAATCAAAATTCAGACACTTCAATAATGCAACCAACTGTACGCAGCACCCGTGAATAAGTCTAATGTTTCACATTCAGTTGCTGCTCAGAAGGAGGGGAAACATCATCCCAGGTGTACAGACCTCTGAGGGAGGAATGGGCAGCTTTTTCCGCTGTTCACTTTCGATTATCCGCGTGCATGTGCCCGTTAGTGACTTCTCAATTTTGACATTTCTGAACAGGGGCCTCCCACCGATTAGCTACTCAAACTCTAAAATAAAAGTGAAAATTTCTTTTTTATATATGTATATATATATTTATATATATGTGTAGAGAGAGAAAAAATGGCAGAGTGGAAAAGCTAAAAGCAGCATTTTTCCCTTGACATCTTTTCTTCAGAGTTTTTTTCCTGTCAGTCCCTTTCATCTCACTCCACTGACACAAATACCATGCCTCTACTTTTGTTTAATTTGGGCTATTAATCAAGAGCTCTCCAGCTAAATACATCTTTATTCTGCCATTAACTCTGGCGCTTGAAGTAGACATGGATTGGGGGAGGGAGTAGCGAAGCCTTTCAAAGTCAAGGCATTTAAAGCCACTCTCGCATCAGGCCCTCTGTCCAGTAAGTGCTGCTTACATTTACATGAAATATTCATAAACCATTCACTTTTGCTTTCTCCAGTCCCTTAATCATCACTTTCGGGCAAAAAAAGCTACAATCATCTCGGTGAGGGGAGGGAATTACGGGAGACGTAATTTCAGAGCCAGACATCCCGTAGGTAGACAGTTTTGTTCTAATACAAAAAGCAACGAAAGCAGTCAAAGGTCTGCCCTCTTTGCCTGGTGTTTCCATACCCTTTTCTGAGCAGGCTCCGTAATCTTCCTCCCATCCAGTTATTTTTCATTGCTAAATTAAAAAAAAAAAAAAAATAGAATGCTTCGCTATGAACAACTTAAGTAATTATTAATGTAGCATTATTTTTTTCACGCTGTGCCGCCGCTAAGTGTGTGCATTTTTTACGTATGAGTTGAAAGCAAGGCGGCAGAAGAAGAGCAAACGGCTATTTAGACCTGGTGTCACCTGCTCGCACTGTCGCTATTAGCCTTTTCCATGCCTCCCTTTGATAAATTTCCGTGTTGCGTTTAAACACTGGGAGAAAATGCCCCCCTCCAAAGTCTTGTTCACATAAACACTGATTGCCATTTTAATTTGGCTGCAGTTGAAGTGTTAAAGTATGTCACACAACAAGAGAGAATGGAATAGTGAAGAGCCCTTGTCTCCACATGAATCTAAATACCCCCTACCCCCGTCACACCCACACATATTCATAGCCATACATTATAGCTCCCTCTTAGCTTTACAGAACAGCTAAGCCAAACTGGCTTGTAAACACTGCAAATACACCTGCCTTTCTTCAATTCCACCTCACAGAATTAAAAGATTAACATATACCAATCCAGGGATTTATTCAGAAATCTTTATCATATTCACCACATCTATGATAAGGGAAAAGAAACTCTGAGAATTGGTCACAATGTGAACCCAAATGTTTCTTCATCATGCAATACATGTAACAATGGATATAAATTTATTTCAGCATATAAAGAAAGCAAGGATTGGAATTAGTCATATTGTCCACTTTTATGAAGATAGAAACAATGGCAGCAATCAATATTTCAGTAAAGGCTTCTAGATGTTTGAGAACTTAAAGCGCAAGGTAGTCCTCAGCTTCTGTGTGCACTCAGCGCAGCCATGCAGTTATTTATTTTTAATCTTTTTGTGATGTCACCAAAATGTACTGTCATTAGCAGCATGGTACTACTGTGTATAGCTGTTTCTGTATACTGGAGCTATCTACTGTATGATTAAACGACTACATGTGTACTGAGGGATGTGACTGTTTGTTCAGCATTTTGCCTCAAATGCTCAGAGAAAGTCTTTGTAACAAATGATGTCATTTCTGCACAGTCCTAATCTCTACATTATTATATCACTATATATAACCATTTATACAGAGTTCTAGAACCTTGGAGATATGAATCTGAGTGCTTCAAATAGATTGGTCAAACGAACATGGTCTGAAAGCAAATGTAGCACGGCCTATCAGGCTTCTTGTTATCAATGGTGAGAAAATAGAAGTACAAAATGAAAATTTGTCATAACTCATTAAAAACACTATTAAAATTGAGCTAATACTGGAGACACCAAAGAACACACTATCTAAAAGCAAAGTGAAATGAACATGAGATACACAGTGCAGCTTGAAAATCGGATGTAGAGGGATATAATTAGATGGAACCAAGTTCATAAACTTTAACCAGTATCTAAATAAAAAAAGCCCCATAGTTAAAGCTTAATGTAAGCAAGGAACGCATTTAATTTTTAATCACGTTCAAAGATGTTAACATGTCAGAGGTTCAACACCCTGCAAGGTTCGCTAGTATCACTGCATGACGGTAAAGGCCTCCTCACTGTTGACTGTTTAGTTTATGATTTTTTGAGGGGATCTTTAACATCTTGTGATGCATTACCTCAGTGTTCATGAAAATTATGAGTAATTAAGGATAGCTGTTCTCCTATGGGTGATTACTATGAATGCATTTCAAGCAGGTATTGAGAACTTAAAGGGTGGACATTTGTCGAGTGCTTGCCTTTGAAAAAGCATGAAAACCTTGTAGTCTTTTTGTAAGGAAATAATCCACGTTTCCTTTGTATTTTCAGTATTTGGTATGGAAAGCAATTACTAACTCATGCATCAAAGGTACAGTAAATCATTACATTCTGTGCTACACAGTTTGCTTCCATGGCACCACATGTTCACTCCACATATGCCTGTGCATATACAAGTTTCCTTTGTACTGTATACAACATTATAAGATTCTATATACTGTATAATATATCACATTTATTTACCTTATGCTTTTATCCAAAACAACCAACAAAACTATCTTTAGATGTGATTGTAGATGTGCATGGTGTGAGATCTGTGTAATGGCTAACATTCAAGGTTAACTCGATCCATTCATTAATTTTACGCCAGGATAAGCTCACTCAAAATCCCAATGAAGATCAGGTGAGTTAGATAGTGCATGGGTGGATGGATGGATGGATGGATGGATGATGACGGATGGATGGAAGGGCCCTCACATGGATTGCATTGTATTATGCCACTTCTGCTACCCATGCAGTTCATTGGTTGGCTTATCGGTCAGAACTTATATGTCTTAAATCATGACTTTCCAAGCATTGTTCAGATTCTTCTGAGAATATACTGTACATGTCACTGTCAGATTGTGAAACCAGTCATTTCATGAAATGACTAAAAATTTTTAGTCTTTTTGTCAAATGACTGAAGACCAGCGCTAGCCATTTCATGAAATGACTGGAATGTTTAGTCGTTTCATGAAATGACTATTTTCACAATCCGACTGTGATGTACAGTACATAAAGAGCAGCCATGTAAAGTCCCTGGGCCGGATCTGCAAATTCAATGGCCACACAGAGTGCAGCGTGACATGCAACATTTATGAGTTAAGACAGTTTTAACATTACACATTTCTATACTTGATAGAATATTAACAACATTTTCTGGACAGATTTTATTGCCAAATGTATTTCAAAATTAAAATAAGACATAAGTCATATGAACCAGTGAGATGCACCTGATGACTTTATTCAGTTCTCTCTAAACCCCCTACATGGATGTAATCATGTCATTCAGTACAAACATATTCCTAATGCCAAAAAGCTTGCATGCTCAGGCCTAGATATAATGCACAATAAATTAACTTTATTCTAATTTAATTCCATTTACTTCTCTGGCTACACAGTGCTGGCCAGATATCTTCATCCCCTATCAAAATAAAATGACTCCAAAACCATCTTATCATTGTTCCATATGAAAGAAACAGACCACGTGCTTAATCCGAACACACATTCGAGCAGCTGACTGTGGTGTGTTATTTGGAAGCCTTATGTGGACAGACAGATAAAACACACACTCATTTAAACTGATCTTCTCAACCAAACATCAATCTTCATTTCAGAAACCACTAGAAGGGGCATAAGTTGACATGTGGCTTTGTGCTATCACTGCAACACTGGAATAAACAAGATAAAATCTGGTGGCAGGCCAGGGTAATTAATCATGTTATATTTATCTGTGTGATTGCTTCTATTTGAATGTAAAATTTTGGGAATGGTGATGATGACAACTGTGACAATGATTATTATTATTATTTGCAGATTCATAACATTTGCTATTTTTATTGTAAAAATGTTAATCTATCCAACGCTAAAAATCACTTCATGTTCTCACTTTGGAGGGCAGGTCCTGGGCTCATCTTGCATTTCAAACAGGCCTGAAAGTGCCTTACCATTTCCCAAACACAACTGAGCTAACACAGATTTATTACCGGAGTTTATACAACTCATATTAGAAATTCATGGACCTGGCAAAAGAAGGATTAGTGCATTTATTTCAGGCAAAGAGATGATCCTGTCATTAATGGTCGATACTTTCATCATCGTTTAAACCGAAGGAATTTGCCTGGTGACAAGTCACCGCGGACATATCTGAGCGGTGCAGCTGTGCACTTTATCTGGTGCCGGCCCGTTCCACTACGCAAACGTGGACCCGGGCCCATCAAACCCGGATTAGGCTGTCAATCACCGGCCGCTCGCCCATATTGTGTTACGATTTTTTCCAAAATGTCACCCAGATCAGAGTAATTCCTCGGCTAATTGCGTCTCGTCTCCTCTTAATACTGTGCATTTAAAGGTGTTGTAATATTGCGTGACAGAGGCTCTGTCACGGCCGCTGGGACCATCAATAGTGTAGAGGCAAAGAGTACGGTTTTTATTTACAAAGAGCGAATGGAATAGCGAATGAAAAAGTGTAAATGTCATGCTCGTGAGAGAGAAAGACCTTCTCAAAAAAAATCCCAAGACAGGATTTCAACCCTGCATAAGCATCTCATCAATGGCACCACTTACATATTCTCTTTGTGGGATTAAAATCATTCTGTTTGGATGTGTCACAGACATGAGTTATACAACCCAGAGAAGAAAAGCCATGGACTCCTCCTTCGATAGAAACTACTATAATAGGGATTTTTTTGCCAATTATTTTGTGCGTAAGGAGACAGAATTTTGCATTTTCCATTCATTTGTCTGGCTTTGTGTAAAAATGTGTTTAGGTCAGGAAATGAAATGAGCAATTTTCAGTGTTTCACATCTGTGCGCTACTTCACCAGGCATAACAATAGTGGATAGTGCAATTCCATTACTACATGTCATATGTGTAAAACCTTACCAGTAGGCCCTCAGTTGTGCAATGAATACTTAATGTCAGCTTGTTAGGAGAATAAAGTAGGCCTATATAAAGTACATTGACAATCTGTGTAATATGACCACAAAGGTCAAAGTGTCAAGAATCATATTTTTGTATGAAAAGGCATCCTGAGTAAATTATAAAAGGATTTATAGCTGCACTATGAGCCGTTCTACAAAGGAGGAAATCCAGCACTGGAGGATATGTCCTGTAGTGTACATAAGAATATTTTTTAAAAATGTTATTTTTAGAAGCTGAGAATGAGGAGGGATAGGCTGTTCATTAGCATATTATTACCCATATAAATAAAATAGGGCCGTCACATTATAACTTTGCATTGGAGATAAAAGCGGGGCCTTCATAATCTTTTTTCCCTCTTCCCCTCTTTGGGAGAAATTGCTTGACTCTCCTGTCACACGTTTTGTGGAAATTTTTACAATGTATTAAGCAGTTTAAAAGCATTGGGCTAATCTTCTCAAGATTTAACATCAAAATGACGTTCCACTTAGTTTGGCTGGTCCTGCTTTTGTGATGGAAGGCAATATTAAAGTCTAAGCCCCATTGACTGAGCTTTGAAGGAGCCTATCTCAGTTATGGCACAGCTAATACAATTTGTTCGTGCAATAAACATTAGTGTTTTACAGGTTTTACGTACAGCACAGATTTTAGCCAGAGTGGTTATTAGCTTTGAAATGTGCCGTCGGTGAATTTCAGCATGAGCACATCAGTGCCATTCAGGCATATTTAATATAAACTCAGGTAATCACAAATCCAGGTAATCTCCAGGGTTTAGAGTGATCTGTTACACTTCAACAGTAAGAACAGAGCTGATACTTATTCAAATAACATTGTCATTTATGAAATATGACTTTTCCTATAAAATCATTTTATACTATTTTAACCACGTAAAACTATTTCATATGGAATTTTGTTTGCATTCATACACATTTATTGATGCAGTCTATGAGGTCAGCATTATCACATTCTTACAACATGTTATGCTAGGAAATGTTTCTGGAATTGCATGCGCAATTCTTCACTGGCAGATCTAACTTGTGTGTTACTGTTTGACAAACTTTATTTCTGTTTCATATTTTTAATGATGGCAGGAATTTTCAAAAAATAAAAGATCAATTTTACCTGCACAAAAAGAAAAAAAAAAACGTAAATGATTCAGCTATAATTGCCTGGCCATAACCTTTCTAAAGACCCTGTAGTAAATTGCCAGTATGTGAAATATTTGCCATCCAAACAGATGGGTCTTGTACTGAGGGGACCTTTGGCCTAAGCATTGACAGTAGCTGAGGTAATGGCACTTTCTGGATTTGAGGCCTTATATCTTTAGCCTCTTAGTCTGAGCTACTGTCCATGATACCACTCTTCTGCAAATTTGAGAGAAGTGTTTATGCACCAGAGAGCCCATTTTCACTGAGTCAACAGAGACTGGAGAAAGTGGAAACCCACCAGACAGTGTGAGGGGGTGGACAGGTCCACTTTGCGTCTCTAAGAAGGGGGTGGGGGGGGACAATACTTGTTGATGGACTCTGAAATGGGAGAGAGAGAGAGAGAGAGACCAAGCTGGACCGTAGACTAAGTGGCAGTTCCTGTTGCTGGGAATCTGGGACTGACCGTCAAAGCTTTTCCCCTTGCCCTCTGCCCTCCTCGGTCAAAATCCATAAACGTATCTTGTCTTATTTTCCATTTTCTCCGGGATCACCTGTTCAGAGGAGGTGATCTGGAGACGACCTCTGACCTTGAACATAAGACTTTTGTCCAATCAAAAAATCAAAACCTGTCACACCAAGAGTATGACTGGAAGAGTATGACTGAAATAATTACAGCAGCCTCCTGAGCCCAAATGTGTGCACTGCAAGGGTAAACTAATCGACTAGTTTATAAAAAGCTCTCGTCTAGTTAAAGTTTTTAAGACACAGATAACAGGCGTATAATATCTCTCTCTTCTTTGTACTGCTATTGAGCTTCCACCAGTTTCAACTGTGCCGTATTTGTAATTTTTGCCAATGATACCACTCCTGGGAGTTTTGCCAGGAGTAATTTAGCCAACCTAAAGTCTTGTAGCACTGACTGAAGCAAACTCTTTCTGTTATGAAGCGCCATCATTTTGGTTTACAATTACCAGGTGTACTAATTTTATGCCATTTTATAGACACAATAATCCAATCTTAGCCATCATATTTTTCTAATCAGCGATTTCTTTATTAATTTTTTAGGTAATAAGCTTACTTCCCAGTTATTGTTAAAATAATTGTTACAGTAAGCAACTTTAGTTTATTGACACTATGAAAGGGAGCAGAACTAGAGGTAATTTTGAGGTGGCTAATTGTGCAGGCTAATAATATGCAGGTGTAATACACACACCGCCTTATATTATTCAGCTGGGATGAATATTAATTTCACTACAGTATTATCAACATTAGCTTATCAAAGCATGTTGGTTGGTTACCTCATCATATACAATTCAAAACTGAAATTAACATATAACCCTGCTCCAGGTGACCACATTTGCAATCTCAAGTGAACCATATCACCGTGTAATTATTGCATACAGAGCCTATAGAGTACAAGTATATTATTTTCTAGTCGATGAAAAATTCATAGGTAGTGTTTGATTTGACCTCATGCTTGTCTATGGACTGTCACAGTTTGAGACTAAGATTTAGAGATGTCTTGTGTGTCTGTGTGCGTGTGCGCACCACAGGTAGATACTAAAACTTTAAATTAGTTGGTTGACCTTGTTCACGTCCCTGTAATCATCAGCAGTTATGATGAAGACCCTGGCAAGTAGGTTTTTTACTATTATAACTGACATTGGCAGTGCAAGAACCAGCAGGCAAATACATAATCATGCTGAAACAAACAGAAATGCACATAAACACAAACAAATATACAAGCAAACACACTCACACACAAACCCACACGCACACACATGCACATACACAAATGAACACACGCATACACACACTCACATACACACAGTACAAATATACACACGAACCCACGTTATGAGGGCATGCGTACACACCAGGGCGTGGCACTGCTATCACATGATGAGCAAGGCCGTGCGCCCAGGCCTTGGGCTGACCTTAAAGAACAGGATGGACAAAGGTGACTCTACATGTTTAGAGGGCAGCATTGGCAGAGAGACCAGGCATAGCTCTTCCTCACATCTCTTTCCACCACAGAAAACATCTTCGCTGGCAGAGGGGCTTTTACATTCTTCATACTGCCCTTAAATTGCAGTGTCAGAAGGCAAAAAAAACATTGAAATGTAAAGTGGAAAATGCGCCTCCACTTCATGTTAGGGTGAAATCTACGTGGCCTTTGGTCTGCGATGAGAGCAAATGGAGCAATTAGGATTTTTACAAATGGTGTTTAAAAGTCATTAGCCTGATGCAGGCCAGCATTTTCTCTGGCCATTTCAAAATGCTAGTGCACAATTTACCTGGTTTTTAATATGCCCGCTGCAAGATAATGGCCCATTTACGTGCCATTATTCAAGGATGATTTAACTGAATTTCAAAAAGTAAATGGTTATTATATATTATTAATGTCATCAGATGAAATGTATACATAATGCTGAGGAGATTTCACCCGGCTTGGGCAGAAAATGACCATTGTTATATCTTCTACTTGTGTTATCAAAACAATTACAACTCCTTTTTTCCTGCGGTATACTTAACATAGTTGGAGGACCGGGAGCCCTGCTTTCATAAAGAGGGAGATTGGTTTGTCACGGGAGTGAAAAGTTAAGCAGAAAAAGTCTAAGTGAACGTGAAACAAAATACAGGCAGAAAACATGCCCCTGCTTTCACTTTTCTGCGTGCAACATTAAAGAAATCAAATTCTTCTTTCACATGTGACCTGTGATGTTTGGTAGCTTTTTATGTAAGACCGATAACACACCTGCTTATTCAAGTAGATTTCGGTGCAGTTCATAATGAGGCATTCCTTTCAAAAGAAAGCCTTGTAGTGATTAACTAAGGGTAAAAAAAAGCCAAAACAAAACAATATAATCAAGTGATGGAATGCCTGAGAGGATTAATTAGTCCTCTGCATGAAATTGAATCACCTCATTTTAAACCCCAATCACAAACAAGCTTGTTAACAAACCACCTTCGCTCAGTCATTCACTGTTTGCTAAACGGAATAAACGCTCAGCCAAATTCAACCAGGGAATGAAAAATATTAGCTGTTGTGTTATTGCAATAGCTTAATGGCTAATTAATTTCTTTAATCCTTGAAAAAAATGGCTACGGTTCCAAATTAATCTGTGAATGTTGTCTAATTGTTTTTCTCAGTGGTAGTTTACCAGTTTAAAGTAAAATAAAATTGATTGGATCTAATACATATGCTTAGGCCTTTATTTGTATTAGATAGTAAAAAGTAGTGTTACTAACAGCAATGTTTCTAAAACTGACTCAGGGTGCAGTAATGCATGGCCCTCCTCCTTTGGGGATCACTAACGGGCAATTAAAAAATAAGTTATTGAAAATAAAAAATAAATGAGCATAGAAAATAAACAAGAGGGGCTCTATATACTGCTTTACCAATAGTCTACCAAACTATTATGATCAAAAATTGTCATCAGTTCAACAAAATATATTGTTTAGTTAATCAAATTTTTATATTCAGGGATGGGGACAGGGCAACACAGAAAGGAGATAGGGGGGAAAACAGGGAAAAGGATTTGCCTTTAATGGCATAAATTACCCGCATGATCTCCGCAGATGGGAACAATTCACAAAGTAGAAAATTTCAGAAATCTCTGTCGTGCACATAATGTAAATAAATAAGCGATATGGCTGCATGATACAGTATGTCAGTGGTCTTGTCTAATTGCAGGGCGAAATACTTTGATTTACTGTCCCTTTTCAACACCTGTGACTTTAATGTTATAGTGAAGGAAAACAAAACAAAACCAATGTTAAATAAAATTCACAAAACAAAACCAATGTTAAATTAAAGCTGCTTTGCAGTGATATCGGGGCCAGGCAAATTTAGACAATTCTGAGCAACAAGAGGCAAAAAATGGAGGATAACAAGAAAGGTGGGATTACATCATACATTTTGCATGGTTGACATTTGAACTAATAATCTCTGACACCAAATAGCCTTGTATCCTTCGTCTCACTGAGCTAATTAGCAAGTAACTATTAAGAGTTACATGGATTTCAAACTTCTTCTAGCGCATTTTAGGACTAAAATAAGAAATAAAGAAGCAACGATTTGTCAATAAATCAGTTATTAAAATAGATAATAGTTAATACACTACTATTTTCATAATGGATTGACTAATTCAGGCATGAATATTCTCAGTTGAGGATATCCCTCTCTTTGACATCAACATGACAGGAAGATGCTTGCTACAGACGTTCTGCAACAACAAAAGGGCTCTCTAGTCTTATGCATTGGGCATGAGACACACGCTCATGATGAAACCTCAGAGGCCAAGACAGGTTTTTCTGCAGGTCCATCCATACAGCTGTCTTGAATTAGTGAGCTATCAGCCAATCAGAAAATAATATTTCTTGTTGCTGGGTCTGAAGGTTTGTAGTGAGTTTAAGTTGACAAAAGTTTCTAAAGTATTAGGGCTACATTTTGGTGAAAGTTGCAAAACTGTAGCATGTACGGTTGGTTTGGTAGGAATTTTCAAAGTTTTTAAATTTAAACACTTATTGAGGAAAACAGTAAGTTCCTAAATAGGCAAATAACAAGAGCATCAACATTACAATGTTTGTTGTGCTGTAGCTGGGGCTTGAACTCATAACCTCTGACACCAAGAACCAACTCCTAACTCATTGAGCTAATGGCTGGAAATGAGAAGAGGTGTGTGGCTTCATTAATCGACTCAGGGAGTCACCAGCCAGGTAGCAGTTGTCAAGGAAGATTTCAAAAATTGTCAAAATGTCTAAATTTCTGTTATCAAGACAAAAATCTGATGATACATAAATTGCAGCTTGACAGCATAGAAATGTTGGTGCTTTGTTTTTAGCAATAAGTGTTTTGCTTCATAAGAGAAAATCTAATGTTTAAAAATGCCATTCTTACATTGACTCCAATTGTTCCATGTGAGCAGAATTCAAAATGGTTTCAAAAATTCAGTTTTTGAGAAAAAATTCTGATATTTGGCAAACTTCATCGACCATGACTGTAAAATATTATCAATTTTTTTCAGGAAGATTGAAAATGTATTTATCAAGAATTGGCTGGTATATGTTAACAGTACTGTTTACAGTCAAACGTTTTCATGCACTGAAGGCTCAATTTTTCAAATATCGAAACACTGGGTGGTATTTTTGTGGAGGACAATCTGAAGATTCAGTACAGTAAATTTGGTGACAATTGAGCAAAAATTGTGGGGCAAGAAAAGTTTTATAAATTTTACAGTTTTTGAAAAAAAAAAAAGAGTGATAGACTTCATAATTTGTACTAAGTTTAAGTTGACAAAAGTTTCTTAAGTATTGGGGCTACATTTTGGTGAAAGTTGCAAATCTGCACCACATATGGTTGATTTGTTGTGAATTTTTAAAATTTTGAATTTTAGAGGCTTGCTGTAGCGCCACCATCAGGACTATTGGCCTGTTTTTGCAGCTGAGGCAATCTGGCATGGGACTGGACCTTTGTGCAAAGTTTGGTGATTTTTCATTATGGGAAGTAGGATTTCCTAGGAAGAAGAAGAAGAAGAAGAAGAAGAAGAATACTGGCGAAAACAATCGGTTCCTGACAGCTTTCGCTGCCTGGCCCCTAATAAAAGCAATACCCACATAGGGTTCAAATATTATGACTTGGATTTCTTGAGATTTTTTGCAATTTTTCTACAGTGCTTTAAATAACAAGAATGCGAACAAACAATAAAACCCCAATTCCAAAAGAGTTAGGATGCTGTCTAAAATATAAATAAAAACACAATGCATTGATGTGCAAATGGCATTTTTTCACAATAGAACATAGACAACATATCAGATGTTGAAAGTGAGACATTTTACCATTTCATGAAAAATATTAGGTAATTTTGAAATTGATGGCACCAAAACATCTCAAAAAAGTTGGGATAGGGCCATGTTTACCATTGTTTAGTATCCCCTCTTCTTTTAACAACAGTCTGTAAATGTCTGGGAAGTGAGACCAATTGCTGAAGTTTTGGGAGAGGAATGTTGTCCCACTCTTGTCAGATGTAGGATTCTAGCTGCTCAACAGTCCTGGGTCTTCTTTGCCAGATTTTTTATTTTATGATGCGCCAAATGTTTTTTTATTAGTGAATGGTCTGGACTGCAGGTAGGCCACTTCAGCACTCCGACTCTTCGACTGTGAAGCCATGCTGTTGTGATGGATGCAGCAAATGGTTTGGCATTGTTTTGCTGAAATATTCAAGGCCCTCTCTGAAAGAGACATTGTCTGGATGGAAGCAAATGTTATTGTAAAACCTCCATATACTTTTAATCATTGATAATGCCTTTCCAAATGTGTACGCTCCCCAAGCCTTAAGAACTAATACAACCCGATACCATCAGAGATGTAGGCTTTCGAACTGTGCACTGATTACAAGCTGGTTGGTCCCTCTCCTCTTTTGACCGCACGATACGACTTCCA
Organism: Gymnothorax javanicus; assembly: GCA_029692085.1. Classification (NCBI taxonomy): domain Eukaryota; kingdom Metazoa; phylum Chordata; class Actinopteri; order Anguilliformes; family Muraenidae; genus Gymnothorax; species Gymnothorax javanicus. Next base: position 74,397,292 of record CM056193.1, on the reverse strand, counting down.
TGGTTTCCAAAAAGAATTTAAAATTTTGACTCATCTGACCACAGAACAGTTTTCCATTCTGCCTGAGTCCATTTTAAATGAACTTTGGCCCAGAGAAGACGGCGGCGTTTCTGGATCTTGTTCACATATGGCTTCTTCTTTGCATGATACAGATTTAGCTTGCATTTGTAGATTGCATGGCAAACTGTGTTCACAGACAATGATTTGTGGAAGTGTTCCTGAGCCCATGCAGTGTATTCCAGTGCAGAATCATGCTTGTTTTTAATGCAGTGCTGCCTGAGAGCCCGAAGATCACAAGCATCCAATATTGACCTTCGGACTTGTCCCTTGCACCCAGAGATTTTTCCAGATTCTCTGAATCTTCTGATATTATCTACTTTAGATTCAATGTCTTTGCAATATTACATTGAGGAACACTTTTCTGAAATTGTTTTGCAATTTTTAGACGCAGTTTTTTGCGGATTGGTGAATCTATGTCCATCTTCACTTCTGATAGACTCTGCCTCTCTAAAATGCTCTTTTTATACCCAGTCATGTCACTGACCTGTTGCCAATTATCATTATTAGTTCCAAAATGCTCCTTCAGCTGTTTTTTTTTTAAATTAGTACCACTTACTTTTCCAGCCCTTTTGTTGCCCCTCTCCCAACTTTTTTGAGGCATGTTGCTGCCATCAAATTCAAAAAGCTAATATTTTTTCATGAAATGATAAAATGACTCACTTTCAACATCTCATATGTTATCAATGTTCTATTGGGAATAAAATGTGGGTTTATGAGATTAGCAAATCATTGCATTCTGTTTTTATTTACAATTTACGCAGCATTCCAACTTTTTTCGAACTGGGGTTATAAAAAAACTGATAGTCACCATCATTCCATGCCTCAAAAATATTTAACCAATGAACGGTCAAGGAATGCTTTGATTGTCACATGACAGTGGCATCAACTTACCATAGCTTAACCAAATTCTACATAGGCTTGACTCATTTTGTACTGAATTCCCACTCATTTTGAGCTGATTTTTTAGCCTTAGTTCATGGACAAGCCAGTGCTCCCCCTCCCGTTCTGTGTCAGTTGTAGTTGTCCTTTGTATTCTTTATGAAGAGCGGATATTTACATTAATGCGGGAATAAGTGTTCTTACCTATTTGTCAATCCCTATATAGTTCTGGGATCTGGGGAGTTCAAAGCAGATTTAATCATTACTAATAGCTTGCATGTTTAGCAAAATAATTAATGTTTTACTTAGGTGGTTAGCCTAGTTGGCTCCATTGCTAGATTACTATGCACGTGCAATAGGTTACTTAAAGCTACAATCTTGTTTGTTTGGTTATATAGCAAAGTTTTTGTCGAACTGGGGAATATGATTCTTCATAGATCATTAAATTGCTGTTGGGTGTCAGAACACTCATGGGAATGCAAGCACTTTGGGTCTTCAGAGAGAGCTTTCTTTCACCTTTTCTTGTAAAAGAGCATTTGAAGTGGCTGTTGAAGGGAAAACCGCAAATCCGTTAATGTTCCCATCCAGATGTTAAGTATTTATTATTCAGTTCAGCTTTGTCTTAAAATTACCAAAAACATATTTTTTAACACCTAAGGGGCAGTTCTTTCATTTCCAGTTCACTTCAGATAAGCAGCCATGTCTAAATTTTGCAACAAGATAGTATCAGTGGAGAGGGGGATTTGACTGACCTTGGTGGTAGCAGCAGTACCTAACACATCATAGCGTCAAAGCAAATGAAGGCACAACTTTTCACCTGTCGTGAATTGACAGATGTGATAGGCCAGAGGGTGAGATGTTTTAATTAACTTTTTCATTAGGTTTTTTTCAATTAACTTTTTTTTTTAGGTTAGTTTGCATAATTTTAATCTGATTGGTCATTTCATCTCCTTTTCTTTTGAAATAATCCCCAGGTTTCACTTTGAGATTTGTGTGCTTTGTCACCAAATGTCTGCACATTTTTGACAGCTTCATTTCTCGAACAGACGTGACAGATGACATATAATGTTAGGTTTGGTGGACAGTCGCAATATGAAGCCAAACTGTGTGCACGCAGGGTCATACCTGCGTTAGTTGCAAGTTAGTCACAAGGTTCTTCTGGGTTATTGCTGGTGGTTACTGTTGTTTCACTGGAATAAATGTCAAGATGTTGTTGATCGGAGTAAGCCATGGCTAACGCAAAAGCGAACTAAATTCAGACATTCACAGGCTAATGGATGTAGAGATGATAGGTCAGTCAGAATGAGTGATTATCATGACAACACAGAATGTTTACTGCAACTTTTGCCATCTGCCGGATAATGTAGTCATTCATAAAGAAAACATTAGTTGTGGGAAGATGGAATTTTAAATTATAAGTAGAGCACATATGCCATATATCTGTTCTTTTGGTTACAGAAAAAGTTCCGGATCACTTCCAAAATTGAACTTGTACTACCATCTATTATCCTGCCAAATTTTGTGCAAAATCGTTTATAACTTTTTTAGTTATCCAGTCAGAAATATCACACAGACCCGTGTTAGACAGATATATTTTAATTCTTCCGGATCCAGAATCCAGAGTATGTTCTGGATCACTTCCAAAATTGAATCAACTCATCCTTGGACTACCACCTATCCAGTGACGTGCGGTCGGAGGTTAGTTTGGTGAGGCAGAATCCTCCCCTTTGCTTGATTAGCAATCAGACGATTAAGTAGTTTAGTAAGATTATTCGGCAGAATGACAGGGCAGTTTAAGTTTCCGCGGCGTTATTACTCAGTAGGCTACATTGAACCTGAAATGCTCACGAAACTGCAGATTTGCGCGTACTTGCTTACAGGAAGCCAGAGACGTGCGGTGAGGTGAGGCAGTGACCCAAACTTTTATCACAGGATTTTGTGAACGTGTTCCCACGTACTATTCCTGATTGACAATCAAAACAATTAAGACCAAGCCTATAGGAAGCCCGTATGCTTATAGAGGAGATAATGACAAAAAGATTCATTCAGGGGGCGCCCTGGTGGCTCATCGGTCCAAGTGCACGTACCATGAAGGCTGCGCCCCTCCCGCAGCGACCTGGGTTCGAATCCGGCTTGGGTCATTTGCTGCATGTCTTTCCCCAACTTTCCTGTCTCTCTACACTGTATAACTATCAAATAAAGGAAAAATTCCCAAAAAAAAAAATCTTTAAAAAGATTCATTCATGTATACGCTTCAATTCGAGACTGCAAGGATGGAAATCTGAATAATCAATTAGGAAAAATTCTCGGCTCCCAGTAATTCTGTATATCGTTTAAACATTTTGTTAATCGGATTATGAAAGAAGACTGAAAATAAACGCCCGTTTTTTTTTTTTGTTTGTTTGGGTGTAAAAGCGTGTATTTAAAGGAGAATGCATCTGGCAAGCCTAGTTGGGCTGAACGGCCTGTTCTCGCCATTCATGTTATGTTATGTATATTGATTAAGCATTGAACTCTGCATAAGTCGAACTGTTTTAATATTTGTTGATGACATTGTTTCGGCTTCCTGGAAGCAAGTACGCGCAAATCTGCTGTGTAGTGACCATTTCAGGTTCGATATACTGAGTAATAACGCCGCGGAAACTTAAACTGGCCTGTCATTCTGCCGAATAGACTTACTAAACTAGTTAATAGTCTGATAGCTAATCAAGCAAAGGGAAGGATTCTGCCTCACCAAACAAACCTCCGACCGCATGTCACTGCACCTATCATCCTACCAAATTTGTGCCAAAACTTTCCTGACTTTTTGAGTTATCCTATTATCAGACAGACAAACAAACAAATGAAAGGTCATTCTTAGAATGACAACTTGCCGAAATCGAAATGTAAAAAAGTGAAAAAGATATACTGTATCATATCGTCTAAAGAACAGAATAAAAAAAATTCATTTAGGCAAAAATCAAAAAAATGTTGTGATGTCATTTTCACGTACTAACGTCAGAGTGACATCATCACGACCCCTAACTGCTAGAACCGCATTGCGTTGACAAAAAGAATGGCGTCAGTTTCAAGTCTCTAGCTCATCAGAAAGTTTTGTATCAAATCTGTTTTCGACCTTTTGTGTGACCTTGACCTCGACCTTTGACAAAGACACTTAAGAAATAGGTCTGTGGGGAGTAACCTATACTAACATGTCTCCAAGTTTTGTAAAGATTGGTGGAGGATAAATGGCAAAAGGGTGCATAACTAACAAACTGACAGACAAACAGGCGTCTAATGCAACCGACTGATATAATTGTGAAATCAAACGATTTTGGCAAGTAACAAACGAACAGGGGTGAAAACATAACCCATTTGGCAGAGGTAAAAATAAATTTGCATCAAATTTATTCTATGAAAATGGGCTCCAAACCTCCCAACACCACCTCTATGGCTCGGTGGTGGTCCGCAGCCTATAGTTAGAGAAACACTGACTTAAACCGAAGAAGATTCATATTAAACATCGGAGACCACATGTACTCTGCGAGAGTTAAGCTAACACCAAACATTTTAGTATGTATGGCACGTAATCAAAAAAAAAAAAATTCTCAGAAAACCTAAGCTTATTTGCATACTCTCAGGACTGCAGTCTCGCAACAATTAAGCCAGTCCAACAAATGTGTCACCAACATAACGACTGGGTGGATGGCATTGTGATGGCATATTCATTAAGAGATGCGAGAACTAGCCTAGTGGACAAAAAAATTGACTGTACGAATTTGTTTTGTGTGTGTGTGTGTGTGTGTGTTTAAGGAGTGAGAGGAGCGGGGCTAAGGAGGAGAGTTGAGGGGGGCTAGCCTACATCCAAAAGCAAAATGGCTGCATAATTGGAAACGTTCGTGACACCGCACAGGCAGTGGGCGCCGCTTCTGCATGCTGCCCAGAGACTCTAATTACCACATTTTTCAGGAGAGAGGCACAGAAAAAGCTGCGAAAACAGAGCCGGAGCTCCACAATTCTGTCAACTGCTGGGGCACTTCGTCTCCAAGCACCGCAAGCCGGCCCACAAACCCCCTGGAGTTAGTTAGCAGAGAGCCGAGCGCCGGTCATATCAACAAATCCTAATCAAAAGGCCAAAATTGTCAGCTGTCACGCACAGTTTATGATCTTCAATATCTCCCCACCAAACTGCCTCCCATCTCCAACTACACATGCAAGGGAAGGAAAACTGGATATTTTCATGAACTATAATCCATAACGCGTACTTGTAAATTGGGAATTGGAGGAAACATTCTTATCTCAGGGTAAAAATGGATGTTTGTGTAAACTGGCTAATTAATTGTCAGCGGTCAGTGACAGATTTAATTAGTGAGATGATTTCTTTCCAGAGCTTTATTTTTCGCTAAGATTACACTACATTTCATGGTAACAACAGCATCAGGGTTCTCGCTTCTGGTGCTACTCTCACAAGCCAAAAGTTCATCGCCAGATAATTAACGTAACTTCTTTAGCTGAGCCAGGTGCGACTCAGTGAAATACAACAACAAATAAACAAACATATGAAATGAAACAAAGAAAATCATATAAGTGTATACAGCAGACTGGCTGTGTACATTCTTTGTTCTTTTTCATGTTACTTAGAATAGTTTTGTTTTATTGAGTTTAACAAGAGTGAAAGTGCCATTTGATTGTGTGTCCCTATCCTGCCGGACAACCCAGAAATTGTGCAGTAGAACAGACTTGAAGGCTGGGGTTGGTTAGCTTTGATCGTCCGACTGTTACTAAGGAGCTTTAAAGGGTTTTAAAACGACCTTAAACATATGAAACGGATGGATCAAACGCTGGAGGATTTGACGGATCAGAGGCAGGTTGGACGTCAAACGTAAGAGCGTTCCTGCACAATGCACATCCAGTTAGCGCGTATTAACAGCCCAAAAAACCACTCAACAGAACACAAGTCTAGATTAGAACATTTTTAACCCTTCACATGTGAGGGAAATAGCTTCATCTCTCCACGTGAGCAGCCCATAGCTCTGAATATAAGGGGAAAAAAAGTTATTTCTGACAGTTTATCTGCAGGGCACTCACAAAGAAAACAGACTTGATAAAACATGCAGCATAGCCAAGCTAATGCAGACAGTAGCTGCCCCCTGGAACCATGCCTCCTGCTTAGAATAGAGGCTCTGAGTTTAAAAAAAAAAGCTCTTTCAAGGAAAAAAAGGAATATAAGGAGAGGAAAGGGGGGGCTGACCAATTCTTTATGCCCCACAAACTTAACAGAGGAGTTCAGAGAAGAGACAAAGAAGGAAGGACCTTTAGAATTAGCCAGAGATAGCGTAAAGAGCACTGTAGACGTGAGGGAGGTGTGCGTGTATGTGTGTGTATATGAGTGTGTGTGTTGGTGGGTTGGGGATGGGTCAGGGATGTAATAACATGGTTTCATCAAATGTATTCACCAGAGAACTATAGTCAATTTCTCTGGCTTTTTTCAAATGTCGCTTTTTAATATGTGGAGAGGAAAATGACGACTCTCTTTCTTTACCTCTGACACTTTGCTTTTTTTTTGTGTCTGCAAAAACAAAAAGGTCTCAGGTGTCCTGGGATTTAGGAAGTTGAACTCACTGCGAAATTACAAACCTCATTTGTAATTTCGGCCAGAGGTTAATAAATACCAGCAGCCATTATTAATACTGTTCTGAGTCAATTAATACTGAGCATTTTTTTCTTTCGTCTGCTAACCTTATAACAGTAGAATGTGCCTTTGCCATAAAATGTGATGCTACTAATAATGATAATTGTTATTTATCTGGTGGGAGCTCAGCATTATTTAAGGCGCAATGGCTGGGCAAAGCCCTCACATTGATAAAGTAAGCCTGTTGGTACTGATGCCCATTTACCTGCTATTATGCCATTATAATGAGCAGCAGTAGATGGGAAAGAGAGGATAGGGAGAGGTCAGAGAGAACCAGCCAACCATTGCTGTTTTAATAGACCCTTAAATACAGTTAATTAAGCTCAGACAAATGACTAAGCCAGCAGAAATTTTCCTGTGCTTCCACCATGTCAAGTCTTCCGCAGACTGAGGGTGTAGGATTGCAATGGAAAAGGAAGGTGATTCAAAATTATTATTTTTTTTTTCCTGTGACATTTTTTTAAAGACAAAAGCTTAATATTTCTCTTTTTTTAACGTGTACTGTACAGCCCGGAGGTATGAGAGAACACCTCTGGCTCGTTATGCGGGAGGAGTTGGCAGGTCTTGCCGTCGCCGATTGGGCATGGGATTAGACAAAGGCGTGAGTGGTGCTTAAAGTTATCCGAACAGACGGAAGCCTGAGAGGATGCTTCATCGCTCTCCCACTCGCGGGGAACATCGTATGATCTCATGTCCATTATTGTCATCACAATATTCAAGATGGAGACATTGTTAAAGCAATTGCGAGGAAAGTGGACATGCAGTAAAAAATCTAGAATGTTCTCTGCGTGAAATGCATGATGACACTGTTGGCAGCAAACACTGCCATAATTAGCATTAAAATCTTGTTCTCTTTAATCTCTTCAGTGCCAGTTGCACTGTGAACTTACCGGATGCATAACTTTCCAATTATTATTGTACAAAGTTCTCAAAAACTTATGTAACATTCAAAATCACTTACAAAATACAGTGAGTATTATGGAATGTCAATGCTCACTAAATAGTGTGGTCCATTCACATTTTAATGTTGGCAAAGGGATCAAATGCCGAGTGGGCAGTTAGTCTGTTTGTGCCCTGTAACTGGAGGCTGAAGAGCTGATGGAAGACTAAGGGTGACACAACAACAGTCATTCAAACACAAACGTGTCTTGACTCCTGAAAACATTGTTAAAAAAAAAAAACATAGTAACTTGTTTGTAAAAAAGAGAACGTTTAATAAGATGCAATTATCTTCCTTCCTGCTCAGTATGTTTCAAATAATTATACTTCTCCAGTTATTATTATTGATTGCAATGATAAAGACAGTATTCAAACAAATTGCAATGCAGGGGGTGGACAAAATATTGGAAGGCCTTGAATTATTTAAACTACTGTTATGAAAGCATCTACACAGGTCAGTGTCATAAGAGGTGCAACCAGCAGCTGTTAGCTTGGTGAGTGTCTACAGCAATATGAGGATATCAACAGTTCCAAAGGGGCAAAATAGTTCCTGAAGTGCGGGCGCGTCAGTCACAAGAACAGCAAACATTTTTAAGTTACCACTGAGCCAAACAATCGTGAAAATATATGCCAAAAACTGAGGCCACAAGTCAAAGCCAGTCCACAGAACTTAAGCAATGAAAATCGCCACAGAGCTGAATGAATTAAAATGAAAATCAGTCTCAAAAAGAATAGTAATTTGTGAGCTTCACAAAGCTGGTAGTTATGGCAGTGTTTCTGAAGATTTAACCGACCACTCCCTGTATGATCATATGCAATGATAAAAAACTTCCAAAGTTAACACAAACCACATACCACACACACACACACACACACACACGCTCGTGTGGGCGCAAACATTCACGCAGGCAAGCACACACGCACGCAGGCACACACACAGACACACACACACACACACGCTTGTGCGGGCGCAAACATTCACGCAGGCAAGCACACATGCCGGCACGCACACACATACACACACACACACCTTCCAGCCCCCCCCAGCAGCCAGAGCAGGGGCTTATTTTTCATCACACTTCCCTGTTATCACCCAGAGACTCCATTCCCCAGTGTTAAGTTATTAAAAATTCTCAACAGCACCATAAAACAGGGGCGCACTAAAAAAAATTATAATGATACCTGCCAGGAGTTCTTAATTCTTATTAAAAGACCTGACAAACTCCACCTCTGGAAATCTGACAAGTTAATTTGAACATCAGAGGCTTATGTTTGCAGCCAATCCCAATTCACAAAACAACAAAGTATTTAATTCTGGATATAAATCTCACATATAGGAGAAATACTGCATTTACATTGACTTTTCATAACATGATTATTGACCAAAATCATATTCTACAAGCTTTAATTTGTTATTAATATCCATTATAAGGCTTGGCTGAAGGCTGTTAAAACAAAGTATTTGGCATTAAGGATAAAATGCTTGATAAATTGGATGTAAAATTGCTAAATTACTGACATTGACAAGTATTATAATGCTGCAATAATGTTAGAGAGGTCCATGCTTGGACAGATTTACCTCCATTGTTTTTTATATACAACATTGTATCATCTGTAATGATATTTAGGTTCGCATCAAAACTAGGCTAATGCTGACTTACTGCTGAAATCTGAGCTTGCAGAACTAGAATAAAACTTACCTTCGTTCTAACATAATTCATTTCTCATGAAGGATATTCTTAATTTTCAACTAAACAGAAAACATGACGGGCAACAAGCAAACATATAGGCTATTAGAGGCTCAAGCTACAGTATATGGAGTTCAGGTCTCAATTTTCAACTAAAAATGTGTACTCATTATTTTTCATCACATCTGAGAAGATCAGCCAGAATTTTTATTTTCAATTTTCAGTTCAGTGAGGCGAAAATGAGTTGGTTTGGTTGTCTCTGATTTCTGTTATAATAGTCCCATAACATTTACTGTAATGTGATTTTCTTTCATTCAGTATGTGCTGTGTCTTACAGCGTCGTGGCCTAACGCCAATTTGGCTTAAAACATGCCTGGTGGCAAAGGCTTGGGCAGATATGTATCTGTAATTACAAAGCTAGCCCTTCTCTGGAAAGTGATGTAAACTATTGTAATTCATTTTAGGAACAGTGATTGCAGTGAATGCTATAAGTCAGTCAAACATCTGGCCACCGTGACATCTCTCCGCAGCACTGCTAAATGGTTCCCATTTCAATTCAGGCTTACTGTAAATTTCACAAAATCAGAGCTGGCTGATAGAATAAACACTCTACGAAGTAGTTCTTCCCTAGGCCGCACAGTTCAAGTTTTTTATTTCTATTTTTTTTCTGAGCACGGATTAATTGCACTGAGCTCACTCCCCAGACATACTGGTAAGGGGCCACCTAAAACAAGAACCGACTTAGGCACAAATTGTTATAAATACTAATTCATTCGACACCTATTATCACTAAAACAGGCAGCCAAGCAGAAGAGATTTTATCTGGCATTCATAGAAAAATCAGGAAAAAATGATTTCATTGCCTTTCACCATTTCGAGGAAGGCAACCTCTTTTTTGTGGGATTTGCAAATTATATTCATCACAGAGGGTAAACAGCAATTACATATTACGAGGAATGCAGTTTATTTCTATAATCAAGTTTAAACTAAATCTAATTTTCTCGGCATGCATGCGTGGCACATTGACTCATGGTAATGTGTAATCCAGACACCGCGCAACCATGCCAACGCATTTTCCAGCAGGCACTTCGGCCTGAGAGGGGCACCCTAACCACTGAGTTTCATCTGACACTTCTTTCTGGACAAATCTGAAAATGAATTTGAGGCCATATAATACCCTCTCCCTCCAGAAGTCTAACTTATTTATGATTTATGTCACCGACATGGGATTGGGCCTTTGTCACATCAACCGGAGGAGTGCACAGTTGTGCGGCAGACAGGCGACGCGTCAAGTAAAGATAGCTTTTCAGTCGAGAAGCAGTAGGCAAAACCAGCTTCTTTTAATTTGAATATTCAGCACAGGTCTCCCACCTCATTATTTTTTGGCGCATCCCTTCCCATTGTCTGCCACTGGTGCTGGATGTGGGTGTGGAACGTTCCAAAATAGCCGACCCCCAAAATAAAAAAATATTGTGCTTGTATTAACCCTGCATGCTGCACTAGGACTCCCAGAGTATTAGTTGAGAAAATTTGATGTTTTAAGGTACGCTATAATTGTTACATTGTATTTTATCGTTGTAAAATAGCAAAATTCCTCAGAAATACTCCAGCTTGTTTGTTGCTGAGCTATTTCATATTTTGACCCTAAATCATCCCCTAATTGTACATCTGAAACAATAAAAAAGAAATGTTACTGTACACTAAGGTACCATTTCAACACTTAAGCCAAAGAAACCAACCTGAACCAAAGAAAGAAAAAAAAAGTCTATTCCCTCTCTGCAAGCAAAACAAATTCTGATAACACCCCAAAGACACATCCATCTTTGAGGGGAATCAGCCTTTCAGCGAGAGCTCGCCTTTCAGAAAATACCTCAGATGCGTGGCACCAGTGAGGTCTAGAGTCAAATGGCTGAGATCTCTCTTTGAATGTGACACATTTAGTGCATAACGCGGTATGAATGTAAGCTGTTAGAACTGTTAGAATGTGAAACTTTCCGGAGAGACTCCCCACTGTGCTGTATGCTAGCTCTTTGATGTATCACGCTGTAATGTGGTTGTTATCCATAATCGGCTTGTATTCAAGAGGATGCGCGTAAATGAATGGTGCAGTGGTTACAAGGTTGCGGTCATAAAAGAATGCGCAGAAAACTGAAGAAAGAAGAAATAAAAATGTTCTAAAATGCTGGATCCTGACAGGAAAATAAAACTATTTTGAGACACTTGAGGTCAAGATCTGTCCTGTGTAGTATTGAGGAAATTTGAGACTCCAATGCAGCACAATTTTGATGACAGTGGCCCATTTTATTTATGTTTTTCCTTGAATTTCATCCTGCTACTGAAGATGATTCCTGAAGAGTTGATACTTATGCAAATGTTCTATTCCTGTGCGTTTGCGATAACTCAAGTTTACCTAAGTATTCTAGTATAAACAGTCTAATGCTCTGGTATTGGTAAGAAATGCAATGTTCTAAAAGGAAGCAGGAGAGGACAGATCGGCACTATTTGCCAATCAAGGATTTTTTTCTGGAAATACAGGCCCTGAGGTATTTTTGCAAATGATTTAAATTCAAAATTACCAGATGAGTGAACTTAGAAAGCACTCCACTTCTCTGCTGTGATTGAACATGACCCTAATAATGATGTTTTGATGCTCTAAGGATGTGTTAAAAATTGCTAAAACATAAAGAGACAGGATGTTTTGGCACTCTTACTTCAGTTAAAGTTTTGATTTGAAGGACCATCAAATCTGGCATGAGAGATGTTACCTGAATTATTTCATTTTCATCCTGTCAAATGAGTGCAAATGAGCAATAACATCCATTCTTGTGAATATCAATATCATCATTACCACTGACATACTGTTGCTGTACACAGCAGTAATGAAAGTTCAAAAAAAAGATATGCCTCAGTTCTGAAGCAGGACAAGTACCCCTATGTCAGGACAACCCAAATCCAGGTTCATTTTCAAACTCGCAGCACAGATTGTGACTTTGGCTTGGCTGGCTAAAAGGTTATCGCAGAGCAATTCTGCTAAGGACTTTTTTTTTTTTTTTAATTTACAGCCGATAATTTGCTGGTGGAAGCTGGCGCTGATTAGCCTCCTTGTTGCACCAACAGTTTTTAATATAGTGCGAATTACCCGCTGTGCTTGTTTTTACCACCCGTTCAGGGATGAAAATGAAGAACGGTCTGGGGTGCAATTAAAGAGAGGGCTGAAGAGGCCATGCCACCTCCAGGCCAGGGAGAAGAGGAGGAGGAGGGCAGTACATTGGCTGGGCAGCAGGTGAAGAAATGCAGCAAACCCAAAATAAAGGACTGAACTTTCTTACGCTGACTATTTACATCTCCTGTCTTTTCTCTCTCTCTCTCTCTCTCTCTCTCTCAATTGTCAGTTCAATTCAAAAAAAGCATTATTTGCATGATGTGCTTGAGTACGTATTGCCAAAACATGAGCTCTTTGATGGGCGACAATGGACTTAGAAGGAACACATGATATAATCCAGTGCAACAATAAAAATGCAAAAAAATAAATAAATAAACAGAGGGGCAATATTCAGAGAACATTATAAAATACAACAAATAAACACATGGCAGAGAAAGTTTGGTTGGGTGGTGTACATTAGGGCATTACGACTGTCTCAATGTCCCTCAGGCTATGGCAAGCTGTTACATATTTATCAGCAATCGCTGCTGTCCGTCCCTCTCCTGTCCCTCTGTCTGCTCTTTTTTCTCTCTCTCTCTCTCTCTCTCTCTCTCCCCTCTCTTTCTCTCTCTGTCCTTATACCCTTCAGTATCATGACACTTTTTATTTTTTTTAGCAATTCGCATGTGCACGAAATGGCACGTTGTGGCCCGTATTTATTAAGTCCCTCAAAAGCAAAATCACTGATCTCAGGCCAGTTTCTACCCATCAACCTCCTCACCACTTTCACTATGAATGGAAATAACAATTCTGATCCAAGATCAGTGCTGTTGCCTTGATAAGTTTTTATTACTGTGGGCATATGTTTGTAGAAGAAAGCAGGTGGAATGGTTCAACTCCCAGCAATTTGATGGGGTTCCTGGTGTTTGTATTGCATCACTGCTCGATTTGTGAAATTGTGTATTGAGAATAGGCTTAAGAAACACTGAGCAGAATGTTTATATAAATGTTGTATTATGTTAATGTTTTATTATATGCAGGGAAAGAATTTGCTTGCTTCAGAAAGAAACTCCTCTACATGGACATAGCACATTACATCTTAACATGAAGTGTCATTTATTATCAGATATGAAAGATTGGAGCAATCAAACATATTACTAATAATTGAACCGCATTTTCCAATATTGTTACATTATTTGGAGATTTACAGTATATCAGGGTTGAATGCCATACTAATATGCCAATACATTCAGTAATAGTATAGTATGCTTAAGGTATGAATATACTGTACAGGCATGAAGTGTCTCTACCCTTGTGTGAATTCCCTTTGTTCTTCCTCCCATCCAGCAACTTGGATGTCTCTTAGATATTTTGTCTCTTTCGATTGGTTTGATGTCCAGCATGCATCCCCACCAGGTGTGATGCTTTTGTGTTCCCCATTCCCTTATGTGTCTGTTGCATACTGTATACAACCCTGTAACATACTGCTTCACACCACTTGAATTCAACTGCTAAACCTCGCTGTCTTGTTTCTGAGAACTACTGCATATCTGGATGTGATTGGGTCGCAATGGAAGACAGCGGAACCAGACATTATGAAGCAGCATCAGTTCTTAAATACATAGTTAAGGGGACGGCAGCCTGAAAGCTCTCATGACTCTGTGTGTGTGTGTGTGTGTGTGGGGGAGAGAAGAGTCAGCCTGTGCTGTGCTGTTCAATTTTGTGATGGGCCTTGGTGCTGGAGTCATTGCCTCTCAACTTTTTTTCTGAACAGTGAGGTTAATTTAGAGTAGTCAGAGAGGCTGCAGGAGACTTTTTTGGCCACTGTGGGCCAAACGCTGAATTTTTTGGTTCAGGTCAGTTAGATGGGGGATCATAATGGCATAGTATAGCTCGTTGTGTTTTCTTTATTTTGTCCCAGCCCGTGGACCTAAAGTGGGGTTCCCACTTTGACAATCTATAAGCCAACCTGGGCTGATCTGTCACGATATAGAGATCATGGTGCCTCAGCTCTGACGACCTCCCGCTGCGCACATGCACAAGGCACCACCATGGCAGGAACACGACATTGCCATGACATTGTGGCAGTGTCACAAGACACAATTAAGACATGCCAAGACCCTACCATGATGTGTCAAGACTCTTCAAGAACTATCAAGTTGTTTTGCAACATTGATACAAAATGAGTAAGACAGGGTTGCGATATCACTTAGACGTTAACAAGACACACACAAGATATGTACAGTACACAATGTCTGCTTCTCATAGGAATGCAACTTTTTGGGAGTTGGTGATGGATTCTTGATACCTTCTTGTAAATGTCTTGTTTGCATCTTGTCGATCTTGTGACTTATTGTGACACATTGTGATAGGTAGTGAAGGATCTTCCTGATTTGGGGTCAATTTTTGCACCCACGAATTTGTAAGATTCATCAAGATGTTGTCATGACATCAACACGACGTCATTGCGATGTGTCACTATGTCTAGGTCATGTACAAGACCGGCTGATATTTTTGAATATTTTGAAATTTGTCGGTGTGTCTTGCGGCACCTGATTTATACCGACCACCCCAGATGTAGTCTGATATGTTGCAAGACATTAATAAGACATCAGTAAGAATTAGAAAGACTTAGATCGTGGTTAAGATCAGCCCAGGTAGACTTCTAGATTGCCAAAGTGGGAACCCCGCTTAAATCTGTTGAAATAAGTACAAATATAAAGTTGATGTCAGAATCCTCTGTCAAACGCAGCTTGACCCTCTGATTATTAAACATTACAGGGGTGTATTCCGAGCTCCATTGGTTCTTTCATAAGACCTATGACTGGGAGCTGGAATTAGGGTTGTAATCCTTGCCTGTTCGGCCATCATAGTCAGACGTTTGAATCTTGCCTGTGATCAGGCCATAACAAACCCACCGCTTTGAATGTGCGAGTTGCAGGATTATCACTTGCTATGTGCCCTTTAAACAACCAGGCAGTCTAGGGTTTATCGTCTTTAGAAATCATTTGCAACCTTTAATGATAGTTATAGTTATAGTTCTATTTCATCCCTTCTGACCGCCAGAGGCGGTGCTTCAAGCACTGGATATTCCGCTTCGCGCATGCGCAGGTCGAGTATGTATACCAACAAAGTCACCCGTGACCCCTGGATGACTCGGGAGAGGCTATATCTTCCGGTGTCATCAGGGGATCTGTTCCTTTTCATCTTCTTGCTTCGCAGGTCTGCTATACTTATAGCTTCAGCGTAGCTATTTATCTTGTTATCTATCTCGACCCGTCGCCTGTAGCCTCGTGACCATATTTTGGTCGGAGCCGCGGATTCTGCCCTTTAGAGGCTGCGACGGAGAGGGATCAAAGCATTTCACTTAATTTGTAAGTGTTTGCTTCTTCCGATGACTTTGTGGTTGGTGAAGGCAGTGTTCTCGCTCCCGCTCCCAGCATAAGGTACGTTGTTTTCCAACTTCTTTTTTTGAGTTTGCTAAGTTAGTAGCGGTGTTTTCGCTCAAGCTGACTTGGTGCTCCAACGTGACTAGTGTTGGTGAAGGTTGTGTTTTCGGTCCCGCTCCCAGCATATGGTGCGGTGCTTCCTAACTTCCCTGAGTTCGCTAAGTTAGTGGTAGTGCTCTCGCTCTAGCTGACTTATGCTCTTACATGACTTGTGTTGGTGAAGGCTGTGTTCACGCTCCCACTCCCAGCATAAGGTGCGTTATTTCTCAACTTTACTGAGTACGCGTAACTAACTTGGTGCTTTTGTGTTGGTGAAGGCTGTGTTTTCGCTCCTGCTCCCATCACTGGTAAGACGTTGTGATAGCGGCTGTATATTAGCTTGTTAGTAACAGGCGCGATTCGCCGTTCTAACCTAGCACGGCTCACAAACATTCAGGTTTTACCGCATCGTTCATTCGTGTGGTATTTATTTTCGCTTTTGGTAGTCAATCGACAGAGTTACCGGCGTTGTATGATGAGTAGTGCTCACTGCTGTGCGGCCTGTTCGAACACTCTTCAGCCGGATGATGGTCATGATCTCTGCCCCTCTTGTCTTGGTCTGGAGCATTTGAGGGAGTGTCTTTCTGACAGCCCTTGCATGAACTGCAGTTATATGCCTCGAGCATTAAGAGCTGCTTGGCTGGCCAAGGTGGAGCACACTATGAATGTGGGTGACCCCTCCTCGTTGGATGAACTGCCTCAGACCCGACCTGGCCGCACTAAGCGCCAGGCTGCCTCTGCTGCTGCGGCTTCGGCCGCCCCCTCCAGGAAGAGGGCCAAATCGGCAGGCGATCTTTCATCTAGGATGGATCAGCTAACAGCTGAACTGGCCCAGATGAAAAGTCTCCTCATGACCTGTCATTCTGGGGCTCATGTAGAGAAGGCGGCGACACCCATCCCAACCGTGGTTGATCCGGTGCCAGAGGAGGACGCACTCTCTATGGCAGCTTCGGCCACCTTCTTTGATTTTGAGAGGGAGGACTCTGCCCAAGCCTCAGAGGTGGGCTCCCGCTCAGCCCTGGGCCCTCGTTCCTCGGCCGTGAGCTCCCATAGTGAGTCGGAGGACACTTCCATGCAAGCTATCATTCGCATGGCCCTGGCTCGCCTGCAGTTGGATGTGCCACAGCAGTCGGAACCAGCGAATACTAGTGCCTTTTTCAGACGCAGGCCTGCCCCTGCTACCTTTTCTGTGCCTCCCTCAGAGGATTATTTGAGAGAGCTGCAGGCATGCTGGAGAGACACCAGAGGTTGTTCACGTCTTACTTCTGATGGTCGAGCTCTGGCAGCCATGCAAGATGCAGCAAGGATGGGCCTTGATCATATGCCGGCTGTCGAACCTACCATTGCGTCTCTTATTGTGTCACCTGATGAGACCATGAGACGGGATGCCAGGTGCCCGCGACCTCAGTGTCAGATCACCGATGACCTTCTGACCAAGTCTTATGATGCAGGGGCAAAAGCAGGTCGGATTGGGAACTCTCTGTCTCACCTCATGCTTGCCCTCTCTGCTTCTCTACAAGAGGGCGGGGTTGATCCCACTATCATCAGCCATAGTGATGCGTCCTTGCAAGCCTTTGCCTTCATGTCAAGGGAACTTGGGCGTTTGCTCTCCCTTTTGGTCCAGACTCGCCGGCAGGTTTGGATGGCTCAGTCTCCCCTGACGGAGGCGTGAAGGAGAACACTTCGTTGCATTCTGGTGGAACCGGGAGAACTTTTTGGTTCTGCTGCTGTGGAAGCCCTTGAACGAACTGTTCAGGCTAGACAGACTAGGCAGCAGCTCTCCGGTCTGCATAGGCAAATGCCTCCCTCCAACACCCGAGCTCGCGCCCCACCTTGGGCTCAGTCCAGTGGGCGCCACGTGCCTCAGCGCCCTGCTCAGGAGCCTCAGCGCCCTGCTCAGAGGCCAGGCCGTGATTTTTGTGGCTCTGCTTCCGAGCAACCTCGCACTTTTGAGCAGTTTTGACACCCCCCCAGGGCCCCCAAGGGCCGGGGTGCTAGAGACTGAGGCCTTGGGGCCGGCTGTCGGTTATTTTTCCCAGGAGCAGCTCAAGTTTTGGGCTGCTCAAACCCCAGACCCTTGGGTGATTTCCACCTTATCGCAGGGGTACAATCTCCAATTCCGACGCCGGCCCCCAACCTTTGGCCGGGTCAAGGTGACCACCATCAGGGACCCGGCAAAAGCTCTTGCATTGGATCAGGAGCTATCCGCCCTCCTGACCAAAGCTGCAATCGAGCCTGTAGAGCCCCTGTCACACCCCAGGGGGTTCTACTCAACATACTTCTTAGTGAAGAAAAAGACCGGCGGAGTTCTGGATTTGAAGGGACTCAAGTTCCTCAAGGTCTTACCCTTTCACATGCTGAGGACTGCGGATGTCATTCGAGCAATCGCAAGGGGGGAATGGTTCGCGTCCATCGACCTGAAAGACGCCTACTTTCATGTGCCAATTGCGCCTCGCCACAGGCAGTTCCTGCGTTTTGCCTACAGAGGTCACCACTATCAATTCAGGGTGCTTCCGTTCGGACTTTCCCTCTCTCCGCGAGTGTTCACCAGGTGCATGGCGGCAGCTCTTTCACCCCTACAGTCTCAAGGCATAAAGATCATGCCGTACCTGGACGATTGGCTAATTTGTGGTCCGTCCAGGCGCCAGGCAGCCGAAGACACGGCTCATTTCCTCGCGCATATGGCCCGCTTGGGTCTAAATGTGAACTGGGACAAGAGTTGCTTGCACCCTTCCCAGACAACAACCTTCATAGGTGTGAACCTGGACACAACCTCTATGAGGGCCTGTCCGTCCCCCCGACGTGTGGACGACATCCTACACCTCCTCCCTCGTTTCTGAAGAGGGAGGTTGCTGCCCTACATCATGCTCCTCCATCTCTTGGGGAAACTGACAGCGGCTTCCGCTGTCGTGCCCTTAGGTCTACTGTCACTGCGCCCCATGCAGAGGTGGCTCATCAGTTTTCACCTGGATGCCCGGCGGCACAGACACAAGAAACTCCGGGTGTCTCAGCTTTGCCTTGTCACCCTGGCCCCATGGAGGGAGAGGTCCTACATCACGGCAGGTGTCCCTTTAGGCGCAGTATCATCCCGTCGGGAGACCGTCAAAACAGATGCCTGCCCCTCGGGGTGGGGTGCTGTGTGGCAGGGCAGGACGGTTCAGGGCCTATGGTCTACACAGGAGCACATGGAGCACATCAATGTGCTGGAGCTACAGGCTGTGCACAGAGCTCTCAAGCACTTCCTGCCATACCTAAGAGAGAAACATGTTCTCGTACGGACGGACAACACCTCTGCTGTTTTTCATATCAATCATCAGGGAGGTACGAAATCCTGGAGGTTGCTCCAAGTGTCTTGGGACCTCCTGATGTGGGCTGCCCCCCGCCTGGCCAGCCTGCGGGCAATGTACTTACAGTGGGAACGGAACCAGGTTGCAGATTTTCTTTCCCGTCACAAGCCCCCTCCGGGAGAATGGCGCCTTCACGCCGAGGTGGTGCACACCATCTGGAGCCTCTTTGACAAGGCAGATGTAGACCTTTTTGCCACGAAAGAGTCGGCCCACTGCCCTCTCTGGTTCTCTTTGGCGGAGACAACCAGCCCTCTGGGTCAGGATGCACTGGCTCATTCCTGGCCAGAGGGTCTCCTCTATGCCTTCCCGCCCCTCCCTCTAATCCTTCCAACGCTTCAGAGGGTCCTCCAGGATGGCCACAGGGTTCTACTGGTGACCCCCTTTTGGCCAGCAAGGACATGGTTCCCCCTGCTTCGCAGTCTCTGCCGCAGCCCGCCCTGGCGCCTCCCCGACAGGAAAGACCTCCTGTCTCAGCTGGGGGGTCAGATCTGGCATCCCAGTCCTCACCGCCTCCAACTTTGGGTTTAGTCGCTCAAGGGCCCGGAATGCTCCTGAGCAGCTGCCCAGCATCTGTCAGGCACACTGTCATACATGCCAGGGCACCATCCACTCGTTCCCAGTATGAAAACTGGTGGAAGCTATTTACGGACTGGTGTGCAGCCCAGAATGAGGACCCAGTGCATTGCTCCGTGCCAGTGATCCTTGAGTTCCTGCAATCCCTCCTGGACAAAGGTAGGTCTCCCGCTACTCTAAGAGTATATGTGGCAGCGATTTCGTGTGGGCATGCCAAAGTTGACAATGGTACGGTAGGGTGCCATGACTTAATATCCCTCTTCTTGAGGGGATCTAGGAGGTTGCATCCCCCGAGGGCCCCGAGGGCTCCTGCATGGGACCTGCCCCTGGTGTTGGATGCTCTGTGCCAGCCTCCTTTTGAGCCCTTGGCACAGGCAGAGCTAAAATGGCTGTCTTTGAAGACTGCATTTCTCCTGGCTATCACTTCCGCAAAGCGTGTCGGTAAGCTGCACGCGTTGTCTGTTAGTAATTCTTGTCTAGTGTGGTCCTCGGATGGGTTAGGCGTTACTCTATGGCCGAATACAGTGTTCCTTCCAAAAGTGCTCTCGTGCTCATACATCAACCAGCCTATTAAACTTGCGCAATTTGAACCCCCACCAGGAGATGGGGATGGGAAGCCTGAACTATTGTGTCCAGTGCGGGCCCTGAGAACCTATATTGCGGCTACAGCAAGAATACGACGATCAGAACAGCTGTTTGTGTGCTACGACGGACCTAACAAAGGTCGCGCTCTTTCCAAACAGTGCCTTTCCCATTGGATTGTGAATTCCATTTGCCATGCATATGAGATGAGTGGCCGTCCAATGCCATCTGGTGTGAGGTGCCACTCTACTAGGAGTGTCTCCGCATCGTGGGCAGCTCTGAGAGGGGTGCCTCTGGAGGACATCTGTGCCGCGGCCTCATGGGCATCTTCGAATACATTCTCCAGGTTCTACAGTGTTAATGTGGCCACTCCCCATCCACTGGGGGTGGTCCTCTTACCACAATCCTCTGGTTCTACCCAATGAGGTGGGTACTCAGGATTCCTCGTGACTTTTTTGATAGTAGTCATCCAGTGCTTGAAGCACCGCCTCTGGCGGTCAGGAGGGATGAAATAGAACGAAAGTTACGTATGTAACTACGGTTCTATGAATCCTGGATGACCGCCAAAGCGCTCAGTCACTCAGAATCCATGTGTGCTCGTGAGAAGATTCTGTAGGAACAGATCCCCTGATGACACCGGAAGATATAGCCTCTCCCAGGTCATCCAGGGGTCACGGGTGACTTTGTTGGTATACATACTCGACCTGTGCATGCACGAAGCGAAATATCCAGTGCTTGAAGCACCGCATCTGGCGGTCATCCAGGATTCATAGAACCGTAGTTACATACGTAACTTTCGTTATAATTAATGATCGATATGGAAGCACTCTTCCTTGGCTTATTAATGGGAAGAAGCTCATAAGTTTTTTCCCTCTGTCTCCAGGATTGGGACTGCATTCCTGTTAATCATTCTTCAGTCTGTTCCTCTGCCCAGTTTATTAGGAATACCTTCAATGCCTTCTCGGTCATAGGGAATGGGACTGTGTTCCTGCTCAACTCTCTGGTCCTGCTATCAGATACATTTGCTCTGGTGAGCGTGTACTCCATCTGGCTGCTGTCCCAGGATGCCACTGGCTGGGTGCAGACACAACCCCCACACTGAAGTCTGCACCATCTGAGCTGAACTGTGCCATTCTGCTCTGAGCTCTGTCCCTCACAATCATCAGCGTATTACTATCAATAAACCCTACTGGTGGATTGTACTCTGTCTTGGCATCTGGTTCCTTGTCTGGATGATAACAAGTGGGAAGCAATTTAATAAGCATACACACACACACACACACACACACACAGAAACACGCATACACACAAACACCCATACACATTTTTGCCACACAAACACCCTCACACATGCTGGCAAACACAGACACATATGTAAACACACACACGTGCGGCACACACACACACACACACACACACACACACACACACACAGATTCAAAAACACATACAAACTCAGGTCCAACAACACTGACTTCACACTAAATCTATTCAAATAATACAGAAATCGACCATCTCCAGCATGTACAGAAAATCCGCCACAGACTGGCTAAGTATGCCTGTCACCACTGTTTACTCAGGGCAGATTTTCAGGATCACAAAGTGCATGGCATTAAAAGGGATAAAGCCACATCAACTGCAGTGATGTTCAGAGGGGTTTTGTGAGAAACAGGTTATACATTTTATCTTAGCTGACAGCAGCCTCAGAGGTTACTGATAGCTTGGCTAGCCCACACCATTATTTACCATTTGACTTGAATGTCAGGTCTATTCTACCCTTTTTTCAATGTTGTTTGCTCTTTGCCTTTCTGAAAGGTTCTTGATGATTCTTGAGGCGAACAAGAGAAAATATTTCTATTTTCCCATTGAATCAATGAAGATGTGTTTACCTGCCCAAAGACATGATGTACACTCTGAAATAATGGATTTTAAACTACCTGTTGACTGAAGGCTTTTGTCTCTGTCACCAGTCAATCACTCAACAGTTTCCCACCCAAAGGAATGGGCCCGGATATCGCTATGTTTGTAAAACAGAATTTATCAAGCTCTGAGTCAGGCTGCCTCGTGAAGGCTCTAACACAAAAGAAGATTAATCCGGCAATTGCGATTTCTTAATTAAACAGGAAGAATTGTCCGTAGACAGTTCTAAATCTATCCTTGTGGGGAAAGACAAACACCCTCTGACACATGGTTATGCATTAACTAATGTAGTTCCATTCTTAGAAGGTTGATGCACATTATTGCAGACTTAAGCAGGCGTTAGCTCCTCAACACTAAGTGAGAATCCTTATTTGCCATTTATATATTTTGATTTTGTGTTACTGTGTTATCTCCGCCAGGTGTAATTCAGGAGAAGATCATGCATCTGATCATATGTGTCCATGTCTTTATCTGTCTGCAGCTTACCTTGCGTACAACTGGACCCATCAGTTGCAGTTTTTTTCAATTGCTTAAGCACAATTTTGAAAACAAGGCCCGGTTTTTCAAAACACTATACACAATTAGCACAACCATGCACCCAATAAGCAGAACAACTCAGATCCTTTGCAAAATGAAACACTTCTGTAAAAACTATACACTAATTTATAAAAATCATATTTTGTTTCCATATGAAACACACACATTTCATATAACTTAATTCTGTTTGAACTAGTTACTCACAGCCGTGCTTAACCTAAAACACTTTTAGCAATTGTACCTCCCAGTGATTAGTGTACTGTAAGTGAAGTACAGAAAGAAAGTGCAAATATACGGTAAATTCACCAAACACTATACAAGACCAGTGCTGCAGACTGATGAAAATAATTAATTAAATAATTTTATGATTTATTTCTCTCCATATACCCAAATCAGTCAACATCATGGAGAATCACAACAAACCATGTCCCAGTTTTCATGCATAACATTGTTAGCTCAGCAAATATCAGACAAACAAACAATATTGTGATACTGTATCCAGAACAGGTTACAATTACAGTTTAAAAAAAAAAAATGTATGTATGTAGTACAGGAAATGTTAGACACTATGTACCTCTTCGCCTAGCTGGATTTGGCCAGAGAATTTCATCAACATCACAGGCGATATCCTCTTTGGCAAGACAACGCGGGAAGGACCGTCTTGAATGTCGAATCCATCCTTGCACAGCTGCAGCGTCGATTTGGTCACAGGCCTCCTCCATGGCCTGAATGAGGGGTACCTGAGCCTGGGGCCGCAGATCGTAAACTTTCCACTGTCATGCTGAGAAAAACCCTTCGATTGGGTTTAGAAAAGGAGGGTATAGTGAAAGGAATAGTACTGCAAACTGTGGATGGTGTTGAAACCAGTTCTGGACCAGAGCAGAGCGGTGGAAAGACACATTGGCCCAGATGAAAGTGTATTGCATCTGGTCGATTTGTTTTACTGGTGTGACGATGTTGTGCAATCGGTCCAAAAAAGTGAGAATGTGAGGTGTGTTGTAAGGGCCCATATTGGCATGACGGTGGAGGACCCCATTCTGTGTAATGGCAATGCAAATTGTGATGTTACCCCCATGTTGCCCTGGGACATTGATTATAGCCCTGTGGCCAATGATATTTCTGCCCCTCCTTCTTGCTTTTGTGAGGTTAAACCCTGCCTCATCAATGTAAATGAATTCATGCAGGATTTCCTCAGCATCAATTTGTAAAATTCTCTGAAATACAATGAAAGACAAGATTGTGTAGTTCAGCATTGATCAAGTACACACTAGTAAATTTACATGTATATGTGCTAAGATTTGGCTGAACTCTTAGTCCAGCCTCCCTTAGCGTCAATCTGTGGTTCACGACATGGTCAACTAGTGTGGCGCGAATTTCATGTGATAAATTTGATCCTCCTTTTCTTTGAGCACGTTCTCCTCCTGCTTCAGATTTTCCTGTTTCCTCTACCTCCACCTCGGCCTCTACCTCTGGCAAGGCCTCTGCCTCCTCCACCTCCTCCTCCTCCTCGTTGGATTCACCCTCACTTCTCTTCTTCTGATTCCTTCCATTTTAGCTGAAGACAGGTGAACTCACCTGCTACATTTTTATAGTGCTTAAACCTGATTGGTGTGTCAACAATTAAGCAACCATGTGTTTCCGCACTTGATGGCTGTGTTTAACCAATTGGCTCATTGGTGCGGTTATTTGATAGTCAGTGCTTTGGAATTGCAAGTAAGTGGCATCATGATATACTTCTGTGTCTAATGTATGCAAGTGTGTTTAGTGTTTTGCAAATCACTGTGTGTATTGTTTTGCAAAAAGCGTGAGGCTGACATTGTGCTTATAGTTGTGCAAATCTGGGCCGATGTTTTGCTCCTTGTGTGTAAGGTTTTGATAATTGTGCAATACTTTTGATTTTAGTGTTTATACAATCGGAAAAAACTGTAAATATACGGTAAATTCACCAAACGCTATACAAGACCAAAGCTGCAGACTGATGAAAATATAATTTATTTCTCTCCATATACCCAAATCAGTCAACATCATGGAGAATCACAACAAACCATGTCCCAGTTTTCATGCTACTACAGTTGTGCATAACACTGTTAGCGCAGCAAATATCAGACAAACATACAATACTGTAATACTGTATCCAGAACAGGTTACAATTACAGTAAAAAAAAAAAAAATATGTATGTAGTACAGGAAATGTTAGACACTATGTACCTCTTCGCCTAGCTGGATCTGGCCAGAGAATTTCATCAACATCACAGGCGATATCCTCTTTGGCAAGACAACGCGGGAAGAACTGTCTTGAATGTCGAATCCATCCTTGCACAGCTGCAGCGTCGGTTTGGTCACAGGCCTCCTCCATGGCCTGAATTTGGGGTACCTGAGCCTGGGGCCGCAGATCGTAAACTTTCCACTGTCATGCTGAGAAAAACCCTTTAATTGGGTTTAGAAAAGGAGGGTATAGTGGAAGGAATAGTACTGCAAACTGTGGATGGTGTTGAAACCAGTTCTGGACCAGAGCAGAGCCGTGGAAAGAAACATTGTCCCAGATGACAGTGTATTGCATCTGGTCGATTTGTTTTACTGGTGTGACGATGTTGTGCAATCGGTCCAAAAATGTGAGAATGTGAGGTGTGTTGTAAGGGCCCATATTGGCATGACGGTGGAGGACCCCATTCTGTGTAATGGCAACGCAAATTGTGATGTTACCCCCACGTTGCCCTGGGACATTGATTATAGCCCTGTGGCCAATGATATTTCTGCCCCTCCTTCTTGCTTTTGTGAGGTTAAACCCTGCCTCATCAATGTAAATGAATACATGCAGGATTTCCTCAGCATCAATTTGAAAAATTCTCTGAAATACAATGAAAGACAAGATTGTGTAGTTCAGCATCGATAAAGTATACACTAGTCAATTTACATGTATATGTGCTAAGATTTGGCTGAACTCTTAGTCCAGCCTCCCTTAGCGTCAATCTGTGGTTCACGACATGGTCAACCAGTGTGGCGCGAATTTCATGTAATAAATTTGATCCTCCTTTTCTTTGAGCACGTTCTCCTCCTGCTTCAGATTTTCCTGTTTCCTCTACCTCCACCTCGGCCTCTACCTCTGGCAAGGCCTCTGCCTCCTCCACCTCCTCCTCCTCCTCGTTGGATTCCCCCTCACACCCTCACTCCTCTTCCTCTGATTCCTTCCATTTTAGCTGAAGACAGGTGAACTCACCTGCTGCATTTTTATAGTGCTTAAACCTGATTGGTGTGTCTGCACTTAAGCAACCATGTGTTTCCGCACCTGATGGCTGTGTTTAACCAATTGGCTCATTGGTGCGGTTATTTGATAGTCAGTGCTTTGGAATGGCAAGTAAGTGGCATCATGATATATTTCTGTGTCTAATGTATGCAAGTGTGTGTAGTGTTTTGCAAATCACTGTGTGTATTGTTTTGCAAAAAGTGTGAGGCCGACATTGTGCTTATAGTTGTGCAAATCTGGGCCGATGTTTTGCTCCTTGTATGTAAGGTTTTGAAAATTGTGTAATACTTTTGATTTTAGTGTTTATGCAATCGGAAAAAACTGTAAATGCATATATTTTGCGCACATTTCTGATTGGATGCTCTAGGACCTCTCATAACTGCTGTAGATCACAATTTTTGAAAAACCTATTTTTTTGTCAACTCTGTTTCATACTGTCATTGGCTGCTAGCACCACAGTCCTTACCAGCCAGTTGGGGCTGCAAGTGATCAGAACTGCTCAAGCAGCGGCCACCGATGGACAGAAAGCAAGTAGGGCGTAAAACATGCCATTAAACTGATAATTTGTCTTGATCTGTTTTCAATCAATTTCCTTGATTAAAGATACTTCAACTCACCTCTCTCAGGTGTAGCTAATTCTGTCCTACAAAACAGGTCATTTGGACACAAAAATGAGCACATATCAATCTTTGTTTTCTTTGTTTTTATTTAACAATCGTGAACTGTAGGTTTGATGGCCTTCTTTGCATGACATGGCAAAAGTTAATGAGGAAAATCTGGAATGGTAGCTTATTAAGGAAAATGAATATTTTTCACTCACGTTAACATTTTATTTTGAAGGAAGCTGTTTGTTTAACAGTCAATTGATTATTCCTATTGTTAGAAAATATGCTAAATGAGTACGGACAAAGTAGGCATCTGGTGGATATATGAACTTGACTGAGCTCACACTTGTATTAGATTTTCTTGTTGTTAAGTTTCCATTATGGTTTTCAATCCATGGGAAAATTTACCTTTTAATTATTATCAATAATTTATTGTGCCAATAATTTCAAAAGAATGTTTTATTCAATTTCATGTGAAATAGTTTGTGCTCATTTCTGTGTGACAGGACAATATAAAACCACATATTATTGCAAGACAGGCATATATAAAATAGTGGCATGCTGTCAGATGTTTAGAGGGCCCTCAGTATCCTCACCTTTTACATCATGATTGCTCTCAAGCTGTTCCCATTGAAGTTTGCCTGATTAGCAATAAAAAGTTTATTTACTAAATAAAGACCAATACACGGCCTATAATTATTAAGAAATAATAAGGATAAAGTGATTGCCTACTGGCTAAATTTATATCGTAGATGTGGCATTGTAAGAATGGCAATAACCCAAGTCAATTTAAAAAATCCAGAACTTTCATGGACCTCCGTCTCTCATTTTAGCATTTTTTCAGTTGTATGACACTGTTAAAATGTGCCTCGTGCCTAACAATGCCCTGAAGCTGTGACTTTATTTACAATAAAGCATGTCCTATACCTTATTGCTTATTAAGCCTTTAAACTTGGATTCTTAGGTTATGAGTAGCATAGGAAGCTATATGTTGTCTCGGTGTAATGCAAGAAAGAGCGGCAGGGAAAATATCTGGATAGCAGAAGATGACCCTGAAGCTTGTATCTGCTGACTCAGGGCTCCAGCTCCCTGTCCTGCTTCTTTAAATGAGCTCTGTGTTTCAGTGTTTATTACCACTGAACTGGTCCCCAGCATCCCTCACTGCATAATTACTTAATTGTGGGTGCGGTGTAAATTTTTGAGCTCACTAAATTAAATGCAAGCCTTGTCATTTCAACACTTTGGGAAATCTAAAATTGGTTCTGACTCTGCGTTTGGGCGTGAGGCTGGAGATTAAAAACGGTGGTGGGTTTTATATGAACATACCTTACTGCAGGACGTTGCAGAAATGTGGCTCTGAAAATACTTTGCTGGGTTCTGTAAATTTTTTTGTTTATTTGGCATGGTGCTGTGTTTTCATGAACCATGCACTTTATGTTGCTATGAATAACAATTCAGGTTTTAAGGTACTAGAAAGCAAACACTGTCTCAAAGTGAAAGTAAATTTATGCTCCAGATTGCAAATATCTGTATTGCTTTGATATTAAATCGAGATGAAATTATGATGAGCGATGTACTAAGTGCTTTACATTTTTTACATTTTTACAAAACTAGAAAACATCATACACAATGAAAGGGGGGGAATTTTGAATAATATTAGACGTGGAATTGTTCATGAGAGCATCTCTGAGTAGTGATTATTCCTCACTTTGTACATATACACAATATTACAAATGTGGTACAAAATTCCAGAGTGCTATTCTACCATACCTTTCCCATACATGTAAACCTTCTAGATAACAATATTCTTCAGAATTTTGCATCCCTTGTAGTTTGAATATCTTGTTTAAAAAAGTCTTTAGTATATATTAGGCTCTACTACCTGCATTGGTTTTGTCAGCTGCTTACAATGTCACAATTTACAGGCACATAAAATATCCCCCCCACCTTTTTGTGTATTGTACATTCAGATAGGGGACTGTGGAAACTTGCTTCAGTAGCTGGAAGCCTGCATTCTATTTCCTGACTCGTTTTTGCAATGTGGGGATTAGCTCCTCTGGCTCCCCAAAGCCCATCAGTAATGTCTGGAGAGTTTGAGCTCCTCTCAAGGAGCCTTTGATAAAGTGGTACCCTTTATAGGAATGGCAGGCCAGACACTCAGACCACTAAAAAGGGAAAATCCTCCATTTTGTGGCTTTTACTGGATCAATTAATCCATGCCAATGACAGCCAGGTGCAGACTTCCATCCAGTCAACACAGCTGCTCCAATTGGGCTTGTTTTGACTTTGCAGCCTCTCATTGGAGCAGTTTACATTGTCAGCGTTGGGGACACAGCTCAGAAACTGTACAGCACTACTTGTACTTTGTATTTGAGTCTCACATTCTTTTGGGAAATTTTAAAAAAGGTCACAGTGTCACGACCCTCATGTTCATGCCTCCGCTGTTGTTCCTCTTATTCTGCGACTTGTGTGTCTATTAGAAGTAACCTCTCGTTAGATTGGTTTGTGTCTCGCGTGCTCCCTAATCCCTGGCTGTGTCTTGTTTCATAGTTCTCACCCCTTGTATCTGTGACATGTATTTAAACCCCCTCCTTTGAGTTGCAAGTTGTTTGATTGTACAGTAATTTGCTGTGTGTGTTTAGAACCAGTGAGTATTTATTTGTAATACTCTTCATCTTTTGCAAGTAAAATGTAACCTTAAATTATAGTAATTTATGGAAGCTACCTTCCTTAGCTAAAAAGAACAAGCTCCCAAGCCTTTCTCGAGGTCTCCAGGTTCCGGACCACATTCCTGTTAATCCTGTCCAAGTCTGTTCCTTTGTCCAGTGCAGTCCTTCTACAGTCATCAGGATTGGAATCGCGTGCCTCCTAAGCTACTCTTTCCTGCCCTGGGACAGTTCAGCTCTGGCAAAGTGTGTGCTTCTTCAAGCAGTCATCCCAGAAAGCCATTAGCCAGAGACTGGCAACGCCTACTCTGCTTCACGCGCAACATTTGAACTGAACTATGCTATCCTCTGCTAGGTTCTGTCTCGCTGAAATCACATTACTATCAATAGAGTAGTGAAGTGATGATGTCACAGCTACTTAGCTTCTGGTGGCAGAAGTAAAATCCCTATTGAAATTTATAATGGGGTTAGGGCACTTTGTGGCATTGCTTGAACTCGTATTACCGTAAAGTTCCGTGTATATGGCGCACCTGTTTATAAGGCGCACCCCGACTTTGGGACTTGTCAAAAAAAAAAAAAAAAAATTCATATAAATTTCCACCCAAATCTTGCGTGTGTCATACATATTATATCTCCTCAAAATTTTCCTTGAACGCCGCATGTATTTGTTCTATTTTTTCCCTTTCCTTTTCAACTTCCTCCATGAGAAGTGATTATTCATCGGACATCGGCGAAAAATGGAAGGCGCAAGACATAAACCAATATGCCGACAGCGCGTATGCCCACGCATATGCCACTATCTATCCCGGTTTCCCTCCGATTCGGCGACTTGGATGACCTTGAGCTGGAACGCAGCTGAGAACGACTGGTGAAGCATCTTGAGTAGAAGTGAGAAGTGTTCACTATGACAACTCGGTAAAGAGTGACTTCTCATCACTTCCCCCTAGGCTTTCATATAAAAACTTGTGGCGGCAATGTCTTTGAAGGAATAAGTTGTTGATAGCAGAGGGATCTTACGTTAAGACGTCTTAATCACTCTCTATTGTTTCGCCCGGAGGGATTAACGCGCGATTTAAATGATTCAATGGAACATGTCGGTTCATACATTCTCATTTATCGTCAAGAAATGTCAATTTTCAATGAATCAGAATACAACAAATGACACTGTTAATGCAGAGGATATAGCCATCAACGAAAGGTAAGTTCATTGATGGTAGTTAATGTAACTCGGTCATAATCATTTACCGTGAGTGAAAGGTAAGATGGTAGCTTGAAAAGCCTCGCGCCTTAGATGCGTGCACGCTACATAATGGACTGTAGGACAGCATGCATGTTTTTGCATGCATCAGAGTGATACGTATACATTGCATTGGGAAGTTATTTGCGGAGTTGCAAGGAACACTTTGAAAGGACAACTGCCGTGCTGGTGCTGAGCCGTAACCAAATGCCACATTGCACAATAAAGCTGCACTAGGGCACTTAGTAAGCTCGAGCAGCTTATTTCTCGAGACAAGTAAATGGCGCGTCAGACAGACAAACTGACCAGATATTTTCCAAAAAACTATTAAATTCATTAGTTTCAACATTTGATACGTTGTCTTTGTCCTATTTTCAATTAAATATGGGGTTTTATTTGATTTACAAATCATTACATTATGTTTTATTTAAATTTTACACAATGTTCCAACTTTTTTTGGAAATGGGGTTGTATTTAAACAATTTAAATGATCATGAAACGTAGGTTACCGGGCCTGATGTGCCAATAAGGTTGTGCGGAAGTTCCAAAGCAGTTTACCTTTCGTAAAGCAAATGACTACTTATGAGTAAATTATTTTTCAGAACCAAATTTAGCTTATTATTTTGTCCCCCTTAGATCAAGAAAGAAGCTGTCTTCAATTGCCAATAGATTATTTATTTTTCATCATATGTCACATCAATATTTCCGGAGACAAAGCCTGTGGATTTTAATAGATATGTTCTGAGAAAAGCTGATAAATGAGACAGGTAGAGGGAATAGAACTAAAGTTAACTAACACCAACGTTATCTAAAAAAAAAAAAACAATTTGTTTTTCTGAAGCTAATTTTTCCTAAAGGGGTCAATTTTGAATAAGTTTCTGTTTTTAACTCACTATGGTCATATTATTAAATCATCATATCCTTCGGACATACCTGTATGTAATCTTGCAAAATAAGGGTTAATTAGCATGAGTTCTAGAGTTACCTAAGTGTATACCCTTTCTTTTATATTGTTTATCAGTGTTTGAATTTCAAACTTTCATTTAATGTACAATGCTGTCAATAAGTCACCATGTGCATATTTTGATGCGCAAGCCAATCCAAATTTGATGTTTGATTTCATTTGTTTTGATTTGTTTCAGGCATTTTTACTGTGTCATTCCAAATCACGTACCATTCATATCACTCAGTGACACACCATTCAGGTACATGCTTGCTTATGGTATAACATTCAGGTATACCACAGTGGTACCATTCAAGTGTGCCTACAGTATTACCATTCAGTTTTACCACTGGGAATACCATAAGGGTATACCATTGAGGTACCATTCAGTTTACCATTAAATCACCGTCCAGGATAACCATTCAGGTTAACCATTTGGAATACCTTCCAGGAATACCATTGAAGTACCATTCAGTTTTACCATTCGGAATACCTTTCAGATGTACCATTGAACTACCATTCAGGATTACCTTTGGGAATACCTTTCAGCTATACCATTGAAGTACCAATCAGGTTTACCATTGGGTTACCATTGGAAATACCATTCAGGAAACCAGTGCGCTACATCACCATACGGATCATACCATAGAATGTGAATGGTAAGTTGTACAATATACCACAGAGCTGTACCATTCACATTACCACACAAAAGTTTACCATTGCTCACCATTGAAGTGTTCCATAACACCATTCAAATGGTAACCAATGGTAAATGAATCTTAATTTTTGTAAGGGTCCTTCTCGGAGCAATTTTTAATTCTTTCCTTTATTTCAATTGCCTGCTCTCTTGTTGGTGCCATGTTTCCTCTCAATTATCAAAGTTCAACACCTCATTAAGACCTGCAAACACTCTCTTTTAACTGCAGACTAATTCACATATTCAGATTTGTGTTGGCATTTCTTTTTTAAATGCCCATTACAGGGTGATTCCAGAATTCCATAATTTGTTTTTATACTTTTTTGTATATGTTTCACCATATAGAAATGGTACCATAGGGTTTGTAATAAATGACCTAACAGATATTCCTGAAGTGTGAAGGTGTACCTTTGGTTATGAACACTGGGTGAGGGGGTAAGGTGCATTGAAGGGTGTGGGAGTGGGGGTGTGACAGCAAAAACAGAGTTGTTCCACAACACTTTGCGAAGACGGACCCGAGAGACTGCATTGCTATGGGAAAGGGTAACAAGGAATTGGAGTTATGGTTTCAGCATATATGGCTGCCACAGGTGTTGTGTGACTCAACCCAATAAATGTTGCACTTGGTGGGGCTTCCACTAGCATAATCTTTGGAAGTGCATCCCACAAGCTATTATTTAAAATACTCACGTCTTTTAAAAATCAAATCGCCTTACCCTAACCCTGAACCGTAACCTAACCATAATTCTAACCTTAACCAGTAAGAAATAGTAACTTTAACTGAAGGGATGATGTTTTCCTGACTGTTTATTTCTTATACCACAATACTGCTTTTACGGTAAAGCTCACTGCTACTATTACTAACAGCAAATGATGACATGGAAAATCTCAAAAAAGGGTAAACTAGAATTGTGTATTATGTCTAAAAATAGATAGCAAGTTTATGATATTTAAAGATAAACTAACTCCAATTAGCTCAAGAATTCTTAGTGACAGTGGATCCCTCAGTCATGCTTAAACTGTTTAGAAATTTAATAGAATGCAAAAAAAAAAAAAAAAAAATTGGAGGAAAGTTCTTTTTAGCCCTTCAAATTGTACAAGTGATGGCTGTCTCCCTGCTAAACTTAATGGAATCCCGATCATTGAGTGACAAGGTTTGAATAGGCTGGAGTAAATAGGGCAGAGAAAAGGGGGAATTATAGGAGAGAAAGTATGAGAGAGATTGAGGAAGAGAAAGAGACAGAGTGAAAAACAGGGACAAAAAGAAAGAAAGTGAGAGAACTAGCCACCTTATCCAGACTGCTTGTCACTCAATTCACTCTAGTGAACAAAACCGAAGATGCCAGGTTGGGTAGTTACACATTACTGTCACACATAAGTCTCACATTGGTGGGGGGTGGATTGGCGGCTTAATGGATGAAGCAGGACCACTGTTATGAAGTTGAGGATTGTAACTGTAGCAATCAGTCAGTCCACACACAATGAGTTTTGCCATTTCAAAATAGGTAGAATCTCAAAGTCTGACTTAGCTCTTCTTTGCTTTATTCTTCTGCCTTACTGGAAGCAGTTTCTATCAGGCAGCAGATAAAAAAAAAAAAAAAAAAACTTTAATAGCATTTTTGATAGAATACGCTCAAAACAAAATATTGGTTCAGATCTGTTTCTCTTGTTCTCTCTTGGGACATTGGTGTTATCTACAATGAAAAAAATGAATGTATTTATGCATATCTGTACCACCAAACGGATGTAATTTTAATTACATATCTTGGTTTTTTTTTGTTATGTTGGTTATATATAGCTTTATTTTTGTAATTTTATGCAGCACAATGTTACATGCATGTAAATGTAACCTCATAAACAAAGGTCTCAGCTGATTGCTATGAAATAATGGGCCTGGTTGCTGCCCCTTGATCAGATAATTCTATATGAATTTGAGTGGGTGCTTCAAATTATATACAGTATGTAAACCTTGGATTCCCTAGGCTTATCATAACGAATACAAAATGCTTGGCACTGGAGTGCTTTAAAGAGATGCCTGCATGTGGCAGCTTTATTAAGCTATATCTCAACACTCTTGAGTACTGTATCTGAGGTCTAGAGGGAGGGTAGGCAAATGCGTGATATCAAATCATGAGTCTGATCAAATTCCAGACAAGTGTAATTGTTGCCGATGTTTTATATGCACATACATGTGCACTACGTATTTTCTGCCAATTGTTGACCGAGTGAAAGTAAGAATGGTTATTTTCTCAAATATGATGTCAAATTTTGGGTTGTGATCGGCCTTGATGAGTGATTTTACTGCACAGATTACCATGAATGACTACTTGCATAATGAAGTGCTAAAAGTACAGAGGGCATTCAACAGTGGACTACATTGATTACAAAGTTCAATGCACAATATTTGTGGATTTTGGTTTGAGAGAAAATTGGAAAACGGTCCTATTGTGTTGCTGTGCTGAGATTAAAAAAAAAAAAAAAACCTAATAGCTGAACCCTGCAATGCAACATTAGCACCAGACATGTCCTTTGCAATCTACATAATGCTATTTAGCATTTCTGCAGCCCGCAAATTTCCTGTCAGTATTTCAAAGTGATGGCATTTCTTTTTAGTATACTTGCACATTAAAAATGTAATTAGCAATTGAAAGGGTTTTTTTACTGCCAAATTCAAACAATAAACTGCATAAAAAATAAAATGTTCAAAACAACATCTGCATCACTGCGATGATATTAAAATGGAAAAGATGCTGCTGACATGTAAACAAGTGCTTGATTGGATTGTGCGTTCATTAGTATTTGCCGAACATTGGATAAGCAGCGTTTACCACCGGAGCTGAGCCCAATTAACTTTTTGTGACGGAAGGAAGAGTTGATTGCTCCCTGGACTGGTCCTCCCCTCATCATTAACGTGTCCTAAAAGTCTGAAAATGTGTGAAACCTCACTCAGTTTTTTTATCTCCTGACTTTCACCAAGATAATTGTGTGTCATGTGTTGAAGAAATTACTTCTGCCACCAGCTCCAGCCAATTAATGACACTGACCCAGCCAATGAAGAGAAATCTCAAAAACATATAAATGAGTAATTATTACTTTTAGTGGAACTCAAAGACAAAGGGAGATAGAGTGAGCATGGAGAGTGCTGGAATCAACACTGTGTCCAGGAGTGTGTGTGAGAAACATTAAACCCACATACAGTGAGCAGCACCATAATTAATTAAATTGTGAGACTTTTTTTCTTATTTCGGTTCTGTTGGCCCAGTCAGTCACCGGATCTGAATCCATTTCAACATGAATTTATGGCCTGAAGAGGAGACTGAAGGCAAAGAGTTCTCACAATAAGCAGGAACCAAATACGGCTGTCATACAGGACTGACAGAGCATCTCCAAGGAGGATACCCAGCGTCTGCTGTCACAGATCTCAAGCAGTCATTGCATACAAATATTAAAAATGATTATTTTATTCTACACTACATTCAACCATTCATGTATTCTCATGCTCCCAAAAATGTGTGTGTGTGCGCGCGTGTGTGTGCGTGAGTGGGCGGGGGAGGGGGAGTAATGAACTAGTGGTGCTGTCATTTTATAACAGTTTTGTGTTGATGATAGCACCCTCAAATTTTAGGGGGATTATTTACGGTTTTCTATTTTTTGAAAGTTCCTTTACCTAGGTTGCCACTGATCAAATATAACCATCCTTATTGAAGAACAGTCCAGAATTTAGAATGGATGAATAGCTCCAGCAAATGCAAACTGCTTGCTAGATGGGGCATCTCGGTAAAGATTCAAAAAGCACTTAAAACTCATGATTTTGAAGACGGGAACTTCACCGAGCAGTCACTGGTGAACACAGGTTAATGTTCTTCCACAAAATTCACTGGTGAACACAGGTTAATGTTCTTCCACAAAATTCACTGGTGAATACAGGTTAATGTTCTTCCACAAAATTTATCAAAAAGTATTTTACCAATCTGGTTTTACTTAGCTTTACAATGACTTCACAGATATGCTATCTATTCTTAAGGAAAAAAGTTCAACATTGGGTTTCCAGCGTGGATGAATCCATGGCTGAGGACAAGTCAGTGATAAGCTCAGCATCCCAGTCATATTAATTTGTTATTTCTCATTGGCTGGGCCTTGGATGAATTATCATGCTTGGCACACATCCTAAAATCCATTGCAAACATTTACAATTAATCTCCTCACCCAGCTAAGGAAACAATTGCTCGGCACGAGGTCAATCAAATGAAGTTGTTAGCTGTGCAAACACTTTGTCAATCTGTCTGGAACTTAAACATGGCAAATTCCCTTCACCTATAATTGTATTGTTTTTATTTATTTATTTAAATTTTTTTTTGCAAATGATCACAAGATAATAAAGCAGTCAAAAAAAGAATTCTGTACTCTTTGCATATTTCCTCCAATAGTTTCATGGATGCTCTGGCAAATTGTAGGAACATAGCTGGCATGCCCTGCTGAAAGCATCTAACTGACAGACAAAGGAGGCAAAACAGCTAACAACCCATCCGATTTGCATTAGACTAATCCTTTAATTACCTCACAGCAAATGTCTGTAATGCATTAAGTATTCCAGCAGTAAAATGGTAATGCATCGGGACAGATATTGCCGGCTTTGCATAAAACCTTTAACTGCCGTCTTCTAGGTGCAGTTCATTTTCATATCTGTGAAAATCCACCATATATTATATCTGACTCTCTACATTCTCTGTACTCCATATTGTCTACTCTCTATATTCTCTATATCAGCCTAAAGGGAAAAAAAATGTCATGGAATGAATAAAACCAAACTGATGGAACACAGCATCACAAAATGGCAGCCTTTGTCCAAAATTATGGCATGTATTTTTTTCAGTATGGGGTGGCGGGTGGAGGGGGCAGATTGTAGCGCAATTGTTAGGAAGTGATATACTTCAGTAATTGGCCACCTCACTGCAAGGCCACGTGTTTTCTTTTATTGTATTGTCATAAAAAAAGGTGCAGGAGACATAGTTGGGAATCTCATGGTTGCCATCTGTCCATGGAGCAACGTGTCTTCAGGACCCTGACGCACTGGCGAGAAGGGTCGTATGGCTGGAAGAGTCAAATGTGCACTATGGGGCCCACGGAAAGTCCTGGGGGATCTGCTCAAGCACAGGCATAATTGTGGGTAATGATGTGGGACCAGTGTGACCTGTCTTATCACTGTCTCCTGGCAGAATTCTCCTCTCCTATTACCTCACATAAAATCAACTATTTTAATTCAAAAATGGAATGTTCCACCTCTAACTGTCAACTTTTCTCCTTTTTCTATTCTCTCCTCAGTTCTCCTCTCCCACATCAGTCATTTTTCACTGCTGAGGACCTGCAGGTTTCTTTGATTCAAAAGTAAACAAAGATCTGCTGCACCTTTACATCTATCTCCTCTCTCCATGTCTCCTGTCTTTCTGTTCCCCCCTTGTTTTTCCTGTTTCTCTACCATGACTAATTTGGACATCTCCTAGCTTCTCCTCTCCCATTACCCAACTACATGTGTCCTTCACCCCATCCCTTCATCTCCCCTTCTGGCTATCACACCTGATATCTTTTATTTTCTCACCTCCCTTGCCAACTCCACCTTATCTCCTGGATGTTTCCCCTCTTTATTAAAGTGTGCCTTTGTCACCCCACTCCTTAAAAAGCCCACTCTGGATCCCTCCATCTTACAAAACTACTATCCTGTCTCTCTCCTTCTGTTTCTATCCAAAACACTTGAAAAAGCAGTTTCTAACTAACTGTTTTCTTTCCTGTCCCTGAATAACTAGTTAGAACCACATCATTCCTCCTTCAGACCTGGCCACTATTCAGGAATTGCGGTACTCTCTATTAATGAGTCATTTTGTCTTCTCCTGATCCTCCTTAATTTGTCTATGATCTTTGATACTGTCAACCACCCCATCCTCTAGTTATCCTTGGCAGTGTCAGCATACGTGGTACAGCCCTTGACTGTATTAATTCTTGTCTCTCAGGGAGCTCCTTCAGGGTTGCCTGGGATGGGGCAGTATCAGCACCTTGTCCCCTTGTTAGAGGAGTACCCCTGGGGTTCAGTCCTAGGTCCCCCTCTCTCCTCCCTCTATACTTGTTCTCTTAGTTGTGTGATCTCTGCCAGTTGATTTTCTTATCACTGTCATGCTAATGATAATCCACTCCTCTTCTCCTTTTCTCCATCTAACACAAAAGTCTCTGCACAGATCTCTGCTTGCTTAGGGGATGTCCAGAGCTGAATGATGACCACCATCGTAAGTTCAACCAGGGTAAAACAGAGGTGATAGTCATCCTTGCTCCCTCATTACCCATCCTGTACTTCACTGTTATCGTAGGGGACACTATGATGCTTCTTCTTCTGTGAGGAACCTTAGGGTGGTGAAGGATAATAAAATCTCACTCTCTGAGAACATCTCAGTGATGAGCCAGGTGTGCAGGTTCTCCCTGTAGAAAATCAGGAGAATCAATCCCTTTCTCTCTACCTGTTCAACCCAGCTTCTGATTCAGGCATTGGTGCCGTCTTGCCTAGACTACTGCAACTCGCTTTTAGCTGGCTCTTCGGCATCCACCATCATCCCCTGCAGCTGATCCAGAATTATTTGATCTACAACCTTCGCAGAAGCTCCCAATTCACTCACCTTTTCATCCCCCTCCACTGGTTTCCAGTCATGGCTTGCATCAAGTGAAATACATTGATGCTAGCATAACAGATGACTAGAGTGACAACATCTTCAGATCATTAGACCCCATACATTAGTCAGACCATTATGTTCTGCTACTGCTGATCAACTGGCACTTCCCCAACTCTGCTTTGGTACTGCCCGGTCATGTCCATGGTCTTTTCAGGCTTGCATGGGGCGGAATGACCTTCCAGCAGAGGTCAGAGCCGCAGAGAAGTTTGAGGACTTACCTGTTCAGACTTTAACCCCCCCCATCACCCACCTAATGTGAAACTGGAAGTAGGTTCAGTCATTAATTTAATGTTTCTATAGCTTGTTTTATTGCTCTTTTCTCCACAGGTATTTCACTGAACAAAGTCCTTTTTTATGAATTGCCACAACTGGTGTTTGAAAAGTTACTTCCATATCACCTTTCAAACGCACTTTGATCTGGAGTCCTGCCCTAGTCCAGCTCCAGCCCAGTGAGTATGTTTTCATACACAGTTAAGTCAAGCTACAGCAATAGCTCAATTAGGCCATGCAATCGGACTACTGTCCTTGTCCCAGTATACATGCACAGGATGTAATTCGATTTATTGACCGAAGCATGCCCATCTCTGCTATAATAGGTGGCGATATGCCTTTCAGCTTGTTCATGTCGCATCTTTCTCTGATTGACCAATTACATGACAGACCAAACATTTGCCAAACAAGTTAGCTGGCGGCAAACTAGTAGCTTTCTCAGTGCATTGACTGTATAAAATCAAGTGACGAGAACATGGACAACCTTCCACATGGGCAGTTCGCTATTCTTTTCGTATAATTGAGATGCACGCTATCACCGGTGGTTATCGCATTAGCCGAAGCATGCCTGAAACGCCGCGATGCTCTACTTTGTGCCCTTTCTACTACCCCGAAGTGCGTTTCCCAGAAGTGTAGCTGCCAGCAACTAACATAGTTCGTCCATTGACAGTCTATGGTTCCAACTATGTATGTTAGCATCCGTGCTATTGGGAAACGCACTCCCGGGCTTCCCGTGCATGTTGGATAGGGGTCAGGAGTAATGACTGATAAGAGAGTGCCGTTTTTCCGATGGCGAGTGGAAGGAATATTTTCAGAGGACGTGCAAGTCATTCGATAAATCATGCGGATTAATGGTAGAAGTTCAAAGACCCCAAGGCGTTATTGTTCAAGCACCAATGCCCTTGCAGACGAGGATTGTTACTGTTCAGTGCAAACTTGCTAGTTAGTTAATGCTCAGAGTTGTCGCTAAGCAGTTTGGTGTTCACATGTCTGTAAGACTTTTACTGGATTCAAAATGCAAATTCATTCCAAAGGTATCCAAAAGTAAGCTGAAAAAGCTGAATCCTCAGTGGATGACCACAGCTATTCGTAGGAGTTTGAGGGAAAAGAGGAATCTTTATAAGATGTACATAAAGGATAATGAGAATACTAAGGCTGAATACTGTAAAATGTGGGCTGTGGCCAAAAAAAAGAGCTGAGGAATGCCAGAAGACTGTATGAAAGGTAAATTGTGGAAGGGGCAAAAACTAATCCTAACCGCTTCTTTCAGTACTGTTGCAGAAAAAGGAAAGTCAAAGAGGACGTTAAGTGCATAAAGAATAAAGATGGATTGCTGCTATATGATAACAGGGATATTGCGGATACCTTAAGCGGTAGCTTTGTTGAGAATTTTACCTCGGAGCGGGTTTTTATTCGGCCAGAGGGCATGTCCAATGCTCAAGATTATTTAGCGGAAATTGAGGTTAGGGATAATAAAGTATTAGACAAGTTGCATAAACTAAAGGCAGATAAGTTGGCGGGTCCTGATGGCTTATATCCTAGAGTGCTCAGGGAGGTTAGTGAGATCATCTCTAAACTGCTCTCAGCTATCTTCAGACGGTCTTTAGAAACTGGAGAAATACCAAATGATTGGAAACAGGGCAATATAATACCAATATATAAGAAAGGGGACCGTACTGAGCCAGGAAATTACAGGCCAGTCAGTTTAACTTGCATTGCATGCAAAATACTGGAATGTATCATAAAAGACGAGCTGGAATTATTTCTTGAACGTAATAATATCTTGAGGGATAGCCAACATGGTTTCCGTAAGGGAAGGTCATGTTTGACAAACCTCCTGGAATTCTTTGAAGAGGCCACCAAGACTTAAGATCAGAGCAGGGCTTGACATCATATACTTGGATTATCAGACAGCATTTGATACAGTACCACATAAGAGACTAATTTTTAAAATGAGCTCCGTTGGAGTTACAGGAGGTATTCTGGAGTGGATTTGAAACTGGTTACAGAGCAGAACACAAAAGGTCAGTGGAATCTCATCTGAGCTAGGTATGGTGGGGAGTGGAGTCCCTCAAGGATCGGTGTTGGGACCCCTGCTGTTCCTCATCTACATTAATGACCTTGATAGGAATATTCAGAGCAAATTAGTTAAATTTGCAGATGATACTAAATTGGGAGGTTTGGCAAATAGTTTAGAGTCCACTAAAGTGATTCAGGATCATTTGGATTGAATCCAGAATTGGCCAGAAATGTGGCAAATTAAATTTAATGTAACAAAATGTAAAGTTGTACATGTAGGTAATAAAAATATTAAACAGGATTACTTCATGGGAGGTTTAAAACTGGAATGTGCTCCACATGAAAAAGATCTGGGAGTGATTGTTGACCAAACCCTCACAGGTTATAGCCATTGTGCCGTAGCAGTTAAAAAAGCCAATTGGATGCTGGGATACATTGCCAAAAGTATTGAGTACAAATCCAAGGAGGTCATACTTCTCTAGTACAACACATTTGTCAGACCACATCTGGAGTATTGTGTACAGTTCTGGGGACCATACTTTAAGAAAGATATAGAGACTCTAGAAAAAGTTTAGAGAAGAGCCACTAAGCTAATTCCAGGTATAAAAGATGAAAGCTATGAGAAGAGGCTGAAGATCCTTAATCTCTTTAGTCTTAGGAAAAGGAGACTTAGGGGTGATCTGATTGAGGTCTTTAAATATGTTAAAGGGAATATGTAGGATTCCTTCAGCCAAGTTTTGTTAGTGGAACTCGGGGTCACAAATGGAAGTTGACCAAGGGTAAATTTAGCACTGATATTAGGAAATATTTTTTCACCCAAAGAGTAATTTCAATGTGGAATAGCTTGTCTGACCATATTGTTGAGGCAGAAACCTTGGGAATTTTCAAGAGCAGGCCTGACTTAAAGCTGGATACCATTGAGTCATTGAGTACCTGAAGTGATATATTCACAATAGTAAAAAGAAGCTGGCAAGCCTAGTTCGGCTGAACGGCCTGTTCTCGCCACTCATGTTATTTTATGTTATGTAAGACTTCCGGGTCAAATCCCTGTATGAAGGGAATGGAGCATGCTCAGAGCGCATTGTCCAGTTCGATTCGATTCAAGCGTATACATGCAGGCATAATGCGACTATTAACAGCATTATCTGGGCGTGTTAGTCGGACAATTACCCCTTTTCCACCAAAAAGAACCTGATGCTTGTGCTGTGCTGGTGCTGGTGCCGATGCTTAGTTGGTTCAACCCATGCACCTCCAAAGAACTTGCTTGCTTTTCCATTGCCGAGGAGCCAACTAAGAGCCGCACGATTACGTCGCCATCTAACATCAGTATTTCACTGTATACAGGTGGGCTCGCCAGGTGCTCCGGCCTGATTTGTTCAGCAACGAAAGTGCGAGCCACTGGAATTATTTTCTGTTGCTGCTCAGGTATAGGACCGATTCTGACAGGTTATTTGGATGGGAATTAGACATCTTATTCGTACCTAACAACATAAACATTCGATTTTACTGATTTCCACTGAGTGCTATGCTTACAGTCATAACAAGCGAAAATACCGCAGCACTTTCAAAATCCCATTTTGGGGCTTAACATGGGGCATTGGATGAGCAGAGTTTGAATACTTTTATTCCTCATCTTGCACGTTTGTCTTGGATGTAACCTTTGAAGCCGAGTTGACCTGTGTATTTGTTTAATGTCTCGTTGATTGAAATGTTTCGGTGAGGAACAAAAATATTCTTGCTATTCTGCAGCATAGAATCCAGTATCGGCTTTATTTTCTTAAAAAATAGTCATAGATACGTGTCTGATCCAATCACAAACAGATGTTTAAAAAAAAAGAATAAAAAATTGATACATGTCAGATCCAATTACAAACCAATATTTTTCTCTAAAAAAATAGGCATTTTGTCAGCGCGAGTTTCCTTGTAATCTAGTTTCCCTACTTGGCAGCGGTTATAATAAGACACTTGTTTTCAAGGTTCCCGGAATTTGCGATGATAAATTGTCCTACAAGTTAACAAGTGACCCGTCCTAAATTGCGCTGGTAGAGAAAATAAACCTGGCCTGACAGAATAAAATGGGTCATAATATTACCGTACCTCCCCTGACGAAATCGGTGCTTGGCCCCAGACCAGCAAGGAGTTGCTTGCTCTGGCACCAGTTTTGAGAGCCAGGAGCTGGTGCTTAGGCTGTGGAAAAGCAAAGAACTGGTGCTGAATCAGGCTCTGGCTCCGAACTAGCACTGGAACCAGCTCGGTAGAAAGGGGGTATCTGAGAAATTCGATTTAGCGCGATTCCAGTCGAACTAACATGTTAACATGCATTTTAGAAGTCCAGTTATAGTCAGACTAACACAATAATTTGATTTTCTCCAACGTAATGGAAATGCACTGAGTGTTGGCTGCTCCTCACCTGCCCCAGGGCTGCTCCTATCCTGACTCAGTCCAGCTCCAACCCTGTGATGGCAGCTCATGTCCTGCCCCAATCCTATAGAGCTCCGGACGTCACATGACTCTTTTTGTTTACGCCACCATTTTGGCAGGAAAAGCCAAAGCGAAAATGAATGGCGCAAGCGCTGATTTCAAGCCATCAGAGTTCACTGGCCGCTTTACATGCAAAGAAATTGAGCTATATAATTCAAAACTTAATAGGTTGAACATTATTGACCCTTATAATGCCTCAGGTGTGCTTTTCACAA
Organism: Gymnothorax javanicus; assembly: GCA_029692085.1. Classification (NCBI taxonomy): domain Eukaryota; kingdom Metazoa; phylum Chordata; class Actinopteri; order Anguilliformes; family Muraenidae; genus Gymnothorax; species Gymnothorax javanicus. The sequence continues at coordinate 74,353,376 of CM056193.1, read as the reverse complement.
GTATTGACTCAGCCGGATCGGACAATGTTCCAGACCTGCAGTATCCAGCAACTAGAAATACCTGATCAACTTTCCCTTCATAGAGTCTCTCAAAGCATACAAGAGCCTCGAGGGATACAAATGGATGCATTTGGCTTTGTGATGAATAGGGCCTGTGTCCACAGGAAACTTTTTTTTTGTGCTGGCTGCGTCCGTTTTAAATGCAGATACTATGAAGTTTAGCGTTGACAGCACTCAACGACCAAAACGTCCTCAGCATACAGCTTTTTCCCGCGGTGCTCTCGGCTGGAAATAGTTCAACTTTTGGAACACCGCCGGGCTCATCAATGTCATTCTCTCTCGCTGACAAATCAAAATCGTAAATTGGGAGGGACTAACAATATCAATAGTGAGAAAATTTTCCTGCTGCCACAGTCGTGTTTCTAATCAATTTGCTTGCTACAGTTTAGGTTTCCTAACTGTTCCCCATTTTGGGACATGAAGTTTGCTGACAAATTATTCAGTATCAATGTGTACGACAACTGTAGACCCCAACAGCTTTAGCTAGCTTGGTACTCTGTGATTGCTAAGGTTCCCATTTATTTTAATCTGGGTTGCTAGCTTTCCCAAAGCATGCTTGGGAGCTACATTAGCAACTTCGCTACATAGTTGGAACCATTGACTTTATTCGGTTCCAATTGCACTTTTGGGAAATGAACATTCATTACCTTAGTTGCGACAGTTATTCGTGGTTTCATTTCACTGAATAACGATGCATTTACAACGATGCATAGAGAAAATGCTCAGACAGTCTTTGCAACTTTTAGCAAAAATCACCGCTAGAGAGTAGCACTCTGTAAATATGATCATGGGCGCTTCCAGCTCTGAAAGCGCTGCCTGTGGACACGGGTCTTAAGTGCCTCTTCATCGCAGTTACGTTAGCATCAGCAACAGGGCAGAATAATGTAACTAGCTGTGGTCAACATGCATGTTAACTAGCTTGTGTCACCACGTTATCACAGTTTGAATGAATGTCTAAAGGCATTACCTATGACATAAAATTATTCACTTTTCATGAATACAATCAGCAAGTTAGCTGCTTGCCGTATGCCTGCCAGTGTTTTTAACCACACACTTTCCTGCCAATATGGCGATTTCTGATTGCATGACGTCAGCCCCCGGAGCTTTATGCCAGTCCAGTCCTGCCTTCTTTTGCCCCGCCCAACCTCCTAGTGCCCTATCATGTCTCCTTATACCCTGTCTCCTTGCATCCTGTCTCCTCGTTTCCTACATCCTAGTGCTGTGCCCTGTCTTTATTGTCCTACCCTGTCTTATAGTGTCCTTTTTTGCCTTTTAGTGTCCTATTCTGTCTCCTAGTGCCTTGTCCTGTTTACTTGTGTCCCTTTGTTCCTTCCCCCCTCCTCCCACCCAGGTCAGCCTGGGATTTCTGGGTGTTGACCCTTTGAGGGAGTACTGTTACTGTTGTCATTCTGTTAGTTGTGTCTAGTTATGTTTTGTTTATATCTTATTTTAATTTGAGTATTTTTTATTGTTCTATTTATTTAATTTAGTTTCGTTTGCATTTCCATGTTTGCTTTTTCTTGTGTCCCCACTCTTTTCTTGATTATTCCCCATTTGTAGCCACTCCCTTTCGTGCCCTGTTCTCCCATGTCTCACCTCTTTTAGTTTTCTGATTTGTTCCCTGCCAGCCTCCTCACTTGCCCTGCATTCCCTAATTAGTGTCAGTGTTCTGCAAATCTGTTTATTTTTGGTTTCATTTCAAGTTTTTGTATTTATCTTTGTATCATTTCAGTTCTGTTTTTTTTTCTATGTCCCTTGTTCCCTTTTACTCTCCCTGCTATAGCTGTCTTCACTTTGTTTGTAAATTAATTAGTGCATTGTCTTATTTGTTTCCATGCCCCAGTCATGATTCCTTGGTCTCCCCTACACCTGCCTTGAGTTTGTTTCTCCTGATTTGTTGGGTTCATAAGTTCCTGTCTTTTTCTTCACTTTGTGAGTCTTTCTTGCTTGTGAGCCTGGTCCTCTGTAGTCTTCCTCTGTTTAATTTTCTTTTGTCCTTGGTTTACAAGTTTTGGGTTTCCCTTTGTGTCCTTCTGCCTTCTGGTTTACCTGTTCTCTGGTGTTGTGTTCTGGCTCTGATATTGTTCTGCATTCAGCCCAGCTGGTTTTTGGATTTTTGCCTGTTTTTCAACTCTGATTCTTGCCCAGTGATTCTCTTCTGCATTGCCAGCTCTTGTCATTGACCTGGACTGTCTGACCCTGAGTACTGTTTCATTAAACCCGAGTGCTTCCAGTACCGGGGGCAATCAGCTAGCATCATACATACAGCATGTTTCTTAATAGCAAAATTGTCATGCGGCATATCCACTTAAAGGGAAGAAACTCGGCGAAAAGCTTACAAGTCCATAAAGGTTCATACTGTCTGTAGTACTGAATTAGATTTAACGTTCTTATTTTCCGAAAGAAAAGGTTTTATCCTACCTTAACATGTTTCGACGGAATCTTCCGTCGAAACATGTTAAGGTAGGATAAAACCTTTTCTGTCGGAAAATAAGAACGTTAAATTGAAAAGCTTACAATGCGTTTTTTTTTTACTTCACTGAACACAATTCAAGCATCAAGCAAGTAAATAAGCAGGTAGCAAAACATAAAATAAAATAATATCTGTGCTTGATCGCTAGCGTTTCTACTGAATTTGTGGTATGCATACAAACAATACATCAAATGATAGAGGAAAAAGAAAGAATCCAATGATATAAGCCTTGTAATTTTAAACTGACATCACAGTCAAAGAACAGGAAGCATACACTTTACATTCTACAGCAATGAGCAACATTTTTTTCTTATCTTTGACATTTTGTGATTAAAAAAAAAAACTGTGTTCAAGGGTAAATGTGAACTGACTATTGTTAGTCCAATGTCTCCATGTTATATTGAAACTACATCTACCAGTCTCCATGCATGCTTTTTTCCGATGCACTGCTTCCAATGAGATCAGGCCCTGAGTATTCTGCTTGCACACAATTTTTTGTATTTTCTTCTCTGTGCTTGACTTGTGGTGCTATCCGTTTTGCTGTTTGATTCTATGGGCTCAGACGTTTCCAACGAGCCCTCAACCACCGTAATCGCACAAACCTAGCTTGAGATAGAGCCTTGCGTTCCTGGTGCGTCTAACTGAGAGTCCATGCGCCATTATGCACATGTACTGAAAGAGGGCAACAATATAAATGCTTAACTAGTTTGTTTTTAGTATTTTAACTATAATTATCCACTAAGTATTCAACAGTCATTTTTCAAAGTCCTTTTCTGACTGAGAATCAGAGAGAGAGAGAGAGAGCACAGTAATACAAACACTAAATCAGGGTGCGTGATGTGTTTTGTTGACTCACTCATCATAATTACAATAAGACAGCAGTAGAACAGTCCACCCAGTTAGCGTAATGGCTAAGGCGGGGCACTCCAATGTGGGAAGACCGGGTTCAAACCTTGAATAAATGTGCGTACTTTTTGAGCAGTGGAAGCGTAGTTCTTGTATAAATAATTGCTGGGTTGTTTGTTAGTTTTATTTTTCACCATTGTTTACCTTATCTTTGTATTTATAATTTTGTGTATTTGCTTGTTTATTGAAAATAAGTCCACTCCACTGGAGTCAAATGTTATTTTCCAGAGAATATATTTTCTCTGAATGGGAAAATGTATACACACCTGGCTGAAATTTAAAGAAATAAAAAAATTGTTGTATTTAGATGGAATGTATGCCTGTAGTGACATAGAAGTGAAATTACATGAGTTTTACAATTTGCTACCTGAGAAATCTCAAATGGCGCACAGTGCCCAAAAGATGCCCAAATTGCCAATTTGGAGAGCCACCAAGACATTCGTGAACTAATAAATCTCTAATTTTCAAAAATTAAGACAAAAGCCCTATTCAGACAGAGCGACTAAGCCGGCTCTGAAACGGCTCTGCAACCGCTCCACTTTCTATCTGAATGGTGCAAGGCGTTGACAAGGGGTACTAAAGTGAGCTGGCCCTAAAACACCTCCTGATGTGTTTCAGCACCAGCAAGAAAGAGTAGCTGATACGCGTCACCTTCTGTCTGAATGGGTTAAGCCACCGCTACTACTCGTAGCCCAGTGATTCATACACAACAGGTCAGAGTTCACTGACTTCTCGCCGAAAATGTAGTTCACGCTAATTGTGCAGGTGCTGTGGCTTCTTGGTATGTAAAATTTAATTAATTTTGCAACCTTTTTTATGGTTAACTGTTCAGTTTTCATGTAAACACAGATTTCGTGCTGATGTAAATAATGCATTATTCTTGCCAATTGTGGTGTTTGTTTTGGAGCAACAGTGTTGAAATAGTACCATATTTAGCCTCCATCAATATCGAATAAAATCAGAACCTGTTCGGCTTACCGCAGTGTTTGGGTAGTGAACCATTCAAGTGCGAAAAAACGTCAAGCTTACATCCAGTCAAGAAATTTTAGAGTTTAATTTCTAGTGCTGCTGTACATGGTAATAGCATAAAACGGCGGCAGCTGTGAAACTGATGACACTCCTGCAAAATTTTTTTCGTAACCAAGCTAAGAATATAAACCAGTTGAAAACCAATTTTGGACAAGTGAATACAGTCTACACACTTCCCGTTCCGGTATCGCGAGATGAGCGAAGTTCCGAAAGTATCTGCCGCTATGTCAACGACTCCGTCTTTCTGGTCACAGTGTGAATGGTTTAAGACGGCGAAAAGGCGCAGCTGCTACGCCTATTTTTCGCTGTCTGAGAGGGGTTTCCGGAGCGATTCAAGACTGCTCTGAGCCACCTCAGATACACTTTTTTCTATCTAAATATGGCCGAAGACAAAGATTTGAAACGCCTTTACACAATTTTAAATAACGCTGATTGAAATGCACTGAATTGCTTGTCCGAATGAATGATTGTCATCTTACCTTAATGAGAATAACTAGCAACACCTGATAGTGTGGAGTGTTTTCGGAATTTTATTCTTAATTAGGAAAAATTATTGAGACCAAGTCAGGACTAATAATTGTTTAAAGCAATGTCCTGTACTTACCCAAATTTCAGTTCTGGCTATGCCACTGGGGTCATGTTTCCAACACGGAGCGAGGCCAGGCAGGGCACAGAGCGCGTGACTCGTCAGGATCTATAAAGACTCGATGTGGAGAAAGTCAAGGCTTCAGAGGGAATACCCCTGTGATGTGTGTATTCCTCTCATTAGCCCAGCCTGCTGATTTTACACGATTTGGGTCGACCTGCTGACAGAGAAATTCTGTTTGCAGTTGAACCCCGGTGACTAGAATGATACACTGGTGAACCTTAATTTTCCACCTCTGATAAGCACACTGTATTAGTTATGAGTGTTAAGTTGGCTGCACAGTCAGTTTATATTTGAATGCTTTGGTATCCTATATCAGCCAACAAAAGTGACTGAATGGAACTGATCATTACCTTCTAGAATGTTCTGGATCTGAGTCCATCGCTTTATATTTCAAAAAGAAGAAAATTAATGTTAACAGTGGATATTGATGGCTAAATTCTTTGAGGAGGTAGCAGGCTGTTTGGTATCAAAAATCCCATTCAGAATACTCACTGAATTTCCATATGTATCTACCTTGGCAGCGACTGTAAGCCTCAAGGCTTTTGTTGAAGGAACATCCCTGTAAAAAAAAAAAAAAAAAAAAGTAATTTCCTTGCAAATGACCAGAGACTGAAACAGCAGATATGCAAGGGAAAAAGGAAGAAAGAGAGAGAGAGAAATAGAGGATGGATATGGTCCAGTGAACAGAGATCTCATATTTAGGCCATGATCGCACTTGCAGTGGACAATAAGTAAGATTCATTAGGCCATTTTTTACTTGCGTCTGCCAGGATCCAAAATGAAATGTTAAATGTTTCATAGGCAAAGAAAAGGGCAGGATTTGTCTTTGTATCAGTCACCAGAGGAATATGGAAGGAGGGTGAAAGAGAATGAGAGAGAGAGAGTCCCACACTGATGGATGTTTGGGGGAGGAGGGTGGAGTATTCTGAATGATGATGGTCTAATATCATCATCCCCCTGTCAGACCTAATAGGCTTTCCCTCGCAGAAATCACTCATACAGCTCCTATATTATATGAAATCCCTGACAGCGCCATCCATTCAGTCAGCCCCGGCCAACACTCAAAACTAATAAGGAAATATGCAGTTGGAGAACCCTGAAAAATTAAACAGGTCGCTTATGAACAATTTGTTTCGCGGAGGTGTTTATTATATTTATTGAATATTGAATCGTTGATGTGCTCTGCTCAGTATCACCACAACCCCCAACAAGACAGCATTCACAAAGCGCTGACTTTAGGGCTTGAGGGACTGCTGTCATTGCTTCTCTGTGAAAGAACAAAAAAAAAAAAAACATTTTATGCTCAGTAATGTTTGCCGTTAGTACCTTTTTCTCTTATCCTATCACAATTCCTGTTTATTCCTAACTTTTCTTTTCTCTCTTGACAGCTGTATACCAGACGAGAATCACGTTCCTGGAAAATGTGCGTTGTTTTTGTTTGTTTTGTTTGTGGCGGTTTGTGCGTAGTTTTGCACACTCTCCCTCCAGATGGAGGAGTCTTGCAAACTGGGGTTTCAAAGGCAAGTATGAGGTCATCAGCAGCTCTGATTCACCACTACGACTCTTAGAATCAAACAATCCAAAAAATGCCTATAAAAAGTTACCAATAATTGTCACATGCGTGACATCGCATTGATGCATGAAATTGAGCCCAAATAAAATAATACACTGTGAATTAGTACTGCCTTCTCGGTAAAACTGCAGTAACAAGTCCTCACATAAAGCATCTCTACACTTTCAGTGTACATATTCAAGTACATTCAGAATGCAATGAGTCAATCAACACACATTAAGAGTTTAAGCTAGAGCTTAAAATGACCATGTCCAGACTGATATTTGCTACCATCACTACATATGCTCTACCATTTTTAAAATGAAATACTTTTTATGTAAGCTTGCTGTTAGCTTAAGAAATGAAATTCACTTGTACTGTATGTCATATGGATTGTTTGTATCTGCTAAATGACTAAATCATAATTGTATATTGCTTCAACGCTGTTTTTTTTTTTCTTTCTTAATACAGTGCAACACTGTTTGGCAATGCTACAACTAGAAATAAGAAATTATCATTATAGCTTGCTAAATCTTTTTGGATGTCTACAACTGCATGTACCAAAAATTAAGCTGAAAAATCATCAGTCTTAATATGTGTTCCACATGGGATGGTATTGCTCATTATATTCCATCAAAGGATGATGTGGGAGTTATTTGTTCATTTAATTACATTCAAGGTAATCTTTATTTGTTTTAAAACTAGTGCTTTCGCACAATTATTATGAAACACAATTGAAAATTTTCTGACATTTTCATCCTTACAAAAGTATTCTTCCAAATGGTGATTGTATTGATGAATTTACTCTTTCCTAAAGATGACAGGGATTATTTAAAATGGTACATGCAGGAATATGAACCATAATACTTACTTAATGTTTTCTGTGTTTTATTTTTCAAAATATTCAAATTCAGTTTTATTCCCGAGCCAAAGTACGTTCTTAATTAGAGTTTAGAGAGTTTTATATCGTCATTAAAACTGACGGCATAAACCAAGGCACTGCTGGAACAGACCCCTTGGAAAACAAGAATTTCATTTGTTCTGAAAACAATAAAGTTTGTGTTTGCTCAACCGTCTCGCACAACCAAAACAACAGAGGATTCTAATTTTAGAGATGCAACTGAAAGTCAGCCTATCCTGTTCACACAGGAAGAGTGTGCAACGCACCTGTCATCACTCTCTCCATCTCAATAGTTGATCAGAGGACACTTTATATGCTCTTACTCGGCTGCTATCTCAGTCCCCGCATTGCAGATCCTACAATTCGATCCAGGCTTTAATCATTGGTTTTGTCTTCATAACATATACCCCCCACCCAGGGAGGCTGCCTTCTCAATAAAAGACTGTGTACGACTGAAACTTTCCACAAGTCTCATCAAATGTTACTTCTTTTCTGCCGTCATCTTCTATTATCAGTCATGTGGCACGAAAGAGCTGGTCCTCATGCATTAGGCGAATTGCTGTTTCATTTTTATGCTTAGAAACACATTCGCATGTCCCTGAGCAGTAATCTGTAATGATAGGTCTCTCCCTGTTCTTGTTTTTTTTTTTTTTTTTTGTTTACTATGAATGTGCAATTTTAGTTGACCCTCATTGTCGATCTTCTGCCCAAAGTCTCAAAATTTCGTCTTGATGGAAAGCCACTCAGAATGTGCATCATCAAAGTCCCCGCCATCTAACTCAAGTTGAATAGCCCGCTTTAATGAACCATTTTATTCTTATTCATAATGAGCCGCCCACGCACACACACACACACACACACGCGCACGCATGCACACACCTACATACACACACACACACTCACACACTCACATACCGGAATTCCAGTCATTATTTTGTGTAGCCCCATGTTTACCATTATGGGGGACAGAACTAACTATATCCTGGCTAGCATTGTGTTGTTACATCATAAATTAATCCACATGAGAGAGAAAAAAAGTTGCATGTTTCAAAGGTCAACCATCCCACAATTAATATAATAATTCTTCCAAATTTGCAAAAGAAAAATGCTGAATACTGTTACAAATGATAAAAGGCAATGCAAAAAAACTCAACAGCTTAAAGGTTATTCAAGCTGTAGAAAACAAATATTGCTTGCAATACAAGACCTAAGCCTTTTGCTGCTCATTCAGGTCCAAGAACACACAGTTGTATTACAACGGCATTATGTAGCATTTCTGTTTTTCTTCTATCTTTCTATGTTCATTCCATAAATGCTGTTTAACTTGGTCCACTATGACTTGGACCACTGAACAGTGAATAGGCTACTGTGCAGCTGATCACATTCAAAAAGCCACAGTTTTTTTGTGGTTTGCCTTGTGCATGAAGAATGCAGTGTTTACCCATAATCACTTTCAAAACACACAGGGAGTGAGTACAGAAAAACCAGTCAATTAACAGATACTCTATTCCTGGTATCCGATCGATGTAGATACAATTACAGCGACACGCGCTGCTTAGGTTTCATTGCTACCTGCCTTTTGTGGGACGTCACCTGTCGACAAAAGCCTCTTTGAGATCAAAGCCTGAGATGCACAAAAACCCAGATGACTGGTCGTTAGGAAAGAAAGAGGTGACACAATCACCTGAGCCCCAGGTACGCACACACCTGACGCAACCTCCCAACCGCTTGTGTAAACACACTGGAGGCAAGCGACCCTGCGTCATATTGCAAGTGTTGATAAGCATGGGCTTGCCAAAGTGGAGGGTGTTCCACGCTCTCTGGTTTTCTTTGTGGAGTTAGCCTACGATACTGTAACAGAGAAGAGCAGAAAAGAGATGTCTGTCATCAGTTGTGGCCGCAAACATTTGCGCGCCCGCCTGCCAGAGAGAAACGAGCCAGGGCAGCTGGCCGCTTGGGCAGGAAGGCAACCGCTCCATGTCAACACTGCGGAGGCCAAACAACCGCCAACAAAGTGCTAAACGAACACGCAATGTTCAGTGTGTGTGTGTGTGTGTGTGTGTGTGTGTGTGTGTGCGTGTGTGAGTGCATGTGTGTATGTGACATTTTCTCAAAGTCATTATACAAGTGATGACAAGGCCAAAATTACCTGCTGTTCTCTCACCTGCTGTTTTCATTCTCAGTCTGAATTTCTGTGCATGTCTTCATTTCCTTCGCACACAAGCACAGGGACACACAAACACACTGGGCCAAACAAACACATAGACAAATATCATTCACATACACTCCCCAAAGATCAGTTGATATACCAAAAACTTGTTTCATTGAGAAGTTTTTTGTTTCAAAGTGCATTGGGTGATTCACCTTTCCAGTTATTTCTTTTTAATGACCTTTGTTTTTATTTATTTCTCACATATAACAACACAGATAGGAAAAACATAAAATGAAAGTAAAAAAGTAAATAGGACTAAGAGTCCTGTAGCTTACTGGCAAGCAATCTTATAGTGATGATACAAGTTATGAAAATTTCATGTGAAGTTTGACTTTCAAATCACTGAAGATCAATGTAAAGGTCACTAAATAAAGGTTCACATACATTTCTAAGACATCCAGTAATACAATACTAAGATCTAAAGCAGTTTTGGTGGTACAAGTCATTGAAAATTCAATCTGTCAATCGTGAACTTTAAAGGTCACAGAAGGTCAAGTTGAGATCAGCAAATGGACTTCATGTATGACTTTCTAAATGTCTCTATACAAACTTTGGCTCCATCTGTGACCATTTTGATGATACAAGTTATTGTAATTTCACTGTTGAGTTTGACCCTCAAAGGTCACTGACAGTCGAGTAGAATATCACCAAAAAGAAAATTCATAAGTGACTTCTTAGATGTTTGTAACACAAACCTAGGCTCCATCTGTGACCATTTTAGTGACACAAGTCATTGAATTTTCACTCGGTCACATTTGACCTTCGAAGGTCAATATGAAGTTCAAATATGACTTCCAATATCGTCACCCTATTAAAATAATGGCCTAAGTCATTTTTTTCAAGTTTTTGGGAAAACACAAAAAACTTCACCCAATGCAGAGCAAGAGATGATACAGGCCAAAAACAAATTTTCATCAAAAAATGACTTAGGCCATTATTTTAATAGGGTGAGGATATGTCACTAATACAAACTTAGGCTCGATCTGTGACCGTTTTGGCAATACATGTCATTGCAATTGTAGTATGTCAAGTTTGACCTTCAAAGGTCACCAACAGTCAGGTTGAATGTCACCAAATGAAAATTCATGTGTGACTTCCATTCAGTCTGTGATACAAGCTTAGGCTTTATCTGTGACCTTTTTAGTGATAAAAGTCATTGATTTTTCACTATGTCAAGTTTGACCTTTGAAGGTCAATATGAAGGTCACCAAATGAAAGTTCATGCATGACTTCCTAAACGTCTCCAATTTAACCTACGCTCTTTCTGTAACAAATTCGCTGATATAAGTCATTGAGATTTCACTGTAAAGTTTGCCCATTGAAGGTCACTGGAGGTCAAGTTCAAGGTCACCAAATGAAACTTCATACATGATTTCCTATATGCCCACAATATAAACCTAAGCTCTATCTGTAATAGTTTTGGTGATAGAAGTCAATGAAATTTCACTATGTGAAGTTTGACCTGCGAAGGTCACCGAAGGTGAAGTGCAAGGCCATCAAATGTAAGTTCATATCTGACTTCCTATAAGTGATCAATACACATACATTCCCAATCTTTAATATTTTCAAACCATGAGGCCCTTAAAAATTGTAACATTTTGCTTGACCTCAAGTTTGACCTTTCAAGATCATCTGAGGTCAACTTTAATACAGCAAAAATATAGGTAACATATGACTTCCTATATGTCAATAATACAAACTTAACCTCTATCTGCAACCATTTAGCTTCCACAGGCGATTTTGCCCATTCTCTATAAGACCCACTGTTAAAGTACAGCGCCCCCACTAGACCCACTTCTGTCGATTCAATCAAAATGGTGCTCACACTGTACATTGACAGTACCAAGGTTAGTTGATTGCCTGATTTAGACAAAACTTTGTCACGCAGTTTTTGAAAAATACATTTTTAAACACTTCTCAGTCCTATCTTTAACATAGGGGCCAAAATTTCAAGGGCCCATAAAACAAGCAAAAATGATTCAATCAAAAATCCGAAGAAAAAACAAACATCTGGAGATATGGTCTAGTAGTATATTATGGCAAATTTACACGAGAATTCAACAGGCCAAAAAAAAAAAAAATAAAAAATGTTCCAGATGACAGACTACGGACAACGGACACCACACCACGACAATAGCTTATCGGCCTATAGGGCCGGAAAGCTAAAAACAATTAAAGTAACTAAAACATGTGGTAAGCAGTAAAAATTATCAACACTGTAGATTTAGCATGTTTTGCCTCTAAATATATTTTTCACAGCCCCATATAAACAGTATACTTATTAGCTTGGTTTCCACTATTCCAGGAAGTTGATGGGACAGCCTATTGTGTCGTGCGGTTAATTCATCCTTGGACACCCGGGGCCCGTTTCTACATGCTTGTCAGGGCGTCAAACGTGTGAATTAATGAAAAATGCGTTAACCTGTTGCATAACTAACCTGTTGCATAACTAATAACATTTACCAACAAACTTTTGCGTAATTGAAGTGTTAAAGGAGGAGACAACACCTCGGCAAAGTATCTTTCAGCGGAAAGTAGAATTCTTGAAGTGTCTAAAATGCATAGTTTTATAAATTTTAATTTGGTAATGATCCAGTGCGACACATTTTTCAACTGGAAAGTCTTCAAATCTGCGTCAATACCAGGGGCAGACATTTTTACTTGAGGAATCTAAGGCTGTGTTCAGAACGCACACTTGTCCACTTGCTTACTCACTCTCTATATTGTTTTCAATGTAGAACATTCACTACACAGTGCCCTATATAGTGGGTGAGTGTGCATTTCAAACTCATTATCCAATCAAACGCCAGTGCCCCGGTGCTTGTGCTTCAGTCATTCTCTTACGTGACGTCAGTTGTTCTCTTTCCTTTCATCCGAGCCATAGACTAGTTCAAAGGGCCTTCAGTAAGCTCTCCCTTTACGGCTTGGCTGCCTGCAAGCTGTTTTTAATTAGGCTGGCCTGATTAACAATCAAACAATGTATAGACTGAGCGACCAAGACCAATACATGACCTATAATTAGAAATGGTAATGAAATGTGAATTCCCATTGCCTACATTTATATAATTGATATGGCATTGTAAATCCAAAACTTTCGCTGACTTTGCAGCATTTATTTTCGCTGTCCTTAGGATTGTCACACAGCTGTGCAACCTTACAGCGCCCTTTAGCTGTGACATAATTCAAAATAAAGAACGAATTCCCACAGCCACGCTAACTATTTTCCACAAATCTGTGCCACTTAACGAGCGCTGAAATTATGAAGGCATATTGATATTGTACATCGTCAAGTACGCGCAGAAGACGCCTCATAATTTTGTGGTGCAATGCATAACAATGCTATCAAAAGTAAATTAGACTGTCGTCGGTTTTTACCAATTAGTGTGAGCAACTGTGGCTAATCAGGAGATAAAAACTGCGAGAGGTTAAGGTTATTAAGCATTTTTAAAGGTGAGGTTTCCGAGGATCAAATTCAAAATCAGAAGATTCCCCAAGTAAAAATGTCTGCCCCCTGGTATTGAAGCCAATTTGAAGACTCGCAGGTTTAAAAATGCGTCGCACAGGATCATTACCAAATTAAAATTTATAAAACTCCGCGTTTTAGACACTTCAAGTATTCTACTTTCCGCTGAAATATACTTTGTTGAGGTGCTGTCTCCTCCTTTAAGTGCCCTTCTTTTAGCACGGACAAAAAAGGTGCAAGTTGGATGGTGGGTAAGTGATTTATCCTTAGTTAACAATAGTTTGAGAGCAATATTGTTAATTAACACATTATTTACATTCATCACATGAACAAATACGCCAGCTAGGACTTATCCAAAATCCTCATACTCTGGACAAAGAAGAAGAATAGGAAGGGCGTTGTGGAGATGGCCTTAATGAAAGAGATCCGAAAGTGTATCGGCCAGGTGTTAATCCCTTTGAGGAATACAACCCTCAAAAATTAATTCCATGATATCGGTTCTACAGCAGCAGCTGTCATAGTTATTTTCATGTTATCTAAGTATTACTTGCTTCTAAAGAACAACCACATGCTTTTCTAGGTTTGTTTGGCTCTCCGCTATTATGCGTCTGGGGGTTTGTACTCACTTATTGGTGATTCCCAGCATGTTTCACAATCAACAATGTGCAGGGCTGTTCTGTCATTCACAGACTTCCTTGCTGAGAACCACGAATTACATGTCCGTTGGCTACGTGAGGACTTGGGATATGAATTTTACATGCTGCATCGGATGCCAAGAACAATAGGATGCATTGACGGGTGCCATGTACTAATCAAGTCTCCCGCCACTGATGAGCACTTGTTTGTGAACAGGAAAAAAGTATCATTCTCTGAATGCAATTGTAAGTATGCAAATATCCCTTTTATATTATTACTTTCATGTTCATTTGTAATATACAACAATATAATGAGTGCATACAACTTAACCCTTAAATGCCCAACTATAGTAAAAGTTGAAAGAAAAATCAATGTATTCTGTTAATATGTCATGGGGACGGGCTAATAACAACCCAATAGCAATTTTTAATTTTTGGTGACCTTTGACCTCATTTTAGTTTTGTGACATATATGTCACAATGGGCATTTCGGGGACCTTATTGCTAAAATGACTTGAATGATAAAACAGTTGACATATAGCTGAAGTATTAGGCATAGCTTATTTTTCATTAGCTTACCTGTTTGTCTACTTTATCCAGTAATGAATGGGTGCTGATCTATCATGTGGATTCCACCATGGGGGCGGCCATATTGGAAAGGTTAGCTGGTGCAGCCAGTGTAGTGTCAGTTCCACTTTTATGCATCAGATGGCAGCACAGATGGTCTAAATATGTCACTATGGGCATTAGGTTGCAAAATTTATGTGGGGTCAGTGGTTTTGACAACCCCCAAGATCGTGTGAAAAATTTGTCGCAGGGGGCATTTAAGGGTTAATTTGGGGTCGCAGATGTTTCAATACACATGCATGTACCTTCAAGCAGTATTTCCCCTCATAATTTGTATAATGATGGAATACTGATATGCATTTAGTATCAAATATGTTACTATGTATATTCCTCAACAGTTTGTATGTGATCATAAATTGCGCATAACCTTCACACACACTGTCATGCCCAGTTCCATTCATGACTCATTCTGTTTCTGGATAAGTGGTCTGTGCATGGGTTTGGAGAATGGCCATGCCCACGGTTACCATTTGCTTGGTGATTCTGGTTAAGTAATGTTGAAAACATAACCACTATAATAATAATAATAATAATAATAATAATAATGACACCAGTGATGATGGTGATGATAAATGCATTTTTTAATTATAATACTTTTTATTGTTTTCTATACACGCTTTGCCCTGGAACATTATCTCTTAACCCCTGTGCTCCATCCTGAGACAAGAGCGCAGAGAATATTCAATCAGTCTCATAAGCGCTCTCGCAGTTTAATAGAACGAATGTTCAGATTGCTGAAAATGAGGCTTAAGTGTGCGCTTATTTTCTCTCAAATGATTACCTTCTACAAAAATGTACAGAAACTGTCATTACTTACTTTCGGTGCTGTGGACATTTGAATCCTTGCCAAAAAAAAAACCAAAAAAAAAACCAGATGTTCTTGAAACAGGTTTTAGTTGAAAATGACATTTTATCCAAATATCAGTCTGGTTTTAGGAAGTGACATAGCACTGTCACTGTTACCCTCAAAGGAATAAAAGACATAATTGGGGCAATAGACTGCAAAAAAATTTGCTTGGCACTATTTATTGATGTATCAAAAGCATTCAGTACCGTTGACCACAGTATATTGATCAATATCCTTCATCACATCAGCGTAAGCAAGCAGCATCTTGGTTTGGCAACTATTTTTCTAATAGAAAGCAGTGTGTTCAGTTGGCAGGATCTAAGTCCTCTTTTCTTCCAGTTTCAAAGGGTGTGCCACAAGGTTCAATTCTAGGGCTAATATTGCTCTCTATTTACGTCAACAATTTATGTGAAAACCTATGCTATGTACCATTTTTATGCCAATGATACAATTATTTACTGTTGCTCGTCATCTGTTGTAAATACCTTTGAATTATTACAATCTGTATTTGATGTTGTTCAGCTTTGCTTACAGAAATTAAAATTGGTTTTAAATGCAGACAAAACTAAACTTACGATGTTATCAAACTCTGCTGAATTATCGCCAAATCTCCCGAACATTCTGACCACTCAAGGAGAAGTAATTGAACTGCTATGCAGTTATTAATACTTGGGCTTTGTCATTGATCGTCAGTTATCTTTGAAGTCTCACATTGCCAAACTGGTTTCTAAGCTCAAGGTGAAATTAGGCTTCTATTTTTGAAACTAATCTTGCTTTTCATTTAGAGCTAGAAAATATCTTGTATCAACAACCAAAGGAGCCCTGTGAATTTGTGCGGAGGACGTCGACCTCGCTACGTCGGCCGACCATAAAAATGCGCTGTTCAGTCAGTGAATACTACCATTCGAAGATGCAACGCATTTCTCCAATTGGAGCGACCTGATATACAATACGGTACATCGCAAGGCGGATATGATTGTCGATAATGATGGATCAAAGTTCAAAATGTAGACAAGAGAACTTCTGCCCATAACCGCGCGTGGTCGAACGCTAGCCAATATAATTACGATTTATAGTGTTTAGTTCCAAGACACGAACTCCGGCTTTCACTTGAATTTAGCATTTATTTGAATTTTGCGGTATTTTCATGTTCATATCTGTGCATCTATGATGGTATTCCACTGCGAAGCTGCGCAATGCTCATCACATTCCGACATGCATGCATTGGCTTGGCGAAGTTAGTCTGATTACCGGAATAGTCTTATTACTTATTGCTCAAGACCACAGCAGGAGAATGCTACTTGGTAATCAACGCACATCCTCCAACCTGGCACTAGCTACACGAGTATCACCATACCATTTGAAGAAGAACACTTCACAGTCCATGAGGATTCACTGGGAAACCATCACAGCTGTAAATGCCCACAGCTGTAAGTGACCTTGTAAACAGATGGACAGAACAGAGAACAGAAGTGTATTTATTATCTATGACAGGAGTCCTTCAAGAACTGACGTTACAGTGGTACTTTGTGTCTGGCTTGTATGTCTCTGTTGATGTGGATCAGCAAAGAAGGCCTGAAAGAGATCTTGATGCATGAAGGGGAAGTTAAAATGGTATTTGTGCTTCTTTTTACTTGTTTAAAGCCCCACTAGGTAGGAATCCCAGTTTCGTGCGCTCTAGCGGCAACTAAAGGCCACTAGAGCAAGTAGAAGCGCATCACCGCTGTCGTAAAACACACAGAGCGCTGTTGCCGGCTGATGTCCCCCGTGAGAACGTGCCTTTTTTTTTTTTTACACCCTGAGACTTGTGGAGCTGGAATCAATAAAGTTATTAGTTATGATTGTGTTCATGGCCGGATCTAGGGGGGTGCAGGGGTGCGGTACGCCCCCCCAGATTTTTACCGCGTCTCCCAGCGCCTCCTGACTTACTAACATATATTTTAGCGCAATTGAAAGGAGAGCGTAATGCAAATTCAATGAGAATGAAACACGATAACCCCCCTGGTCAACAAAATGAAACGCGATCTCTCCCCCCCGTCAACAAAATGAATCGCGATTCCCCCCCGGTCAACAAAATTAAACACGATGTCCCCCCCGTCAACAAAACGTCTCTACCCCCAGCAATTTTCATTGCACCACCAGTCGAAGCAGGCTGCAGCCGGCCCTTTATGCGCAAGCGCCGCTCCTAAGAGTAACGTTAGCAGACGTAGTAGCTATTGTAACCTCAAAACGGGACAATATCAATAGATTGACGGTACAACACCAGCCTACAAAGCGGATATGGCCTGTCTTTGCTTTCAAACAATAGTTGCTAGTAAGTCAACAACTTTTCTCACCCCGAAGCATAAAGTTCACTATAAAAAACACTCCGAAAAGGGGCTAACTCTGCCGGTGAAATGTTAATGCTACCTCGACTAACCTTGTTTACATTATTTGAATGGGCTTACAATCAGTTACGTTTTGATAACCCAACTCATATACATATAACTCACCTCTCAATCAGCAACACTGCCAGCTTGGCGTCCAACTTGCAGCCCTCTTTTGCCATGAGCTCTCTCCACTGTGAAAAAGCCGGTCCAATATTAACTCTGGTTTTGTGCCGTGCACGGTCACTCTCCCTTTTTTTTAATCCTGGCTTCCACTAACACCATCCTTTTTTGCTTTTTTGCCTCAGCCGTCTTTCGAGACACGATACCGGGCTAGCGGGCTAGCCTAGCTGCCTTCTCCTTATGCTCCTTATCCAAAAGCTCATGTGTGCCATAAAGCAGAATGTACGTCTCGCAAGAGTGCGGGACCCGCGGTCGAAAGTTACATAGTTCCAGATGCAGGCCACCAGGTCCCTCTGTGGTAATGGGAGAGATGCCAATCTCACTGTAATAATCCAGCCCACCAATAGATAGACTTTGAAACTGATATTTTAAGGTGAAATTCCAACCTAGTGGGGCTTTAATGCATAGCATATCAAACAAAAAACTCTGCACTTGATCTGTTTATGGCAAGATCTGCAGCTTCAGGATTGTTCTCCAAAGCTACATGCAGTGGAATTGTTGAAAAGCAGTGGTTCCCAAACTAAATCCTGGTGGATTCCTGCGCAATACCAAAATTGAGGGGCTTAGTGCTAAAAGTACTGAAGTCACATTTTCACATACCGTGAGGTAAGGATGGGAAAACATCTTTTATAGTTACCCAAGTGCACTGCCTCACTTCTCTCAAAATAGACATTCTGTGACTTAAGTACTTTTAGCCCTGGTGTTTTTATTTTAACAAGTTGTTAAGAGCCAGAGTCTGTAACTTTGGACCAGCTCATAGAAGGGGGTGATATATCACGTTCCAGTAGGCCACTGAAGTTTTTTGTGGGGGTAGATATTTTTTCCAAACTGACAAAAATTACTTTTTTTATCAGAAGATCCCTTCGGGGTGGATATTACAGCCCTTTTTAGGGTAGGGGTGAAAAGGGCCAAAATAGTGATGTAGTCAAAATCTGGAATTTGACCTTTGAATATTTTGGTGCGCCCTCAGTGACCCTCCTTGATCTTATGGTATATGAATGTATGGGTAGAGTTCTTTCATTTAGCATTATAATTTTCAAGGTTTACTGAGGGCGCCGCCCATAGGTGGCGCTTCAAATCATGACATTTTGCATTTTGGGCTACATTTGAGACCCTCCCAGGGCCTGCGCCCTCATTAAACCTTGCTTATTTATGTGTATTTGGATACATTGGGCCTGTTTCTTTCCAAATTTGCATAAATAGTTGTGGCTTAGTTGGGGCGCTTTTGCATAGGTGGCGCTTTTTATGGCAAGAACGCGATTTTAGGCGATTTTCATTTGGCCATATCTCAGTGCGCCCCCTATGGGTTTCAGTGAAACTTGTTTTATTGTGTTTCTCTATATCTCTACTATTCATGATGAAAATATGAAGAAGGCTTTTTGCCTCTTTGTGCTAAAACGTTCACACCAGATCACACTCCACTTTAATCCAGAAAGACAAAAGGTTAGTTCTCCAATGCTCCAATAGGCGGCTCATATGGCAGGTGGCAGCACTGCTGCGACCACATGTTTTGATGGCATGTTCAGAGAGTGAATAGAGCTGTGGAAATCCTGCTTTATCACGAACATCTTATGATTTTAAGACCTGCGCGCAGTACATCGTTCCATCTTTACCTTGTGGGATATTGTGCTAACGATTAGTTTTGCTCCCAAGATATTAGATCATATATTTCTGATTACATTGTTGAATGGGTGTGGCCTGTGTATATGCATAATGCATGCAGCAATGCAGAATGTAAAGACAGGGTCCTCAACCCCCTCTGAAAAGTACTATGGTTACCGCTATGGTTTGAAGTAATGCAGAATACTTTGCTGCATGACTCATTTGATGAATATGAATACTATAAGGACCCCCAAGGACCAAAAAGCTAGGTTTGCCTCTGCTTTGGTGAATACAGAGTTTACTAATACTTCATGTCTCTTCTTTTATTTTATTTCAGTTTTAACATTTTAAAAATTGTTGCTTTTTTGAATAAGTTCTCTTGCCTCAATGCTCTGAAAACGCTCAAATAATTCTCGCCACTGGTTGGTGGGGACTAAAACAAAAATGGGCATTTTTCGGTGGTGGTGCTTGATTGTGACATACATCAAACTTTGGCATGTAAAGGGTTAATGAGTTAAAAAGCCTTCTTGAAATTTTTATAATTAATAGCAGAGATATAGACAAACATAATAAAACAAGTTTCACTGAAATCCATCGGGGGCGCACTGAGATATGGCCAAATGAAAATCGCCTAAAATCGTGTTCTTGCCAAAAGAAGCGCCACCTATGCAAAAAGCGCCCTAACTAAGCCACCACCATTTATGCAAATTTGGAAAGAAATAGGCCCAATGTATCCAAATACACATAAATTAGCAAGGTTTAATGAGGGTGCAGGCCCTGGGAGGGTCTCAGATGTAGTCCAAAATGCAGAAAGTCATGATTTGAAGGGCCACCTATAGGCGGCGCCCTCAGTAAACCTTGAAAATTATAATGCTAAATGGAAGAACTCTACCCATACATTCATATACCATAAGATCAAGGAGGTTTACAGAGGGCACACAAAGATATTAGAAGGACAAAGTCCAGATTTTGACCATGTCACTATTTTGGCCCGTTTGACCCCTACCCTAAAAAAGGCTGTAATTTCCAGCCTGAAGGGATCTTCTGATAAAAAACGTAATTTTTGCCAGTTTGGACGAGATATCTACCCCCACAAAAATCTTCAGTGGCCTACTGGAACATGATATATCACCCCCTGGTTCATAGTTGCAGACTCTGGCTCTTAAACTCGGTGCTTTCAATGTGACATTAAATAAACCTTTCAGCCGCATTCTGTCAGAAATAGCTATGTATGCAATGAAGAATGAAATGCCTGTGGGTATGTAATGCTTTTTGGTAAATAATACAAACAATGCATACACTTTTAATTTGCATAAAATGATGTTGCATAAAAGAGGTTATTTATCTATAGCTGATCAAATTCAAGACAGAGGTGAATCAGGTGGCTTTTATTGGTGAATGTCTAGACACCTGGTCACTAAGATTTCAAAGACAAAGCAAATAATGAGGTTGTAAACCTGGATGGTGTTGAAATATTTAAGGGAAAAATTCAAAATCAATGTATCACCTATTCAACAACTGCTTTGTCTGTTTTGTTCCCTCCTTTTTGATTGCAATATTGGTTAGAACAAAAACTAGCATACACAGTAGGGCTGCCTGGACTGAATTTGGGAACCACTGCAGCATCGGACCACAAACCTGCCCGTCTCAAAATATGCATACAATTACTTAAAGTGTCGTCATTTCAGTGGATTTCCATAAGCATATGGTGAACAATATTTCTCTCACGTTTTGATTTGCAGTGTATGAAACACATACCCCTGAAAACTGATTGGGCAGTTTTGCATGAACCTCAGCCTCATTCACCTGGGGCCACCGACTGAAAGCAGTGAATCCCTTAAATACAATACATGAAAGTGTTTTCCCCAACAGTTGAAATAGATCGGAAAAAGGCGGTTTAGCTCATCGTGAGTCTGTTTCAGTAACCCCAATCTCGGGTCATCCAGACCCTTCCAAAAGCAATAAATCAAGGCGTCACCTCTCTGACGTGACTGGCCTTTCTGTCACCACACTGAGAGCATCCAGCATTCCGCTGTTTCCTCAGCATTGCAGCTGACCTCCAGTCCAAACAAATGCCCTGTCCTCACCCCTCACATAGGTTTGACGGCTCTCATTGCACGTGAGGAGTGATTGCATCCGAGTGTCCCGCACTTTTTGTCCCACTTCCTTCTCTCTGCTCCCTGAGCCCTCCAGATCTTGAAGTCATGGACATTCTATATTTTCTTTTCTTTGCATCAAGAGTGAGCACAAATATAATCTGCAAATTAAAAAATAGAAATGAGGAAAGTACGAATAGGATCTGAGCTAATGGTGAGGTTATTTTTAAAACTATGTTTAGAATGTAATTCAACTAGATAACTCGGTCACCACAGGGGCCGAGTCATGTATCTCCCCGATATCCATGAGAGATCACTTGCAAATTTTTACAGCCTCAATGTTCCTGTTTTTACTCCTGCTATAACATTAATATGCGTCCCCGTACATGTATATATATGTAAATGTGGCTCAAAATGAGCAGGAACGCAAAATCTGCAAAAAAAATTTTTTTTTGACGAAATGGCAGCCGGTGGCCATATTAGATGTCGGAAATTGCCGAGAATTGATCTTGAGCATTGCCAAATAAACATCTTTGACCATGCAAATTTAGAAAAAATCCTATTAACTTTGAAGCCTCCAGAGCGTGGAACAGAAAATCTCTGTGGCGGTGGCAGCCCCGGAACTAAACCGTAGTACAGTACCAGCGTGGATAAAGGTACCGCTAAAGTTAACGAGAAGTTGGCTTCCCGTTTTCGTCCATCTTTCTCTGATCGGCCTGGCGGGTGGTATAGGATTACAACAGGTGTCGGTGTAGTCCTGGCAGGCAGAACTTGGGGGGACTGTCGATAGGGGAGAGCGGTTTTTGGGTATGACTGGTGTGTACCAGATGTTATTGCAGGCCTTGAATTATGGCAAGAATAAACTACCACAACTGTTTCGGATACAACTTATTTACAAGTCAATCGATATTTTTGTTATTAGAGTTTTAAAATATCTAATTCTATAAGAGGCAGTTAGAAGTAGGAGTAGTCATGAAGTAGAAACGCCTTCCTTATGGATAACAACTTATGCATTTATTGTCACAAAATATTTATTAATACATTTATAATTTCTCGTTGGATGCCCAAAATTTTAAATCTTGCTCGTGTCACTGTAAATGTCGATAATTTGCCGTGGCGAAATATTGGTCTTAATAATGTAAGATATTGGCTTGCACACAGTTTGCAAATTGATAACTATACCATTAAATCTGAATATAAATGTTTTACACAGTATACCTAAGGCGGATAAGTGATCATTTCTCACAAATATGAAAACAAAATCAGTCCCGCTGTGAGAACAGTTTTTAATCCGCGCTACCCCATGACACTTGCAACTGAGAAGGGCTTTATCGCGTTAATTTGTCGGTAACAGCCAAAATTTATTCTTAGCTCTCAAATTATGAGTAAAAGGCGACAAAAGTAAGCACACTTTACGTTCAACCGTTTGATCCGACTGAACAAGTCACTGCTCTCTTGACTGAGAGTTGTTCGCCTTATAGCCTACACAACGAGGACTAAAACCTCCGGATTTCCAAAGGCCGAAACATTTCTTGTGGACTTAGGAAAAAGTGACACCGTTATTGTAAGTTACAAGTACATAGATATTTGCGTATTTTATTTCTATTTTCAGAAGTGCGGGTTTTGTTCATAATTTACATAATATTAAAGTGGTGTCAAAAAATGTTGTTGTTGTTTCGCTTTCTCCGATAACGGCGCTTTAGAACTAAAGGTTTCATTTCTTAATTCTTATTGGCAAAAATTACGGCAAAAATAAATGAATTTACAGACATTAACTTTCCTGGAAATAAATATATCGCCAACTGCGCGAAAGAAAATCTGTAGCAAAAATTACTTCAGGCATTTACACTATACTACAAATATAATGGACGTCATGTTGTCCGACGAAAAAAATTTCAACGCTGAACTTATTTGCACTTTGTTGCAACGGGGATTTACACTAAGATATGTGTGAAATGGCCGGCCAACATGCCTTTTCACTCTCTCTACTTTTCGGTTCAGTGAGCAAGGCACGTTCACCTGACTTTCGGCTGACACGTGGCCAACAGCGCGTTGGCGAAAGTGGAACCTTTATCCACGCTGGTACTGTATTTCTCGACTATCGTTGTTGGGGAGATACAAATATTACATGCAACACTCTCTTTGAATATGCAGTGAAATACAAATGCAATATTTGTATGTAATTGGACTGGTTTTTCAGGGTTCTCATATACTGTAACTGCATGGGATGAGCTATTTCAAATATGAATTAATTTGGCAATAAAGGTAGTTGTAAGTAACCTTCAACTAATTTTCTTATTCCAGCTCAGTAGTTCAGAACCAACGAAGATGTATTATCCTAATAGCACCATACACTATTTGCCAACACTAATTCCTGACTGTGATGGATTTAGAGAACTAATGTTTGCTCTACCTCAACTGGATGACTTTAGGCTTCTTCAGGGCATGTTCCATTACTTGCCAATTTAAACCTTATTGCAGTCATTTGATTCGAAACATGCTCACCAATTCACCTTTTGGTCTCCATTATAAGAAAATATCCATGCATTATTTTGTGTAATCTTGCCAAAGATCTTTGTTCTGTAAACATGGAAATCTTGAAGCACCTACTTTTAGGCATTCTGTCAAATGTGAACCATTTTAAATCTGGACAAATAAATGTCTTGCCTTTTTCTCTGTCTTCTGAACCAAGAGTCAAACTTCTAAGAAAATATGTTGCCGTTAATCCAAGGGAGACCCACAGGGAAAGACGTCTGTTTTCAATGACCTTAAATGCTGTTTCAGTCCCTTTGAATGTGGGGGATAGGGGGTGGGGGGTTGGGATTGATTGGCATGTCAATTTATGATAGTATCAGCTGATATAGTCTGCGTTCCTAATGCTCTTTGCTCCACACAGATCTGGCCAATATGAAAGCTGTCATAATTCATCTTCTTTCAGAAATGTATATTGGAGTAAAATAATCAATCCGGTCAGAGGCTTAAAATCCATGTCACAATTCTCTCATCCTCCTGTCATCCTGGTTTGTTCTGATTATCAGGACTAAGATGTTCATATCCATTTTTTTCATTTTTTTAAGTCTTTCTTTGCTGCATGTAGCAGACAAGATATCTGTCCAGACCTCTGCCTTCCCCAAACCTTAAGGCCATAGCCTCATTCTCTCTTTCTCCCCCCCTTCCTCCTCTCTCTCTATTCCCCCTTTTTCTCTCTCTCTCCGAAGAGACACCACCCCAGCCTGCCATGTCCGGTGCAAATTAACAGACACAGTGGTGAACTGGATTCCAATTTATCGAGGGGACAAGAGTGTGCAAATTAGCTATGTTTTTAATTAAGAGAGTTGCCTGATGTGATGGAGAATTCCATTGTGGTGGAGGTGGCTTCTCCTTCGAGGTGCAAATTTATTCTCCCGCAAAAATCCCGGTGACTTTCGTCACCTAGCTGAGACCTGTGCTCATCCTAATCAGTCCACAGCTTGAGAACTTGCCCAATTTCTGGCCCTCCCACGCTCAGAGACATCACTGCATGAGCCTCGAAATTATTGCTCAATTGAGGCCCTCATTTGCAACATTTCTATTAAAAGTTGGTGCCACGTGGTTTTGCCTCAGCACTTGATTTTTATAATTATGACTGCCGGACAAATGTGCCGGTCAGTCTCTTTCAGCAAATTAGGCTGACTTAAGCTGTCATGTACTGTCCTTCTCAGTCGCGTCTTCTCCTGCTTTTTTTTTTTTTACATTAACAAGTCTCATTTCACTCTGCATTGGTCTATTCATATGAGTGAGTCATAATCACCAAAGCCACATTCGTGTTTTAGAGGGGTGCCAAAAAAGGACAGAAGTTTCAGTTAGTCTTCTTTTTTTTTAAGTGACAGTAGAGATATTGGTAGGTGACATTATATTCAAAACAACTGTGCACATATGTGTGACACAAAATCTTTTGCTGTGTATTAATCCAGACTCTTTGGAATTTTGTAAATCCTATATAAGGAAAGAGCAAATCTCTTTGTATGACACAAAACATATGATCACCATGAAATGATGAGTTACAAATGCACTTATTTGCATCTAAGTGTCACATATAATATAATATAATGAGGTATGTTAAATATTTATGATGTGCACCTAAAATGATTGAGCAGCAGACTCATGGCTATCATGTGAGAGTGATCTGAGAATGTTAAATGTCTTCCTGAAATGTTCTGGTGACAGTGACATTTTGCTATCAGTGGCATCTTCTTTATTTACCATACACATGGCCAGTAAAATCATAACAACCCGTCGAAAGCAATGAGTCAAGGTTGATCACTCTCAGTAGAAGTTGGAGAGGCTTTGCATCATTGTTTAATACAGAGGAGCTCTAATTATCATTAAAGAAAAATGACAAGCACAAAAACAAAGTGTTATGGTAACTCGTGGTGAAACTGACATCTAAAGAGCATTGCTCACTTCTGACAAAGCAGCTGTAAAAATTTCAGAAGTAATATCATGAAGTCCCTTAGCACTTCCCATGCAGATATATATCAGCTTATTAACTGTTAATCATAATTGATTAAAAATTGTAAGTTGCTTAAGAAATATGATCATGAAGTTTTACTTATAACCCTTGTGTATTTAGATACTCTAAGTTTAAATACTGGACAGTGGCAAAAAAAAATAGATTAAATATTCATCTTTATAATTCCTCTCTTGAACAAAAATGGTTTTGAAACATATTAGGATGAACACAGAAAAAAAATGTAACATATTTCTAAATAAACACATCTAAATGAATGCGATTTGGCTTTTTCCATGTGCCACAACCATGCTGAAGATGTGTTAACTTGTATATTCCAAAGTATGCTCAATTACTCATTTGCTCAACTTCTGTTCAAGTTTAATGAATTAAAGCATTATCCAGGCAAAAATTAAAGTGAGATTCCCCTCGTATGTCCCAATACAGCAAGTACTGCGATCAATAACAATATGTTTGTTGATTCAAAATGTATTAAAATAATGTACATTTTCAGAAGTTATATTTCACCATCTAATCATTGTGTACATGTGCAAAGATCTACAGTATTTATTTATGATTCTATCAATCAATGCTATCATGATGTTCTGCATGTAATCTATAACTGGCATGCATAAAGCACAACAATAGCGAGCGTGTTATACATGGACGCGTATTTCATCTCTGAAATCCATTTACATTCCGTTTACAATTTTCTGCAGGCGGATTAAAGCGGGAGAAAAATTCGCAGGAGTCCCAGGAGAGTGGAGCTCTGGAGCTGATAACGCCGGCTACGGGGCGGCAGAATTAATACATGTGACCAGGGCACGAAAGACTCTGTAGACACTGATTATTTCCTCAGAAAAATGGGCTCATCCTTTTGGCCGTGTGCGATTAAACACAGACGAGACTGAGAGGAGAGGAAAGAGCTGAGGAGATAACTGATGTTATTTCTACAAGCTGGCCAGGCAGTGGATCAGAGCTGGGATTGTTCATGTTGCTGGGAGTGGAATCGCATCGAGAAAAGGGGGGCTCGTCCGGGGGCTCACACTGATCACTCTTTCACATAAACGCACCCTCTCTCTCTCTCTCTCTCTCTCACACACACACACACACACACACACACACTCTCTCTCTCTCTCAGCCTCTCGGAGATTTTGATAATGGATGAAATTTGTGTGGTACAATACATCACATATCCACTACGCTTGTAAACATAAGCACAACATGGCCATGAAGCATGACTGAATTTTTACACCACATGCTCTCATACGTGTGCATCCCCATGCTCCAATACAGGCCATATGGACAGTTCCGACATTTCATTCTATATCAAACTACTGTAAAACATGCATTTAGTATAGTGTACTCATTTTACATCGGGTAAAGATCCGGTAATTACCTATAACTTTCACTGAATCAAAACTTTCACTGAATATAGATTGGATTTTTCCTTGTACTGTATTCTGGGGCTTGTTAATTAATTAGTTGTGTTAATGGCCCATTATTGGCTATGCATATGGAATTTTAAAAAGGCATCTTAATTAAATATTATCTCACTGCCTAATCAATGCTTTCATTATTTATATATTTCTTTGCAGGATCAATCTCATCCCTCAATACCACTAGAAACTGTTCAATGCATTCAATGTATTCATACACATTGATTAATTGTGGAATAGGTCTAATGATTAATTGTTGAAATGGTCAATCAGTTTACATTCTGTTTAAATCATAGTGATTGCTCAGCCTTGGCATGACTCCATAAACTGCACGTGTGTAATTCTAACCATTTTGTTTTCAATTTAATTTGACCCAGCATCTCCATTTGTTTCTGTTTGAAAGATACCCATCAATTAGAGAGTGTATATATTTCCAATCGGTTTTTCAATCCATGTTAATTCATTTAGGTGACAAACAGGGACATGCATACAACACTATACATACAATGAATGTGCATGGTGAAGATACCTAATTTTTTTTCAATACTACTTCTGCGTTGTTGGAAAATGCCGGACTGCTCTGCAATTTACCTAATTTGAAAATTATGAATTGAATGAATACATCAAAGACTTTCCTTCACTAAAACATGAATATTTTATTCACTAAAACATTTTATTTTAGACTATTCAAAGGGTGCACGCATACATGCATGCACACATAAACACACAAACACACACACACAAATTGTTATGCTTTCTTTATGCAGACATTACATTGACTTCCAATCATTCTTTGTTTCTATACAGCCTTTCCCTAATTTTAATAAAAGCAACGCAAGCCTAACCCAAACGCTTACCCTAACCTTAACCCATCCCTAAATGTAACCGTACCGCTAATCTTAAGTGGTAAGTCACAATTAGCCTTTGTAGTTGTGAGGACACGTGAAAATATCCTCACTTCCCAAAAATGTCCCCACTCTGAAAAAAAAACAATGTTTTTTTGGTTCTCACTTTGTAGCAAGTACGGGAACACACACACACACACACACACACACACACACACTGCTCAAACACAGCATTAGCCTTCACTTTTATTTTGTTTCACTAAAGCTCAGTTGGTGGAAGGCCTCAGTCATCAAGTCCATTTTAGCACAAATCAAACAGCATCGAAGGTGGCCGGACGGGCAGAGGACGCAGGTGGTGGCCTGTAGTCTTTCGAGGCGACGTGAGTCCTTTAGGTTTTATCACCTCGCCTTTCTCTGAAGTTCACCCCGCTTTTTCTGGGAATCCACTTGAGGTTTTGGAAGCAGCCACCCATCTCCTGCCAGGAACCCACAGCTGGGACTCGTCACTCTGGCCAGGTCTCCACCTCCTGCTTCATTCTGCCTTGAGGAGAGCCATGAAGATCAGCCGAGGCTTCTCACAACCAAACAGACCACCAGCCAACATGCTCTTCGTGTTTACAACCAGACGTGAATCAATGATGCCTTGTACACTGTGACATGTTAGCGCAAAATGCAGATGGACGTCTAGTAAACAAGACATATACGCGAGTTGTGTAGTCAAGTTGCGTTTACGCTCCGAAGTCCTGTAGGCTTGTGAAATTTACGGTTGCGTCAATTGATCCAACTGAGAACAAGGCACAACATACCCAGCCTGAGGAAGAAGTTTTAGTGTTTTGGGTGTTGAATAACATGGGACCTTTCTGACATTCGACCCCAACTGCTAACTGCTAACCTAATGACAATACATCATAGAGTAGAATATGGTTGGAAGCGCAATTGAAATATGCACAGTTAGAGTCCAATTAGAAACAGATCGGCCTGATTGAAGGATGTTTACGTTAAAAGACTATTTTTGGTTTTTCGGTGATGTTCACCACGATCCAATTACTGAAGGCCCAAAATTTACCCAGGTGATCATTTCACCATTGCGCACCTTTTCTGAAAGTTTTGTGAAATTGGATCAAACTGTTTTTTTGCTAAATGCCGATCTACACACAAACAGACAAACAAACACACAGACAAACAAATACCACTGAAAACAATGCATTCCTCATTCAAGCAGGATAAAAAGAGTGTAGCATCAATCAAGCGCCAAAAGTTGTCATATAAGGGTGAATAATATAAGTATTATAGAAAATGCTTGACTTGCTTGACCACCTGCACACAGTGACAAAAACATTGTCACGATTATGATATTACTCCTCCTATACATAATTTTGTCTGCATAAATGGTTACTTTTGTTTTCATTCTGTCCTGAGGTGTATAATATGATCCATCCAAAAGTAAAAGTCATCCCTACTATTCTGTCTCAGTCATCAGGTTTTGCTGCTTCTTACTGTTCTTCAGTGAGGGGTTGGAACTACTCATTAAAATTAGCTGGCAGCGCTCATGCATGGAAGTATATGGAGGGACTTCTACTTTCTGCCTGCTGAATTTACTGATGTTGTCTGTAAGTGTAACTTCTGCTTACCCAGCCCTGTTCTGAGAGATTTACTATCCTGCCACATTTAACAAACCTACAGGAATAAAGACCACCAACAAAGTAGATCTCCAGGAACAAGGTTGGTAACCACTGGCTAACAGCTTTGATTGGGGTGCAAAGTTCAGATCTAAAATGAAAAAGCTCTCCTCTGCACTTAGCTCCAATCTCCAGAATTTGCAGTTTATCACAGTTCTTTAATCAGGTGGTGGACCTAATCAGTGAAATCATGTGGGAGAGTTCATGGGTGGATGAAACACGTGACTTGACATCTACTTAATACTTCAACTTAGTGATGAGAGCATGTCTTATATGGCATGAGGAGGATTCACATTGTATGGAGACAATCATATGTAAAGATGTATGGACACAGAATCTCATTCGACTGAAAATCATCTGATGGAGCAGCTAGTCAGGCGGTAGGTGATAGTAAGATTGTACTTTTGGGAAACTAGCATTCTGCACTCGACAATTGTCATGGTATTGATGGAGCGGCAAATTTTGAAGCCTTCATAATAATTAAACTCCGCATGACTAAAAGAGAAACAGAGCCAATTGTTATTTTTTTAACAGAAATAATACTGGCTGTAGAATATTTAAAACCTAAAATGTTTCCAAGGGACTGTACTTAGAAATATTTGGTATAACTCCACCTTAAGCAAAGACATTTTCCCTGCGACTAACAGGGTCATGATGTAAGTAATCTTTCTACATCTGACACAAAAAGAATGCCCTGGCCTTCAACTTCTTCTTCGTGATAAGGGAACATGTATTCTGGGGTCTTTCCTGTGGGAGAAATAAAGAGAAAGGCCTTGAGGAGGGTTAAAAATAAAAAAGAAAAGATGTGAACTGGAATTAGAAGATACAGAAAATGAACCAAAAATACAAGACGGAAAGCAACATACTGGATGTATCCAGTGAATACATAGTGGGCCACACACGGAAAAGTCTATTTGTAGGGCTTACTTTACACTTTACAACAGAACATTTTACGAAAATTAGAATTATGTCATTGAGACTTGAAATAATGCATTAGGAAAATGGATAAAGTGAGTACATTTCTGTGTGTCCACATTCATATACGTGTGTGTGTGTGTGTGTGTATTTGTGTATTTGTGTTTGTGTGTCTGAATGCATGTTTGTGGGTATGGAGCTACTGAACCTCTTCTCTCAAATGGATAACGTATTCAAAAGGAGCTAGCTGTACAATCAGGCTGAGACTGTATCTGGGTGTAACCGCTCAAACTGAAATAGGATTGACGGCGCATGATCATGACTGCGGATGGGCCGTGCATCTCCTTATTCTCACCTTGTCATTTCTTTCAGAGAAACCTTGGACCGTCTGGCGGGTTTTCCGACAAACGATATGTCTAAACAAACCTCTAATTCTCATGTCAAAACTGAGCAGCTGTGGCAGTCCTCCTGATATTTTCCTCATGCCATTGTAGTTTCAGTAAATACAGTATGAACAAAGTTTGGGGGCATTTCACAACTGATTACAGACTGTAAAAGATGATAATAATATTTTTGATTTAATTCTCTGATTTTCAGAAACTTTTCTGCAAGCTTCATGATTGTGTCTGCAGACATTTTAACGCATCATTGGTTTTGACTGAAAGTATATGATATTCATCTTTGGACTCTCTTACTCTCTTGCTCACACACACACATACACACACACACACACACACACACACACGTGCAGTTAATGAAAAGTAAAAGCGCTGTCATTAATTCATTCCAAATGACCTTTTTGTCTGTGTTTTAAGTTCAGCTCTTAAGCTATTAAACATTCCTTATTGGAATGCATAGAGGCAAGAAGAGTAAACCACAAGAACAGAAGAGTTTTATAGTTCAATTGAATGAAAGCACAGCACTTGATGGGGATCTCCACAAGGAGTGCTTGATCCTGCTCCATTCCTTGACTGCTCGCATCCATGAGACTTGGCCCTGCTCCAGTAAGTGAAAGGCTTGTGTTTTTTACCCTTGTCTGAGGGATTGGCACTCACAGTCAAGGTGCATTCACAGTCAATAAAGTGCATTTCAGCTAGATAGGACATCCAGCCCATTACAGCATGTAAGAGCTCCCTCAATTGTAGCCTCATCATTAGTGTCACAAGGTCACCTCGGCCCGGTGGACAGGAAGGGAATGGGACTGTACTTAAATGTCTGCCATTTGTGCAGATACCACTTTTTATTTGGGATGAAAGGTTGAACAAAAAAGGAAAGCAAATGTTATGGTTAATATTGCTCATAAACCATAACCCCCCCCCCAAAAAAAAAAAAAAAAGCTTCTCAGTGATATTAATTTAGCCGCCTGTGAAAACAAGCCAGCATGATGCATGGTTAAAACATGTAACCTTGTGTCCATTCGCGCCATGTAACAGATGCCTTTTAACACCGTTAATCTACGGCATCTTATTCTCGGCTAGGGACTCCAAAGATATCGACTCCCTCATCGCGTCAACTGAATTTAAACTCATTGAGCGCTCCGACGACGACGACAGTGTGCTATCTGGACACCGGGCTTCTTGCAAAAAGGATGGGGGCTCGATGTTGACGAGGAATGGGATCCAATGGGCCCATCGATCATGCGGAGGCTCTTTTGAGAGGCAGGAGGCTGACAGAGGCGGCAGATGCCGGGGAAAGAGAGCTGAGTCTCGGCTCATTGTGGGGACAGACACCTGCTCGTTGGCTTCCTGTGTGACTGATGGATCTTTGACTCCAAGGTGTCTTTGACCATCCATTGTGGCTTTTGTTCCCCAGCTCCAAGCATCCAGCTCTGGGCCTTTTCTGCTGCCTCACAAAAGGGACAATGCCGACAGAGACCCGGCTCGTTCCCTGAATAGCACACAGTATCATCACGTTAAATCCCAAATAAAGAAGAGCTAGAATAAAAGAGAACCAACACTAGAGTCCATTTCTTATTTCAAAAGATGGTAGATTGCATTTTTTTTTTTTTGTTGCCTGTTTTTTGTTTGACGTTGGACTTGGCGCATATTTTATTTCTATTTCGTCGTCCTTTTTCAGCAAAGGCACAAACTTTAACTACCTTTTTTTTCCAGTTGTGGTGTCACACCGCCATCATTCCAGCTTTAGCTCTGACTGTCGGGTGAGATAAGAGAAATCGGCTGTCCACAAGCCTCCCATCGTACAGTATCAATATTGTGACGGCTGAGAAGTCACACTTCCCCACATTTCCTTCTTTTCCAGAGCGCAAAGACAATCGAGGAGATGAACATCACAAGCCTGACAACCCACCAGTCACTTCAAGGAATCTTTTTCAAGAACAAATGTGGCCACCTGACAAAGTAAGCAATGCAGAAACAGAAGTAAGTACATGAAACAGCGTTGACATTTCCACATTTCCATGTAAAATGCACTGAGGTATAAATAAGTAAAAAATAAATAAATAAATAAATAAATAAAAATGCCAATAGACATTGTTTAGGCAGTAGCCGTCACTCGGTTTTCCAAAAAGAATACTTCAGACATGTATCCAGTCGTGTCCTTTCTCTGTCACTGCATTGTGTTCAGTTATGCTCATTAAGAAGCCAATGGAAGATCAAAGTGCTTTTTTTTTATTTCTACAAAATAACCAAATCCAAAGCCAGCTGCACTTTTAATCTGCTTAGCACCGTCCCATCAATCTTTTTATCTTTGAACCTTCATCTGGGAATTAAGCCAAGAAGACAAAGTTTAAAGAGAGGTTAATCACTCTCTGAGCTGACTCTTTGACCAGGATAATTTCAGTCAAACATGTTTTTAATTATTTTGCTTTCTAAACAGTGAGTGGTTTCTGGTCTTCCCTTTGTCTTGAGACAGATGTGTCTATTGAAATATCAGACTCAATAAGCTGGTAAAAACACGATCATGCCAAACGCTTTTTATTAACATTGTGGTGAATTGAATGGAGTGAGTGAAGATAACATGAACCGCTTTATAAAACACGCACAGATGCTCAGTAAGTAACATAAAACATTCTGAATATAGGCCAACTTTTTTTTTTTTTAGACCTTTCTTATTTTGATGTAACCCTCTACGATCGCCCTCGGGATCCTATTGAAAAAGATATGCCACAGCTTTTTCTCCTGAAGTCGACACTTATTTTGACGTTTAATTTGGCCCTGCTGCTTTTGAAAACCTGGTCATTCCTGACACACCGCTCCTTCAGTCCCTGCTGAGGATTAAAACAAGAGGGCCGCATGCACAGGGGGCATTGTAGCCATGCCACTTAAGACCTCTCCATACAGTGCAAAAGGTCCAGACAATAAAAACAGACGAGAGGAAAAAAACGGGGCGGTAAAACCCTGGGGTGATTACTCGATCAGCATGCCTTTGTACAATTACCATCACTTTGAATTTTAAATCGCCATTTAAAGGGCAGTAGAGCATCCTCGAAAATTAGACTGGAGTCTAATTAGCACACTCCAACATGACAACGGCTGCAGTTTCTGCCTGAGTAAGCAGCCCACTCAAGCAAAAGGCAGTCAGTGAAGGACTAGGGAGGCCTGCCTGGCTGCCTGTCCCCCAGAATTCTCTCTCTCTCTCTCTCTCTCTCTCTCTCTCTCTCTCTCTCTCATCGGCACCTTGTTTGTCCCTTCTTCCTGCTTCCTGCCTTTCTCCTCTTTTCACGATAGCTTAAGTACGCCGTGTGGCATAATGTATATGCATATACAGTACACACACACACACACACACACATATATATAGCCATAAACTGCATGTATACACAGTTCAGTCCAAAAGGTTCTGGACTGTGACACACTACAAAAAAGCAACAAATCATAGACTACTCCCCATGGATGAAATTTTAAATTTGACCACACTTTTTTTTTAGATCCAATGTAGTGAAAAATGAAAAAGCAAAATTGCGTTGCAATCTAAATACTTATAGACATCACACACACACACACACACACACAAATACAGGCTCACTCACTTGCTAGCATGCCCTCCCCTCCTCTAAAGAAAGAGTTTATAATTCATCAGCAGAGAAACTGTCATATGACCAGATAAGACAAACGCTCATCTCTCACCAATTCGCATATTTTTCAGTGCATATCCATCCGTCACACGGCATCTATTGGCGTGTCCTTGTGACAGCTGCAGTGTTAATCGCGGTGCTGGTTATAGCTCTATATCACTCCTCTCTCCCATTGTTTCCCAAGTAATTTTCCCAAGCATTTCCGTTTTGCATGATCTGAGACTCACTCACGTGTCAATCTAGTCTGCAACAAGACACATGAGGATGCAAATGATCTGAACAGACGCTGGCTAGATCATGGCGTCTAAGTACAGAGGTATAACTGAAGGCTGGTGTCAGTCTTGAATTGGGTCATGTCACACAGGTAAAGAAACAGTTGGGTCAAATTGCGACCCTGATGGCTGAGGCAATCTTTTGACCTACCCCCCAGTAAATTAACTCTGCTTCTCTTTGGGCATTGCACAAAAATTCAGGACCGGAATCTAATTCAGCCTCTCTCTGGTGACCAGGTATGCAGCCCATCTAATCAGAGGAACGTGCTTTTTGTACTAAATTGTGAGACTATCTACTGAAAGGGCTGAATATTTTCTGAGCAACTTTGCTGGAGTAACCATAATGAAATGGAATAAATGTTTATAGCTTGTTTAGAAAAATTACATTAACAACCAGAGCAGGAAAACCTAGATTTAGAAAGTAGATGTCCTCCCTGTGACATGATCCATTCACCTGGATTTTTTGTTTAGCTAAATTATTCCTCCAAGAGGTATCTCGAACGAGCAAAATCTGATGATGGAGTTAACTGATGAAAAACGCTATTTTTACTGTTTTTCCCCCGCAATACTTTTACTTTTACTGTTTTCTCCGCAATAGCTGCTGTGTCCAAGGGTTGAACTGAGGTCAACCTCAAGCTGTCAAGTCTGGTTCAGCTTACTACCACACTGCCATGCTCCCAGGTGTTTGAGTGCCTTGAGTTTGTATTTGCTGCCCGGTGGGTGCTGTCAGTCTCAGACCATGCGGCTAATCAACAGTAAACCCCCACACTCTCATTCACCGACACCGAATTCTCCAGTTAGTAATTACAGCCCCATGAGTCTCACTAAAACTGATCACAAACAACTGCTTCCACAGGTCCTGCAATGAAATCAACATTCGCCTGTGCCAACCTGTGAAGCAGTATGAGACCAGCTTCCACACAGCCCCAAAGGCATGTTCATCATTATTTTGCAAATATATATTTTCAAATGAATTTATTGTACAATACTCTTGCTAGGTACTTTCAACAATATGCCTGTATGCTACTGTAAATATTGTACAGAGGAAAAGAAATTATTATTTTGGCAGTGGATTGCAGGAGAAAGTTGAAAACAATGAAAACTTACTTTAGACAGAAAGCTGAGTGACTTAAGTGAACTTTTATTGCCAGTAGCAATCTGTGTCATCAGTGACAAAAAGCTGTAATTCAGCTCTGCTAAATGAGAATGACAGTTTAAACTTGAGCTTCATTGCTGACCATAATTAACTTGGTTGCTATTAAAGACAGATGATTGTACTCTCAGTGTAGGACTCATTGAATGATAACTCTTCTTCAACTGGAAAACTGGAGAAACTTCACATGCATTGAGTATTACATCACAGCCACAAAATAAACCACAGGCGTGAGACAAATGACAACAGAGACATGAAGTATGTACAGAGTGACCATCAATGTGAAGAGACATAGATGAAATGTGAGGATGAATGGCACTCATGCTTTCCAAAACATTCTCAAATTGGGACAGATCATCAGTGTGCACTTTTACTGAAGACATCATTGATTTTTATACTGGATACATTCTCTTAAACTGTATTGTGAATTTGCTGTGAAAGTGTTATTTCTTGAAAGCAGCCAGATCATATGAAAAAAAAAAAATCCAATGATGGCTGCATTTCCTTACAAATAGCCATTTAAAATATCTGAAATCTGGATGCCGAGCAAAAATTTACCTCAATTCACTTGAGGTAATTTTGCTGAATTTGGTGAATGTATTTTTCATTCAGGAATTGTATTGATTTCAGAAATATGTTCTACCAGTGATCTCATCCAAACAGATGTTTTCTAATACTTCACCACTGTATTATGTGCCATTGACATTTACAACTATCTATTACATTTTGATAATACATTTCAAATTTTCAAATGCTTTGACTTGCCTTTAATTCTTAGGCTTATGGGACTTTTACAAGAATCTAATAATAATGTTGTTCCTGTCCACTCTCAACAGATTCAGCTCATGTACAATTTTAATTATACAGGGAGCATATTGGTCAATTAAGGTGTTGATGTGTTATGCTTTCCTTTTCATGTAACAATCAGCAATTTAGCTGCATTTTGGAACAGTTGTTGGATACAATTACAATCTCTCTAAAATGTATTACCCAAACTGAAGAAGAAAATGAATTGCTGCATCCAACTCTCCATCATCAAGTTAGCTTATTTCCTGTTCAGGATCACACATGGGCTGGAGCCAGCATATTTTGAAATATACCCTGGACACTTACAGAAGAAAATGCAAACATAATCCAAATGTTTTCTGCTACATCTGTGGCTTCACTACACCTAAACAGCATGACCTAAACAGCATGTGTTGCTGTTTTAATAAGTGCATAAAAGGAAAATCTTCATTCTTTATTTGTGAAAAACTGTATGAGATAGAAACTTTTTACTTGCATTGTTTTTTTAACTCAGCATCTTCAAATTAAGTACTGCGAGGCTTTTTTGGGAAATCAGAGGATTTTTTTTTTCCAACATGCTGGGAGGTGTTATTCGAGCTTCTTATACTAAATTCCAAAAATCTGGACAGAAATGAGATTTATGCTGTAAGTTTGAATGAAGACAGAAAATGCAAAATCTCCTATAAAACAGGGCAATCATGGAAATATTTTATTTCACAAACCTTGTGTGTCATTAATTGGTTCCTTTCTTGTTTGAGCACTCTGCAAACATTTTTTTTTTTGGTTTGTCTCCTTCAATTTATTTGTTGTTTTGTCCCCTCCCTTGTTCCTAGGTATTATCGTTTGTATGCCTCACCCCTTTTGTGACTGTCCCATCTATATAAATTAATTGCGGTGTTTGAGCTATTGCTGGATTGTTTTGGTTCATACCCTACGAAGCCTTCCAGTGAGTGTGTCTTTTATTATTGTGTAACTGTTCTTCTATGTGTTTTTGGTAAATTAAAAAAAAAAAAAAAAAAAAAAAGTATCACTCGTTGGAGACTTCTTAAGAGGAACAGGCTCCCCAGCCTTTATATCGGTCTCCAGGATTGGGACCACATTCTTGTTAACCCATTGTTCTCGCCAGTTC
The DNA here is from genome assembly GCA_029692085.1 of Gymnothorax javanicus. Taxonomy (NCBI): domain Eukaryota; kingdom Metazoa; phylum Chordata; class Actinopteri; order Anguilliformes; family Muraenidae; genus Gymnothorax; species Gymnothorax javanicus. Next base: position 74,315,035 of record CM056193.1, on the reverse strand, counting down.
CTCTGAGTCAGTTTATTCGGAACACTTCCCAAGCCTTCATCAGCCTCCAGGATTGGGACTACTTTCCTGCTAAAACCTTCTGGTCTACTGCATCTGCGAGGGGAATTCACCACCTGGCTTCTCCCTACCCTCACCAGTCAATATCAACTTAGCTGGACTGCCCCTCTGTAAAGCTGGGCTATGGCTTTTCACCTCTTCTAGTATCATATTCCTGTCAATAAATACTCCCTTGTGGATTGTACGCTAAATCTGCATTTGGTTCCTTGTTTGGATTATAACAAATTTGGAAACATTTTGCTTCCCTATACAATAAATGAAAGATTTAATCAAAGGCAAAGACTAAAAAAAATCAAATCTAAAAGAATTAGCTAATTACGCTTCCTATCATCCATGCAAAATAACAAATATTGAAACTTTATATTATCTGCAATAAATTTGTCTATAATGCCATCTTGGTGTAGAAATATTTTTTTCTTCACGACTCCGGCTGTGATAGAGCTTGTGCATTTTGCCAAACCATATTGAACTGTTGTGTAGGAGAGGGATACAAATTCATCCGTTATCTGAAACCCTCAACAAAACTTTCCTGCCAATTACGTGAAGCCCTGTAAAATGATAACTCCGTGGTCACTCGAGCATAAAACAAGGAGATGAAGATGAGTCTTATTCTCACATCAGTTCATTCCATTTAATTGACAAGCTCTCTGTCGCTGTTAAATTTAGAAGATTACAAATATGAGCTGAATCTTGAGCGCCCAATACACCAGTTAATCACCGGCAGGACTAGCTGCAAATTAATCTACATATTTTAATAAGGCGACTGTAATGCGGAAGGTGTATGCAGCCATTTAAAGGATTACCATATGCGGCCCCGGCATTCTGAAATTGAATAAATATCTTAAAGCAAATGTGCTGGAATGTTCTTTGATAGCGGTAAGCTGTTCTTGCAGTGCTATGTTTCCCAATGAGCGGATAGCTTTCCAGCATGGTCGACGCCTCGCTCACCGCTCGGACGATTAACAGACGAGGCTTTTGCAGTACCTAAGGAAAAAGCCATAATTTTCTCAAGCTTCTAATGCCCACAGTTGCTCATTTCCATTATTCTGAATAATCTTCGCATATTATGCCTTCATGTGTGAGAATAGAATTCCAAACTTTATAAACTTCAGAGACTTTCCTTTAAAAAGTTAGCTGCATATCATTCCATTGCTTGCACGGAAAGCCTCTGACTACCTTTACTCCTGGCCCACACTGCCCACCTGAGCAGTGTGAGTGCATCCTGGTCGCTGAACTGCTGCGGCTTGCACACACGTGGTGTCCACACAAGCAGCGTGCCTGCAACTGCACTGCTACTGCAAGGCCTATCTGTTTACATTTACATGGAGCCTTACATTCTGATTATAATAAGTTTAAAAGCCCACATGGAATAAACATGCTCCATATAAACACCTCAAACAGAATAAACAGGCCCAAACTTCAATCAGTATCAGTGGAGTAGTTTAAACTTTGTCATAAACTGGTCAAAAGAAAAAAAAATTCAGCAAGTAATCAATTAAAACAGAACATTTTCTGGCTGGGTTCTGTCTTCGCATACACATGCTGTTTTGACGTAAATGCGGAACCGGTCCTCATCGGGGAGTTTGTTTTTTAATAGAAACTCTTTAAGAACCAAACATCATTGTTTTATGAATTGGGCTGAAGGGGAGCCAATTGCAGCATCAACGATGAGCCACTAGGGTGCGTTTATAGTGAAGAGGATGTGGAGAGGTGGAAAAAGGCTTGGAGAGCCCACTGAACCTAATAATTTGCTCACAAATAATTTAGCTCACTGAAAGAGACACCAGGAAGGAAAACTAGAATGTATTGTGAGATGTAGAGTAGCCCAAATTGAGATAAAACCCCCAACCCATATACACAACGCTATGTTGATAGCATTGGGGGAATAAAAAGTCAATCAATCAATTAAACAGGAACAGCCCGCAAAACTGCTGGAAAAGGTGGGGGGGTGTCATGGTTTTTGGAGGCTGGCGAGCTTTCTTTGTTACTCTCGTCCGGGACAATATTGTTTTGCCCACAATCGGATTCTTTGGCCAGCTGGCATCAATTGTGGGCGGTGCCCAGACCCTATTTAAGCCCAAGTTCCGCCTCGCCGCCTTTGCTAGAGTGTCAGTGTTACCATTGCACTGTAGCCTGCAAGATCTCTAGCTAGAGAAGTGTTGAGGAATTGGTTGCAAAAAAGGAAAGTGTTAGTTAGTAAAGGGAATCTTTCTCTTCCCTTTCCTCTTTCTGTGCACCGTCTGGTGCTTTGTCTTTTTATCTCGGTTTCCGAGATTTTTCCTTTGTTTCGTACAGTCTAGCTCGCGCTGCTTCCTTGTTTCACTTGGACTAGATTTATGTCCTTTGGAAGCGCGAGTCTCTCTCTCCTATTTTGTCTGTGTTTGTCTCTCTTTCATTCCTGTACTTCCTTTCGTTCCGGCCACTGCATTTGGCGTCTCGAAACACCAACCATCACAGTACACTCTAGCCAACATGGAGACGTCAGCTGTGGCCGTAATTGAAAAGGTTGTCAACAGTCAGCAAGCTACGCTTTCTGGTCTCAGCAGGGGGCTCTCCAGCCTGGGCAACCAGCAGGCTGGTTTGGCTGAGAGACTCCGCCTTCAGGAGAATTCATTGCAAAAGCAGGAGAGCGTTCTGTTAAGCTTGACCGAGAGTATCAGATCCCTGTCTACACAAGTTTCACAAAATGTTGCACAAGCATCACCCACACACCTTCCTCGAGAACCAAAATTACAACTGCCCCAAAGATATAGCGGCCAGGCCGGAAAATGTAAGGATTTCATCGCCCAATGTGAGATATTTTTTAAGGCTCAGCCGTCACGATTTGTTAATGAGGATTCTCGGGTGGCATTTATATTATCCCTGTTGGCTGGCACAGCACTCACTTGGGTCAGCCCACTTATCAGATCTAATTCACTGGTCGTAAATTCTGTGGAGGCTCTTGTTAGGGAGATGGTGTCAGTTTTTGATCAGGATGTTTGTGGTCAGGACGCGGCTACGTGTTTCATGCATCTGAAACAGGGCAAAGAAAGTACCGCAGAGTTTTCTATTTTATTTCGCTCCCTGGCGACAGAGACAGGCTGGTCGGAGGGTCCTCTTATGACTGTGTTCAGTCATGCTCTCTCTGAGGAGGTAAAAGACGCGTTGGCTACATTGGAGCCCTGTTCGACTTTCGATTCTTTGGTTCACTGCGGTGCGAATTGACAATCGCATCCTAGAATTTAACAGGGAGAAACTAAACAGATTGCCGCTTGCTGACAATGGGGCCAAGGCTGCTATTGGCGAGTGTGCGGTTCCTATTCCACCCATTGAAAATTCCACTCTGGTTGAGGCCATGCAAGTTGATAGCTTGTTTGAGAGTCGGACTCACAAACCTGCTCGCAGAAGAATAATCTGCTTTAATTTTTATAAACCGGGTCATACCCGTGCACGTTGCCCGAAGCTTCAGGGAAACGGGAAATCCCTCTAGCGGTTTGGGGGGTGCTAGAGGGGCAGACCCAATTTCCCTTTCGAACACTAATCCCTGTTGAACTGACTGTGGGGAGCAAGAGAGTTATTATTGAAACATTTGTGGATTTGGGCGCCGTGTGAATTGCTTCATGGATGTTGAGTGGGCTAGGAGGCACTCCGTTCCCACCTGTCCTCTTTCACAGCCACGATCTGTGAGAACTTTGGACGGTCGCCCACTTGGAACGGGAGTTATAACCGAGGTTTCTGAACCGCTAAATATGTTCATTTCCTAAGGTGGCCATTCGGAGGAGGTTCGGTTCTTTATTATCAGTTCCCCTGCTTTTCCCATTGTTTTAGGGCATTCTTGGCTATGGGAACATACGCCTTGCATCACTTGGGGGGAACAGAATAATCCTATTGTCCACTGGGGCGCCAATTGTAGGTCCCATTGTAGAGAGAATGTGACTTGTTTTCCCTGACATCAAGCTATGGGGCAGGCGATGCCTGGAGCGAGTGTGAGGAGGTTCTCTCACTATACCCTCCTAAACTAGAAAGAGGGGCAGAGGAGGGGTTGGAATGGGATCCTCAATTTGATTGGCGTCAGCCAGAGGATGATTACCTTTTAGAGGATTTTTCCGATTCTAAATCAGTCACCGAGACGTTAGGTTCTGAACAGGGTGAGGAATTGGGGGCCACCCTGAACTTTGGTTTGCCTTCTAATGTCCCTAATGATTATGCTGATCTCACCGAGGTTTTTAGTCAACAACGAGCCTCAACTTTACCTCCTCATCGCCCGTATGTTTGCGAAATCAATCTCTACCCTGGTACTACTCCTCCTAGGGGTTCGCTATACTCACTGTCAGGGCCTGAGCGTAAGGCCATACGAGAATATATTCAGGAGGCTCTTGCTAATGGTTTTATTTGGCCGTCACGTCTCCTGCCGGAGCGGGGATTTTTTTATGGGAAAAAAGGATGGCGGTTTGAGACCCTGTATTGATTATAGGGGTTTGAATAAAATCACCATTAAAAACCGATACCCCCTTCCGTTGATGAATTCCGCATTTGAACGTCTGCAGGAGGCGTCATTTTTTACCAAGCTAGATCTCCGTAATGCTTATAACTCAGTTCGCATTCGGGAGGGGGATGAATGGAAAACAGCATTTAACACTCACGACGGGTACTACAAATATTTGATCTTGCCGTTCGGATTGGTTAACGCCCCCTTGGTGTTTCAGGCACCCGTTAATGACGTCCTCCGAGAGATGTTGGAGAAATTCGTCTTTATCTAACGACATTTATCTTTATTTAACGACATTTTGATTTTTTCTTCAACACTCTCAGAGCATAAACAACATGTCAGACGTGTGCTTGAGGCCCTCCTTAATGCTAAGCTTTTTGTCAAGGCCAAGAAATGTGTCTTTCACGCCCAAACTGTCGCGTTTCTTGGCTTTATTGTTTCCAAGGAGTCGGTCTGCATGGACTCGGACAAGGTGGCTGCGGTCAGGAATTGGCCTGCCCCTCAAAGTGTTAAGGAGGTCCAACGCTTCTTGGGCTGTGCTAATTTTTATCGGAGGTTTATCCGTAATTTTAGCGCAGTTGCTTCCCCCATTATTGTGCTCACCAGGAAGAATACCTCCTCAGCATTTTTTTTTTGTCTCCAGCAGCTGATGCTGCCTTTCAGGAATTAAAGAAACGCTTTAGCTCAGAGCCCATTCTGGTTTTGCCCGATCCCTCCCTCCCATTTGTGGTGGAGGTGGATGCTTCAGAGGTTGGCGTGGGTGCTATTTTGTCCCAGTGCCCCCTTTGGGATTATAAGCTACACCCATGCGCATACTTCTCCCGGTCTTTGTCCGTCGCGAAACGGAATTACAGCATTGGTGACCGGGAATTTTTGGTTGTCAAGTTGGCGCTTGAAGAGTGGCGCCACTGATTGGAGGGAGCTGAAAACCCTTTTGTCGTGTGGACAGATCATAAAAATCTCCAGTATATTCAGCAAACCAAGCGACGTAATTCCCGGCAGGCTCGGTGGCCATTGTTCTTTAACCGCTTTAATTTCACGCTAACTTACCGCCCTGGCTCTAAAAACATTAAGCCTGACGCCTTGTCGCGAATTTACGACCGCTCTGATTGCGATCCTACCCCGGAGCCAGTTATTCCGGCTGCTCAGATTGTGGCGCCCATTCAATGAGAGATTGAGGCGGTGGTTCAGGAGGCTTTGAAGACTGATCCCAGTCCTGGGGGGGAGCCTCCTGGCTGTTTGTTTTCCCCCCTAGGGTTAGGCCACTGGTCCTCCAGTGGGGACACTCTTCCCTCTTGGCGGGGCACCCGGGGGCCCATCGGACTAAGCAGCTCCTGGCCCAACGTTTTTGGTGGCCCGGTATGATGAGGGATATTCTGGAATTTGTTACTGCCTGTGGCATATGCTCCAGGAACAAGACTTCCCACATCCCTCCCTCTGGTCTGCTGCGACCATTGCCCGTTCCCAGGCGCCCTTGGTCGGATACTGCGCTGGATTTTGTTACTGGGCTGCCTGTGACTGAAGGCAACACGGTCATCCTGGTCGTGGTCGACCGTTTTTCTAAAGCTGCTCATTTTGTCGCGCTACCCAAGCTGCCTTCAGCGCGCGAGACGGCCCTTCTTGTCGTTAACCATGTGTTCCGGCTGCATGGGCTTCCGCAAGATGTTGTCTCTGACCGAGGCCCTCAGTTTACGGCCAGATTCTGGCGGGCATTTTGCAAACAGTTGGGGGCCACTGTGAGTCTCTCCTCTGGGTTCCACCCAGAGACCAACGAGCAGACTGAGTGTACTAATCAGTCTTTGGAAAACACTCTTCAATGTTTAGCGGCGGATAATCCATCCTCATGGAGTCGATTTTTAGCATGGGCCGAGTATTCCCATAACTCACTGAGTAATTCCTCCACGGGTCTTTCCCTGTTTGAAGCTCAGATGGGTTACCAACCCCCACTGTTTCCTGAGACTGAGAATGATTCTGAGGTTCCCTCGGTCAACCATTTCATTCGACGCTGTCAGTCGGTTTGGACCAGGGTCCGTTCTTCTCTGTTGCGCTCGGGGCTCAAACAAAAATCCACCGCTGATAGAAGGCGTCATTTGGCCCCATCTTATCGGGTCGGTCAGAGAGTTTGGCTGTCTACCCGGGACCTCCCCTTGAAGGTAGAATCCCAAAACTGGTGCCCCGCTATATTGGCCCGTTCAAGATAGTGCGGAAGATCAATCCGGTCACTGTCCAGTTAAAGCTCCCTAGATCTTTACCCATCCATCTGTCATTCCATGTCTCTCGGATTAAGCCAGTTAGCACTAGCGTCCTGGCACCCGCCGACACACCCCTGCCGCCACCGTAAATGGTTGAGGGGGGGCCGGTTTACACCTGTGCCGCATTCTTGCTGAGAGGTGTGTTGGTTGTGGGGTCCAGTTTCTTGTTGACTGGGAGGAATAACTTGCCCTGGGAGGAATAGCGCTGCTGGGTCCCTTCTCGGGATATTCTGGATCCCACGCTTATTTCTGAGTTCCGCGCACGGGGTTCCCTTGGGACTTCTGGAGTTGTCCCTTAGAGGGGGGGTCCCTGTCATGGTTTTTGAAGGCTGGCAAGCTTTCTTTGTTACTCTCGTCCGGGACGATATCGTTTTGCCCACAATCGGATTCTTTCGCCAGCTGGCATCAATTGTGGGCGGTGCCTGGACTCTATTTAAGCCCAAGTTCCACCTCGCCGCCTTTGCTAGAGTGTCAGTGTTACCATTGCACTGTAGCCCGCAAGATCTCTAGCTAGAGAAGTGTTGAGGAATTGGTTGCAAAAAAGGAAAGTGTTAGTTAGTAAAGGGAATCTTTCTCTTCCCTTTCCTCTTTCTGTGCACCGTCTGGTGCTTTGTCTTTTTTTCTTGGTTTCCGAGATTTTTCCTTTGTTTTACAGTCTTGCTCGTTCTGCTTCCTTATTTCACTCGGACTAGATTTATGTCCTTTGGAAGCGCGAGTCTCTCTCTCCTATTTTGTCTGTGTTCATCTCTCTTACATTCCTGTACTTCTCTTCGTTCCGGCCACTGCATTTGGCGTCTTGAAACACCAGCCATCAAAGGGGGAAGCACCAATTTAGCAGATGCGAGCTGTGACAATGGAAAAATCAGAAAAAAAGAACCAATTTAAACATGTCCACAAAAAACATAATAAAGCTGGGATAGACAGAAGCATTGAACAAATTGAAACCGCTGAAAAACTTAAGGCTAAATATTACGGGGCTAAATCCCAAAACAAAAATCTGGTGAAACTGTTTTCGCACATTTAAGCCTATTGGTTGAATTTAAAGAAAAAATATTAGAGACCTTAAAATTAACTAAATTGCGTTATCTTAATTATACTTCCTGTGTCATTACTTGTCCTGAGAGGACCGATTTCAGTCACTTCCCTTGGCGAAGGCAGTGTTTAGAGGCAGGTTAGGAATCTACAGCAAAAATGACACTACGGAAGATGATTCAAGTAATCATTTATTGTGCCCTTACAAAAATAAAAATGATCAAAGCTCTCAATAAATTTACTGTAATGTGTTTGATTGCATTTATACTGAATTTTATTTAATTTGAAATGATGTTTACAAGAAGGCAATCACAAATCAACTGAATTCAGAAACTCCGTTGTCCTGTATCCTACACTAGAAGGTGGTCACATAACCACTAATTCTTGTTCAGTTTTGCCAAGCAAAATAATTCTCATTGGTAATGAAACCTTACTTCTTTTTTATCACAAGACAATTGAATAATGTTTTATTTCTTTCATTTTTTAGTTTGTGTGGCATTTAAAACACAATCACGTTGCATTTGAATCAAATTCGTGCAGCCCTGGTCAGCTTTAAGTTCTCTGAAATGCAATTTAAGACAAAATTAGGCTTAATGTGAAAAGGTTGCCTATTATAGCCTATGTGGGGTTCATGAATACCTTTTTTACTCAATAGCATTGAGCAGGGACTCCAGTATGGAACGGTACAAGTCATGGAATTTTCCAAAACATGGTCTGGTCAACAAATGAAGGGATTCCGTCCACAGAAATACTAGATTGGGCTTTTACTTTGAAAAGGATGTGGGAAGTGTTGATGATTTTTTTTCACGTGTCCGACACATTCTATAGATGGGTCAGATCTCAGATCCAAAACCTCTGCAAGCTTAACGGACGGAATTCAGAGAAATAAAGTCCCATCAAAAAAAAAAAAAATGTGAAAGTTAAAATTAGGTAGGGTATGCATGATTGATACAAGTTGGGATACCTCTGCAGTGTAACCAAAAATAATCAAAGAGGTTTTGTATTATCACATATGTGTCAGCTTACTCTGATTGCCGAAAAGTTCTACAGGGTTACAGGACTTTTCATCCGCATGGATGTTTCATCCCTGGACTCTTTGTCCCCAGGGACTTTTCGTCCCTGGACTCTTATTTCCCAAGAACTTTTCGTCCCTGGATTTTTTGTCCCCTAATGATAACAAAACGCGCAACCATTGTTGACAGAGTGATGGATGGACGGACGACGGACAGATAATAATGATCACAAAGGTTGGGGTTAGGCTTAGGGTTATAATGCAGGAAGAGGGCAAAGCATTACTGGGGACAAACAATCCCCAGTATGAAAAGTCTGGGGATGAAAAGTCCGGGGAGGAAAAATTCGGGGACAAAAAGTCCGGGGACGAAGATTCCTAGAGCCGTTATACAGATTTCCCCCAAATTATGCAGCTTAAGGACTTAGAAATAAAGTTATACGAATTCTTAATTCCAGCTACAAAGCATAGCTGGTTAAATCAGCCACGTGATGATAGCTAGTATTGGAATCATAAGTTCTATCCGTCCATGTCAACACAATAACATTGGAACCGTTTTATATTCAACCTTAAGACATTGCATGCCACTAGCTTGGATAAGATTGGCGAGATGCCAAATTTCCTGTGAGCGGTGTGGCTTTCCTAACCTGTTAACATGAGCACCAAAATGAAAAAGGGGTTCTATGACACATACCCGCTGCTTAGGAAGGCAGTGTGGCCCGGGTGGCCCGGTGTTTAGTTTTTTAACAGTTTGTATTTTCTGCCTGGTCAGAAGCAGAGACCGAAACATGTTGGTTCTGTGAGTTCGAATATGAACTAGCTGTTTAATAAAAGCTTTTTAACTTAAGAAGAGTTGCCTTGGACATTTTGCTTTTTTATGTTTTGAAGTATTTTTCCCGACCCTGTCCAAAGAGCACCATCTATTAATTATTGATATTTAACATATATTGAACGCCGCAGCCCTTTTCTTTCACGTTTATATACCATAATAATATATTCAGGTTTTTTTTCCCCCAAGGACCCCAGTTTGGGCCTTGATGGTAAGCAGTGGTAATAGAGGAAAGATGCCTGCACAGCAGTGTATATTAAATCATAAAAGAAATGGGTACAATCCAAACTGGTGAGAAAACAGCATAAACACAATCATTTGCCATAGGGCAGAATCTACAACCCCAATTCCAAATAGTTGGGACTAAGTGTAAATTGTGAATAAAATCAAAACGCAATGACTTTCAAATCACACCAGCCAGTATTTTATTCACAATAGAACAGAGATAACATAGCAAATGTTGAAACTGAGAAATTTTACAATTTCATCAACAAAATGAGCTCATTTAAAATTTGATGGCTGCTACAGTTCTCAAAAAAGTTGGGACAGGGGCCTGTTTACCATGGTGTAGCATCCCCTCTTCTTTTAAACACAGAGTGGAGGTGTCTGGGCATTGAGGAGACAAGTTTCTTGAGTTTAGCCATTGGAATTTGATCCCACTCTTGTTTAATACAGGCTTCCAGCTGCTGGAGAGTTTTGGGTCTCTTTTGACGGACTTTTCGTTTAATTATGCACCAAATGCTCTCAATCGGTGAAAGATCAGGACTGCAGGCGGGCCAGTTCAGCACATGGACTCTTCTATTATGAAGCCCTGCGGTTGTAATAGCTGCAGTATGTAGTTTTGCATTGTCCTGCTGAAATACACAAGGCCTTCCCTGGAATAGATGTCGACTGGAGGGGAGCATATATTGCTCTAAAACCTTTATATACCTTTCAGCATTCATGGTGCTTTTTAAAACATGCAAGTGTCCCACACCATATGCACTAATGCATCCCCATACCATCAGAGATGCTGGCTTTTGAACTGAACGCTGATAACAGGAGGGATGGTCTGATGTTGTGGAACATTGTCGCAAACCTTCACAGGTTGGAGAGCCTCTGGCCATCTTTACTTCTGAGAGACTCAGCCTCTCTAAGACATCCCTTTTATAGCCAATCATGTTACACACCTGATGCCAGTTAACTCAATTACTTGCTAAATGTTCTTTCAGCTGATTCTCTTACAAAAGTACATATTAATTGCTTTTTCAGCCCTTTTTTGCCTGTGTCCCAAATTTTTTGAGACCTGTTGCTGCCAGAAAATTTGAAATTAGCTTATTTTGTGGATTAAAATGTCTCAGTTTCAACATTTGAAATGTTTTCTATGTTCTATTGTAAATAACATATTGGCTCATGTGATCTGAAAGTCATTGCATTTTGATTTTATTCACAATTTACACTTTGTCCCAACTATTTCGGAATTGGGGTTGTAAAAAATTATACAAAAAACAATTTTTTTTTTTAATCATCCATGTGCTTTTTCAACTCAAACAACTAAAGTTGATGAATGCATAGTACATAATTTGGCATGATGGTCTTTTTTTAGATGAAAAAATGGGAGTTCTTATTTTTATAGGGTTATCCCATTATTGATTGCTCACATTTTATTAATTACAGCAGAGATATAATAGCCAACTGGGTGTAAAATTCATCTTGTGCATACAGCTGTGAAGGTATGACAAGGCTATAACCATTACTACGAACCAATAACAAATTAAGTAGTGATTATCGACATGGTAAAACCTTCCCACTGCTCACATAGTAGCCAAAGGGACATAGTCACTTGTTTTACAGAAATGTACAGCTTACAAATAATGAGTCTGTTGGACTGCCTCTGTTGAACCCCCGCATTGCTTAATAAAGCCATGCTCAATTCCAGAAAAAAAGGTCATCTTTGAAAAATTACAGTTTCCTTGAAGGAAAGGAGCAGTGCCAAGGCACAAGATGAAAGAGGAAGGAGTTGGAAATGGTAAATTGTGCTTTTGAATGTATCCTTCCACCACTCAAGCAGCCCCATTATAGTATTATAGGGTCATTCAGTGGCATCTGAAGGTGGTGCTTATAAGAAGTTTACATTGTATATCATTAAAGCTCCCCATACAAGGAGGCACTGGGCGCAAGATGAGGTTGAAGAAGAAAGTTCCAGAGCTGCTATATTCCTGGACGGAGGAACTGGGTGTGTGTTGGGGGGGGTTATCTCGCCATAATTATCCTCACTTTTGCACACTTGCCTCTTCCTGTGTGCACTCAGTTCTTGTTACTTGTCCACTTTAATTTCTCTGCTCTTTCCTTTGCTATGTCACCGGGCAATTAAAAAAGTGTCAAACAATCACAAAAGCTTGACAACAGAAGGCCTTCACTTCACATCAGACCTGGGTTTAAATTAATTGATCATTTAATTAGCAATGACTAAGAATTAAAATGCTTCTCTGCATATAGCAAATCTTGCCTGAAAAAATTGCAGTAAATCAAATTATTCCAACTGTGTGAAGCCAACCCAGTCATTCACCCATCTGCAAATACATCAGGCAAGATTGACAAACACCCCAAAATATTTGAATCCAAAACAAACACCACTTGAACTCGCGTCTGCTTGTGTCTTGCATTCACACCTCACCCAATGGAAAACTTGTACGTTTTCTGTGAGTGAATGGTTCCAGTCGTCCCTTTGACTGCAGATAACCACTCTAGGAGATAAGGTAGGCTGTCAATGTAAGCCTGACCTAATTGCAGGAGCAGGTCATTGGGAGGTCTTGTTGTCGCCTGCAGTGTTGCTATCTATCCTGGAGTTCACAGCTTTCGCACACCTGTTCTCAGCTGACTCCTGACCTTTGAACTATGATTAACCTCCAATGGCTCCAACCAAATATGCACATAAGCCTCAAAACAGCACTTGTCCTGTCTCTACCAACTGTTCTTCATAGCTCTTAAAAAACAACGTTCTTCCTTTTCAAATGCTTATAAGTTCAAATTTCCAGTAACCAAAACGACTCTGCAACCATCTGAAATCATAATTTACAAACTCACCATTTTCTGCATTTTCAAAATCTGAAATCTTCAAGTAATTGTAAATTTCCTGCTCAACTCATTGTTATGATGGGTGTGCGAGTTTGTTTGAGTCGTGGACAATAGGAAAACTGACCTGACAAGCTATTTTTGGCAAGAATTCATGTTCATTCCTTCAATTGCAAGTACACAAATGAACCTAAGAATGAGGTTGAACAATACAGCGCATATCTGAAAAATTTCTCCGCGCCGATGATTTCTTTCAGTAGGAAACAGCCTGATTGCAAATGTTTTGGTAGTGCAGACCTTCCTTCACTTTGATCTCCTTCAATTTCATTATTAGGTTTTGTGAAAAAGTAAATAGTGATAATGTAAAATGGCGGAAAAAGGAAGGGGGTGGAGGGGAGCTGTAACTTGGCCGCACCGATAGAACCCTTCATTAGCTCCAACAAGCATGTGTAGCCTGGTCTTTAACACAGTTTTTAGCATTTGTCGCAAAGATGGCGGTATTAAGCACCACAAGAGATATGGTGCGATGCTATTATCTCTGCATTGCCAGACAGTGGTCTTACTGTAAAGAGGTTTCAGATCTCTTGAAATTTACTTCTCAAATGGAGAAATCTAGTTTTGTTGACAAATCTGAGGGAGGGGTGTTTGGGAACTGTGGAACTGCGAGAGGGAAGGAAAAGAAACAGTTTACTTTTCTCTGGGGTACTTCTGTCAATGCAGGACACTTCTCCCTGGAGCATTCTATTTATACAGCTTGTCTTATGGTGAGAACCTCACCATGGTTCTCAGTGACTGAGTCTGCCAGCAAATTAAGAGAGAGAGAGAGAGAGAGAGAGGGAGAAAAAAGACATAAGTCTGAAGTGATGGTTTTGGTTGCTGTTCCTGCAATCATTACCACATAGCAATTATTCTGTTTAATTTACATCAGTATTCAAATGTATTTCCAATTTCCATATTTGCTGTATGTAAGCTTTGACAATATTTACAAATCTATTTTGTACTGATAAATGATTTTGGATTTTAAATTTTGAGTGTGAGAGACAGAGAGAGGAGGGGAGAGGGGGAAAAAAACTACAGTTTGAAAGTCCTGGAGGTCACAATACTTGACTGCACCTCAGCAAGGATTCCAAAAAGTCCATCTTGTGACCTGTGATGTTCTCAAAAAAAAAAAAAAACACTCCTTTGCATGCAGAAAGATGCAGCATGGAAGAGATTAACCCTCCACGTTTGGAGACGAGGGAGTGGAAAGCAGCGTAAAAAAAAAGTCTTTATAAGCCAACCGGGCTGCTCTGCGCGTCTTGGCAGAAGGTCACGCTAGCGTTGACACTGTCAGCTGGACCACGGCAGGGAGCTGATAGGATTTACTCTGTCCCCAGGAAGATTGTCTTCTCTGTCGCTGGGGCCATTAGAGCGCAGAGAGCAGAGCCAACTTCGGCGAGCTGACATTGTGATATCGCATCAAATCCATGTCACGACGTGTCCGCACCTAGCCTTAAGTACGGGGTGAGAGAGGTCAGGGAAAGAAAGGAGAAATAAAACAGGCAGAAATGTGTAGCATGACCTGGCTTGTGGACATCTGTGGCTAGCTTGTTTTGACCTGACTTAGTAAAAAACAGTGTTAAGAAACAATTGAATGGTTATAAATGAAATTGAATAAGAAACTTTTTTTTTCTATCGGCTAACATCAAATTAAATATATTAAAAAAAACAAATTATTAACACAATTTGCATAGAATTTCCTAAGTATATTGATAGTGACGCTATCACAAAGGCTGCAAATTCTGCATGGCTCACGTGATACAGATATAAATGCCAGCAAATTTGAGCAGCCAGTCATTACTTTAACCTCGTTCCCTTTGTTATCAAATTGAATCAGCTGGATATCCAAAAAATCTAAAATTTTGTCTCAGTCCAAATATTTTCACTGTTCACTGTGTTTTTGTTTTTAACCCAGGTTAGCCTCCTGGGATGTATACGTCCAGGGTTCACAAACGACAAATTGCTATTATTGCACAGGTACTTTGATGATGTTTTGATATTGGAGATGCCATTGTCAGGTCTGGGACACGAGTGAAAAGGAGGATTGTGGGACAAAGGGCGTGATGTGTTCTGCGGTGCTTTGTCTGCGTGGTTAAATAAGGTCAGGCAGCGATGGCGATGATAACACTAAAGCCCCCAGAAGCTGAATGCATTAGCGGAGGTCTTTACCCTGCCCATTGTAGGGAAAAAATGCTCCTCTCAGCGATAGCACCCTTAATGTTTGCTTTATCTTGGGGGAATACTCTGCCCCCTGAACTAACAACAGACCTTTTTTATTATTACTTCCACTCAACATTTCCCCAGATAATGAGCTCTGTGCTGCAGCCTCCAGTACAGCCCAATATTGTGCCTGCAATGGAGCTGCTCTTTCCTCAGTTAAATGGAGACATTTTACTCAGAAATACGTGCTGATCAGCAACATCGACGTTTGTGCAGAACATAGTGCTTGTGTTGGCAAGTAATTCACATTGTTACTGTCGAACTATTTGTTTATGATGCTGCTAAGTTTTAAATGTTTTACACCTGAGCTATACACGTGTCAATTTGTTCTCATGAAACATGCCTGCATGTGCCATCTGTCTTACTATTATTAGTTACAGTGTTCAGTAGCTTGTTTTATTTCGGTCTGGTCACATCTTGCATCATCCAAAATAACACTTTAAAAAATCAGAAGAATATCCAAAGACTGTACTGGCAAATATTGAAAAATGATTTTGCTTACCAATGATGCTGGCATTTGCAAAACTGCATTTGTTAAGAGAAATAAAATTAGCCCTTACAAAATTCACCAAGATAATTCTGAATCCAATTTTTGGAAAATGTTTGCTCATCTCCAGTCCTTTGCACTGCACCTGTCCTCTTTAAACAGCAATTTAATGTGAAAGAGGTGAATGCACATGTTGTAAAAGAGGCAAGAATTCCCCACGGAAGACTTCGACTTGTTCGTTTAAGCATTTGCTCGGCCTGTTATAATGAAGCACTTGAATCTCAGAGGCTGCATTGAGCAGTCTGTTGGGTACAGATGTTCATACGGACTCCATATCCCATACATAAATAACTTCTGTGTGTGAAAGTTTTAATCCCAGGGCACCCCCTCCCCGTCTGAATAAAGTGGAAAAAACTGTCAAAGAGGAGAGACAGTCAGACCTTATGTTTCATTTTTATCATTATTATTATTTTTAAAAAGTTCAGTCTAAATTTAAATGTTGTCATTCCAATGTCTGGAAATTCAGTCTTGTCTTTGGTTCTGTTCTTTTAATGTTGTACCCTCGTCAGAGGAAAAGTAATTCTACAACTATATTTAGAAGGGTCAGAATCAAAATAAACAGGTCATAGCCTGTTCAGGGCAAAGCTAACTGATGCAAAGGGACAGCACATTTTCAGAAAAGAAAATTTGGACAGGCAATTCACAAAAACTAATGGGTATATTAAGAGGAGGTGGGCTTAATATACGCAAGGGGACTTTTTAAGGTGAATGACCAAAAAAGAAAGCCCAAAGCTATTATCTTAATCATTTAGCCAGAATAATGGGACAACAAAAGCAGTGGCGTGCTACAGACAAGTATTTTAAAGACCCAGTGAGTGTGGGTAATCAAGTCATCTCCCCCATTTTAGCACTGACCCAAAACAACCATCTCACCCACCTCTGCTCCCCCACCATTCACCCACCTGTGCCCCCACCCACCCTCCTCTCCACCCCATCCAACAGCCAAGCACCAAGTGAACACAGAAGACTCTGCATAAGTTTAATCTCTACACTAAATTTCCAATGCCTCTCTATTATTCTTCTTTACGGAACCCTTGCAATCAAATCAGTTTACATCTGCACATCAATTCTGGCAGCCTCCAGTGAGGAGTGTTATATCAGAAACCAATCTGGAAGACAAAACCTAAAGATCACATTATTAGTCCCCATCAATCATTAGGTCAGTTTATTTACCATGGAACTAAATTACACGCCTAGCCATACATGTAAAGCATGAAGATTTATTTTTATAATTTTTTTTTCTGGTACTTTGAATGTGTGAAATAATATATGGCGCATAAATGCGTAATAGGAATGTTCACGTGAAAAATAAAATATGTGCATTGTATCCGGTTAGCTTGGAGCCATATGGCCCTTTTCCAAATGTCTTTGACATGCCAGGCTTAAAATAAGTTGCTCTCTTATATTTACTAAAGTGTAAGGTGCCATAAATTGTTGTACGCTTGAAGCAACCTTTGGTGAAACGTCTTTATGTTTCCTTTTCAGCTTGTACATCATTATGACTCCATGAGACAGTGTTGTTCGCCAACCTCCCCAGGCGTGCATTACAACTCATTATAACAGACGGCTCCGTATCAGGAACGGGTGGGAAATCGTTACCCGTATTCAAATTGCCCCCCCTGCACACAATCCCACGAATACTAAATTCTCGGTGGCAAATAATGCATGGCCACATCCGAACAGTAAATATGCATCTGACATTCCCTCCAGCAAGTCCAAATGAATTTTGCACACATCTAAATTTGAGATGAGCACTCTTTTTCAAACTCTCCTCTATTCATATATTCTTAATTGAACAAAAGCCTTTGTCCATAAAAAAACAGGGCGGTGACGATTATTTCCTTTTTTTTGACAGTGATGCACAACTTTGCCATCAATCTGGCAGGTAAAACCTACTGGATTATAGGAAAATCAGATGCTGTGGATTGGTTGCTAAGTAACCTCAAGGATAAATGAGAAAAAAGGAAGTGATGTGTTTAAAATGACGTGATGATTTTCTTGCTCACCTTCTCTTTCATGTCTGTGAGACAATATGCAGCTGTAGTTATTGGCAGAATTGCACTAACCTCCAGTCATCATTTCTTATAAGCTAACACAAAATTTTCTTTTCCATTGGACTTCTAGGCAATCATGGTTGTGACTGTCATGCCATTGAATAAAATTCATGGATACTACGTTTTATGAACAGTACTGTGATGATGTATTTGCTCTCTTCCTGATTTCTTCTATTTCCGCTTACTTGTCATAATTAAATGTTTCTTATCATTCTTTTAATTCAGCCACATTGAAGGGTTTTTGTGTATGATTGTGCCACAGCATCTCAATCGCATTCAGGTCAGCACTTTGATTTGGTCACTCCATAACCCTCACTTTGTCCCTTTAAGCCACTCAGAAGTGGACCTGCTTGGGTGCTTCAGATTATTGTCCTGCTGCATTACCTAACTTAAGGTTGCAAACTGATGGCTGGAGATTCTCCTTCAGGATTTTCTAGTAGACAGCAGAATTCAAAGTTCCATCAATTATGGCTAGTTGCCCAGGTCCTGAGGCAGCAAAGCAACCCCAGACTATCGCAATTAGCACTACCGTGTTTGACTGTTGGTAAAATGGTCATCTTGTGAATGCTGTGTTAGCTTTGCACCAGATGTAATGGGCCCAGGTCTTCCAAAAAGTTCTACTTTTGACTCATCAGAATGTAGCATATTATCTGTAAAGTCTTATAAAAGTCAAGTCATATTAAAGTAAAGTCATATTATCTTAAAGTCATCAAGATGTTTTTTTTAGCAAATGTGAGATGAACCTTGTGTTCTTTTTGGTCCACAGTAGTTTACTCCTTGTAGCTCACCCGTGGATGCCATTTTTTGCCAAGTCTCTTTCTTATTGCGAAACCGTGAACACTGACCTTAAGTGAGGCAAATGAGGCCTGCAGTTCTTTGCATGTTAGTCTGAGTTCCTTTGAGACCTCCTGGATGAGTTGCACTTTTGGAGGAATTTTGGTTGGTCAGCCACTCCCGAGAAGGTTCACCACTGTTAGATTCGACAGAGCTGGCAGTAATCATGCCTGGGTGTGTCCTGTGAATGGAGCCCAATTATTACTCAAAATTCTTTAATTAGGTTTTATAGTAGCTAAAGGGGAAATTATTATTTCACATGGGGCCAGGTAGGCTTGGATAGCTTTTTTACTTCAATAAAATAAAATCATCATTTTAAAAAAGACATTTTGTGTTTAATCAGGTTACCTTTCTCCAATATTGAAATTAGTTTGGTGATCTGAAACATTGAAGTGTGTCAAATTGGTTGATATATAAGAAATAAGGAAGTGGGAAAATACTTTATCATGGCACTGTAGCTCAAGTCCTCAGTTCTGGCTTTTGGCATAAAATGAATATAGAAAACTGGGCATAGTTTATTATTATCCAGTTTGAAAATTTGAGAACATTTTTTTTGTTCAGAGGAAACAATGGTCAGTTTTTTTTTCCTAGCCTTTGATCTGTGGCTTATTGTCAATTCACGTCTGTCCATGCCCATACACTGCTTGTTAATTATGCTGTTAAGCTGCCAAAGTGACCCAGCTAGTGGCCCGGTAATGGTGGTGGTTTGGGGGGGGGGGGGGAGGGGGTCTTGGGGGGGTAAAGTTGAATAAAACAGTGTTATTGTGTAAATATCCCTGCACTCTTGACTCCAGGAAGTTGGTTTCCTGAGGTGCCAGCAGGACAGATTCTACACACTGGGATCAGATGAATAGTTACTGAGCAGGGTGAACATATATACAATATAATATAATCTTCCCCACCCCACCCCCTTCCTCCACAGTCTTAGTCACAGTTTTTTTTCTCCCCCTAATTTTAGATGCGATATCTCACCACTCTCTGACATGTTCTGTGGCTGATTTTCACCAATCGCCCTGCTGGCCATGTCTTAATAACTTCATTTCTACACTGAAGTGAGATGTCCTGGTTTATTAAAAAGTGTGAATCCCCCCCCACCACCACCACCGCCGCTGCCGCCGCCCCTGTGATTGCTCGAGTGTTTGTATGGACATTAATAAATGTCCAGAATTCTGAAATTCCCATTGGCTCCTTGTGTTTGAATTGCAGTGGCCCACGCTGTGCATATACATATAATGGCTGAATTCACGGAGGATTCCACTCTATAGAACAATTTATCCGACAACTTTCCCAAACTGTTATGATTAATGGACAATAACAATATCTTACATGCAAAAACAACACCCTGCCAATCATGGTCCCCGTGTTTCTTTGGAGAAGAAAAAGAACTGACTTCACAATCAAAAGAATTAAAACAAAGGCCCCCTTGTCGAGCAGCGTAATAGCATGCTGTTTGCAACTCACCGGCTGCCTCTTATTCAAAAACATTACAATTACAATTTACTCACGTGAAGGGACACCACAGAATAACACCCAAGAGAGATGATTAATATTCATTTTCAGATGTGGGTTGAGTAAAAGCTTTACTGGCAGTGATAAAAGATATTTAAAATTTCCCCATACCACTTTCATGTATCATGACCAACAGAAACTCAGACAGCTTATTTCTGACATATGCTTGAAAAAACATTTCCGTGCCCCAGTCGTCATTGTTTCCCTTCTTCCTTCATGCTAATAAGGAAATGGTGATTCCATTCTTATGTGGGAGAAGGCACTGTTTCTGCTCGGCTATAAGTCTGAGAGATATCTGCCGTCTCCCAATCGCCTGGCCTGTCTCCTTTTGTTTAAAAAGCCAATGTGAATGAAAACCTCAATCAAACTTAATTACTCCATCAAAAAAAAAGACGTCAGAAATTAATATTTGGACACAGTAATTACTTTTTGTATGTTTTTTAACCATAAAACCTGCTTTGTTGTCTGAACCACCGGCTTTTTTCATTTCATCCAATGATATTGAACAGCTACTGAAATAGCCTTGATTTTGCTTTCTTCAAAACTACATAATTTAGCGCATTGTGTCCATGAACTTCTTGATGGGAGGCAAGGCAAAGATTTCTCTCATGATATTTCTCAGACAATGCATAAAGATGAGTGTCAAGTATAGTATTTTACCACTCTGTGGTCTTAGGTAAAGCCGCGACGTCCACCTCGTGAAAAATACAAGGGTTAACTTATCATCCCTCTCAGGCATTAACAAACACATGACCATATTTATGTTCACTTCGATGGTACATACATATTCACATTTTATTTACAGTTTATTTAAGCCATAACTCTTCTAAGAAGCCTGTCTCCTCTCGGTCTACAGAGCAACTTATTATGGCCTTATGGACGTCCGCGATACTGGTATCCTTGCCGTTGCTCAGACTTGTTTCATTTCAACGCAAAGCAGCTTGGCTTTAAACAGCAATGCATTCTAGTGCTAGCCCTCTCTTCCAGTGGTGCTGTTGGATATTTATCTGTCAGTGTAATTGCTTTCTTGTTTGGATAAGAGATTAGGAGGCTGCAACTCTTGGTGTGGGGTTTTCAAGATTGGAGAGGAGGCTCCATACTGAGGTAAGGCAGGTTCCTTCGGACAGCATTTTGATGGAAACAAGGCAAATGATGGTGATAAAAGCCATGTGTGAGTGTTGAGAGACTGATTAGATTTGGCCTTTCCTTAACCTCTTATTTTGCATTATTCTAACCATGGCCACATACTTGTTATGTTGGGTTGGCTATTTCTCCAGTGTAAAACGGTCATTTTTTAACCTCGATATGCTATCTCACTGTCTAAAACACCCAAAAAACTTAACAATTGATACTTTTGTACCTTAACACCAGATCTCTCGTCATTTTGAGCTAAGCAATTTTCAGCTTTCATGACTGTAGCCTTAACTGAACTTGAATTAGCCGCAAAATCAAAAATCAGATGGTCTGACAGTGGTGTGGCCATACAGTGCTAGAAAAAGTTTTTGTGCCCTTTTAGAGTTCTTCCATTTCTCATATTTGTCACAATTAAATATGTTTGATCATCAAACTAATTTTGCCCAGCTGCAATCAACCAACCTACAATGTTTAGATGTTGTTGAAATAATGTCAGTTAAAGGGCAAAAAAAAATGTTATTTCAACATCAAAACAATGTTAAACATTTGCTTCATGTCATATCCCCTCTCTCCCCGTCTTTCCTCTCTACTATGACTGCCCAATAATAAAATGCCATAAAAATAATATTTAAAAAAAATATTGAAATATGATTTCAATGTTGATTCGATTTTCAAAATCAACCCAAAAATTATTATTGATTCAACGTTGGCAAATTCACCCATGTTGAAAAATAAGATGCTGAAATGATGTTGTAAGTTTGACGTTGATTCACTTTTCAAAATTGAATCAAAGTTCAACAGTGATTCAACACTGGCACATGACGTTGATTCAACATTAAATAAATGTTCAGATGCCAGCTGGGTGAAATTAGACTAAGATAAAGGGAGTAAATCCAAAATGCAGTTTTTAGATGATGATTACAGTCATTGAAGGAAAAGAGCTATGCAAACCTACCTGGCCCCATGTGAAAGAGTAATTGCCCCCTTAGTCGCTTAATCAACCAATTAAACATATCTAATTGATAATTGGGTTCAAATATATGTATCACCCACAGGCATGATAACTGTCAGCCCTGTTGAATCTAAACATGACTCAAATAGAACCTGTTTGTCAATGTGAAGTAGCCAATGAGCAGCACATAATGCTGCTATCAAAAGAAATTCAAGAGCAGAGAAGAAACAAAGTTGTTGATATCTATCAGACTGCATAAAGTTACAAAGCCATTTCTAAGGCTCGGGGACTCCAGCAAGCCACCATGAGAGCCATTTTGTACATCTGGACAAAGCTTTGAGCAGTGGCCAGCCTACCAAAATTTCTCCAAGAGCGCTTCAGTGACTTATCCAGGAGGTCATAAAAGAACCAGGACTAAAATTTAAAGAACTTCAGGTCTCACTTACCTCAGTTAAGTCAGTGTTCATGATTCCATAGTAAGAAAGTGACTGGGCAGAAAGCGTGGAGGAGCAGCAAGGCAAAACCCACTGCTGACCCAAAATAACACAAAGCCTCATCTCACATTTGCCATAAAATGTGTCAGCTTTCTTTAGCATGCAGGCCTCTAATGATGATGATGTTACGATATAAAAGTGGGTTAGGTGGGCGGGGCTGCATCAGGTCAATTATGAGGTACCTTCAACCATTATAACAACTTAAATGTACGAGGTTTTACTTGAATAATCGGCTACTAGTTACCCCACAGATGCTCAGATCACATCACTAGCCTGATTATTTCAGATGGTAGTTTTCTGTGAGGTATTAGCGCATCTTACAGCAGCCAAGTCAAAGTTCCTAATGTGGAAAATGGATTTAATGTAACTTAAGTTATTAACATGGTGTTTGTTCTATGTACATGTATTATAATATAATCTTGGGGCAAAAACAAGACTAGCGCAAACATTTCAACTGCAACAAGCTGTCTTGCCAGTCTAAGCATAAATCAAATATTCCGGATAGGACATCGACATCTTGCTTGGTGTAATGTGTGAACTACGCACTTGGCCATTAACTAATGTGGTTAATGATCAATGCATACAGGTAATACACAATGCTGCAGTATTCTTAACTGTTAACCACTTTACACATTTATGAATAGCTGCTGTTGCATCATACTATTCAGTGAATTGGGGAGCACCATTCAATACCATTGTGGTTTTTTTTTTTTTTTTTTGGATCAGCAAAATAATGTTCATCTAGGAATAACATGATGGTCCACCAATGATACCACATAGGCTTTACAACTGTGTATAGCATGCAGTTAGCATGGACCTTTGGCGAGCATTTTAAACCAGCAAATTTCTCAAAGGTGAACAGTTTGAGAGAAAAATTGATGGAAAAATTAAATAAAAACTATTTTGGGTTTTCTTGATACCACACATCTCTGCAAGTTTCTGCTCATCGGCATGAAAAGCTTCCCAAAATTAGCAGGCTAACTATAAATGACTAAAATGCATGACATTTGTAAGCACAGCACAGAGATATCAGAGCTGCTGTTCATTAGTGGCCTATGATGTTACCCCAATACGGGCATTATTTTGTTGATCCTGGAATAAAACTTGCACAGCGACATCAGATTGTGCAAATTGAAAAACTGATTATAGCCCATGCCATGCATATTCTTTGCTCTGCTACAAGAGATTGATTGGAAGTGTTAAACCAAGATTTTCCACGGTCAAATACAGCATACAGTTAGTCTACTGTTTCCTGACTGCTCCTGTCAGTAATTAATAGGATTGGATCCTTAAGCATTGCATCTTGCTCACTATGCTTGGCACATCTGTGGGATCTGATTTCTGACGGTCTCTGGAATGCCATGTTTTGAGGGTGGAATTCTGCTACAAAATTAGTCCACTATTATATCTTCAGCAGTCAGTTTACAACGCCATTCACAAAAAAGTTTGAACGCCATGTAAAGTGTAAATAAAAGCAGAATGCAATGATTTGCTAATTTGCTCATATTTTATTGAAAGTAGTACAAAGACCACATATCAGATGTTGAAACTGAGAAATTGTGTTTTTTGAAAAATCTATGCTCATTTTGAATTTGATGCCAGCAACACATTGCAAAAAAGTTGGGACAGGGGCATCTTGAACACCATGTTGCATCACCACTTCTTTTAGCAACACTCTTTAAGCATTTGGGAACTGAGGAGACCAACTGCTGCAGTTTTGAAAGCAAAGTGTTTTCCCATTCTTGGCTGATGTTGGATTTCAGCTGCTCAAAACTTTGCGGCCTCCTTTTTCATACTTTTCGGTTCCATAATGCACAAAATATTTTGAGTGGATCACAGGTCTGGACTGCAAGCAGACTAATTAGACACACAGACTCTTTTACAACAAAGCCACATAGTTGCAATAAGTGCAGAATATGGTGTTTGGCATTGTCTAGCTGAAATAAGCACAGCCCTCCTGAAAAAGACATCTGGATGGCATATATGATGCTCCAAAACCTGTATGTTGTTCAGTACTACTGATCTCTTCACAGATCTGCAAGTTACCCATGCCATGTGGACTAATTCATCCCATACGATCACGGAAGCCGGCTTTTGAACTGTGCACTGATAACAAGCTGGATGGTCCCCCTGCTCTGAGCCTAGAGGACGTGGTGTCCTTGATTTCCAAATAAATTTCAAATTATGATTGGTCACACCACAGGACAGTTTTCTTCTTCACCTGAGTCCATCTTAAATGAGCTTGGTGCCCCAGAAGGTGGCAGTGTTTCTGGATCTTGTTTATATACAATTTAATCTTTACATTGCAGAGTTTTAAGTAGTATGTGTGGATGCAGCAGGAAATTATCTTCACTGACAGTGGTTTACAGAAATGTTCCTGAGCCCGTACGGTGATTTCCACCACAGAATCCTATCTATTTTAATGCAGTGCTGCCTGGAGGCCTGAAGATCAGGGCCATTCAATATTGGTTTTTGGCCTTTTCACTGATGCAGAGAGATTTCTGCAGATTTTCAGCATCTTTTAATGATATTATGTACCATATAGGATTAAATCCCTAAATTATTTCCAATTTTACATTGAGAAACCTTATTCTTAAATTGTTAAACTACATTGTATTTGCACATGCAGTCTTCAACAGAGTACTTACGAATGACTCGGCCTGTCTGAGACACTCATTTTATACCCAATCCTGTTACTGACCTGTTGCCAATTAATCTAATGAGATGTGAGATGTTCCAACAGTTGAATTTTTTTGTCACACAATTTTTCCAGTCTTTTGTTGCCCCTGCCCAATTTTTTTGAGCCGTGTTGCTGACTTCAAATTACACTTGAGCAGATATTTAAAAGAAAAAAAGAAAAAAAAATGTATCAGTCTCAACATTTGATATATTGTCTTTGTACTATTTTAAATGAAATACAAGGCTTACTTTATTTGGAAATTATTCTGTTTTTATTTACATTTTACTCAGTGTCCCAACTATTTTGGAAATGGGGTTGTAGGCTTTGCTCATAAAAGGGCAAACTCAGTTGATATGCAAGACTTTTGTGGCCTTTAAATTCTGCTCAGCTCAATGGGTCATGCAACCAGAAGCTACTGAGCAATTGGATGCTAATTAACACAAGACAAGATTAACCTTATAGTTCAGCTTTTCATTTATGATTTTATCAGTCTCTACAAGAGCACAGAAGAGAAATATGACAATACTGGTTAAGTATATTTATTTCATAACCTTCTGTAGAGGATGAGGAAAGATTAAAAGGCATATGAATATTCAACCAAAATAATTTAGAAAAAGTCATGTATTGAGTATTTGTGAAATCAACACATGTCAAAATTTCCTTTGAGAGAAAAAAGCAAGTCCAGTTGGGCTAGTATAGTGCATTGGAGTTTTGTTATCTTAATATGGCCCGTAATGCATTGTCAGGCTACAGTGTCATGGACAAGTGTTCTATTCAGGTTTTAGAAACTGGAATAACTTCAGAACACAATTCTAAGTATGAGTAAAGCCTCGTGTCGGTCCTGTCTAATTCTGCAAAAGAAAATCAGAGGGGAAATGTATTCCTACAAAATTTTAAGATGTGCGGGCCAGTCAGGACTGTATAGGCTATAACTTGTAAAACCACCCTGACAAGGGTTTGCTCAAGACTCAGGCACAGACAATTTATCTAAGCCAAAAAATCAGGGTCAAACAGACTGGGTCAAAAATCGAGGTGGGATTACGGTACAGAATCACTGGGATAAAATTAAGGTTGATAACTGGCAGAAGTATAATAAATGTCCAGAAATGGAGACAAAATCCATAACCAGTGATGAGGCAGAATTGTAACCGGAAGCCAACAAGACACAAAGGGTAATCCACAAACTAGTGACCCATAAAACCAAGGAAATCAAAACACCGGCAATCAGACTCCAGAAAAGGGCGAGTATGAACCAGAGCA
Source organism: Gymnothorax javanicus (assembly GCA_029692085.1). Lineage (NCBI taxonomy): Eukaryota > Metazoa > Chordata > Actinopteri > Anguilliformes > Muraenidae > Gymnothorax > Gymnothorax javanicus. The sequence goes on along the minus strand of CM056193.1, from coordinate 74,288,611 downwards.
GAAGCGGTTGAGACAAGTAAAGACCAAAGGAAAACAGAGGGACCATGTAGAGGGAGAGGTGATGAAGGAATGAGGGGCAGGTAGAGTGGGAGGCAGGTGAGAACAGAAAGGAGTGAGGCAATAAACAATGAAATGAGACAAAGATGGAAACAGGGCAAGATAAGCGGAAGAGGGAAGGTAGACAGACACACAGAATCACAGGGAGAGAGGAAAAACAATGGAACAGAATAAACTGAAAAGTACTGAAATATCGAATACAAAAACCTAAAATAATTAACAAACACTGACTCACCGTAATACTTCCTATGCTTTATTATACACTTATTTTAATGTTTGCTTATTTTGAACATCCATCCACAAATGGTTTACGTTTGTTGTTACAGTCTGTCAACATTTAATATCCACACCAAGAAAAAAGCAATGAAGGACTAAATATGTTCTTTTCAACGTGGTCGAGCTGGGTATTAATGCTTTAAACTGCAATGTGATTCAATAGTCCAGGAATTCAATCAGCACTTAAAAGCTCAGTTGTATATGGCATGCTTTCTTTAGCTGTCACAGCATGGAAAAGCACCTCATAATTGATAAGTCAGGCAAACGAAGTGGTCCTAGTGTGTTTCTGGCCAATACATTATCCCTAGGTTCAATGACACACTTAACAGGTCAGTAAATCAATCTAGACCACAAGCTTGTGTTGGTAACAAAAGTAATTTGTTTTATACACAAAGTGCTCCATCTTCTGCAGAAATTATTACTGCTTCCTGAGCACAGCCGTGTGTGTGTGTGTGTGTGTATGCATGTGTGTGCATGTGTGTGTGTGTGTGTGCGTGTGTGGTGGAGAAAAAGCCCAAAATCCAAATTGTTTTGGGAAGGACTACAGTGATGAGGCACTCTTTATTACATGCAACATGGAAAGAATTTGCAACACATTGGTGCTGACCTTTTCTTTATCACAAAAGAGCATGTTATCTCAAACACACACACATACACAGACTCACTCACAAAATTTGCATAGTGTATATGTATGACTGTAAGCATTTTGCGTCGAAAATGACATATTGTTGTATCAAAGTACACATTCTTCTTGTTCTCAGTGAGTAAAATCTTAAGCAGTACATCTTTATCGTATACAGCTGGGAAAAGATCATTTGATCTACCTACTGATGAACAAACAGACACCAACATGTACATGATTATTCTGAAGTTCCCCCTAAAATTTACAGTTTTCCACTGCGCCCAGATGTGAGTGCATTTTTAAAAATAATATTTTCGCTTGAAATTACTGCACAGGCACTGCCGGGCAGCTTCTATGCACTTTCAGAATTTCGGAGGGCACTCTCGTCATGACGGAACCCATAGGCATTGAGTGAATTGAACGGAAAGGCAGAAAGGCTGGATGATAAAGACACATTTCTGCACCTTCCTAATCAACCCCCCCTTAACTCGTCTCTCCTTGCAGAGCTATAGTGAGCTTGTCGGAGCACCTCCAATCATTGTTGTAAGCTCAGGATCATGTTTGATATTGTCAGATGGCCTGGAAAATTAAAAACCCAATTAAAGGCCCGGCACTGGGGTCAGCTCTTCTGCATATCAAAAGCCCTCCTCTGGCTATTCAGCACAAATTATATCCGTTAACAGCTCACTTTGCCCAGCCTGCAACGGCACAGCACTTAGGACTAATAAGTGCTTTCCCCTCTCCGATACATTTCAAACGTAAACCACTTTGGTGGCAGCAGAAAAATGAACAAGTCATAATCAAATCGTCATTTTACCAACCCCCCCCCCCCATCGTCCTCCTCCTGGCTACACTTTTTTTTTTTAAGCCATACCATGCCATGGTGTAATTAACAGAGTGAAAGAAAGAAAAGAGAATAATTGTTTATTTATACTTTAAAGCAAGCATTACTCTTTTCCCCTCCTTGCTTTCATATGTGAGCTATTTTTTTTCCTTATTGAATAATTGCAGGAAAAAAATAATCTGCAGCCTTTGTCTGCTCTGTTGTTACACACGATTCATTAATTCTTCTGCGGTGGGGGAGATGGACAGAGAGAAATAGGCGGCCTGGCTTAATAGTATTCATCTTGAGTCTCCCCATTAATATTCAGCTTAATGTTTCTGATAACAGGGCTGGGGGCAATAAAAAGCTTGCAGGCCTTATTTAACTGCTGGACTGGAATGATGTTTGCTCATGTTTGGAATCAAATGCTGTAGTCTGCATCCCATTCTTTCAATTTGAATTTCGTTTTCTACATTGGTGTGCCTTTTTTTTTAAAAAAAGGTGAATGTCTTTTTTTGTGAAAAAAAGGAAGAAGAAATAAGTAAATGGTAATATTCTGATGTTTTTATCATTGACTCGTTTAAGGCATTTCATTGGCCCCGCACATTCGGTAAATTCCCAAGATTGTACCATTCCTGGAAATGAGTGTCTTAATTGACTGGTCCATAGACAATACTGGCACAGTGACAAGGCTGTGTATGTAGAAAATTGTCAGCATTCGCCAAAACATTGTCAATGTCACACGCAAAAGCCAGCTGCAAAGGCTTTTCTCCGGGGATAACATGGCCTTAGTATTTTTTTTTTTTGAGCAGAAAAGCCACAAATCTAACTTCATGTTCTTAGCTCCAACTCATTTACATGTAATGACATGATAATACACATTAGTGAACAATTTTAAATAATTACATCTTTAGAAACGCCCCCTTCTCTCTCAAATGTCCTCTCTCATGCCTTTTTTCATTTTTTTTCTAACCTTCATATTTCTATAGATATGAATAATAGAAAATAATCAAAAATGCTTTCCGAATGATGTGGGAATGAATAGTGCATTAAGGTTTTTCTCTCTTGCTGTGGCACTTTTTTCATTTTTATTTCTTTTCTTTATTTCTTTTTTTTTTTGCTGTCAGTTGAAGGGGTCTGCAGAGAGCGACACGCAGCTAAAGACCTGCTCAGCGAGACGGGCGTCTGACAACTCAGCTGTCAGCCTTGGCTTACCTGCTGAATTAGACCTCCTTTAATTCCAGCTCAAATTCAAAGATCCTGCACAGGACATGGCTAAGGGGACATTTCCTCAAACATATTTTTATCTTTGGAAATTATTTCCCCTTTTTTTGACTGTATATATTTTTTCCTATTTTAGCAGAGAGAGGGAATCTTTGTAGTTTGTGCTCTGCAATTTCTATGACAACCCATGTTGACTGAGACAGGAGAATGACAGGTTGATTGTTGAAAACTCGTTAAAAGAAATAAGATGTAAATATGCCAACATAGTATTCCAGAACCAACCTATTGAAATCTGGATATGTCTGACTGGATAAAATACAATATGTGGACAAATAAGTGTTTTAACACTTCTCAGAATTTTTCAGAATTCAGTAATTATCCATAAGGTGTTGGTTGAATAAAGTTGGAGTAAATTCTATAGCTCTAATATCATTAGTCTTGACAAAAATTCTCTGACTTATAGAGAGGAATGATTTAAGCAGTGTGCATTTGCATTCTCATTCTTGGATTGACAAAATGACTTTCAGTGGCCAGGTGCAGATCACACGATGTTTGCATCATCAGCAACGCACATCATTGGCTCTTGGAGAGGTTGGTCACTGACAGACATTATTTAAGCCACAATATGTTTGGTTGCACAAGGTCAATACAGAGTTCTTAGCACCCGCACCAGCATAGTGACTGAAATTGTATTATGGAGATATATATATTTTTTTAATCTGTTACTGACACGTACTGATATACATACTGATACAGTATGTATTGGCACTTTCAACATAAATTCTGCTCCCGCTCAGATCAGCATTCAACAACACTTATATAATTCTTTTTTTTTTTCTGTTCTGTCTACTCGCCATTATTCTGAATATAGTAGCTCTGAATACTTGCACCCTCACTGGTCATTTGCGCTGCAAATGTTCCCCTCAATATTCCCCTCAACGGGCTCACTATGTGTCACGCACTATGGTATATTTGACAATAAATAAATAAATAAATAAATAATCTGCTTGAGTAACTGTCAAAAGAGATGTTATTCAGGACTTGCGTGCGTAGTCTTGTGTGTGTGCTTGTGTGTGGGGCTTGCCTTATAAATGAATTGAAAGGCTTCTTTTTATAGTGTCACTATTGTTAATTTTCTCTCTGTGATATTCTGTGTAGGAACTACCCATCTGGAAGAGTAAGCAGTAATCCCTGATGTGCCTTTCCAAATGTATTCCTCACAGTTGCACTGTACTGGTCAAACAAATTAGATTACTGCAGCAGTATGTAAGTAATTTTATGTAAATTATAGTGTTAATGTACTGCATCGCGCTGCTGGCGATAAGCTGGTTTTGTGCTGGTGGCTCCTGGTTGTACAACAGCCCCACTGCAGTTACCATTCGTTATGAAAATGCACGTTTTGGAGGGCTGAACTCAAATGTATGCTGTATTTTTTCCACTGTCTGCATATACTAATAAGTATTCACCCAGTCTGACTGTTTGGCTCGAGGCGAGCGCAGTCGTGAAAGTTAATAAAAATAGTCAGGAGATGTTTCAGCTTCACAGTCCCAGTGATGTCAGCATTGTTATTTCCAGGCAGGGGGTTGGATTTTAACGTAGGTCCTCGGCACTTTGAATGCCCCAGAATTTGAAAGAAATGAGAAATCACACCGCGTGGCAAGTTAACTGTTATGAAGGGTCTTGTTTACACTGAAACATGAATCCAAGGCATTATGACAACACCGTGTCCAATGTCTCTGTGTCTTATGAAATCACCTCCAGAACAATTTACCACTTCTACATCCACCCATAGAATATTTTTCATTCATTGCGATGTGATTGCTTGGGTCTGATGTGGTACAGTCTTCTGCACGTACATAAAACAACAGGACCGCAAAAACGACCTGCGAAAGGAACTGCGGTTTGTTTGCCGCGTTTTGTCGTGCGTCTGAAGAGCCGCTGAGACATAAGCACAAGGAATCCGAATGTGGAAAATCAATTAAACCCGAGGGGGCTGTCGGAAAAAAATCGTGCCTTCTCCCTGCCGTTTAGCACGGCTCTTCCGTCCCGCGCGCAAGGCTCATGCACAGCAGCCCAGCAGAATTTATGGATCCGCGGAGAAGCTGAAGATTTACACCTGATTTTTGTATCAGTAATCTCCGAAATTAAGAAGTGTATCCTTGCATTTCATTAAATCCAAGCTAATGAGATTACTGTCGTTCCAAAGAGGAGAATGATGGAGAGCCCGTGCCATGGAGCATAAATTAGTGCTGTAGGGTTAAACGGTGGAACTAACTCATGTTTCAACAAAGGCCCTTACCAGCAGTTAAATTAACGGACATAAATATAGTCAAATCTGTCTTTATTTTTCTCCAGATATAACCATTTTCTCCCTCAGTTCTCTGCGTTCAATTTCTTCCCCACTTAACATTTGAAAACGTTTGGCTAGGAAATGTATGGTACTGAAGGGAATTTGAATTAATTTAAAATAATTTGCTGGGAATATTCTAGCTTGGGAGCGACTGTATAGATTGTGCTAAAAAATTTCAGCAGCATTGTAGAAAGAGCACATCACTCAAACAGGTAAGAATGAAAGAACTAGGAGGATGGTGGTTCATGGCCAAATTAAAATAAATTAGTGAAATGTAAAATAAATAAAAAAAAAATAAATCGCAAATGGCAGAAATATTTTCTCATCTATCTGATAGATATTTCATGAAAAACAGCAGGGTAAAGAATGGTTATAGTGATAATAGGTTTTGATACATATTCTGCCAAAAATTATATCACGTTAATGAGGTGGCTTACTGGGCTCATGCATTTTGTAAGAGGCATTTCAGTGTATTAGTATAATTACCAGTGATGAGAAAACTAACTGAATCTCCTCTCATGAGTTCATTTGAGCTCAGCGAAATTATACTGAGCAAGAAGAGAAAATTACAGTGACATCCAGAGAGTTCATGCCTGATTTGATCATAGCTGCTAATTGGATGATTACTTTCATAAAGCCTTTTGAATGGCTGACAGACTCTGTCAATCTGTTTTTTTTTTTGCCTTGCACTGTTTTATTTTGAGAAGTTTTGAGTCAATGCAAGGGAACACAACATTGGATAGTTTACAGAAATCTGTGGGTTTTTTTTTTTTTAACTGAAGTCCTCAGGTGTAATTGATTTGTTCTCTGCGGTTCTCATCCCCTAATTAGCCGTTTCCATGGAGCTCTAACGAGGGTGGCTTTTCTCAATAATAATCTGAATGGTTACCTGCAGGGTGAGATATCCCCACTGTCCTCGTCTCGTCAGCAGAGCGGGGACCACAGCAGTTAATGAAGCTGAAAACGGGTTGTGTGCACGGGGTCTACCTGCTAGTGCTTCTGGGGTACTAACTGCTCTGTTTGTAGCTTTCCAGCAGAGACATTCATAGTATCCAATAAGCGCAGAAGAGGGAGTTGTATAGAGGGAGTGGTGTGTAATCATTTATATCCTTGTGTGCGTGTACGTGCATGTGTAATGAACCATGTCACCCATGTCAATTTTTGAAAATAGAAAATAAAACCTGAAACACGACGTTTACTCTATACATCTGCACTTCACTCATATAGGCCTATATGTGTCCAAAATCTTATTCTAAATTACGGGACAGTGAAACCGGCATCTGAATTCTCAGTGCAGCTGGTCGTCTGAGCAATGGGGTTATGGAGAATTACGAATCTATATTTAATAACTTGCTACTTTACACATTGCTTAGTAAAATCAGTTTCCCTTCCGCGCTGATGTAAGTCCTGTCACATTATCTCACCGTAGGCTTCTGGTTAGTCTGTCATAAATCCCATCTCTGTTTTTGATCAGAAGAGCAGGCGTAGTAAGTCTGAGAACTGACTGATCTGCTGCACTGTCAAGATTTTACCTAAAATTTGATTACTTCACAAAAAAATGACACTTTTCTTGGTTCCAAACGTGCTCACAGTGACAAATTTAGAGGGTGTGGACTGAGTCCACAGTTTCTTTTCATAAATACCTTCAACATATTTACATTTCTGACTTCAAGGAGAATTGTCAATCAAACACTGGAGGAGAATTTGCGTTTTTGACAATATTTAACAACTTGAGGGCTTACATGGCAAAAGGCTTGTGTGAATATAAATGCAATTCATTTTGATGCCATGCAAAAGGTGTTCTTTTGGGACCCCCTAGCAACCATATTGAACATTCTTCACTTCATTTTTGGACTATTTTCTATTCACAGCACTGCTGGCTTAAAATATGTTTGTGGCGCAGCTTAGCACTGTAGTCATCAATACCTAAAATTTGTCCATCAATCGATGTAGATAGCAAGCACAAGACTGATGGATAGATGTAAACTGATTTAAAAAGGGATTAAACAATTCCAGCTAAATGATTATCCTGCCCAAATGAATACTCTGAACTGTAAAATCAGTTCGTTTTTTTTTTTTTTTTTTTTGGAGTCATTTTGCAGATTTGCACAGCATGGCAAGTTCTGGATCTCAAAAGGAAAACACAGATATTGCTTTGTGTCATTTAAGAGATGTATAGCTGAACATCATATCCTACATATCATTCAGAAGTACACTTTGACATTGCTTGCTCACTTACCTTGTGACAAGTTCATGCATGACGTTCAATATAATGAATATATTATGCATATCTTGCAGAAAATTTGCCATTGATTACAATTGGTTTATTATGTTGCTTTTACAGTAATCGTCTCTCGCTCATCAAATACAGAACAGTATTATTCATGACATGTATGATATCACTATTTAAATATTTTCCCCAATAGAGCATAATAAATCAGGGTCTTTGACACAAGCTGGCAAACAGGTACTTTCTCAGTTCTTTCAGAATGTGTGATTTTGCACCTTGTCAAGCTGTTTGAAATTTTGTTGGGTGACTGTTATCCCAACAGGAAAATATTTATGCTCTGATTTGGCACAGTTTCTCAACTTGTCAGAATTGATACCATATGGTGTAACATATGGAGTTTCTTAAAGGGGAAGGAGCTCAAAAGAAGTGGGCTTGGTGTTTATGGTTTTTTAAAGTCCGAACCCAACTTGTTGAAGCAATAGTAACAGAGGATCTGTTTTTAAACATGTTCATACATTTTTTTGTTTCACCACTTATCTGTTCAACAGTATCTAAAACCCCAATTCCGAAATAGTTGGGACGAAGTGTAAATTGTGAAAATTGTCAAAATGCAATGACTTTCAGATCACATGAGCCAACATGTTATTTACAATAGAACATAGATAACATTTCAAATGTTGAAACTGAGACATTTTACATTTTCATCCACAAAATGAGCTTATTTCAAATTTTTTGGCTGCGAAAGGTCTCAAAAAAGTTGGGACACAGGCAAAAAAGGGCTGAAAAAGCAATTAATATATGAGAGAATCAGCTGAAAGAACATTCAGCAAATAATTAAGTTAACTGGCATGAGGTGTGTATGTCATGGTTTGGAGGCTGTGTTGTGTGAAGGGCTTTCTCTGTGTCTCTCGTTCTGGGAAGACATCGGATTCCTTCACCTTCGGACTTTTCACTCCAGCTGGCTGATTGGACATGGGCGGCGCCCTCCCTCCCCTGACTCTATCCACCTTATTCCTGAGGGCGCTACAGTAGATACGATATTGGGTGCAACTTCCGGCGGAAGTAGTTTTTAGCGAGTGGCTAGTCAAGAACAGCGGCGTTTCTTTCAGTTAACTTAGCGATTACAGCTCGTTTTTTTAACAAATTAGCTTGCTTTTCTTAAAATGTCCCTTCAGAGCTCCGGCACCTATTGTGTGTTAGAAATCAGTAATTTGTATGTTTGTTTTTAGCTTGTTTTTAGTTTCTGGTTTTAGTTTCTAGTTTTTAGTATGTTTCTTGTTTGTTTTTAGTATTGCTATTATTTATATATTTATTATATTTATTATATTTATTCGTTAGAGCATGTGTGTTTCTGGATGATTGCTCTGTCTCTGGTCTTCAGTGTTTTCCTCCCGTTTCTGTCTCATGGCATCTTGTCTTTTTCATCACACTCTCTTCCCTGTAATTTCGGTTGGGTGTTTCCACTTCCTTCTCTCTCGCTGTTCTCATTGACTGTCCGCACCTGAGAGTAGTTTAGCGAGGCACGGGTGTTTAGTTAGATTAGAGATAGAACTCCACCGTTTTCCCTCTCTCCTCTCCTATCACCGTCCTTGTTTTCTAGTTCCACCTCTCTCTACAGCTGTCCTGTGTTTAGCTGGGATTCCAGTTAATTAGTTTGTGTTTAAAAGACCCACTTTCCCGTAGTTTCTTGTCGACTCGTTTCTACCACAGCTCGTCTTGGTCAGTCTCGTTCTCGCTTATTTTTCTCGCTTTCGATTGTTGAAAGCTCGTTTCTTGTGATTCTCCCGTAAGTCTTGTATTTGATTGTTTGTATTATGTTGTGAGATTGCGATTTGATTGATTAGTACTTCGTTCTCCCTAATTCCCATTTTGTATTCATCTGTTTAGTATCTCCTGTGTTCTCCTTATCCCATCCAACTCCTTTTTCCTTCCCTTCCATTCCCTTAGTTTCAACCCTCTTTGTTACTGTCTTTGTGCGGATTGATTATTCTGGTTACTGGATCATTTTGCTTGTCCCCTGACTTCGATTCTGCCCATTCTGCATATCTCTGTTTGCCTGGCTATTGATCCATTTCTGTCTTGACCATGAGCTTGGTTAATCCCAATAAACGCCTGCCGATGCTGAACTGCACTTGGAGTCTATGCCCGTTCCTTTCAGTGAAAGTCGACCAGTACAGACTCCAGCGGATACTGCTGAACTGCAGCGACTTTATCAACAACGAGAGGTCATCATTCAGCAGCAGCATCGCGACTTGCAGGAGATGAGAGCTACTTTACAGCATCTCACCCAGGGCCCCCCCCTTCCCAGTCCTGCAGTCGCACCGGCAGAGGCAGCTCCCATTCGGGAGCCACGCCTTACTCCCCAAGGGAGTATGACGGAGACCCTACCACCCTGCAAAGCATTCCTGTCCCAGTGCTCAATCATATTCGAAAGTTACAGCCCCTAACCTTTCCTACCTCACGTTCCAGAGTGGCCTCGCCATCACACTTTTGACCGGCAGAGCAAGGGACTGGGGAACCTCAATGTGGGACGCTGGCCACCCCTGCACCCGCACCATTGAAGATTTCATGGCGGAGATGAGGGAGGTGTTTGACCGCTCCTACCAGGGGCGAGAGGCAGGAAGTGCACTACTGAGTTTACGGCAAGCCGGCTGCAGTGTCTCCGATTACGCCATTCAATTCCGTTCGTTGGCCGCCTCTACACACTGGAGCGAAGACGCCCAGTTTGATGTGTTCTACCGGGGGTTGGCAGAGAACATAAAGGATGAGTTGGCGTCCCGTGAGCTTCCACCTGATCTGCAGGGGCTCATTAGAGTGGCCATCCAGATTGATTCTCGGATCCAGCAGCGCAAGAGGGAGCGCCAGAGCCATTCAGAGCCCCGACGGTCAGACCTCGTGGTAACTTCGATCTCCTCGGGCGACTCTCCTATCCAGGAGACCGGCGAGCCCCGGGGGTCGGGAGAACCCATGCAGGTCGACCGTTGCCGGTTATCGCCACAAGAGCGAGCTAGGAGACTGCGCACGGGGGCATGTCTGTACTGTGGGCTAGCGGGTCATCATATCCAGTGCTGTCCCCTACTCAAAAGGAGGGGGTGAGTGGGAGGATTGGACAGCTGGCTCAAGATAACAATGATCCACGTAGGGCTGGTTCCTGTCACTCTACTTGTTGGCAAGCGTTCATTGACTACTAATGTTTTGTTTGATTCAGGCTCAGACATCAACCTGATCGATGCCAACCTGTGCAACCAGCTCCAGCTCCAGCCCCAGAAGCTACCTACGCCGTTCCAAGCACTTGGCCTTTGTGGGCAACCGCTAAGTCAGGTGACACAGATTACGCCCCCACTCACGCTCATTGTCTCCGGCAACCATCTGGAGCAGATCCGGCTCCATGTCATCACCTCCTCCTCTGCTCCCATCATCCTGGGCCTCCCTTGGTTGAAACAACACAACCCCACCATCAACTGGAGGACTGGGCAGGTGGTTGAGTGGAGTACTCATTGCTCATGCGTTCTTGCCTCCGCAAGGCTCCCCGCCAAGCAGGACGAGGGAGGATCCAGTGAGCCCCCATTCACTCCGGATTTGTCCAAGGTCCCCAGTGAGTACCAGGATCTAGCCAAAGTCTTCTCTAAGTCTCGTGCCCTGTCTCTCCCCCCTCACAGACCCTACGACTGTGCCATTGATCTCCAACCTGGCACAGCGCCCCCTAAGGGGGGGGTCTATTCTCTGTCTCGTCCAGAGCAAGAGGCCATGGAGAAATATGTGGAGGAGTCACTGGCTGCTGGCATCATCCGTCCCTCTCCCTCCTGCTGGCGCTGGCTTTTTTTTTCGTTAGCAAGAAGGACGGATCTCTCAGGCCATGTATTGACTACAGGGGACTCAATAATATTACTATTAAGAATCGATATCCCCTTCCTTTAATGAATTCTGCTTTTGAGCTGTTGCAGGGGCCACTATCTTCACCAAACTTGACCTCGCAACGCTTACCACCTCGTCAGGATTAAGGAAGGGGATGAATGGAAGACGGCCTTCAACACCGCTAGGGGTACTACGAGTACCTGGTCATGCCGTTTGGTCTAGCTAACGCCCCTGCTGTCTTCCAGAACCTCGTTAACGACATCCTGCATGACATGATTAATCAATTCGTTTTTGTGTACCTAGATGATATATTAATATTCTCTTGTTCTAAGGAGGAACACATACGTCATGTTCGTGCAGTCTTGCAGCGCCTCCTGGAGAACCAACTCTACGCCAAGGCAGAGAAGTGTGAATTCCACTTGGACACAGTCCCTTTCCTCGGATTTGTGGTTACTCCAGGAGGCATCCTAATGGACCAAGAGAAGGTGAAGGCGGTAAAGGATTGGGCTACCCCTACCACACGCAAGGAACTACAGTGCTTCCTAGGGTTTGCTAACTTTTACCGCCGATTCATTCGCAATTACAGTACCGTTGCTGCTCCACTGACCTCTCTGACTTCCCCCAAAGTTCCTTTTGTGGACCCCCGGCGGAGAAGGCTTTTCTGGAACTGAAACAAAGATTTACCACTGCTCCTGTTCTCCAACAGCCAGATCCTGAAAGGCAGTTCATCGTCGAGGTAGACGCCTCTAACACCGGCGTAGGGGCAGTCCTGTCACAGCGCAATGGCAAGGATAATAAGGTACACCCTTGCGCCTTCTTCTCACGCAGACTTAGCCCAGCCGAGCGTAACTATGACATCGGAAATCGGGAGTTACTGGCGGTGAAGTTGGCATTAGAAGAGTGGCGTCATTGGTTAGAGGGGGCTAAGGTTCCATTCCAGGTCTGGACCGACCACAAGAATTTGGAGTACCTCCGTGCAGCTAAGAGATTAAATTCCGCCAATCTCGTTGGTCACTGTTCTTCGACAGATTTAATTTCACTTTAGCTTACCGCCCAGGCTCCCAGAACAAGAAACCTGATGCCCTGTCACGAAAAAATTTTTAGCCTGACGCCCCTCCCAAGGAGCCTCAAACCATCCTACCCAGTCGTGTTGTGGTGGGAGCATTAGTATGGGAATTGAGGATCGAGTCAGAAGGTCACAACCTTCTGGGGGCCACCTACTAACTGTCCCAAGAACTGCCTTTTTGTTCCAGACTGCCTCCCGAGCGGAAGTTCTCCAGTGGGCCCATTCTTCCCGTCTCGCCTGCCATCCTGGTGCTAACCGGACCTTGGCCATGCTAACTCGCAGGTTTTGGTACCAACGGTCCGGATAGATGTCAAGAACTTTACTACTGCTTGTCCGGTCTGCGCCCAGAACAAGGCCACCCACACTGCACCAGCTGGTCTCCTGCAACCGCTTCCGGTACCTTCCAGACCATGGGCCAATATCGCACTGGATTTTGTCACTGGCCTTCCGCCCTCCAGAGGTAACACCGTCATCCTAACCACTGTGGATCGCTTCTCCAAGGCAGTTCATCTCGTCCCTCTTCCCAAGCTTCCCTCTGCCAGAGAAACAGCAGACTTACTCATCCAACACGTAATCAGAATACACGGCATCCTTCTGACATTGTCTCTGACCGTGGTCCTCAATTCATCTCACAAGTCTGGAAAGCCTTTTGCCAAACCTTGGGAATAACGGTCAGTTTAACCTCTGGTTTTCACCCGCAGAGCAATGGGCAGACAGAGAGGGCCAGCCAGCAGATGGAGAGTGTCCTTCGGTGCCTCATTTCCCGAGATCAGGGGACTGGAGCGAACAACTACCCTGGATCGAATATTCCATCAACAGCCTTCCCACGGCTGCCTCAGGTGTATCCCCCTTCCAAGCTTGTCTCGGTTACCAACCACCTCTGTTCCCCTCACAGGAGGTCGAAGTTGACGTTCCCAACATCCAGGAATTTCTTCAGAGGTGCCGAAGGACGTGGGAGGAGACTCGTTCCGCTCTCCTGAAAGCTGCTGACGAGATGAGTCGCCAAGCGAACCGTCGTCGCTCTGTTCCACCGCAATACAAAGTAGGACAAAAAGTTTGGCTTTCTTCCAAGGACATTGCACTAAGGACTGAAAGTCACAAGCTAGCCCCCCCGTTTCATTGGTCCTTTTGTGATAGAGAAGATCATTAACCCTGTCTCTGTTAGACTCAAACTACCAGCCTCTATGAGCCGTATCCACCCAGTCTTTCATGTGTCATGCATTAAACCTGTACTGATTTCCATCCACACCCCTGCCCCGACCAATCCTCCTCCCCCAAGGCTCATCGATGGAGGTGAAACATACACGGTGCACAAGTTGCTGGACGTTCGTCGGCGAGGAAGGGGTCTACAGTACTTGGTGGACTGGGAAGGATACGGCCCGAAGAACGCTCATGGGTTCCTGCTCGTCACATTCTCGACAAGTCACTTATAAAGGACTTTCAAAAGGACTTTCAAGCCGAGCTTAGACCGCCAGGTGGCGGTCATAGAGGGGGGGGGTTCTGTTAGAAATCAGTGATTTGTATGTTTGTTTTTAGCTTGTTTTTAGTTTCTGGTTTTAGTTTCTAGTTTTTAGTATGTTTCTTGTTTGTTTTTAGTATTGCTATTATTTATATATTTATTATATTTATTCGTTAGAGCATGTGTGTTTCTGGATGATTGCTCTGTCTCTGGTCTTCAGTGTTTTCCTCCCGTTTCTGTCTCATGGCATCTTGTCTTTTTCATCACACTCTCTTCCCTGTAATTTCGGTTGGGTGTTTCCACTTCCTTCTCTCTCGCTGTTCTCATTGACTATCCGCACCTGAGAGTAGTTTAGCGAGGCACGGGTGTTTAGTTAGATTAGAGATAGAACTCCACCCGTTTTCCCCTCTCTCTCCTATCACCGTCCTTGCTTTTCTAGTTCCACCTCTCTCTACAGCTGTCCTGTGTTTAGCTGGGATTCCACTTAATTAGTTTGTGTTTAAAAGACCCACTTTCCCGTAGTTTCTTGTCGACTCGTTTCTACCACAGCTCGTCTTGGTCAGTCTCGTTTCTGCGCTATTTTTCTCGTTTCGATTGTTGAAAGCTCGTTTCTTGTGATTCTCCCGTAAGTCTTGTGTTTGATTGTTTGTATTGCGTTGTGAGATTGCGATTTGATTGATTAGTACTTCGTTCTCCCTAATTCCCATTTTGTATTCATCTGTTTAGTATCTCCTGTGTTCTCCCTTATCCCATCCAACTCCCTTTTTCCTTCCCCTTCCATTCCCTTAGTTTCAACCCTCTTTGTTACTGTCTTTGTGCGGATTGATTATTCTGGTTACTGGATCATTTTGCTTGTCCCCTGACTTCGATTCTGCCCATTCTGCATATCTCTGTTTGCCTGGCTATTGATCCATTTCTGTCTTGACCATGAGCTTGGTTAATCCCAATAAACGCCCTGCCGATGCTGAACTGCACTTGGAGTCTATGCCCGTTCCTTTCATTGTGCTGTTCGAGGCTGAACTAACAACCAGAGGAAGCTAAATTTATGGTTTGATCAACAGTGTTTTGAACGCGCACCCAGAACATAGGGGATTGTCCTTGTGTTCAGCGAAACAGTTTCCATCGCCAACCTACAGAAGAGGCAGCCAGAATTTGGCTGAAAAACCTGAATATGAAAAGACCCCCGAAAACATTAGGTGCTCATTTCATTATGTCGACAAACAAAGATTCCTACTTTATGGCTGGGCTCAGACAGACCGCCGCAGAGGAGACGCCGGGTCCTCAGAAGCATTTTGACAGCAGTGCCAGAAGAGCACAAGGTATGATTTCACGTGTAGGGAGGACAGAAAATTGGTGTATTCGTCCGGTAATGCCAGTCAGTGTAACTAACGTTTCATCCTGTACAGTTTAAGATGAGGTTGTAGAAGTAGCAATAGTCTACTACAATTTGAAAATAGCCAACTCTGTTCCAAACAATAGTCTTGCACTCCAAACCTCATTTCACAAAAACTAAAAGTATGGGAAAAATGGATTCACTGTGTTTTATGTTATAGTATTGGATTAGCTAGCAACTTAATACTGTATAATGTAGTTGGCTGGAGTAGAGCTAATTTGACTCGTACTGTCATATGGCTTAATTTACTCTGTATAACAATCCATTACGTTTCATATGTAGAGCAATATTTACCACAGAAATATAGTGTTTCCTTCATAAATATTCTCAGAAAGTACTTGTATATCTGTTTTAAGGTACATAAGGTCGTATACTACCTCCTTTAACAAAACGCGACTGACCTTGTTGCTGTGGAAGTACTGCATATGCTTCGGAGCATTGTAGATTGTTCATAGCTTCGCAGTCTGTGGCAACGGAGTCGCTAATGTAGCCAAATGTGCTAGTGTGGCCTCTGCTTCAGGTCGTTCTCCCATTCTTCAATAGTAGAAGGCAGCGGTACCGTAACTTTATCCCGTCTGAGGGCTAAAAGGTGATGTTCCCTCATATATTATTTGAGCCCTTAAGAACCATACTGGGCCAACCCATGTTGGGGAACTTTTGAGAAAATGGGACTTAAAGTTGCCAGCCTCCTGTGTCACCGAGAGTAACTGGGAACTAGAAACACTGCTTATGTTAAAAACTCATGATATGTTCAATTACGTAATGCACTTCTTTTGCAGGTTTTGGATGCCCTTCTGTTTCGTTTAAAGTGAAAGGTACCTCCTTCTGAAGCGGAATCATCATCTTCTGATTAATTTGGGACAAACTCTGGGTCTCCATTATCTTACACTTCACCATCATCATCAATCATAGCAAGCAGTTCCTCATCAGTGAGATACCTAGCCGCCATGTCTGCAATGAATTATGGGAAGGTTCTGGGATGGCCTATTATGGATAAGGCAGTGCAGTGCATATGTACAGGGGTAGAGAGGACGTTTGCTTGTATGAACAATCCATGTGGGTAGATTGGGTTGGCTCATTTAGGAAATGTAGATCTTAGTTTTCTGCACATGCTGACTACCTCAACTCTATTTCGCCAAAAGTGCGGGATGGCCCGGTATGGTTCTTAGGGGCTCATTTTCCAATCGCTTAAAAAAAGGATTCGCGTGAGCCGCTACCATGGTAAACAGTTCAGTGACAGGATGCAGCGGAAGTTGCTCCCAGAATTCGCACAAGGGATCATGGGACGTGGGAATAAGGTGGACATAAGCCGGAGGTCCGCCACGCCTCCTTTGCTAGAGTGTCTGATCTTAGCAAGCACTTCAGCCAGAAGATATTTCCAGAATAGGAATATAGCGAACTCATTCGCGTTTATTTTGGAATACTTTTTTAGGAAGATTTCCTTTTGAGTTCCTCCCTGTTCCTCTTCCTGTCTGCATTGGTTTTGGTGCTTAGGATTTCTCGTCCCTCGAGACTTTTATTTTGTTGCCTTGTTTGGATGGCTCTATGCGGAGCCTTTTCTTTGTTTCTGCCAGTTGACTCTCGCTTCACTCAGCTTCCGATTCCTGGTTGTTGAGTTTATATTCCGGGCAGCTCGTGAGTTTATTTTCTGCCTTCCTTCTTTTCCTCTTTTTAGTGGGTTTTTGTGCTCACTGTTGCTGGCCTTTTGCTCACCAGTTCACTGCATTTGGTCTTCAAATTTCCACCGTCATTACAGCACACTCTAGCCAAAAATAGAGCTGTCAGCAGCGGCATCCCTCGACCATATTGTTGCCAATCAACAAACTGTGCTCGCGGGTCATGGCAAGGGGCTTGTTAATTTAAATAATCAGCAAGCAGAATTGGCAGGAAGAATTCGCTTACAAGAAAACGCAATGCAGAGGCAGGAAACACTTTATTAAGCCTTACGGAGAGTATCAAAGCTTTAACTGTTCAGATCACACACAATGTTGCACAAGCACAATCCACGCACCTCCCCCGAGAACCCAAACAATAACTAGGTCTATGCTGTCAGCAGCCGACAGCAAGGAGTACATCCCCGAAATTCCCCAATCCTCGAACCCCCCTTTATTAGATTCCCCTTTACTAGACCTACAATATGAGGCAAATTTGAGGTCTGTGTAAGTAATTGTTCCAGAGATATGGTTAAAAAACTGATTTTTTCAATATATAGCGCCGCCTGGTGGCAAACCTAGGAGTGCATACTTGCCGAAAATCTAATCAGTTCATCCACTCTACCATATCTACCCATATGCTAAAAATGAGAAGCCAATGTAAAGTATGTTGTGAGTTATCGCTAACGGCTAAAATCTGACGCCGCGGTGGCGGCAGGCGTGGGTGGGCGAAACCATGATATCCCGAAATACGAGTTTGGGGATGTCATGGTTTCACCCACCCGCCACCGCCGCCGCTGCGTCCGCCCCAAGAGATTTTAGCCAAGAAGCGCGATAACTCACAAAATACTTTACATTGGCTTCTCATATAATTACCACCAAGGTATGGAGGCGAAGCAGGAAAATGTAAAGATTTCATTGCACTATACGAAATATTTTTCAGATCACAACCTTCGCGATTCTTAAATGAAGAGTCACGGGTTTCATTCATTCTCTGCCTGTTGTCTGGCACGGCGCTCACCTGGGCGGGAACACTTATTCACTCCAGATCGCCTGTCGTCAGTTCAGCAGATACTCCCATGAAAGAAATGATTTCAGTTTTCGATCAAGACGTGTGTGGTCAGGACTCCGCCACTCGTTTAATGCATGTTACATTAAGGTTCTGAGAGCATTGCGGAATTTTCAATATTATTTCGGTCCATGGCCACAGAGACAGGTTGGCCAGAGGCGCCTCTTATGACAGTCTTTATTCATGCATTGTCTGAACCGGTTAAGGACACTCTGGCTACATTGGAGCCCTGTGTGTCATTAGATTCGTTGGTCCGTACGGCGGTTAGAATTGATAATCGTATCCGTGAACGTAATAGAGAGAAATGAATGGCACTGGTTCCAATAAGCAAAAGTTTGAATTCTACCCCCAGCCTGCACACAGTCCCAGCTCCGCCCACGGAATTTCCTACCCTTAGTGAGCCTATGCAGGTAGATGGATCATATGACAACCAGGCTCGCAATCCTGATCGTAGGCGTATAATTTGTTATAATTGCAGAAAACTGGGACATATCTGACCACATTGCCCTGAGCGTAAGGGAAACGAGAAGTCTCTCTAGCAGTATGGGGGGCGCTAGAGGGACAGACTCAATCTCCCTTTCGCATGTTTATTTCTGTGGTCTTGATTGTGGGGAAGCAGAAAATATCTGTAGAGGCCTTTCTGGACTCAGGGGCCGTGGATTGTTTTATGGATGCGGGGTGGGCTAGGAAATATTCCTTACCCATCCATTCTCTATTGCATTCTCGCACTGTTAATGCTCTGGATGGTCGCCCATTGGGAACTGGGCTTATTACTGAAGTGACTGAATTTTTGACAATGCTCATCCCGTTTGGCGGTCACTCTGAAAGAGTTCGGTTTTTTCTTATTAACTCCCCAGTTTTTCCTATTGTGCTGGGACATTCTTAGTTAGTCGAACATAAGGCCACATATTTTTTGGGACAGTCAAAACAGTCCTATTATCCAATGGGGCTCCAATCGTAAGGCTCACTGTAGTGAGATTATGGCTTGTCACCCCAGAGGCCAATCTATGGGGGAGGCTGATGCCTGGAGTGATGACGAGGAGGGTGTCTCACTTGACACACCTGATTTGGATGATGGGGGGGAGAATGGTTTGGAGTGGGACCCTCAATTTGACTGGCAGCAGCTGGAGGAAGATTGTTTTTTTAGCTCCTAACGTTCCTGATGATCATGCTGACCTCGCGGAGGTTTTTAGTAAGCAACAGGCCTCGTCCTTGCCTCCTCATCGTGCGTACGATTGCGAGATGAACATTTACCCCAGTACCATCCCCCCCCAGGGGTTCGTTATACTTGCTGTCAGGCCCAGAGCGCAAGGCTATGTGAGAATATATTCAGGAGGCTCTGGCGAGTGGGTTTATTCGACCCTCTACGTCTCCTGCTGGAGCGGGGTTCTTCTTTGTGGGGAAAAAGGATGGAGGGTTGAGGTCCTGTATTGATTACAGGGGTCTAAATAACATCACTATTAAGAACCATTACCCCCTTCCCTTGATGAACTCTGTGTTTGAACATCTGCAGGAGGCGTCGTTTTTTACCAAGTTAGACCTCCGTAGCACCTACAACTTGGTCCAGATCCAGGAGGGGGACGAGTGGAAAACGGCATTTAATACCCATGACGGTCACTATGAATATTTGGTCATGCCGTTTGGGTTGGCCAATGCCCCCTCGGTGTTCCAGGCACTTGTTAACGACGTGCTTCGAGAGATGTTGGAGGAATTCGTCTTTTTCTACCTTGATGATATTTTGATTTTTTCTTCAACTCTCTCGGAGCATAAATAACACGTCCGACAAGTGCTTGTGGCCCTCCTTGAAGCCAAGCTTTTTGTTAAGGCTGAGAAATGCCTTTTTCATGCCAAGACGGTGTCGTTTCTTGGTTTCATTGTGTCAGCAGGGTCGGTCCGTATGGACCCAGACAAAGTGGCGGCAGTTATGGATTGGCCCACTCCACAGTCGGTAAAGGAGGTGCAGCATTTTTTATGGTTTGCGAACTTTTATAGGAGGTTCATTCGCAATTTTAGCACTGTTGCTGCTCCGATTATTGCACTGACTAGGAAGAATGCCTCCTCTCCATTCTCCTGGACCCCAGCAGCTGATGCTGCTTTTTGGGAATTGAAAAGATGGTTTAGTTCACAGCCGATTCTGTTGTGCCCGATCCCTCCCTCCTATTTATGGTGGAGGTGGACGCTTCGGAGGTTGGGGTGGGTGCCATTTTGTCCCAGCGCTCTCCTCGGGACAATAAATTGCATCCCTGCGCCTACTTCTCCAGTCATTGTCTGCGGCTGAGCAGAATGACAGCATTGGTGACCGGGAGTTGTTGACAGTTAAGTTGGCGTTGGAAGAGTGGCGCCACTGGTTGGAGGGGGCTGAACACCCGTTTGTGGTCTGGACCGATCACAAGAACCTCCAGTACATCCAGCAGGCTAAGCAGTGTAATTCCTGGCAGGTGCAGTGGGCGTTATTTTTCAATCGCTTCAACTTTACATTGACTTATCGCCCTGGTTCTAAAAACATCAAGCCAGACACGTTGTCACGTATTTACGACCACTCTGGCCGCGACCCTGTTCCTGAACCTATAATTCCTTCAGCTCAGATTGTGGCTCCTGTCCTCTGTGGTACAGGGGAGGCCTTGCGGTCCGATTCTGGTTTGGGTGGGGAGCCGCCTAGCTATTTGTTCATTCCTGTGGCGGTCCATTCTCAGGTTCTGCAGTGGGGTCACTCTTCCCGCTTGGCTGGTCATCCTGGGGTTCACCGGACTAAGCAGTTTTTGGCCCGGTGCTTTTTCTGGCCCTGTATGGTTAAGGACATCCGGGAGTTTGTGGCAGCCTGTTGCATTTGTGCATGGAACAAAGGTTCTCATCTCCCCCCCCCTCTGGTCTGTTGCGGCCGTTGCCCGTCCCTAAGCGTCCTTGGAGCCACATTGCATCGGACTTTGTCTCGGGTCTGCCAGCTTCTGACGGCAACACGGTTATTTTGGTTGTTGTCGATCGCTTTTCCAAGGCCGCCCACTTTATCGCCCTCCCTAAGCTGCCTTCGGCGCAGGATATGCCCCTCCTTGTTGTGGACCATGTGTTCCGGCTGCAAGGCCTGCCTCAGGATGCGGACTCCGACCGTAGCTCGCAGTTTACGACAAAGTTCTGGCGTGCATTTTGTAATCAGCTAGGGGCATCCGTGAGTCTTTCATCTGGATTTCACCCGGAGACCAAGGGGCTGGAAAATACACTTCGGTGCCTGGCGGCCGATAATCCTACATTGTGGAGTCGTTTTTTGGCGTGGGCTGAATACTCCCACATTTCTTTATGCAACTCTTCCACAGGCCTTTCCCCATTTGAGGCACAGCTGGGCTATCAGCCGCCGCTTTTCCCTGATGCTGAGAGGAATTTGGGGGTTCCCTCTGTTAACTGTTTCATTCGGCGTTGTTGGTCGGCCTGGTCCAGGGTCCGGTCGTCTCTGTTGCGCTCAGTGCAGAAACAGAAGACCGCTGCTGATAGGAGGCGCCGTCTGGCGCCGTCATGTCGGGTTGGCCAGAGGGTTTGGCTTTCGACTCGGGACCTTCCTTTGAGGGTGGAGTCATGGAAGTTGGCCCCCCACTTCATTGGCCCTTTCAAGATCGTGCGGAAGATCAACCCGGTCACTGTTCGGTTGCAGCTCCCTAGATCCTTGCACATTTACCCTGCTTTTCATGTTTCCCGGCTTAAACCTGTTAGCACAGGCGTCCTGGCGCCGACCAACAAACCACCGCCGCCGCCGCAGATGATTGAGGGGGGGGCCGGTTTACACCGTGCGTCGCATCCTAGCCAAGAGGTGTGTCGGTCGCGGGGTCCAGTTCTTGGTTGATTGGGAGGGATATGGACCTGAGGAGCGGTACTGGGTCCCTTCCCGGGATATTCTGGATCCCGCTTTGATCTCAGAGTTCCCTGCATGGGGTTCTAAAGGAACGTCTGGAGCCATTCCTTGGGGGGGGAGCCTGTCATGGTTTGGAGACTGTGTTGTGTGAAGGGCTTTCTCTGTGTCTCTCGTCCTGAGACGACATCGGATTCCTTCACCTTCGGATTTTTTACTCCAGCTGGCTGATTGGACATGGGCAGCGCCCTCCCTCCCCTGACTCTATATAAGCCAGAAGTCCACCACGCCCCCTTTTCTAGAGTGTCTGATCTTAGCTAGCACTTCAGCCAGAAGATATTTCCAGAATAGGAATTTAGCGAACTCATTCGCGTTTATTTTGGAATACTTTTTTAGGGAGATTTCCTTTTGAGTTCCTCCCTGTTCCTCTTCCTGTCTGCACCAGTTTTGGTGCTTAGGATTTCTCATCCCTCAAGACGTTTATTTTGTTGCCTTGTTTGGACGGCTCTATGCGGAGCCTTTTCTTTGTTTCTGCCAGTTTACTCTCGCGTTGCTCGGCTTCCGATTCCTGGTTGTTGAGTTTATATTCCGGGCAGCTCGAGAGTTTATTTTCTGCCTTCCTTCCCTTCCTCTCTTTAATGGGTTTTAGTGCTGACTGTTGCCGGCCTTTTGCTCGCGAGTTCGCTGCATTTGGTCTCCAATTTTCCACCGTCGTTACAGTGTAAGATGATTGGCTATAAAAGGGATGTCTTAGAGAGGTTGAGTCTCTCAGAAGTAAAGATGGCCAGAGGCTCTCCAACATGTGAAGGCTTGCGTAAAAAAACTGTGGAATACTTTAGAAACAATGTGCCTCAATGTCAAATTGCAAGGCTTTGAAGGTCTCATCATCGACAGTGCATAACATAATCAAAAGATTCAGAGAAACTGGAAAAATCTCTGTGCATAAGGGACAAGGCCGAAGACCTTTACTGGATACTCGTGATCTTTGGGCCCTCAGACGCCACTGCATCATTCATCGGCATGATTCTGCTATTGACATTACTAAATGGGCCCAGGAATACTTCAAGAAACCACAGTTTGTAAACACAGTCCGCCGTGCCATCCACAGATGCCACCTAAAACTCTATCATGCAAAAAGGAAGCCATTGTTGAGCATGATCCAGAAGCACCGCTGTGTTCTGTGGGCCAAAATGGACTGTAGCAAAGTGGCAAAGTTTCCTGAGTTCAGACGAGTCCAAATTTGACATTCTTGTTGGAAATCATGGGCGTCGTGTCCTCTGGGCTAAAGAGGAGAAAGACCACCCCTCCTGTTATCAGCGTTCAGTTCAAAAGCCAGCATCTTTGATGGTATGGGGATGCATTAGTGCATATGGTGTGGGACACTTGCATGTTTTAAAAAGCACCATAAATGCTGAAAGGTATATAAAGGTTTTAGAGCAACATATGTTCCCTTCCAGATGACATCTATTCCAGGGAAGGCCTTATGTATTTCAGCAGGACAATGCAAAACCACATACTGCAGCTATTACAACACCATGGCTTCGTAGTAGAAGAGTCCGTGTGCTGAACTGGCCTGCCTGCAGTCCTGATCTTTCACCGATTGAGAGCATTTGGCGCATAATTAAACAAAACATCCGTCAGAGGAGACCCAAAACTCTCCAGCAGCTGGAAGGTTGTATTAATCAAGAGTGGGATCAAATTCCAATAGCTAAACTCAAGAAACTTGTCTCCTCAATGTCCTGACGCCTCCACTCTGTGTTTAAAAGAAGAAGGGATGCTACACCATGGTAAACGGGCCCCTGTCCCAACTTTTTTGAGACCTGTAGCAGCCATCAAATTTGAAATGAGCACATTTTGTGGATAAAATTGTAAAATTTCTCAGTTTCAACATTTGCCGTGTTATTTCTATTCTATTGGGAATAAAATACTGGCTGGTGTGATTTGAAAGTCATTGCGTTTGATTTTATTCACAATTTACACTTTGTCCCAACTATTTCAGAATTGTAATATTGAATGGTATTTATAAATGGCAGCCAAAGGATCATGCTGGGCTAGCTAGTTGATTATGTTCATTGACCAGCTCACCAACCAAAGTTTACACTTGCTAGACAGAAACAGGAATATACAGGAATTGTAGTATGCTAATCTAATGAAAAATTTAGCATCTGAAAATGTAGCATTCTACACTGCATATGAAAAGATCATTGCCATCAGAAAGTAAATAGGACTCAATGTATTGTATGGTCACCAATCTCTTACTTTTCCCGCATTTAAGTGATTACTCAACTGATTGAGCAACAGACTGAACAATGTGCAATGATAGCAAAGTTTGTGATTCTTAATTCACAAGCATATTTACCTCCACTAAGGAGGTTTGTGTTTGGACATGCTTTTAACTTGTGAAATCTGTTGTTTTTACAAGTATTTTGATTGTCATGTTTATCTGTCTGTCTGCACTCACTGTAGCATCCTCAATTCTAGAGTTATTGACTTGAAATTTGCACCAACAGAAGCGATATGTCCAAGGAAGAAGGCAGGGCTGTACGTTAACTTTTTCTGCACATAGCACTGAGGTTACAGAGGTTCATAGTCTTGTAGCACAAGACAAAAACTTGTAGCACAGTTAAAGCATCTGTTACATCTGTAAAACCAACCACAAGTAGTGCAGTTTATCATTTAAAGACATATAGAATATTAATAATCTCTTTGTAAACTGAAATACTTTCAAGGTCTCGGAATTCTTTAAATTCATACAATTTTAAGTAATTTCCAGAACTTGTCAAGCAGTCTTGACACAAACAAGGTACACTTCAAATATAATGCAGGCACATAACTCACAGAAATATTAAGAACCTCTTATAAGAGACGTTATCGCGCTTCAAAATTTTGTTTCCTAGTACATATGGATTATCACTCCTAATTTTTTCTGGAGCCTCCGTGCACCATTTACAGAACAACAACTGATCTCTATCATTGAAAAGGAGCCAAGGAAAATCTTTTTTCCATTCCGGGTTGTACTTGTATACTTTCCCTTTTGCGTTCGCATTTACGTTACTTGCGCCTTCATCGTCGTCAGTTTGAGCTTGTAACTTTGTGTCGGATTCATCCTTGCGGGCCCGTTTGGAACCGGTTTTATTCAAAACTGTAATGTATTTTTTCATGTTCTGTTATCGCTTTCATCAACCTTGAGCCAGCCCAGCTGAACGCATTTTTAAAATGGCAGTGTTTCCTCAAGGTTTTTTCAGCAGCAGGGGCAAAGGTTTTTCTTTTTTTTTTTTTTTTACCCTGGATGGTGTGCCCGTGTGAATATCAATCAGCAATTTAAAAAGTTTAAAAAAGACACTGTCCTGTAAATCAAGCGTTAGACCATATTTATCAATACCATTTATTTTATATATATTTGTACAAATACTTACTTATTTGTGTATTATAACTTTTTTTATGCATTTTATAATATATATCTGTACATATATTATAACATATTTACTTGTACATATACTATGAAATATTTATTTTCACAATTTTTTAAATATATTTGTACATATATTTAATTGTTTATCCTGGTTTCTGAAATTAGGATATGGTGTTTACATGCACAAACGCAAAAACGGGATTCTCCAAAAACCCGACCATATCCGGGATACTGAAGTCTATGTAACTAAATGCACTCCCAGAGAATACATTGCCAATGCTCATTTACTGTAACGTCAGCAGCATTGAGACTCTTCTTAGAGAGGACGTGTCATATGAAAGTTAAAGCTCGCAACATACGTAAAATTTACTCAGCTGGTTTCATAACTTTCTTGTGGTATTTCCAAGACTATAAGATTCTGTTTATCACATAACAGAATAGCATAATTTAACAGAATACAGATGTAACTTCCGTCAGCGCCTTAATGGAAACGTTAGTTAATTCGCAGTCATCCTAGCATTGCGCTAACTCCATTACACTTACACTTTGTATTCAGTTTAGCTACATATTAACAGAGTGATGAAACGCAGAGCAGTTTTTCTTATCTTATCTAGCTATAGATATATGCAGCTACAGCTATATGATTAAGTTCAATCTATTTTAACGTTATGTATCCATAATAATGTAACCTTTTTTCTTGTTCTTCAGCTCCAGAAACGTTAGCGTAAGGTGGTCTAACCTCATTCAAAAATTCAATAAAATGATAAGAAAGTGCTGGCACTGTTGTGGTTGCCATGACATCAGGGATGTTTGACATTCTAACAGTATTCCATTCGCTCGTGCTCGTAGACAGAGCGGGAGACCATTCGTTGACTGCAACTCGGAGTAAAAAGAAAGAGAGAGAGAGAGAGAGAAGTCCCATTCTGAAGTTGCGGCGAGCGGAAACTATGAATGGAGCTGAAAGCGGAGGTATTGTTGGAAATGGTGTTGGATAGGCAGGTGGGATCATGTCTCTTAATCATATGACAGACTACAACTACCAAGTACATTAGCGAGGTGGCATTGTTTCATGTCTCACTCTCTCGCACACGCACAACACCTCCGTCTCTCATCTCCCCGGTGCTACAACAGTTCGTTCATTCATCGCACGGACCAATTTTCATGTCGCACTGTACAGCCCTGGAAGGGGATCAATTTTGGGACCTTTGTAGCCCTGAGCCTCTGGCTCGAAAACGACATGCCAAAAATGAAATGAGTATATCTCTTTAACTACTTGGTCTATTTGAATAATCTTGGTATTATAATAAAGGTAACACCTTGGGGATTTTTATCATTCTGTAAAAATCAGTGTATATATCACTGAGTCAGCATAAATGAAGATGGAACACAGCATAAATGAAAGATCTCATTTCTGCCAAACAAAAGTTTACTTTAATCCCTTTTGAAATTATTTATAGTTTGAAACCTATAAAAATCACAGCACAGAATCTCACCATTATCTGGGCCAAAGTTTATTCTAATCAAGTGAATCAGAACAAAGTTAGAGAGGTTTTAGTCCCAGAATGTCTAGGTGGTGTCTCTAAATTGGCAATTCGGGCACCTTTTTGGGCACTGTGTGCCAAACAGGTACCAAACTGTAAAACTCACTTAATTTCACTTACGGTATATGTCACTACAGGCATACATTCCATCTAAATACAACCATTTTTAAAATTTTTTTATTTTAAATTTAATTTTTTTTTTTTTTAAATATTTCAGTCATTCCTGTATACATTTTCCCATTCAAAGAATATACATTCACAGGAAATGAAGTTTGACTCTGCTGGAGCAGATTTATTTTCAATAAAACAAGCAAATAAGCAAAATTATGAATACAAAAATAAGGTAAAAATGGTAAAAAGTAAATAGAATAAACACCACAAGAATAATTTTCACAATAGCTTTGCTTCAATTGCTCTATAAGGTCGCGTCTATACCCAGAGTTTGACCCGGGTCGCTCACGTTCTGGCACTCCACCTTAAACACTACATCAGCTCATCTAACGATTCATAGCGCCTCTCATTGCTAATATAAAGTGCACCCCAATTTAGCGCCTGTATAATGGCGCAAGGATTATCAGTCAGAAAATTACTTTGAAATGACTGTTGGATATTTAGGGGTTAATTATAGCGAAAATACAAAAAACAAACCATTTAGGTGATTATACCGTTGAGCTCTTCATGTACATGTGTGTAATGGCACATAGACTCTCAGACAGACGCATCGGGAACGCAAGGCTCTATCTCAAGCTACCTTTGTGCAATTATGACAGTTGAGGGTACGTTAGAAACGTCAGAGCCCCCCGCAAAAGTCAAACTGACGGCATCACAAGGAAATCAAAGAGGTGAAAATACATTGCGTGCAAGCAGAATGCTCAGGGACTGATCTCATTGGAAGCAGCGCCCTGGAAAAAAAAAACATGCATGGAGACTGGAAGATCTAGTTTAAATATAACATGGACAAATTGGGCCAACAATAGCCAGTGCAGATTTTCCCTCAAACACAGTTTTTTATCACAAAATATGAAAGGATATAAAAAAATTTTGCTGATCGCTGTAGAATGTAAAATGTATGCCTGCTGCTCTTTGAATGTGGCGTCAGTTTAAAATGACATGGCTTACATCATTGGATTCTGTGAACTTTCCTCTTTTATTTGATGTATCGTTTGTATGCATAGCACAAATTCAGTAGAAACGCTAGCGATCAAGCACTTATATTATTTTATCCTATGTTTTGCTACATGCTTATTTACTTGCTCAGTGCTTACATTGTGTTCAGTTTAGGTAAAAATGGTCATCGTGCGCTTTTCACCGAGTTTCTTCCATTTAAGACGATATACCATATGACGATGTTGTTATTAGAAAACATGCCCCATCTATGATGCGTAATGGTTGCCCCTGGTGCCGGGGGCGTTCGGGTTTAAGAGGGTAAGGTCAAAGCCCAAGGTCAAGGTCATTGTAAAGGTCAAAAACACATTTTGGCCAATATCTTGCGTCAGAAAAATTATAGAGACATGGGACCAATGGCAAAATGTTACTTAATGCATGACTCGTCAGAAAGTTGGCACCATGACTGACCCTACGGCATCAATTTTCAGAAGGTCAAGATAAAAAAAAATCTAATATTTTGTTTCTGTATTGATTTCTTTCTACTTTTAGGGAATGGCAGACAGTGGCGGTCCGTCGGCAGAAACAAAGGTCAGCAATAACCTCACCTTTCACTGCTTCATAACCTAAACCTCTTGCAGTTTGCTTCTCCCAACTAGCAACAGTTGCTAAGACTAATAGATAGAACTGACGAGAGACTAATTTATTTTTGAAAGCCTTGTTATACGTTGCGCCACGAAATTATAAGGCATTTTCTTCCGCATATAAATGCCTATGTAAAATATCAATATATCTTTATCATTTCTGCGCTTCTGTAGCTCGTGAAACAGCATAGATTTGCGTAAATTAGTTTGTGAGGCTCATTGAGCAATAAGCCACGAGAATCCGTTCTGTAGTCTGAATGTAGTCACGGCTAAAGGGCGTTGTTAGGTGCAATGCACAGCTGAGTGATGGCGAAAATAATTGCTGCAAAGTCAGAGAAAGTTTCAGATTTTTTGCATTTATGTTCATCCTTACAATGTTGTATCAATTATATAAACTTTGCCAACAGGCATTCATTTTTTCATCATCATTTCTTATTATGGAAAATGGATTGGTCTTGGTCGTTCAGTCAATAAATTGTTTGATTGTTAATCAGGCGAACTTGAATGATAACAGCGAGAGGACAATCGAGCGGTAAAGGGTAAGGTTACTGAAGCTCCTCTGAACACGTGACCGCATGCCACTGATGGTAGATATTATGACCCTTTGGGAGCCTGCCCAATTTGATGAAAATTGGGTAAGTTGGAGTGACAGTACAGCTATTTCAATGGCAACTAAAATCCCTCTCGAATAACAGGCATATTTTGCCCATTTGCATGATTGAATATCTCAATTAATATTCAGAGCAATGAGTTCTCCTGAACACCACTTCATTCAGCATGGATATTTATACGGATTTCTGTGTTTGTTGAATTAGGTCAAAGTTTAAGGTCAAGGTCATCCAAAAGGTGAGAGTCATATCTGGGTTCATATCTTGTGAACATGACAAACTTGCCTGGAATCCATCTATATCAAGTGCTGGTCGCTCCCAATGGTCACTCACTGATATAGTCTGGCCTTAGTCGATAGGCCAGCGTTTAGCCCTTACGTCACTAATGAACTGGATAAATAAATATTCATGTTTTCTGCTCTTGGCTGATTGGGTGACCTTTTGGTGAGAACCACCAATCGCGTGGCGCCATTTGCAGAATGAATGCTGACCGGGTTATCCATCGCATCTTGTTGTCAGAAGTGGTAGCTAAGTAGGCAAGCAATTAAACATTGGGATATACAAGTATCTACCTTATATCTGCATGTTGCGTGAATATTTCCTTTTACTTTGCTACATCAGGCATTTTACAACACAACTAACGGCTGTACTCAGCATTGAGAATATGAGTTAGCTGGCCAGCTACAGCATTCGTGAATGTTATTTGACATGAGCTTAAAAATTAGATTGTGGCTTGCTTGCGTTTACTCTTGGAGTGATTGTTAGTTTTGAACAGGATAATGTTTGGCCATATCTGCATTTTGTTTATTTCAGTGGAATTCCCCGGTATAATAAAGGCTAAATTAAATAATACTCAAATTACGTAACGTATTTCACTGTTATTGATATTAGCTATAGCTTGAAAGGCATGATTACATCAGCCAGGTTAAGCCTATGAAGCTGGTATGTAATACGACAGTTGCTAATTTATTCCTTGCTTGTCTACTTTCTTTTCTTCGGAAAAGAGAAGACGGATAGCTTGTTCCTATTATTGCAACCTATTACTGCACAAAGTTTCAGCATTTTTAACGTAGATGGCCAACGCTTATTTTGCCGGTTTTCCGCACTTGTTTAATCTGATCTGATATCAATCCAGTACAAGATCATAGCGATCAAATAGAATCCTTTTCCCTTAAAAAAACGATTAAACATCGATGGCAATAACAGTATCAGTGAACATTTAAACACAAGCAATATTTCAATTTGAAAGCTTTAATTCGTAGTTTGCCACAGTTCATACTGTATTTATGTATTGCCAGATGTTACGTGACCGCTGCTGAGAGAGACACAGGTCTCGAACAAAGTTCATTTTCTCCTGATCTGTTGGTCTTAAAAATGCCATTGCAGCACCAGATTGTTTGGAAGATATGTAGCCTGTGAAAAATAAGTCCAATATTTAATTCTGTGACAATGGGGCAAAATAATCGGTGATAATCCGTGCTCATGTTCACTTATCCCCATTGGAATCAATTAACTCAGGACCCGCCGTAAGTCTATCTAAAGGGATGGGGCACCCTTGCAATTGTGAGCCAATCACAGATCTTGCATGGATTTTGTGCGAATATTTGAAAGTCAAACGCCAGCCTACCGACTGAGGCCAGACATATCAGTGAGTGACCGTTGGGAGCGACCAGCACTTGATATGTATGGATTCCAGGCAAATAACAAACTAAAGACATGGAACTAACACCTTCATTACATGAGTAACACAGGGTCGCAAGTGGAATTCCCGGAGAAACCTGTTTCTTTACCACCATGAAGTACTACAGTGGTACCCCCTGAATTCATAGGATGAAAAACAGGTTTCACCAGGAATGTCACCTGTGACCTTGTGTTACTCATGTGCTGAAATGCCCGAGCAAATTGGCCCTTTCTTGCTGTGATGGGTCATTTCCACTAACAACGAGAACTTCTCCTAGTAAACTGACAGCGAAATTTCAAAGGTCAAGGTTTAAATTTTGACTTTTTGGTTTAATTACCAATGTTGTTTCAATTTAAGGCCATAGGTAAATTTCCAAAATTTTGTCGATTTCGGAGTGGCTGTCCCAACACTGAGACCATTTCCATAGTGATAAAAATCCTTATCTTCTATAATGGTGCTTGTGATTAAACCTCAATTAATGTGGTATCATCCAAACGTTGATCTGTCAAATAATTGATTTGACAACCAGTTCAAACTGAAATGAACAAACTATGAGGTGCCATCGGTCATAATCACTGAGCAGTTGAATGTCGTCAATGTTCTCTCGTATTTTTCACTTTTCACAAGTCTCGCTTTATGAGTGATTTCATATTTGTTTCTCTGTCTGCTGTTTGTTTGTTTGTGTTCACTTTGGCATCCGTATGTCTTGAGGTATCATTTGAAATTTGTAGCATAAAGAGTTATATGTCCAAAGAATAACGGCTTCAGTTTTGGAAGGTCAAGGTCAAAGATTAAGGTCAAAGTTGTCAAAAGGTCACATTCACATTTTGGCCAACATTTCGCTTCAGCAAAATGAAAAAAATGACTTGGAACCAATGCCAAAATGTTAATTCTTGTCTCATGTTTTTGAATTTTCACTAGTGTTGCTCAATGATTGATTATTTGTGTATTTTTGTTGGTTAGTTAATTAGCAGTATTACACAAAGCTAAAGATTGGTTTGCATGACAATTTTACTGGAGGTGGATCCTGGCCCGACATAAAGGTGATTAGATTTTGAAGAGGGGGCTGTAACATTTTGTGTACTGTACTGTCCTGTAGCACAGACCACTGCAATAACTGTCCTGCTCCACTTGGGGGCTGGTCTGGACCACTGTCCTGTGTAGCACGGACCACTGCAGTAACTGTCCTGCTCCACTAGGCGCTGGTCCGGACCACTGTCCTGTGTACTCGAGCCACTGCAGTAACTGTCCTGCTCCACAAGGGGGCTGGTCCGGACCAATGGAGGAGTATCTCGAGACAGCAAAATTTTGCAATCCTTGCTGGCCTTGCACCAAGGTACGGTCTCGGAACCACTGACTGTACAGTCCATGCTTGAAATACTGCAATTACATCGTAAATGCCTGCCTTACCCTTAGCATAACTGTTGGTCAAATCATGTATCTAGCCTGCCATTTTCATAAATAAATTGTTCTGAATGTGATTGTTCAAAATGTTTGAAGCCGGTAAAACCAGCTGGTTACAATTAATGTAGTTTAGCAATATGCAGCTCGCCGGTTTTTCTACTGCACTGCTCTGGCATATTAATTAACCAGCTAGTGACACCTACGATCAATATAAAGTGAAATAACCGATATTGCATCATCTTATTCTCAAAAATATGAATGCTCTGAACAGATTGTTTTTTATCTAGCCTAGCCGGAGAACATTAAAAATGATCGGTAGGTTTGGAAAGTTATGTTAATAAATTGCAGCCTGTTCATGCATTGCTGTCGGCGGTTGATTATCGTGCTTTCTTTCTGCACCATAAAAACATAATTTTAAATAGAAAGGCTGTGCTCAGGTAGAGGGGTATGATGCAGCCTAATGATTTTATACTTGAAATGGTGCTTTGATTACAGCTCTGTGTTATTCATTTGAAAATGCGTTGGCCCCTTTCCGAAAAGTAATTTGGCTTCACAGAAAACACTAGAAAATGACTTAATGGTCTTACCATTCAATCCTTTCGAAAAACGAATAATTCTTTAATAGGCTAGGGCCTATAGCCTAATTGTGTATAAAGATTTATCGCAACTCTGAGGACAGTACATCAACCCAGATTAGCTATGAATAACTCGGGTCAGTGTTTAGTGCGACTGTTGTTACTACCAAGCTTTTAATATTTATCAGCAAGCATCCCCTTGTTTTCATTTTTTTCCCCTTCTCTTTGGAAACGGCCACCGCATTTTCAAATGAATAGGCCCATACAGCGTTGTAATTAAAATGCAATTATAATTTAACTATCGTTGGACTAGCCTCCTGCCTCAAATTATGTTTCTTCCCTGCAGAGAGAAAGCGCCTATACACTGTTATAAACTGACTAAATTTAACCGTTAAAGTAACGCATTGTCTCCTTATTATTTGAACTGTGAGTAGATGCGCGCATTTAACTATGGTTTACAGTTAACATACACAGAACCTCTGTTATAAACTGATTGTAAAATCACAGTTAAAATAACTAGCAAAAAAGGTGCAAGTTTAATAACAGTGTGGCTACTGAGGTAATCTTAGCTGAAAAAAAGTGAGTTTATAGTTCATTAACTCATTCCCTACGGATGACTTTTATGTAAAATTGTCTCGTTTGTACAGAATACTTTTCCCGAAAATTACACAATATGAAGTATTGAAGTACAGGTGGCCCATCACCGCGATCGTCAACTGAGTTCGTGTTTTCATCGAACTGCGAATGGTCATCCACGCCGCTGGCACCAGCTTACCGTAGGGAATGGTAGAATTCGCCGCGCCGTTGGCAGCGGCTTGCCATAGGGGATGAGTTAACATTACTGGCCTGATCATAACTTGCCGACTACTTTTTTTTTCAATGTTCACGAGCCAGAAAAAAAAAAAAACTTGGATTAATAAATAAATATAAATAAATAAATAATCTGTTCAGAACGTTATGATTTTTGTTCATAAGTTAACACAATTTGAGTTATTATTTTATATTCATCTGGTTTTATTAAAAGTCATTCTTGGGGGGGGCATTTTCAGAGGTTTGCAATCTCAGATTGCTCTTGCTGTCTGTGAATTCCTTTTATACAAGAATGCATTGATTATTTAGTGCTGTGAAACTTGGAAATAAAGTGCATGTATTAGAAGACATCCTAAGTAAGAACGTGTGCCAGTGTCATTTAACCCATTGAAGAAATGGGTTCTATGTAATTCCTTTTACTCTTAGTCAATGTTCTAGGACACAATTGCTTTCAAAATCCTTTTGTTTTAAAAAAATTCGACAACAAATAACTTGAAAGTTACCTGGTACATCATTCATGCACGGAAACAGCAGCATCAATTTATTCCAATTAATATCCAGTGGGAATAAATAACAGCTAATGTATTTGAGGATGGACAACTAATTGTGAGTTTATGCTTGGCTACTGCATAAATAATCATTAACTGACACAGTAGTTATTTGTAAACATATATATTATGTCACGGTGAGTTATATTCATGTTTTCTTTTTAACATTTGGGCATCATTTTAATGCCATAATGACCCAAATAAACCATTGGCACCGCGTATGCACTGTAAGGCATTTAATTAACACCAAAATGTGCATTTTTATACAATTAATATAAACGTTATTAGTTAATTCCAGTTTAGGTGACTTGACAATGATGAGCCATGGGATATTCAACAGTACGGACATCACATTAGTGTCAGGAATCAAAAAAACTATCCGGAACATTTACAACCAGCAGACCCAGAAGATCTCTTAACTCCATTGCTTCTCTGGAGGGGAAATGAAGGGAATGGAGAAAGCAATGATGGCTATCAATGCTACTGAAACTGTCACTCCTGCCGAGTATCTATTTAAAATGATCCAGCAGAGGGCTGTAAAAGTGATAGTAGCACATTGTTATAAAATATTGATCAGCCATGCTGTGCCAATGATCCAGTTTATGATTTTACTGTACCTGCAATGGTGAGCTATCAAATAAAATGTATATTATATAGCACGTAATATGTAGTCAATTATACTGAATGATCGAATGATCTTTTAAAACTATATAATGATGGTCTGAAGGTGTTGAAATGCAGACAACTGATGTGTGGACTTTTGGAAGGAGTAAAATTTAAAGCTAATTAGACTGAGGATCAGTTTTCCTTTGGACTCAGTTCAGCTGACCGTGGATTTAGCATCATTCTTCCACTAGAAATTATCAATGTGCATAACCATTATATGACACTGGGCATTAACGGTTTGTACTTTGATTGAAATCCATTGGTGAAATGAACAACAATGAGCAACGACCTTTGATTGCCAATGAAACGGTGAGAGAAAAGCATGTGTAAAACTCTGTTCCCTGTGTGTTTCAGTGACAGGGCAGGGGAGAGGTCAGGTATTTTAAGTATCGCCGGACGTTTTCTACAAAACCATGCTGCAGATAAGGGGGGATCGGGAGGGAGGGAGGTTAACTGGTAACAGGGCGTGTAGGAAGGCACAGATGTGGTCATGCCCCAGGCGAGAAGTCATTACTGAGCAGACTGCACCGGCGGGTTTTAAAGAGAGAGGGGTCATGATGGAAGAGAGGCAGCCCACATGCAGGAAGCAGGGGGGAGGAACATCTGGATATGTGCCACTTCCCGATGGAAGTGATCTCATTTAACAGGGTTATTCCAGCTGTTGACGCTGGCGTTCGCGCTGAGTGCCTCTCTCTCTCTCTACTATAATGCCCAAGGAGGGGGAAATGTGAGTGTGCCAGCCACGTTATGCATGCATGGGGTGGGCTCAAGTATTCAATCAGACATAGAGAGCTAACGGAAAAAGCCTTGAAAAATACACCTCCTCAGGTGCGTTTCCACAGCCGAATCATGCTGTTCTGTTGAATATAGGCAATTCATTATGATCTTTAGCAATAATAATAATTATTATTATTATAATTACATTGTATAATAATAATAATAATAATAATAATAATAATGTTGTAAGGTAGTAATGGTAGTATTGATAAACTCTGCTGCAAATGACTGGTATTAGTTTTGTCAAATGCGGTCAATAATTATTTTCATAAGCAGAAGAAAAAAAAATCCTCTGAATTTTGCATGGTATATCCATCTGCATGCAAGTAGAGCATAAGCATATCTTGAGTAAAATGAATGTATTGTTGGGCACTGGAGATTTCTTCCGGTATAAGAGTAGTACCATGTACATAGCGTGTTAGGGAAACAGAGCATTGTAAATAAAATTAGCTGCTGGCTCCAAAGTTCCCGCATACAATTAATTAATTAATTTATTTATTGAATATCACATGCAATTCTCTGGTTTCCACTTTCCACATAACATTAATCTTAAATTTTTACTACAGGGAGTTCCCGATAACATAGGTTAATGAACAGGACCACTCCCAATGCGCCTTCCTATTCGTCCTTACGCCTATATGTACCTCCTACATTCCCACAATCCCCGCTAGTCTCGTTTCTACGTCCCTCCCACCCTTCCCCTCTCCAAGAAGGAAGCAAGAAACAGCCACCACCTGGGACCCCGGGGGGCTTAGGAGCCTACACGGACTCCGACGAGAGACGCAAGCCCCACCCTGAGTCTCGCCACTTGGGGTTCCCAACGTTCGCACAATCACAGACCAAGCCCACGCAACACCACACTCGCCCCGATCTCCTATCCATAGTTCCACCCAATACTCTCCTCTACTTTGGGAGAGGTCCAGAATTCATTAAGCATAATTATGTAAAATCTGACCCCATGCTGGAAAATTGTAATCCCACCATTTCCTGATTTTCAAGTGTTTCTCATGATCTGCAAACTTTTTGTAAAAATTGCAAGATACAGTCACTGTCAGCTGTGCATCATGTAGCATGTCTGTGTATTACATTTTTTGGGAACAGCTTCTGTCAACTCTGAAATAAAATGCAAACATCTTTACACCCAGAGCGTTCCATACATCTTTGCTCAGTAGCACAATTTTAAAGACCAGTGACTCCTGCATAGTTGGCTCAAAATGGATGTAAAACTAAATTGGAACTTCATTTTGACAGTATAGTCTTAAAAAGTGCTGAAGTTGTGTTAAATCTTTAATTAGTAAATTCATATTAATCATTTCAACAAATTCACTCTTATATTCACTGAACTTTGACAACCTGGATGACAGCACTTTAATTTTTTTTTTTTTAAGTTGTATTTTATAACCTTTTATTTAACCAGGTAACATTTCATTTAGGACGTTTCTCTTTTTCAAGGATGCACAGGGAGAAATATCAGATAGCCTAGAACAGTTGCAAGTGAGGAGAGATGTAGTGAAACAGGGGTAAAGCCCTTTTAGAGTTAAGTGCTTTGCTCAAAGGCCCATTGGCAGAGTTCTTCCTGAATTCACCTCTCCAGATGCAAGTCAGAATCCAAAGCCCCACCAGGGTCTCAAACCAGCAACTCTACAGTTACCATCAAGCAACCTACCATTAGGCCAGCCTGCCGCCTCCGGTACCTTGCCACAATTATGGCTGCCTTCTGTAAGTGAAAACAAAGTTTAAATTATTAGATTATGCTGTTGCTAATGCTTGAAAGCTCAAGAGGTTTAGATATTGGACATCTCCCAGGTTTTTTTTTCCCAGCAATTATAGATTTACAATGCTCCCTCTATGAGTTGAAAATCTGTCTGGCTGTTGTCCAGGCTGGGGAATCAGAAAACAGCCACTTTTATTTGTGTTATATTTCATTGCTGTAAGCTCATTTTATCACCAGACAAATTCATTAAGATGCCCTCACCGCACTTCGGGGCCACAATAAGCCTTCATGCGCAAAGTTCATACACTACCGGTCAAAAATAGTTTAACACATTACTCGTGCTTTAGTAGCATATCAGCAGGTTCAATTCATGAACAATGAAACATGCAAGATGTGATACGTGAGTCAAAGAGATTCTGCAGCTTTAGGGCAGAGATCCAGGGGCGGACTGGGGCAAAAAAGTGGCCCGGGAATTCGTACCTGACCGGCCCACTCACCGGGGGGAGGGGATGGGGAGGTAGTGACCAGCCGACAAAAATTCACATTATTTGACAAAAAAGTTTGCATTTTAACATCATATTTGACCATATTTCCCATAAAACATTGATATTATTAGTTTTTGAGTTTATATAACACCAAATAGCCTCCAACAAAATAATTGTAGTCTAACATGCAAACCCAGTGGCTATATGCACCTGCGATTTTAGCAGATGTTAACAGATCACCAAATTCCCCCCCCCCACCAAGTCCCTAAACCAGGTTTAGTAAAAGATACCACCCTCAACAGCTTGTAAAAGTTTTACAATGCTGCGATTGCCTTTTTTCAAAATGTTTCTAAAAGATGAGGCTTTAATGCTTCCAAAACACTCCCAAGTGTTGTAAGAGTAGAAAGTGTTGTCATACACATAATCCGAGTCACCATGAAGTTGAATTTATGCACATGTGAGTGAATTTACTAATCTGGAGGCAGTGGTTGGGTGGGGAATGTCCAAAAACAAACTATTTATTTATATTAAAGATCCTATTGATCCTAAAGATGTCCTGAAATAAATTTAAAACAATGATGCTGTCTTATATTAAAACATAACATTGACAAGTTACATATAAACTAATTTTTTTCGGAAAAATTATCATCATTATTATTATTATATTTACATGAATGAATGTGAAAAAAAAAATGTGACTTTAAGGCCATTTAGAATTTTTTAATCAGACCATTGCACTGTTTGGATTGACTCATACATAACCTTTTTAAAATAATGTTACATATCTTACTTACAGACTCTAAAGGGCATAGAATAGCTCACTGGCTTCAGAACTGCAGTACCCGCTGGTTACAAGCTTAATGACGGGTGATTCTGGACGTCAAGACGGGGTTTTGGAATGGAAAATTTGGAAAGTCTTCCGGTATTCAAAGACAAATTTAATTTGGCACCGTAAAACAACAAATGAAAATACATCAAGTAGTAGGCTATGAACACTTGGTCCATCAGTGGAGTGCTTTTGTAAGCTCATGCAAATTTTTACCGAACGCATACTTGCGATAGCCTATTAATTTAACGTCAGTCTTACCGCTTCCATGTGCCCCTGCAAATGGAAACTGCTTGCTACGAGGATCATCATGGCGAAACAGCTGGTCTTTTTTTTTTTGCATTTGAAAGGCTGATCCTCAAATGTCTGTTTACTTTATTCTCTAATCTTTCCCGCCTCTCCAGTGCTTCCTGACATTTTCTTCTGAAGTTGTAGTTGCACACCAGGTTTTAACTTGAAGAAAGTTGAGAAAAATTGCCCAGAGAAACTAATGCTTGAAAGTTGTTCTATATGGCCCACTAGTATCAACCATGAAAACCGTTAAAAATTCCAAAGCACATTTTTGAAAAAATCTACTTTTTATTCAATTTCACAAATTGATATCTTTAAATTTACAAAAACTACAATTTCATGATATTGATGGGACATTTCATGACCATCTGGATGAAAGCTTTTATAGAGATCCTTTCCCACTTGTCTTTGAGTTACCAAAAAATTTTTTTTCAAAAAAACTACTTTTTTGAAAATTAACGTTTTTTTTAAAGACCGTTCTTTTTTTTTTTTTTTTTTTTGCCAAAATTAACTTTGGTTAATCCAAGACTAGTAGGAAAGGATCACCAATTAAAATTGCACCTGAAACTTTTTAAGCATTAGCTGCATTAAACTCTCTAATTGCCTGTTTCAATCTTTGTCCATAGTCTGGATGTTTGCTGTCTTTGAGGAGATGGCGTTTCCAGTAATTCGCAAATGAGGCATGAACTGCCTCGAATGCTTGCTCAGTATAGCGCCCTAGCCCACAATTGTGTTCAAGGCAAAATGATGCAAGATGGTGCATGACCAAGTGTACTTTTGTAGTTATTGAGCATCCTGTTTTGTAGTAGGCATCCTTGAACAAAGCTATCTTCTCCTGCCAATTTTCTCCCAAATGCTTCCCAAAGCATGCACTAACAACATTGTTAAAGTGTTATGATTCTGCCATGTCTGTTCTGTTTTTGCCATGTCTTGTTATGATTCTGCCATGTCTGTTCTGTTTTTGTCATGTTCTGTCTGTATTAGTTCATTGCCATGTTTTTGTTTTTGCCATGTTTTGCTGTTCCCTGCCATTATCCATATTTCTGTAGATTCCGGTCCATGTCTTTGTTCATACCCTGCATTGCACTTTGTCTCCCCTGTCTGGTCTTTTGTAAAGCTACAGCTTCTCCCCAAGTCCTGCGTGTCACATGTTTAGGTGATTTCATGGTTTCTGGGTTTCAAAACATTCCTTCTAATCTCGTTTGCTTCCTTCGCCTTGCTTTTCTATTTTACTAACCAGTACTAACAGTTTATTGTGTTGTTTAAGTTACTAACCAAGACTAACATTGTATATAATACTAACCTACTAACGAGCACCAGGGATTGTATAGCTGCACTTACTAATTGACTAACAAGCTCTCAGCACTCGCCCTGTTCTAGTCTCCGCCTCTAGCCTTCACTTAGTCTTTGCTGCTATTCAACGGATCCTCCGCACCTGCTCAACTCTGTCCTGCCTCTTATTATCTGTGCACGTTAGAACTCCCTAACCGGAGCTGTATGTTTTGTCATAGGTTGTCTCGTGATCCCTGTCCACGTTTTGGCTTTTGCCAATTTCATGTAGTTAGGTTCTCCCTCGTGTTTGCTCCCACGTAATTAGTCTGATCCTCTTCACCTGATCCTAATCATAGCATTTGACTTCCCTTGTGTGTATTTAAGCAGTCTTTTCACAGCAGTTCCCCGTCAGAACGTTTCCCTAGTCTACCTGTGCTGCTCTCGTTTTCACCGTGTATTCATAGTGTTGCTTTTCTGACTGGACTGTCTGACTTCTGATTTTTGGCTCTGATTTGGTATTGTTATCTGCTCCTGTGTATCGAACCCTTTTTGTCTGACTACGAGTACTGTGATTGCTGCCCTGGTTTTTTTGACTCGGATTACGCCCTTCTGGATTGTGATTTTTGGATTGTGGACTTTGTACCGTTGCCTCCTGCTCTGCGGGGGTTCGCCCCCTTTCCAAATAAAATCCCATTTTTCTGCACTGCTCTGCTCTCGCGTCTGGTTCCTAAACGATACCTAACATAAAGGTTCTCCTCAGACAAGGCATTCAGAGTCCTTTTGCATGTTGAATATAGTCCACATGGCAAACGAATATCATCAATATCGTAATCAGTCAAAATGTCTTCATGCATTTTATCAAGCAAATTTTCGGTGATCTTGACATTTCCTTCTCGGAAACAAACCAGGCAAACGTTCTCTCGGCATTCAACGTGCATCATCTTTCAAGTAACTGGGCACTTGAAGTGGTTGACACCAAATTTAGTAAACCTTTATTATGTAACATCATTACATCCTGGTGCAATCCATTGATTCCAGGTCCTTACCATTACCTAATGCTTATTATGCGATTCAAAATAGGCCTCTTCAGATGAAATAAGTGTGGGTGGAATTTGTGGACTGCAGTTAGAACTTTTCTTGAAACCATTTATCCCAAACAGGTCACTGTCCTGCAATGAACTGTTATAGGTGTCAACTATTGGGTTCTTACATAATTATTTGATCATACAAACAAAATGGAGGGGGGTTTTGAATTGATAAATAGGCAATGCTTGGGGAAAATTGTTAGTTACATTCCAAAAATAAAAGAAATATATCTCAGAATTCATGATTTTCTAAAAACGCAGATTTCTCAAAAATTTGATTTGGAAATTTTGAACGGTTTTCATGGTTGATACTAGTGGGCCATATAGAACAACTTCCAAGCATTAGTTTCTCCGGGCAATTTTTCTCAACTTTCTTCAAGTTAAAACCTGGTGTGGTCGTTGAAACCAAATTGCGTTTTTAGACTGTTACCGCAACAGGGGACAAGCAAGGCCATTAGTCGAACAAATTTCCCAGCAAGCCTGCCTTCTTAAATTTTAGGATGAAAACAACAAAATTAAATAAATTGCACATAGCTTAAGCCCATGTATTGTTTTTTATTTGCAAGAAAAGAGTTTCTCGGTCATTCTTATCGCATAAAGCAAATATATACAATTAGATCCAAAAAAAATCAACCATGATGGAAGACAACCGGAATAGTGAAGTTCAACCATTCAAAGTAGTATATAAACCGTGAGCCCACCATGTTATGTGTAAGAAGATGTAACGACGAAGAAAAAAAAATAGGAATCTTCCATCTATGACCTGTAAGTCTTCTCAGGCAAGAATTCCTCTTGCTTAAATTCCGGTGGTGCTGACGACATTACTTGGGCCACTGGTTCCCTCGTCAGGGGCCGTCAACTTTGCGGCAGGTTGTTTAATTTATTTTCTTTATTTTGCCGACCGGACCGGCCCACCGGGAAAACTCCCGGTATTCCCGATGGCTAGTCCGCCCCTGCAGCGATCACAATCTTTAATTGATACAATTAATAAAAGAGTAATAAAATTTTTGTGTTTGGCAAAATTAACAGGTAAAGTTGCTACTTACTTACATTTTCTGATTGAGGATGTAAATAACTAGCCTGGTAAAACCAGACTCTACTACTTCGCTTTGCTTCGTACAGAAAGTCTGGACAGTCGTGATTGAGAAGTGTTAACTTCCTGGTGGGTGGACACTTGTCTGAAGTTTAAAATCATTGGTGTACCCGTAAACTAATCACTAACGTTTGGCGATGACGTATGTTATGCGCCGGCTCAGCCGCTTAGTACTTCCGCTGTAAACAGTCCTTAATACCAGGAATGCAGCGAAAAAAACTGATTAGTACATTGAAGTTAATACTGTACGCATACACATGTCCATTTACCTCATTTTACCCTTCACTCATTCACTTAAAAGAACCAAAGGTGCTCTTTCTCCTTGCAAGAAACAAACTGTTGAGCTATCATTTCTCCTGCTGACACTGCTGCTATTAAAAAAAAAAAACCGTAAAAGACCCGAAACCAACGGCAGAATCGGCGAGAATAACGCATTATTTACATTAGGACGAAATCTGCGTTGACACGAAAACTGAACTGTTAACCATATACTTGCGTTGACATCATACCGAGCTCACTATCTAACTTCAGAGTAACATAGTTAAGCTCTAAGCGTTTGGCTGTCTCAGAAAGCCATTTCATTCATGGATAATGATAACATAACATGGAGACAGCGAATAAGTCTTGTGACATGAACAAAAACACGGCTTTTAAAAAGTTTGCTGCTGACTTAAATAGTGTGAAATTCCCGGGCAATGTAACACTAGAAGCTACAAGGTAGCTGAGGTGGTTCGTTTCATATGTTTCATGTTCATAAACATTTCATATGTTTCATGATGGATATTAAGTAGATATGACAACTTTTCTCGAAAAATGTAGAGAGTAGCGCTACAACATCATTTCCATTCAAAAAAAACTAACAAAACATTCATCTTGTGGCTATAAGTTGCTGATACCGGTGATTTTCTCCACGACAGAGCGAATGGCCTCCCATGTGTCTATGTCCGTAGCCAGTGTTGATTTCTGAGACTACAATTTCAAACTCAGCGCAGCGGCTTCATCATGAATCTCGGCTTCTGTTCGTTGGTTGGTCTGGTGTATTTTCTGCCGAGGTAAACGAAGCAGAGCTCTGAGTGATCAGACGGAGTAGCGAAGCGAAATGAAATTAAGCAGAAGTACGAAGGCTGGCGGAGTCAGGCTAGTAAATAACCAAATTTGGTGGAAATTGAGCCAAGAAAACAAGCAGTAAGGAGTAAACCTTTGGAGCTGTATGACAGCACTTTCAGAAAAAAAAATTTGTTGAATCTGCTTAGCAGGTATTACAGCATGAGGTGGCCACTTTTTGTTAAACCTCAGACTGACAATCGCTGGTGTGCTAAAACTTTTGTCTATAGTTGTGTACATAAAAGTTTATAGAACAGGCAAAGTGATTGGTGAAACCAAACTGTTAAATGAAAGAAAGGGGAAAAGATTAGAGGAGAGAATCGTGGTTCGGAACAGCAGTAAAACAGAGTATAAGAGCGGCATCTTTTCTCTTCTCCTAGCACACAGGGTGGTGCTTTGCGGGGTGGATGGAGGCTAACGCACGTGATTAAATGTACATTGATAACTGAACGACAGATGTCTCGCATTGGGCCGTTTTGTTGCCTGAACAGCGGGAACCAAGCGCTTCTGTGGTCTCACTTCACGCTGCATTCGTTTGCCTGCCAGCTGCCAATTTAAGGGAGGCTGCAGTCAGATTCGCCACACACACACACACACACACACACACACACGCATTAATTCACAGCCTCCTCCTTGGCTCTGTTGACGAGTCTTTGGAAAGGAGGAAAAAAAGTGTGTACCTCAGTTGAAACAGCCACCTTTAATCTCAACAATGACAATTAGCTTACCGGACGCTCTCACTTCCTGTTTCCTATAGCACAGCTGAGTTTATGTTGTAATGTCATTAATGGCTGTATCAACTCCATCCGTTTAAAAGTAACAGCAGTATCTGAGCAAAAAAAAAAGCAACTTTTTGAATTTTGCAGTCTTCAAGTCTCCTTTGATTTCATTTTTAATGAGATGATAGTTAAGAGTACAGCAGTCACTCAAACTGTAAAAAAGTAAACAAAGACCATGTGAACCCTGTAAGAGTTGAATCAAAACTAGATATTTCACTGTGCTGGCAGTGGCAAGGTCAGGGGGGACTCTGAGCAC
Organism: Gymnothorax javanicus; assembly: GCA_029692085.1. Lineage (NCBI taxonomy): Eukaryota > Metazoa > Chordata > Actinopteri > Anguilliformes > Muraenidae > Gymnothorax > Gymnothorax javanicus. The sequence goes on along the minus strand of CM056193.1, from coordinate 74,244,025 downwards.
TCCAAAGTATGGGAAGTCATTGAAAGGTCACAACCGCAAACCTCAAATGCTAAATTTCATGCAATATATTTCTGACCATTATTTCCCTTAACAGGAAGGTTACTTAGGTGAAGACCTCCATAAAACTTGGCAGACAGATTGTTTCATGATTGATTCCTTGTTTGATGGTTCAGTAGCCGCTGACTGGTTACCAAGATATCTTGGCAAGTTCCTTCCATGTATTGTACTTCAACGGCAAATAAATTTGTCCTCCTTTATCCAGCTGGCCTTTTCGGCACTTACATGCTTTTGCATTGTAATTACCTTCTTTCAAAACTTCTTGATGTGGTTCTGCAGGAAACCATATGGCAACCCACCATAAGCAAGCGGTTGCTTCTTGCTGGCATGTTGCATTAGCTGTTTATTATTTCCATTTGTTGTTGCCAGCCCTTCATGGCTCATGAACTGAAGTACAAAACATTGGAAGGTCAAAATGTCAGCTCACTTATATCGTTGCTACACAATCAGAAGTGTAAATCTGATATGTGATTTTAGCATTCAAACTCTAAATTCCAACATTAGAGTCACAATAACAGGGTGAAATGATGTTTAAAACAGGAGTGCACCTGCCATTTGGTTGAAATAAGGTACTCTCAAGTTTTTAGCTTTGATTTTTTTAATTGGCATTTTTTTGTGCATTTGAACAATTTTCATTGATAAAAACACTCAAACGGATGATTTTAATTTCATTGTAAGCACATTGTGGTTACAATGATGTTGGGACTAAAAAACACGCAAGGGTGGCAGCCTGCTTTATTCTGAAAGAGCAGTCAGCAGCAGTTTTTTTTTCTTCTGTACGGTGAAAAATATATATATATATTTTTGTCCTAGATGTTGTACAATTCAATGTGCTTTCTCAGTGTTTGACTTTATGAATATACTGTATCACTGTACATTGTGCAAGTACATAATGGGAACTAAGGGACAAAAATGGTTGTCTGTGGCATTTTGGAAAGCTCTCAGGATAGAATCAATAAACTGCAGATACGACTCCAACTCATTTGGTCAGATACTCGTGGATAACTATGGACTTTTGGATGATCAGGGGTTTTACTTGGGTTTAAGTATGTTTGCTTATACAATTTTTCCAACATTTAGAATTCCCAATCAGTCATGTTGTTGGTTGTGATTAGACTCAGACCTACTGTGTGTTAAAATCTTATGTATGACATTGATTGACAATGGCAGGAATGTGTAGCCCTATTTTTGTAGAGTCTAACACTAATGTTCAGAGGAATTCAGAGGTTGTCAGTGGTTGATGTTGAAAATTGCATTTTATTAATAGTTTGTGATTAGCACAATGAAATATGTCCCATGGATAAAATTAACTTGTGTTCACGTGAGTGTGTCGAAAGAAATCATGTGCTCCACTACAGTCTATGCAGTCTTACATTCAGCAAAGTAGGCAATGGAGTAACTGAGGAGCCAACAATAATAAATTAGATGATAAAAGAAAAAAATTGCATCTTTTTTTAGACTAGAAGGTTTGTACACATATTTCATCTTATGCTATTAGCCATAACTGATTATTTAGACAAATTAAACTGGATGGATCAAATGAGTGGGAAGCAGTAGCAAGTATTTTAAGGATACTTTCAAATTAGAGTGACTGATTAAGCTGTCATGCCCATAGACATATATAATTAGACGCCACATTGGCTGCTTTGGTCCATTGTTGTGATAGGTCTACACATCCACCATAGTGGACTGGACAAGCCGGGTCTGTAAACTAATACGAGTAAACGAACAGCTTTGGTTTTTCCTTGATTAAATGCACAATAACAATTACATTTCTGGACTGATTTTGAAAAAAACTTCTCTTCTTATGGTAAATTCTCACTGCCTCCTCCCCTCTTTCTCATTGGAAACTTTTGTAGTGTGAGAAAAGTTTGCTACCCAGGTAGCTACAGTCAGATTCAAAATGCTAGTTGTTCAGCTGAAATGAGTAACGTCATATAAATCGGTTTGGAGAAAGCAGCAATTTAGCTAACGTCAAAAGGAAATCTCACTTATGGGTTATTTAGCTTAACGGTTCACTTTATAATGTCATATGACTTCTTACAAAGTCTCATCTTTTGTCTAGCTAGGTATATAGTGTATAGTCTGACTCTGGTGGCAAACTAGTTAGCTCTTAAAATCATGTTATAATAGGCAAATACTACCAAAAACAATTGTTCAGTCTTACCTGTGAAAGGCAATTCCCCGAGATCTGGTTTGGATTATCTTTTTTCCAGTCCAGTCTTCAGTGAGTTACGGTAAGTTACCAGGTCCAATATGGTTGTGTCATTGACATACAATCCAGGGACTAATGAGGCATCTACACTACCAGTCAAAAGTTTTAGGACACCCCAATTTTTCCAGTTTTTTTTTTATCGAAAATTATGCAGTTTAATGTCTCATTGAACTCTGGAATGAAAGCATAGATATGATAGAACAAATTAAAATAAGAAAATTGGGCATAAAACTTGCTCAAAGTACAACATAAAGCTATTATGCATATTACATATTTATTGTATTCATAGTTTGGATTTTTAAGCGCCACAATTGCTTAATGCCCACATTGTTTGCAAAATTCTGACCAGGGCACTGAAGCACTGAAGTCCACCAAAGCTGCATTGTGCTCTGTTCAAAGTGTGGCAGCTGAGTAAGAGTATAAAAATAATAAATAAAAATAGTGCACGCTTTTGGTATACCTTGTTTGGTACTGCTGTTTTTATGATCCAGATGAGGAACCAGATTCAGAGTCAGAGTACAATCTAATGAAGCAGTTTATTGATAGGAATATGCTAATGTTGGGAAGGGACGGAGCCCAGAGTAGCGAGAGTACAGCTCAGTTTTGATGATATGATGGGTAGGGTAAATGGCGTATGCGTCCTGGGCAAAGGCCAGGTGTTGTTCACCCTTGTTAGAGCAGAACAGTCAGAAGGCAGGTTTGAAAGGTTTTGCAAGAGTGCAGTCCCAAACCTGGAGACTGATGAAGGCTTGGGTGGTGTTCCAAATAAACTGCACAGAATAACAAACTGGAGAGGCAGGTTAAAAAGAACAGTTCCCAATCCTGGAGAGCAGGGATAAGGCTTGGGAGTTTGTTCCAGTTAATAAAGCTTTAAAGAGTACTTTCATATTTTACTATTATTAAAGGCTACAATATTTCCCAAAGACAATAAACTCTCAGACAAAGAAGAATGACTAACTGGTGCCTCAGGGCAAATGCAAGGACCATCCAGCAACACTGCAAGACGCAAAGTAAGATTATACACACCACATAAACACAAGGGAGAGGGGCAAACAAATGCATTACACCTGGAGGGGGAGGCACACAAGACACTAAACCAATAGACTAAATCGGCATCTCGCTGCGTGCAAAGCATGCTGGTCCTGGTCAAAGTTCAGGACTAGCCAGATCACGTCCACAACAGTAAATATTTCCCAATGTGACACAGATATTGAATACTTTGAGCGTTGAAAAGTTGACGTTTTGAAAGATTTTTGTAGGAAACGGGGCTATGCTGTTACTGGGAAAAGAAAACAAAAACTTGTGGCCCTTGCTTGGGCATTGTCATTGCAAAAGGCCCCCATAGTGTTAATGAAACAATAGGAAAGGGTGGTTGTCAGACTAGACTATAAATCCTTGCTTGCGAATGATGCTGACGGCTGGTGGTTAACAACTCCAGATCCCTTAGAACTGACAAATGGTTGGGAGAATGAATCGTCATACATACCCGGTACATAATATTCTTTGTAAGCCTACACAGTCTGCATACATACAATATATAAAGTGGCAGCTACTCAACAGAAAGCCGGTAGGGTGGAACGCATGTCTTTAAACATGATGAGATCTCATCCATTTTCAATTACTTTCATTGATTAAAGATTTGGTAACTCTTCGAACATTTGGCTATTTCACGTGTGGCTAACTCGCTTCTTTGAGGTAGCAGAAGTAAAGAAACAAAATGCTTCAGTGGGATGTGAAATACATTTGCAAAATTGATCATGAAGCGCAGATTTGATAAACTGCTTTGCAGGACATGGCAAATTAACGCGCATAATCCATAGTAGTTTAGGCTATTTCATTTCGTATAGAGTAAACTATTTCGGCAAATGAATAAAACCTTTTTTTTTCATTTATATTTACTCAACATTGCATTGAGAGAGAAGCTGTGCGTTTAACTGTCAATGGGTTTTTTATATCATTGGGAAAACGTGTTAAAGCCAATGATTGGAAACGGATCAATAATCGAATACTTCAAGGGATATTTTCAGCTCCTTCTGTTTTCTGTTTGTTAGCCGCCACTGATATTTTATATATAATACAGATGTCATATATCACAGGTTAGCCCATTTGCATATTTACATCAAGCATGTGTACATACAGCTGTACAGGCTAGGGATTTAAATATGGGTCTTCTTCATCTGAGATTCCGGCAGGCTGTATAACATACGGCGTAATGCTGCCCTTCATAGTACATTACGAGATACTATTCAAATCTTCTCACCATTCACTCTCACACTCATACCTATGGGCAATTTAGTGTCTCCAATTAACCTGACATGCATGTTTTTGGACTGTAGGAGAAAACCCACGCGAACAAGGGGAGAACATGCAAACTCCACACAGAAAGGCCCCAGGCCGGAATTGAACCCGCAACCTTCTTGCTGTGAGGCAACAGTGCTAACCACCATTCCACCCTTAAATATGGGTCACTGACATGTACAGCAGTACCGACTACAGGCTTAGGAATGGCACTTATAATACATGTGGACTTACTAACATCCGTTACAAATTGCATTACTGATTAGCAAAATAAAAGATTTTAAGTCTAACTTACTAATGTAATCAATTCTACACATCTTTCTGGATCTTTTCTTTTGGTAGGAAAAGGGATGTGTAGATATGGTGGGTTACATATATACAGTGTGTTGTTCCTTTATTGCACTCGTGAATAGCGCAAAATTTCTCCATCCACTTCTTAAGCCCGCTTGTACCGATAGAACAATCACAGACTGAACAATGTGAACCCGGCATATTGCCTCATAGCAACCTTAGGCAATGTAAAATAAATTAAATAATTATTATAAGTAGCCGGCTGTTCCACTAGGATGGCCAGGCTTTATCGGCTTTGTCAACATCGTGGGTAGTCTTGAACTCTGACCGGAAAATTTTCGCACATGCGTAGTCATAATGCCGATTAAGTCTATTGAAGGAGACCATACTTCTAAAGGACGCGCAGGCTGCTGGATGAGGAGACAATAAATGAGTTTAGTTTAAGGCCGGAAGTCTGCATGCGCATGTGCCGTAGAGCTGATGTGGGGCAAAAGGAAATATGGTGGCCACTTGTTGCGTGGTGGGGAGCACAAACCGGTATCGTAAAGATGGGGGCATAAGGTTTTTTCGTGTTCCCCATGGCAAGAGACAACAACAGGCGTAAATTCGAGCTATAAATCGGAAGGTTTTTTGTCCCGAATGATCACACTAGAGTCTGCAGTACTCATTTTGTCAGCGGCTGGCCTGACTTTGTTGACACAAATGATGTTAACTTCGCTCCGTCTGTTTCCCTACAAATGAAAAAAGCTCACACTGACACAGGCTAAAAGGAAAGAGTGATCTGATCGGAGAAATATAATTAAGGTACTGGTTGACATTAAATGATTTAAGTTGGCCCACTAATTGACTAAGAATTATTTCATCTGTTGTTGTTTCAAGCTGTTATTGTTGTTTCAGTGTCCAGTTTTTGTATCCATATTTTGAAAAGGGACTGGCTTTGTTCGATCCTATTGGCTCTCTACGATGTTAATTAGATGTTAAACTCTTAGCAAACAAATATCAAGCCAAAGGGGAATGTTAGTGCCATACGACGTTTACAGTCTAGGTCAACTCTGAGGGGCTTACATTATAGAACTTGTGTGTAGTGTAGGTGCAGTTTTCATTTTGCTGCTTGCAATGATCATTTGGTTTCCTTTTGATTTCATAATTACTTGGTATATATAGCCAACAAAGTTGAATTTACTAGCCAGTTATTTTGTGGACGTGAAATAATGACATTAACACCACTATGATTGGGTCCCACGCCATAATCCAGCTAATAGCTACAGTGTTCTTATGACGAATTCGCATTATTCAAAACAACCGGCAAGCACACATGATCCTAATCTCCTCTCAACATTGATAAGTGCGCAGGTACATGTGTAAAATACAAGGCCATATCATTACTGTTTGACTGAACACTACACATTAGATTTCGGATTTTCATTTGTGCTGAAAATAACAACGTCTAGGACTTACCTTGACAGTATCTCGCTGATATAGTCTTTCTAGTCTACATTGGGCTGAAAGAGTCAATGCTTTCAGTTTGTAGGAGAAAACTAATGGAGGTTAGTCTTAGTATATCGTCAGGGGGAAAGCATTTTGTATCCAACCTCCACCTTTTCCGGCTTTTTTGATTTGATTTTTGATTTGATTTATTTGGCAATAAAAGTACATGTAAAATACATAAAACAATAATTGCCGAGGATAACACACAGAAGCACAAAACTTATTTCCAGTGTGGTCCTCAGAGAAAAAGAAAATAAATAAATAAATAACAAACTGCAAAATTGGCATGTAATGAAAAAATGACTAAATTGCTAGACTGTCATTCTAGTAAATTTGATAACAAAAAAAAAAAAAACAGAAAATGTGTGTATTGCTATAACAAAAATAAAGAATTAACAGAAAGATGGTTTTAACAGAAAAGGAATTAGTAAAATACAAAACTATTCTGTTCAATGGCTAGAAGTTGTGACATCAAATATTCCTGAACATTTTTCTTGAACAAATCTTTTGTGGATGACAATTTAGTAGATTCAGGTAATTCATTCCACAATTTAGCACCAGTATGGTAGAAGCTATGTTTAGTAAACGAACCAACATGATTGATTTTAAAACAACCAAAACTATTTCTAGTACGGTGAGATGAGGACACTTGGAAGTTTACTTTCATATAGCAAGGTGAAGTATCATTATAGATATTATATACATGATTCAGTTTTAGTTGTTTGACTCTATATTCTACAGGTAGCATGTTTACTTTGTTGAATTCATCAGAACCAATATGACTTCTTGGAGGAAGGTTTAACATAAATCTGATTGTCTTGTTTTGAGCTATTTGTAATCTAGATTGAGATTTCTTAGACAGACCACAATACCATGAGCTACAGGCATAGGCAAAATGACTCTGGATTAAGGCTGATACAAGTAATTTCTTGGTTTTAAGATCTAGTTTTCTAGCATTTCTATACAGGAATTTGACTTTGTTAGTACAGTTTGATACAACTTTATCTGCAATAATATCACCTGACAAAGACTGCTCAAGAGTAACACCTAAATAAGTAACCTGCTGTTTTGACACTATTGATTTTCCACCACAAGATACATTCACTTAATTATGTTGCCTAAGTCTACATTTAGATCCAAATAAAATATTTTCAGTTTTCCCGAGGTGTAGCGAGAGCTTATTGTCAATAAGTCATTCTTGTACTGAAGAGAGTTCTAGACTGAGTGCCGTTTCCATCTCCGATATATTCTTTCCCGACACAATGAGTGCTGAATCATCTGCATAAGGAAGCAATTTACAGTTGACTGCTGCTGACATATCATTGACGTATATCAGAAATAGCAACGGACCCAGAACAGAGCCCTGCGGTACACCACAGGACACATTACACTCATCGGAAGTTGTACCATTAACATCAACTAGCTGCTTTCTGTCTGATAGATAAGACCTGAACCAATCAGTGTTATTCATACCTAGAGCATTCAACTTATGCAACAAAATATCATGGTCTACAGTATCAAAAGCTTTCTGTAAGTCTAACATAACCATACCAGTGTAATTGCCCTTATCACATTCCTGTCTAATATAATCAGTCAAATATATCAAACATGTATCTGTTGAGTAGGAAGAGCGAAAACCTGACTGCAGTTCATACAAAATATTATTCTGAGTAAGATAATTGTTGACTTGGTTGAAAACAATACGCTCAAAAACCTTAGATGAAATACTCAGTACAGAGACTGGTCTATAGTTGCCTACTTCTGTTTTGCTATTCTTCTTGTACAAGGCACTACTCTGGCAAGTTTTAATTCATCAGGTACAATACCGAATCTGAGAGACAAATTGACAATATGAGATATAGGATGAGCAATAACACTGGCACCATCTCTAATAAATCTAGCTGGAATATTATCCATACCTGTTGCTTTGGTTGGGCTCATATCAGCCATAATCTTGAAAACATCATCATAAGTGACTACATTCAATTGAAAAATATTTCCTGAGGTAACCTGTATAAAAATTCTTAACAAAGTCTAAACCAAATCTACCAGTACCTGCTGGTAAAGCATTAACAAGTGTAGAAGCAACAGTAGTAAAGAAATTGTTAAAATGATTGGGAACAGCCCCTTTATCAAAATTTAAAATATCATTGATTTTGAGACCTATGTTATTGGATTTAGTCTTACATTTCGATGAAGTGCCTAATCCTTTAAGAGTTTGCCATAGCTTTTTTGGTTTGTTCCTATTCTCATGTACCATATTCACATAATAATCTGCCTTCGCCTAATCCTTCTTGAATTTCACTTGATTCCGATAAAACAAAAACCTATCATAATCTAACTGATTTTTACCTTTCCTAAACTTACTCAAATATCTATCTCGATTTCTGATTAGGTCTAATATTTCGGAGGTCATCCAGGGTTCCGTTCGTTGTTTCAACCTCATATCCTTATATGGAGTTATCTTATTAATGATATTGATGAATATTGACTTGAACTTAAACCATGCCTCACAAACATCAGTACAATTGCTAATAATAGACCAATCAATATTTCCTAAATCCTCTAGTAATTTTTCCTTTGTGTAATATTTCATAGAGCGTAACTTGACAGTATTATGACAATTTATAACAAATCGTTTGACTTTACGTGTACAGTATGTTAACAAGTGATCACTAACACCAGAACGATTTTAAAAGGGGCTCGGCAATATATTGCAGGGGTTTTTATCAGTGAGAAGGGGGTTTAGAATTTAATATATTTAATATCGCAAATCCATATGCTGTGCCTGCCCTAGCAACCCGGTGTGTCATCAGTAACATGGCAGCCGCCGTTACGATATGCTACTTACATGAATAGCAGCACTTGAAACTAAACTCTAAATTTCCTTGACTAAAGGTACACTTGACGTGTTTACATACCCCCGTGTTTCTCTGGGTACCCAAACATTAATCAATATTGGCGTAGGTTCAATACAGAATTCTTAATCTTGCCATCCGGACACAAAATGTACGCTGCACACCCTAGAATGTTCCTGAACAAAAATTATTCCTGTTTATTGTCTGAATCCACGCTGTAAGCAGCCTTTTACCACGGGGAAAGCGAAAGAACCCATAATTTCCTCCCTTTTCAATGAGATTTGTGCCTCCTCTGCCGTAGATTGTCTGCAAAGAGCATGCGCACTCCAAATTTCGCTTTTTCACGCCCTTATATAGAAAGGGTCTAATTTGAGCACACAAGGGTTGTGACTGATGTAGACATCATTGACACTTTCCAGGTCTGAATACCGAATATGTCAAAATGTCAGTGGAATTGCACAGTTAATAAAACATTGTGTGTCGTTTTTAAAGAGTAAAGACAGTTTATTTTCAGATTTTAGTCTTCATAATTTCACTGAAGAGGCAAGTAGGCAAATGTCATCAAAGCCCAGTAACTGCAGTGTCCAAAAAGTTACGCAATACTGGAGTATAAGGTTATTTTTGTCAGCCAACTCACGTGTAATTGCACTATAAACAAAATAGATAGTCGTCTAGGCGCAGACCCTGACACACACTGTGGCCTACTGAGCTTCAGGAGAAGAGAGCAGGGAGTGTCAGGATACCCAGGGGCAGAGGGGGAATGTTAACTAGCAGCATGCAAGAGTGATGCAGCAGGAAGTAATGTAGTGCAGTGGTAGGCAGAGGTACTGTATGTTTGCCAAAGAGGCAGAGCCGGAGAACAGCTTTTACAGGGGTTGAACAGCAGCCGATGTGCATGAGCGTGACTAGGAGAATGCGGGCATGTCTCCAATTGTCTGCCAAAACTAGCTCTGTGAGCTACGCCCCATATATCAATATGTCTGACAACAAATTAAGTAGGTTACATTTAATAATTATATGCATGCATGTCATAACTGCTGCAGTCACACATTCCACTACTGTTAGAAGTTGAGAGTGAAGTTGTGAGAGAGATCTTTCAGATTGTTGTGAGGCGAATCTAGATCTTCTATATTCTTCACTATAATCACAATGACTAGAGACTCAAAAATAACGTTTTTCTCTTAGTCAATGCCGCTGTCTTACAGGGACAGTTCACCCCAAAATCAAAAATACACTTTTTTCTGTATTGTTTCGGTTTGAGTTGCCGAGCTCCAGAAGTACTGACCGTAGAGACGTTTGCCTTCTCTCGAATCTAGTAGACCTAAATTGTATTTGCCTTGTGGTTCTCAAAGCAGCGAGAAAATACATTTGAAAATTTGAAAGCAATTTCTCAAGATAATCCACAGACCACGCTGTGAGCAGTTTAATTAAGGAAGTATTTCCTTTCGACCAAACGTTCTACCAAATGAACTACACCCTCGGTTGGCTCACAAACTGCATGAATTGCTTATAACATTGGTCTGTGGATTATCTTGAGACATGGCTTCTAAGTTTTCGAATGGATTTGTTTTGAGCTTTGAGCACCACAAGACAAATGCAATTTAGTTCCATTATATTCGAGGGAAGGCAGACATCTCTACATATGGTCGATATCTCCAAAACTGTAACTCACACCAAAACAAACTAGATGTATTAGTAGCACTGCCAGTAAGAGGAAAAATATGTGTTTTTGATTTCAAAGTGAACTGTCCCTTTAAGCTGATTGGAAAATCCTAGCCCAGAAAGTAAAAGTCCTCCCAATGTCTTGTTCCAATCACCTGGATCTCTGAATTAGCATAGATCTTCATGTAGGAGGTAAAAGTGATCTGAGATGGTTTTTCACCTCCTCAACCTTTCAGTCACAGATAGCTCCAACAACTTGAACTCCTGTATTATTTGTATATGGAGGATTACACGTGCATAAACTGTTTGGGATTTTTCCTCAGGGCATTGGTTTAGGGGACTCATAAAACCATTTAGGGGCTTTTGTATTGTATGAAGATGGGGGTTTATGACTGATAATGCAATCAGGTACAGGCTGCATCGACTCCCTCCAAACTGTCCTCGCTCAGTTTTGGAACAAAACAGAGAGCATATCCCTTCAAATACCATCTTATTGTGATTTTGGTGCGATAAAAAGTTCTGATTAACTGAAATAGTGTTCTATTTCATTTTTGATTCGGAAGAGGAAGTGCTCAGAAAAAGGGGATTAATCTTAAGGCTGCTCTTTTTACAGCCTCTCGCCAGCCCTGTCATGGAGCTGGTGAGCGTTGTTATGAATAATGGTGGGTCTGTCACAAAGCCGCTCCCTCCCCTATTGGGATTTTGTGCGAGTGCGTGTGTGGATGAGAGTGGGGGTGATACAAAGCAGGCGACAATTGATGATCCTTAATGTTCAGTTTTAGTCCTGTAGGATCTGGTATTGTGAGGTATTAGCAATATCCTACTCCACATAGCATCCTCAAGATGTGACAGTAAGCTCTGCTGTATTATTTAAGCGAGAGCAGCTAAGCAATTCTCCTATGATAGAAATTCACACACAATGACTTTTGAAAAACTCCTCTTCAAACTTTCATTTCTAGTGGCCAATGCAGTTGTCACACAGCGAGCTGAATTATTGTATTGCAACATCTGCATGTAATGCCTGATGATCAGTGTTTTGGTAATGTGAATCCACTTATATTTCAGAGAGCTGACGTGTCCAAAGAGGCTTAAGTGTCTGCTTTTCTGATGGATCTGAAGGAAATTAATGGTCCACTAGTTGTTCTGGTTGTGTTTGCCAGCATAATTTTGTGCGCAAATCTGTGCACTGTCTTTTCAAAAATAATAATGACTTGCCTATGCTTGGGTGGTCACGTGACTTCAGATTACAGTATCTATGGAGCAGCTTGGGATTCTGGGTAGGACGACATCCATCAGTGATTCAATTTAATATTTAATTTAGACATTTATGAGCCTTACAGAAGGGGCGATGTCATTTTCCCCTCTCCATGCCGAGCAACGGGAAAGAATATAAATTTCTCCCAAGCATGTTAGAGCTTGCTAAGGCTTATGGAGGTAAATTATTTGACCCTGTAAACCATGGGTAGATGTTTAGAGGCCTTACTGGCTTCTCATTATTTTTCATATATCTCCTGGAAAGTCGTGATAATTTACTCAAGCTCTTTGTAATGCCACTATATTAAATAAAAAACTCGAAAAAGGTTTTATCTATCGTAACTGGTACAAAAATGCAAGATTTTTTCACTGTTTATTAATAAACATTTAAAGGTATAGGACATGTGTGCCAATTGGTACCACTACTTTTACCAGTAAAAGTCCATATTTTGCCAGCAATTTGCTAGATATGCTAAAACCATTTATGAAAGGTAAATGACAACATTAGAAAGCTTTCTGGGAATTATCTTCTGCATCATTTTTGTAATGTGTGTCCTGTGGATTACTTTATATTGTATATTGTACGAGTTGTAGATTAGTGTTGTTTGTCATTGAGAAAGTGTTCCTGCAGATTTGAGACCAGAAGTCAGTATCAGGTGAGATTGAAAAATTGTTTCTCCATGAGTTTCCTGGGAGTGATATTGTGTCTTTGGTGGAAATTAGCGTGTATAATTTAGAGATTTTCTTTGAATTTGTTTGTTTAAATTTTCTGCCATCAGACGGGAAGGAAGTAGGGTTTTATCAATAATGTTAATTTTAGAACTTACAGTAATACTGATTTTATTTGGAGGTATTGAATGTATTGTGTTTCACTGATACCATGCTTCTGGACCTGGTTCTGAAAAGTAATGAGTGTTACTCTCAAAGATATGATGAAGGTGTGCGATACCTCTTTTTTACTCGTGCTGAATCTAAATGGGGTTTTGTGGAAATTCATGAAGGGTAAATGACACCATCAGGACCCTTTCCAGGCAAAAAATTGTGCATCACCAGTGAGCAGCTATTTATCATTCTGACCTATTCAGTTAGCCATGCAAAAACTTAGAAAATGATGAAAAATTTTAGTGAATTTTCTGCCTTTTCCTGCGATTTGTGACATCTGATAATACTATATTTTGATTGTAATACACATGTATTATTTCCTCTCTTTTCTTTCAACAATAGAAATTCAGTCTTGATTAAGTAAGTGAAATACCGTTTTTCACATTAATTTAATTGGTGGTAGTTTGTAATAAGACATGTTTATGTGTTTATTCCTTTTTAATAATGACTGTGAAGGTGAAGGGCATAGCTTGTGTGACACATATGGCACTTTCCCCATGTGAAGTAAAAATGCCCATCCTGTGTTCACTTTTCTGATTTAAGTTTGACATTTGCCTTAACAAGAAATATAAATGTGCTAAGAAGTTGTTCAAAACTATGTTTTACATGAGATATTACCCTTAACTAAAACATTTCAGAGTTTCTATATATTCCTCAAAATATTTTCTTATCACAATATGAAGGGTGCATTTAAATGTGTTGCGTATAGCTACAGTATGAAACCACAGCTGAACGGGTATATTGCACGTGTCTTTCATTTCACATTTTGCCAAATTGTGGAGCACATCAATTAAATGGACATTAATCAATATGTTTAATATTATTATTCATACATGTTTTGTATTTTCTTGAGTTATGACCGGTGATAGGTGAGAAATATTCTGAGAGGGTAATTTCCTGGGACCAGCACCATAGTTTTATAAACTAATACTCTCCTAATGGTCCTTCTTAATGTAATTTATAGGTTCGTTCATTACCCTTTTTGTATTAGTAATTATTTCTAAAATACCAAAGAGCCATCTTTTCTCTCCTGCTCTTTCTTGGGCCTTGATTTATTGCCTGGCGCTGAGCCGACAGAGTCTTCTTGAGGTGTGACATTTCAAAATATTTATGGCATTCGCATTAAGGCTTCTCTTCTGAAGGTGACCGACTACTCTTCCACACCAGCGTAATTAATGAAACCTCACTTCATTGGGCATGTAATATTTATCCACATCCTTGGTATTGGAACAGACCAAAAAGAGGGTAGTATCACCATGCCAAATGGATCATAACCAGCTCTTTTCCACTCCAAGAGGCATTGCTATGGCATTTGGAGGAGGGCAGTGCTAGACCGTTCCGCATGGAGGCCCCAGATCTTTAATATTTTATTGATCAGATCTAAACCTTCTGCCCAAAGTGGCAATTAAATTTCAATTAAACTGACTGGAAGCATCATATTAAATTTCAGCTCTTTATGACCTCGCAGATAATGCTGCGGGACAAATCTCGAATATAATCACAATCTTTTTAAATTATATTATCCCGTTCATTCGTAATAAAAGTGACACTTTTAGGTATACTTTCAATATTTCTTAAGTATAACCCTCTAATGAACAAATTTTATGGTCTCTAAATCAATTATTATTAGGTGTTTAAATAAAGTGAATTTTGCTTAACTCACTGCGGTAAGAACAAACGCGCCCGTCAGTGTCCAACTCTCAAAAACTTCCCAATTACGCACTGCTGCAAACTTGTGAAAACCCCATGGTGTCACCACATGGTACAGATGTGTAAGACAGATGTTGCTGACAGTTTATCGAAGTTTCTCGCGATTTCTTGCCATCAGTGCCATCACCAGGAAGAACAGAGCAGCCAGAGGTGTCATAGCACAGGGTATGAATAAAGAGGTGATCAAGTAGGGAGTGGACCGATGAAGGCTCTTTCTCAACAACTATATAGTTCTTCATGGACTTTAAATCATAAAGCAGTTATCACATAAATATTAAATGCCAATGGAAACTTTTAGTTTTTTTTTTACTTATTGCAGTATAAATTGATATTATTGCTGCAAGATTATGTGATTTTTTTTCACATAGCAGTAAAGTTCAGGCCAGCTGCACTTTCCTACTTATATTTCATAACTGATAGTACTGCATGTTTTCAATTGCATGAAAGACCTAGATCCTCATCTGACTTGTAGTCTACTACAAAAAGAGTATATCAACATTGCAGTCACAAGTTATTATCAATGGGTCACACTTGCTTTAAAAATTACGCATAGATCACGTTGTCTTCCAAACAAAGGCATTCGTATCTCCACCATATGTCTCGCTCGGAAACGGACTTGCGGACAAGGGAGCATTATTCATTGTATTATATGAAACTGCATTTTTCAGGAAATCTCTGGCATAAAGTATTAGATCAGTTACATGAATATGAGAATTTGCAATAATACTGTGTATGTAGTGTGTCAATATAGCTGAGACTTCAATCAGGCCTTCATTGACAAATACTGCATAATGTGTACAGATATTTGTGGAATAGTTTCTCTGTAAATGTGTTGATGTTACATACCTATAAATCTGCACATTCAGTGAGCACCACAATGAATTGGACAGTGCCCCCCCCCCCCTTTTTTTTGGGTTTGGTTCTCTAGCACTTTGTGTTTGAAAAGATACCTTGACAATGACAGTGAACTGTAGACTATCAACTTTAATTTGAGGGTGTTTCCATTCATATAGTATCAACCATTTAGAAAAGACAGCATGTTTTATACACAATCCACCAATTTTTAGGCACCTCAAAAAATATTGGGCAGTTTAAATTATTTAGGATAAAGTAATCTTTTTCATATTTGGTCGCATGTCCTTTGCATGGAATGACTGCTTTTAATCTGTGACACATAGACATCTCCAGACGCTGGGTACTTTCCCTGGTGATGCTCTGTACTACAGCCATCTTCAGTTCCTGTTTCTTTTAGGGACCTTTTGCCTTCAGTTTCCTCTCCAGCATGTAAAATGCGTATTCAGTTGGATTCAGATCTAAGGATTGACTCAGCCAACAGAACCAAAATAACAAAAAATGGATCACTGTCCAATGAATTATGGCGCTCACTGAGATTTTCAGTTAACGACAATCTTGTAGTATAATTGTTAGAGAAGTGTGCTTTAAACTTTGAGGGTGTAAGATCATGAGCAGGGTGTTTAAGTAGTGTAAGTGGGAAATTAGTTGGACCTTTGAAGGAGAAGCAGAACCTTAATTGTTTGAGTAAGTATTTGGAAGTGCTTTTCTGTTCAGGGACATTGTGTTAATTTCAGTTAATTTTCACACTTTGTCGCTGTGTAAATACTTGTGGACTGCACTTTGTGCCTGAATCTCATTTGCCTCTTCATGGGCTTTTTACAGTAAATTCAGCTTTCATTTTGGGGAAGGAAGTAGGAATTTATTCTGGCGAGAACGGTTCCGTTTCTCCATATTTATTCTGTTAGCCCCATGCGATTATGCTTTAACACCTTCTCTACAGTGTAGAGCAATGGCTTCTGCCTTCGCGATATTCATTCAAGGTGATGCGAGGATCCTCATCCGTTTGGTCCCAGATGACAAGCGGGGGGTGGGAATGCGTGACATAAAATTTTCATTAATCCTGAATGTAGTAAAGCGTTGGAATAACATCACATGTGCCAGCAAAATGATCAAACAGAGGTCCTTAGTGGGGAAGAAGACTACATTTCCAGTCCAGAGGATTTGTTGGAGGAATGGCCCATCAGTTAATAACGCACCGACAGTGGGCCTTCATCATAGCAGGCGAAGAGACAAAAAGCGAGGGGAACTGGAAGAAATTGCTGTATAATTCAAAACCTTTGGCTTAATTGTACAATTCATAATTCTTTAAATCTGGCTGAATGGGAGTAGGCTGGCATGTGATGTTGGCATATATCCACCAGTCTCCCCTGAGGAAAATGTGAATGGCCAGAAAAGTGCTTTGCCACCCTTTTTCCTCATCTTTGAATTTTTTTTAAATCCATTTTCGAAGGTGTGGTAATGGTTAAGCGGGACTGAAATGAGATGTGTGGCTGGTCTCTCCCATCTCCGCGTCACGTACTCCTCCTCGGCCGTCTCCGCTGCCTTTAATTTTGTTTGAGTATATGGCTCAGTCACCTCAGGTTTTATTGACTCAATCTCTGGAAGCAGTGCCGTCCCGATAATATGGTCACTGCAGAAGCACGATGGGCAAATTCCTGATTCCATTCTCAGTAATTTAAAGCCTTTATGGAATTGCAATTTCAGGGCTCACTGCTTGTTTTTCTAAAATGTACTCCAGGAATTAGTCACTCTAGCCACAAATCAGTTGAATTTATGCACAGTTGTAATACAGTTTATGGTCTCATGGTACATTGCTTCAAAAACAGCAGATGTGAAATTATGATAAATATAATGAGGGTTTTTTTTGCCCATTCTAGTGAAGGAGAGAAAGTGAGAGAGAAAAAGAGAAGGAGAGAGAGAGATCTGGAGCGTGTTTACTTACCCTATACAATACATTTAATGTCTTAGTCAGGGCCACTGACAAAAACTGATTAATGTCCTCATCTCTTTTATTAAAGATAAGAGTAGCACTGCAGTCAGGAGATAGAAAGCACACCATAAATCTTGGTAAAATGAGCAGTCGAATAATCACTCATCAGAAATGAAATCTACATACATTAACACTGACAGTTAGTCTAGCATGCACATAAACATGAGCCAGTGTGCTGTGGCCAGCTCCTCTCACTGAAAAGGAATTCAGGGGGACTGGGATGGGGGGGGTGCCTGGGTGCCATCGACCAGCAGTGGGGTTGTTCAGGGACCGAGATGCCCCCCGTCGTTACAAGGAGGGGGCAACAATTAACCAATGGCACAGAAGGACATAAGGCCTATCTATTCTTTCAATTAATCAAGGCATACATTAGACAGTGATGGGTGACCTGCCTATTTTTGACAAAATGATTTTTCATGACGTTGGGGCGATTGCTTTGCCTAATATGCCTCCCAGGCTCTCCGACTGAAGCCATCATTTATTCTGCCTGTCCCACTGACAGGCTTCAACCTGTCTCCCGGAGAAAATGAACATTATCTGTGCTCCCGAGACGGTTAGCGAGAGGCTAAGCCTTTGACTGACGATAATAGACCGACAGAAATATGTAAGACCTCGGTAATGTTCTCTCTCTCGCACAATCGCCATTTTTTTCTCTGCCAAGTCGCTATAGCCCTCTTGCTCCAAAAGAGAGGCTTTCCTGCATCGCGCAGCATATGTTGAGATAAAAAAACATGCGTGCAAAATTAAAAATAAACACATAGTTTGATTGCTCTTTGTTTTGCTGGAAAGGGAAGACAATTATGTCTTCATAATGATGTGAAGCATTTTTAAATAGATTTTTTTTTTCTGCTATGTGGAGCATATGGCAGTGACAGACGTGACTCATTTTTGCTGCGGAAATTGCAAGCAAACGAACCAGTATTCCTTATAAAAATCGCATCACATTAGAATCCATGTCAAACTAGGAACCAGAAATCCGCGCCACAAATCTGACTCTTCTCGTATATGAAGACGGTTCAGTCATGGATATAGCTCATTTTTTCTTCTGAATGGATTTGTATGATTGCTTCCGTACTTTTGATGCATTTTATTTTTTACCTTATGGGGCAAACAGATTTACTTCATGAAGCAGAATGGAATGATTCAGGAAAACAAAACTGAAAAAATAATAATTAAAACCAGGGAGTAAACTGTAGTCATAGGAGCTGAGCAGAGGCATTGCCACTGAAACTGTGGCGAGCTTGCACAACAATTAGATTGAAAAATAAATTCACTAAAGAAAACAGATTCTAGTAATCATATGCATGATAAATCATGTTTTTTTAAAAAATCATAACATCCTTTACAGTTTTATTGATAGTGGTTCCTCTGTTGTTTGCATGCCATTTCTCTGTGTGTAGGCTATGTGTGGACGTCTATGTTGTATGCACATACAAGCTTGCATACGTATTCGCACCATTCGCACAACGTATATAATTTTCCATGCAGTTGATCTGTTCTCTCTCTCTCTCTTTCTCTCCGTCTCTCCCTCTCTCTCAGCCCGTATGTGCATTAGGTTATCTGAGCCTCTCACCCATGTGGTCTGTCATTAGCACCTTCATTAACGCCAGGCAGCTAGATCACTTGTCTGGAACAGGTAATGCCTGGCTTTCCTTTAATGAAGGCGCAATATGCTACCTGTTATTTTAGGATCATTTCCGCTAAGCCCCAGTAATGAAATGAGCTTTGCAGAACCTCATTTGCTTTTAATAAACTCCCATTTTTTTTTCCTATTCTGCATTTACAGGGTTGGCATATAGGATTGACAGGGCTGGCTATAATCTATGTTGGAAGGGGATCAATTTGTGAGGACAGAATAAAATCCCCTTGGCCGAAAGTGGTTAATATATATCCGTTGATATGTGTTTGAGGCAGCATACTTAAGTTTCCTTTAATGAAGTTACAAAGCCACTGGTAAGAAGACACATGGGTTTTGTGATGTATATTAAAATGTAAATGCTAGTAATGAGGGAATATGTTAATGTAGTACCATTATGACATAAATAAATGACCTTTCCTAATGGACAATCAGTCATGGTTAACAAGACAATCTTATGATCAATGATAGAGGCAAAGCAGGTGCACCTGAATGACTGTATCAGGCACTTGAACTAAATAGCATTAGCCCTCGTTTTGAACCTTTATGTGCACCAACCGCCTATGGCTAACACTAGCCAGTTTTCTCAAACTGACACACAGTAACATTGCCTACTAGGAAACTGCTAGCACAAGATATTCACGATTTCAAGCAATTGTTTACCATGCCACTTTCTGATGCAGTCGTCAAAGAAACTATTAAATATGTCTCCCTTTCCCCAGGGAGAGCCAAGCTCTTTTAGACACTGGCATCTTGGAGCGGGTTACGTCATACCGCTGCTGTAACTAAGCACAGCACCTCGAGTTAAGCCATGTTGTCAGCGCACATTAATCATTCTTCGTGCCGGAAACAGACTCCTTTCATAAGCAATTTCACTCATTAAAAGGATGCTGCATATTGAAATTGTGTGGTGAGAGAGCTTCACAATAACAAATTAATTTAAAAGAATTGCAGGGGAAGTAAAGTTTTATTTAGGTGTTTCGACAGGACAGGCATGGGATGTTAGATTTTTCACCAGCTTCCAAGCTCTGAGACGAAGAAATTGAGTGGCGTAATTAGCACAGTCAATAATTTCTTTTTTTTTTTTTTAAATTTGGCATCTCCAATCCCACCCGAATCTGGAATACCCAATTGGTGAACTATGTACAAGGCTTGCTCGTATCGACCCCTTGCTGCCAATTCAGGAGAGTGTAGACAGTTCGCGGCTCTCCTCCGGCACGCACGCCTGTCAACCACCGCTTATACACTCATTGGTTGAATCTTCGCAAGTTCAGAACGAGGGCGGAGGATACCCGGACATGACCAGGCTTAAAATCTTCCTGACGAGCGCCCGTCTGGCCAACAGGAGGCGCTTGAGCAACGAACAAGGCAACTATTGTAATCCCTTCCCGGCAGTCCTTCCCAATTTGCAACCCTGTAGCGCAATAGCCAATTGTGCGCTACTCTGAAAAAGCTGCCGACCACTGCCGGCTGGTACGAAGCGGGGCTCGAACCCGCGACGTGATAGTCACTTCTGCTTCGCAACGCGATGCTTTACCGAATGAGTTATCCGGCAGCCAGCACAGTCAATAATTTAAGTCACAAACAGATGAACAATTTTCATTGACTCTATGGGTAAAGCATGAAACCCCAGTCTTACAGTTCATTCTATAATACAGTTAACTGTATAAGTGAGCAGACTTTATAATACAATCTATGAATCAGGCGCTCCTTCATAAAATCAAATACAGGAATACTTTATTCTACCAGTAAACCCAGGCCCCACATCAGTTGCTATAGAGTCTATGAATCTAGTGCACTGAGTTAAATTGTATATGAACAGAATTGCTGATGCAAGAGAACCCAGGCAAATACAAACGCTTGTACTATTTGAAGCAGACGAACACCGAAATCTCAGGGATTCATCTTACAAATTAAGCATCGGTCCACTTTCAGAGTGAAGACCAGCCAAGAATTACTTTATTAGGACCATAAATTCCTACTGTTCCTTCATAGATGTTTGAATTTAGAGAAGCAAACACACTAGAGTTCATCTCTAAGGCTTAAGTCTTGTTCCTACATTTGCAGTGCTGCTATCTGGCTGGCATAATGATGCTGCCAGAATTACGTTCCTTTTAATCAATTAAAGGACCTTTATGAAACTGCTTTTCAGCAGATCATAATTTGACTCCATTCCCCCCCCCCCCCTCCACCACATTCAGTCTAGTAATTTTTCAAAAACAAAACATCTCCACACATAAAAATAGGGCTGTCAGTTCTCTTTCTCTCTCTCTCTCTCTTTTTGCAGCAGAGCAGGAGTCAAGAAGAAAATGTGTTTTCTGCTTTATAACTGACACAATGCTCCCTGCTAGCGCGTGGTAATTAGCACCGACCACCTTATCACTTCTGCATGTCAAATTTAATAGCAAACCTGGCATGCAATTAAAAAGCTCTGATGGCGGCAGTTGCTGAAATATTTGTGGAGCCTCACTTTTCAAATGCGTTCCATCTCCTTTATGAATGTTGGATTTATGTTTGGGGTAATGAAGGTATGTGTTTTTGTTTGTGAGCATGCTCATGGACATGTGTTTGTTTGTGTGTGTGATTGTGATTACAAAAAATGCTTTGTACATCAATGTAACAGAATTCCAGATTTATCAATGGTATGACTATGAATTGGTTGTGATCTTTGTTATATTTTGACTGACGTGATTATAAAATTTTAATTTGGTGTCCTTAAATGGTATGTAAGCATAGAAGTTCTTTATGCAACCAGTGCAGTTGGAGTCAGCAGTAAACAAATACTCATGGCTCCATTCATCTTATAGCATCATGCCATTTAAGACCTCAGTCAGGGATGATACAGAGCATTGGCACAGATAATATGACAATGGTATGCCATTCACAAAAACATGCATCATAGGAACACTCCAACCAGTGCCCCTGACCAAGGAACTGGCTTTAGAACTGGAGTTGGTCCCCGGGCGCTGCTCTGTGGCTGCCCACTGCTCCTAACTATAGGATGGGTTAAATGCAGAGGACAAATCACCCCATGGGGTTCAATAAAGTGTATCTTATCACATTTTTTTTTTTTTTTTGGGAATTGTTCCTTTATTTGACAGTTATGCAGTGTAGAGAGACAGGAAGGTTGGGGAGAGGAATGGGGGAAGACATGCAGCAAATGACCTGAGCTGGAATCAAACCCAGGTCGCTGCGGGAAGAACACAGCCTTTATGGTACGCGCGCTTGGACTGATGAGCCACTGGGGCGCCCCATCTTATCTTATCTTATCTTATCTTATCTTATCTTATCTTATCTTATATATGCTCTTTTCATATGGAGGAGTCAGAAACTCAGCAAGTTCTCAAGATCAGTTTTGGTACAGTGCTAGATATTATCTAGATCTTAGGTGAATTAAGTGTGAGGTACATTGTGGTGATAGAAAAATGGCAAGCTTTGTTGGGCTGAATGACCTGTTTTCAACCGTCTGAAATGTTATGTTACAAAATTTTATGCTATGTGATGTGTCATGATTTGCTATGTTGTGTAAAGTATCTGCCAAGCATATATGGCTTACTGTGTGTTTGAATCTCATTTGATCATGCGGAAGAGTGAGGTTCATTTGATCATGAGGTCTCTTGTGATGAAGATGAAGGGTGTCATTGGGGAAGGAAGAAGAGTTTCATTCAAAGAAAATGAAGAGTTAATTTGAAGAGGAAGAAGCTTTAATTTGATGAAGATGAAACATCTAATTGACTAAGATGAAGAATATAAGTTGAAGATGAAGAGACTCATTTGATAACCTTGAGGATTCTGAAATTATGAAGATGAAAAACATCATTTGAAGAAGAGGAAGAGTTAATTGATGAAGAAGAAGAGTTTAATTTGATGAAGAATCAAAACCAATGACAAATTTCCAGTTGTTTAAGCTGAAGAGCCCCAGTTGAAGAGAATGAAGAGTGTGATTTGTTGAGGATGAAGAGTCTACATTGAGGATAAAGAGATTTGATGAACATCAGGATCGTCATAGGATTAAGCTGAAGAGCCTCATTTGGATCTCTCCGCTCCATACGTTTACTGGCTCATAACTGTTGACGGATGCTTATGCAGTGGGATGCATAAGTATCGGGACTTGGACAAAATTTCAAACACCTATAATTCCGATGCGGTTCACTTCAGGCAGATGTGAATACAGATTAAAGTGCTGACAGGCGTATTTGAATCACGGCCCCTCAGATTTGTGCCACGGTCCAAATACTTGCGGACCTCATTGTGTGTCCTCAGTCTTGGAGTGCTGCCACCTCAGAATGATGAAGTGAGGTCAGAACATCTCATGTCTCCTGCACAGGAACATCTTGACAGTGAATTTCCACAGCTAGTGCACAGTAAGCAGAATATCCAGGCTTGTCCCTCTGTCAGGCAACACTGTTGAAATAATATATGAGCGGCTCACCTAGCACTTGTGAGGCTTATTTCTAGTCACATGGTGGTTCAAATATAGGTTGCAGGTGTGTCCTATATCAGCAGTTGCATGTCCCATAGTTGCTACCACT
Source organism: Gymnothorax javanicus (assembly GCA_029692085.1). Taxonomy (NCBI): domain Eukaryota; kingdom Metazoa; phylum Chordata; class Actinopteri; order Anguilliformes; family Muraenidae; genus Gymnothorax; species Gymnothorax javanicus. The sequence goes on along the minus strand of CM056193.1, from coordinate 74,220,297 downwards.
TTTGCTTCTAAATAGGGAGATTTTTAATGCATGCCTCTGTTCTCCTCCATTGTCTGCCTCCTATTGCGGGTTGCAGTTATCCGTCGGTCGAGAAGTAATTTTACAGTTCAATCAGGGATTCTAATAAACTGACCTGGGATTTAATGACTAATTCATTGTCTACTTTATTACCTTTGTGGGCATAAACTGGATTAATGGCTTGAGCAAGGTTAAAAACAGTATTGCCGAGCGTTTCCTTTTTCTGTTATCAATCATAGACTGGTTTCTGTAAAAAAAAAAAAAACGAAAGTGCAGAGATGAACTGGATATCTGATATCTGGATATCTGATCTATCAATGCAGGGTTGACAGAGCAGGCAGGCGTAGTGAATGGAAAAATACAACTAATTGTTATTTTAGATTTATGCGTCCTATTGAAATAAAAAAAAAACACCATAGAAAATACAGCCAGCTAAATATTGCATGTGTGAGCTTCTAATTATAAGGTTTATATGAGGTTTTATCAGGACGTTACATTCTTACACTGTTTTATTTGGATGAATCCTACTGAATGTGCTCCCAAAACAATTACTCTCTGCAGTTAGAGCCTGAATGAAGTGTTTGCATGGTTTGAGCAATGGTGAACTCTTATCTCATTATCATACTGGCAATATCAGACTGTAGATCACTTATAGGTTGCAAAATATGGTTCATTTTGTGTGCCATACACTAAAACATCAATGTGCATTATGTAATGTATAATATTCAAAGATGAAACTGATTGTAAACTCTGAAAGCCTTTGTTTGGCGAATATAGTTCAGATATTTGAGGAAAATCATTCCTTTTTCAAGTTTAATTGCATATTTGACTGAACTGGGACAAACTTCTTATGCATACATCCTCTAAAATGTAAATAGAAAATGGAGAGAAGAGGACCAAAATTTAATATTTAATTTCTACTTTTTATCTGCTTTTTTGACAGCCACCATGAGTTCTCTCTTTTTTGCCGTTGCTACAGTTTCTTGCTTTTATTCATAAATTCTGAGAGGCAGAGAGAGAGAACAGTAGAGACACAGAGAGAGAGAGAAGAGAGAGAGAGAGCACTAGATATCTGTTCTTTGTTTACCATTCCCTATTCCCTCCACATATACGTTTCTGCATCTCTTGCCTGGCTTTCGAGGCCCGAGTCATTTCTGACAATGTTAATGATTTAGTGCAAAGCACTCTGTGGCGGATGATTTGTGACATGTGGTGTGGAGGAACGGGGGAGGACTGGGCAGGTTTTCTGGGGAAGTGTTTGGGATGCAGAGATGCCTTGAAGATGGCAATTTATTATATTTAAGACAAGTATGACACCCCACTTCAAGGAAGCGGCGCCCATATGTATTGGGGGGGTGGGGGGTTGTAGGATTTTTTGTGGTCGAAGACGGGCGGAGAAGGTAAGTACAAAGGAATGCCTCGCTGTTTTTGGAGATGATATAAAGATAGAAGGCAAGGAAATGGAGGCAGGAGGCTGGAAAATAATGGGTAATGGAAGGATTTAGCCCGAGGCTGTATGCCTGCTTTGCCTACCTCTGTATAACTAGTATATTTATAATTCAAATACATACCTTTAATTATTAACTACCAGTGAATATTAAAAAAAGAATACAGGATATTATGTACAGACAGTCAGGCCCAATACATTAAATTTCATATTTTTTGACATTTGCTGGGAGAAACAAGGAAAAATAACTGGGCAGCAAAAGTTGCTCGCGATTTACCATTGTCCACTTACTGTCCATTTCTCACTCCAACTGTAGGTTTGTGACGAGAGTATGAACAATAAACACACAATCTTTTCCATTTTTTATTTATTTATTATATGATTAGTGGAGCACAAAATGTCAGATATCAATATTCAGGACTATTCCAGAGGTTAAAATACTTATTGAATTTCATTCAAGAAATATGGTACCAATGCAAGAAAAAAAAAAGCATACACAGGTATTGTATTTACATCATTAAATGATTTGAAGCAGGATGTTTGCTTAATAAAATTCAGTATGTTTATTTTCAACTGAGTGCATGTCCTCTTGGAGTACTGTAGCATAATCTCAGCATTGTTTCCTCTGGCTGCATGATACATTTTCATAATTCAATGATTGCATTATGAGAATGCATTAAAGATGGTGGTTTGGCTCATTATTGCATTCACAAATCTTGCCCCAGTCCCACTAATTGTTTCAAATGCTTTAAGTCTTTTCAATTTACAGTTACACACCTGGGTATTTAATTTTGAGCAGAAAACATCATCTTACAGACTCTATTAACTGGTAATCTATATATTTTTACATGTGTGCATGTAAACCACACAGGTATTCCCACAAGGATATGAATAATAAATTTTCTGTAAACATGAGCACATCGACACATAACAATTAACATATGTATGCAATGCTTAGCTTGCTGAGTGAAAAGCTGCAATAAAGAGGATTCTAAAATCAACGCTTACTACAATAAACAAAACACATCTATTAACTTATTGGTACTTATACGTTCTGAATCAACATCACAAGGATTTAATGCAGGAGAAACACAGTAAATATGTTAAATAAATCAGACAGAAGATACAGTATATTTCCAATATTGTGTACTATTCTGACAGTTGCAAATCAAGTATGTAACAGTCATTCTTGCTGACAGCCCATCCTCATTGTAATCGTTTATTGTCCCCAAGGATCCAGACCAGAAGCTCCTTAGTAAATGTGTCAGCCAGAACATACACCTGCATTGCCAAATGCGGTAGACGCGGGCACTATTCACACAGAATATTAATATGTACAGTAGGTCAAAAGTTATTCCCTTTTTGCTTGTTAAAGAGATACTGTTTTTAAATGGGAGTGGAAGACCTTTGTAAGTCAGCCCAGTGTGTGATGAGTAATACCTCTATTAATCAACCTAAATTCAGAGCAACCTAAATGTATCATATCACTACTTAAAACTATAAATAAAGCATGAACACAAGGTCAATGTGCATGAAAAAAATCCTCCATTCAGTCAGATCTGTTATGTTTATTATAACTGTGCATACTCCAATTTATTCTTCCAGGGTATTGTGTTTGGAAGGACTTGGTTTGTGCAACACACAGCGGCAACCCTTCTGAAAGTTACTGTTGATATACCTTCCATCACTATTCTTCTATCATTATTATCCGTGTTATTAATTAGTTGTAGAAGTAGCGGTGGTCAAAGTAATAGTAGGACTAGTAGCAGTAGTAGTGGTTGTAGTAATAGTTGTGGTGGCAGTATTAGTTGTGGTAGTAGTAGTTGTAGCAGAAGTATTAGTACAGCTCTAACTCAGAAAAAGAAAGTAGTGATTTATACATAAACTTGAACTTTTATTTGATTGACACATGTATGAAGACCACATATTTGATGTCTCATCTGGCCAACTTCATTTCATTTGTAAATACTATACCTGCCATTGAAAACTTCAACATATTCCAAAAAAAGTTGGCATGAGGGCAACTTGAAGCTAGCAATGAAATAAAAAATTTGAACAACGATGTGATTTGGAACAGCTGATGTTAGCAGGTGATTATACAAGAGCAGCAGAAAGATGAGCTAAGGATAGCCAATCAATATCTATATCTATAAGTTATATAACCACATGGGCTCAGAATTGCTTCGGAAAACTTGTGCTAAATACTACAATTACAGTTACATCAACCAATTCCAGTAAAAACTTTACTGTGGAAAAACTAAGCCTTACATTAACAGTGTCTAAAAGCGCAGTCGACTTCTCTGGGCTTGGAAGCATCTATGATGGACCATGACACAGTGGAAAAATGTATTATGGTCTGAGGAATCAATATTTTTGGTAAATGGAAATGGACACGATATGCTCCTGACCAAAGAAGAGATGGACCGCCCAGACTTCAACCAGCAACAAATCCAAAACCCATGCTCTGTCATGATATGGAGTTGTGTCAGATCCCTTGGCAAGGGTAATTTAAAGTACTATGATGGCACCATTAATGCTGAAAAGTAAAACATATGCTGCCTTCAAGAGAACATTGTTTCAGGGACGACCATACATATTTCAACAAGACAACGCAAAACCACATTCTGCACACATTACATAGACATGACCGCATAAGAACAGGGTGTGAGTGCTGCATTGGCTTGCCTGTAGTTCTGACTTATTCCCAGAAGAAAATGTGTGGCACATTTCGAAATGAAAAATGCGACAACAAAGACCCTGTACTGTTACACACTGTGAGACACATTTGCTGGAAGAATGGGAAAAAATTACACCTGAAGCACTTAATCGCTTGGTGTCTCAGTGCCAAAACATTTAGTAAGAGTTGTGAAAAGGAATGGCAACATTACATAGCGGTAAAGACTTCACTGTCACTACTTTTTTGAGATGTGTCACAAGAATCAAAATTGGCATAAGGGTTTATTTTTTAAAACCCATAAAATGTGGTGAAACATCAAATAATGTGCTGTTGTATTGTTTTCAAAGCAACACTGGTCAAAGATAACTTTGAAATCACTGCTCTCAGTTTTAATTTTAATTTAACATGATGTCCCTACTTATTCTGATTTCAGGTCGAAGTAGCAGTTATTACAGAAGTAGTAGTAGTGGCAGCAGAAGTCGAGGTCGTTGTAGTTGTGGCAGTATTGCAGCCGGCGCCATTTTAGTAGTTTTAGTCCTTGTAGTATTAGCGGTAATAGTAGTAGTAGTGGTAGTCGTTGCAGTTATAGGAGTATTAGTAGTATTAGGAGTGCAAAATCCGGGTTCGGATAAAGTAACCTGTTCCATTCACCTCATCTGGCTTCTCTGACATAACTGGAATGAACATTTGGCACGACTTGTTCTTTCTGACCCTTTCTATTTCACACCTATTATTGTATTACTAGTTGTCACAGCCAGTGTAGCTGTGGGACTAGTGGCAATAGCAATATTCGGAGCTGTAGTAGAAAAAAAAAAAAACAATTGAATATTTAAACCTTGTTCCGCTGCGAGAATTGGTGTAAAGTTATTTCAAATTGAAACTTATGTCACGTTTTGATCATCATCCAGTTTTTCCTGCTGTTGGAAAATCATATTATGCAAAACAGACAGGTATCTGAATCTTTTGGGTTTCCAGTGCTGCCTCTGGCCCCGTTCAAAATCAGACAGAAGACTGATTTATATGTGTGACACTCATCCAGGAGGTTATCTGAAAAAAAAAAAAACAGTTACCATCACTAAATCTAATGAAATAAAGTTTTTCCATGGCGTGTGAAGCAATGGGAATATAATGGCAACATTACTCCTTGTTAGAATGATGTTAATGTCCACGCATTATTTTAATTTGATTTGTGTTTGAGACTTGTTGGCTTTTCTCTCTACTGACAGGTAAACTAAATTATAGGGCCACAAACATCTTTGGCAAAAGAATGCCGCAGTGGGTCTCATCTAGATGCTTTTCTTAAACACATACTACAGATATTGGTCGAGGGGGCCTTTTTTAACCAATAAATGATAGAGAACGAAAAAAGTTACTTTAGTGCTTCGTGGGGAAGCCCTGATTATTGCAAGATTAAGACCTTCCCCAGTATTGTGTTTGCCCTGCTTTAGCAGACCAGTCATATTCAATGTGGAAAGATAAGTATCAATAAATTACATGTCATTAAAAAAATGACTTTATAAAACAGGTGCTTCCCATCGTTAAATGTGATTGGCTGAGTTCCATGCCGGTATAAAATCAGTGTAACCCACTGCATTCTGAGGCAGACAGCCCAGCGCCTGGCCTAGCAACCAACTACTCTGGGCTCAACTGACTCGTTAGGTTACGTTTGTTTCAAGACTTTTAGCTCGCTATTTCAGTGTTAGCGAAGTTTAGCCTTTTAACCCACTAACCAGTTGGCTATCTACCTAGCTAGCTATTGCATTATAGAATTCGATATCACTTTAGCTTGCTAGCTACGTTGCTAACTAGCTCGCTATTTCAATATTAACGATAAATTGTTGATTTTTTTTTTTTCGTGTGTTTATTTTATGGGCTGTGTGTAGGGTAACCACATCCATTGTAGTGAACGCTAGCTAGTTGACAAGCTGGCTAGCAAACTAATGCACAATTCAGAAAACTCGAAAACCGAAACGAACGCAAAATTATTTAACGGGGCCTTCGGGAGATCAAAGGAGACATTCCAAATAGCCTGCTTTCATAGTATATCTACATTAACGAGCCCAAATAGCCTGATGTGACATGGTAATGGCGCTAGATGAAAAAGCAATCTTAGTGTCTGTGTTGCTTGCCAATCATTCTGTCCACTCTATCTTGCTTGGTGGAAGAACGAATAGTTCTCAATTTTATTGTTGCATTATTACCAATAAATTGTTGTTGTTTTTTTTATTGTGTGTTTTTTTAATGGGCTATATGTAGGGTAACTGTTTTATAAAAGCAATAAGCCCCTTGAAGCAGTGGGTTACAGTGATTTTACAACGGCGGAGGGACACTAAGGCACTCCGCTGCACGTCGTGCCGTAGAATGCCCCTCCGCCGTTATAAAATCACTGTAACCCACTGCTTCTCAGGGCTTATTCCTTTATTAGACACTCAAAATAGCCTAGATATTGATGAAGATTAAAGAAAATGGTAAGATGGCAACATGCAGGTCAAAAATATTTAGGATACAGTAAACAGCAGTGTTTAATTTCACATTCAAAATTATTCTAAAGGACCATTTTGCAGCCAAAATCAGGATCTGGGACTATATATTTTAGACAAAAGACAGTTTAAAAAAGAATAGGCCTCGAGGATAACTGTTTGGTGGCTGATTTATATGGCTTTGCAATTCACAGACAAGCTGCAGCAAAAAAGAAGCTTTGTAAAAGGAACCAAAAACATCATAAAACCTTGTTTTGCTGATGCATTTTATTTAATGAACATTTTTAGAATTCATTGAAAGACACCAAAGAGATATTTTCAGTATACATGTAGCACTTTTATACCATCACGTAGCCCATGCTCGTTCTGCTTGCTTTATTTTTGAAGGTATTGTCACTGTAAAACACAAATTCGACACATGTGCTCGTGCTTAATGGAAGGCCGTTTTGCTTGTGTTTAAGGTAGCTGTTTGAATGAGCGGCTTTGATGTATCTCATACATATTGAAGATCAGCATCCAGAGGAATCGTGCAGTTATAGCGCACAAAAATAGAGAACCCATCGGAGCCGTACGCATCCCATAGATGCCGTTTGTTGTTTTCTTGTTCTTCTCTCCAAATGAGTTAATGAGGAGGAATGCATTTTTCGCTCGTTTTCACTAATTGATTATTAAACGTAAGAAAGAGCGGCATTCTCCCTCAAGTTACACTCAAGGGTGTGATGATAGATAGAATTGTGAAGTATAATGAGGATTTTAAAAGACTAAATTGGCTGGGGGAATTCTTAATTTAATTCCTTCTCATATGATTCCGACTTTAAAATTATCTCGGTTGCAGTAGTGTGTTGAGTGTCTTTTTGGATTAAATCAACACATAGTGAATGGGAACCAAGCATTTTTTTTAAATACATTTCTGCTTGAAAATCAGGATGATCACTGTCAGTTCTTTAATAAACGTCTCATTCTGCCATTTCGAGTGCAGGCCATAAATACACACCCTCCAATTTGTGCATAAGTGTGTGTGTGTGTGTGTGTGTGCGTGCGTGCGTGCAGAAAGACTTTCTTTTATCTAGTTTATCTTTCATTCATCTATCCATCCAATATGTAACCTACTTATTCGTGATAGGACCGTGATGGTGGCTGAAGCCTATCCTAATATTCAATAAACCAAGGGCAGGAACACACCCTGGACCCAAATCCATCGCAGGACAATTTATCCCTCATCTGCTAAAATTATCACAATTGACTGAAAAGATATCGGAATGTGCCTTACCTCACGTGCGTTTATGCATATGTTCATGCATAAAATATTAAAAACAAAATATGATCAAAAGATCTCTGCTTGGTGGGAAATGTGGGCAATTGTAACTGATTGTAAATTGTATTGTAAAGGTACAAGAACATGGTGGCACAGGCCCTTTTATACGATGTAATCTACAATGGGTGCACTAGTGTCCCAAAATCTTCATACTACAAGGACAAGAGAACAGGAAATACTTGATTTCTTCAATTTGCAGAATATGTATATAATGTACATGTATGCTTTAAAGTAAATGTTTATATACCTTAACAGAATTTTATCTGCATATTTGATGCCAAAATGCACAGTTGTGATTGGCCAAGCATTTTTTAAAGTCAAATTGCTATCACTTGGACTCAGTAAAATTATACAAAATTACAGAGCGGATACTTTTCACTATGGATGCCAAAGCTCATTTGAATAATGCTTTCAACTTGACTCTAGTGCTCCATTAACATGGACAACTCTAGCCTTTTCTGATCTCAGTCATCTCTGACGCTGTTTTTTCTACTGCACAATCAGTTCCTCATGCAGATGAACTTCAACAGGTCAGATAACCTAGCCATAATATATAGTTGTATTACTTACCCTTGCTCTGTGGGTCTCTGTTAGATGCCTTCAGTTAGCTTCACCGATCTAGCAAGGATTATCAAGCATTGTGTGTCACACTGAGGGAGAGATTCTAGCAAAGACTGCTGATAATTTAAGAAAAATTTAATTGCTCTGAGTGATGCGTCACCAGCTCTGCCCAGGCCATGAGCCTCGTGATTTACATTGTGACAGTTTGCTTTTTTATTTGTTTTCATTATGTGAGATGTCTGCGAGTGGTGGATATTTCTCAAGTACAAAACGAGCAGCATTACGTTCGTCTTTTCTCTTCTATCTGACTTCTTCCACTCAGTAGCCAGATTAACTGCGTGTTTCTTTTTAGCTAGCTGTGACCACTGCAGCTGTGAAGCAGAGGACATTCAATGTTGCGATAAAATCTATAGTAACATATAACGACTTCAGCTTGAAAGCAATTATTGTGCAGATAAAATACTGAAGGCACAGCATATCAGTTTTAGTTTTTCATATTCTGCTCTCTCAGCTTTGGCTCCAGCCCCACTTCCAATGTGATTTACCGAGAGAGGGAATTCGGAAAGTCTGCAGAAGATCACAAAGCAATGAGAGGTGACATTCAGAAATGCAGAAGATGTTTTTCTATTTACCCAATTCCTACCAATAGGCAAAGAAATCTGGAAAATAACAGTAGGACTTCACCTTGCCAGATGTAAAGTACGTAATTAAAATGTTATGAAAACATCAGTGCAAGTAACAATACATATATGTCTCCTGCATTTCTAAGTCACTTGACTAAAGAAAATCGTAAAAAAAAGTAAAAAAAAAAAAATGTGTCCAGAATGCGAGGATGCAATGGGTGCGAGACCAGTTGTTTGCATCACGCAGGAAGCGCTACTGGAAAATCACAATTGTAAAACCAATGCAAAAAAACCTTGCGAAAATTCCTGATGGACTGGAACTAACCTGTGCATTTGTGCTGCTGTTGCTCTGTGCTGAGGTCTTGCATTGGTTGTCAGGCACTGTTGTCCTAAACTTACGATACTAGGAAATCAGTGTGATTGTCATAGCCTTTCAGGTGAAAGAAGGGCATAAGGGCATTTTCCTCCACTATGAGTGAGTGAGATTAGACAAGCTAATTCGAAGCAATAGTAGGGATTTATTGTTCTTGTTCATGGTGTTACTTCACCTGCTGTTTTGCTACTTTTGCTGTTGCCACTGCAGGTAGGTATTATAACAAGGCAGGACAACTGATATAGCTAGTTGTTTTTGTTGTTCTAGTTTTCTTGAGACGCATTTAGTTGGCGAGTTTTATGAGTTATGACTGTAGGTCACGCGGCATGCAATATTCTGGATCACACGTATGTAGAGCATGCTTCGCAGTTAAGAGTCCAGTGCTAATATCCACTGATGAATGAAACAGTTGAGTGCCCTTGTAATGATTACAATCTCTGTGCTGTAAGCCAGATCATAACTCCATCTTTCTGAATAACTGTATTGCATAATTACTGTTTTTATCTTAGGAATTGATAGTTGGTCCTTCCATTTATTTGGAATTAACCCCCCCAAGAAATTGCATTCCATGTTCCAGCTACCACTGAAATATTATTTTGTATTGCAAACCTTTCAGAGAGGTGTGTTGGCTGTCCCCCCCAATAGCTGCCATGTCACATCTATAAATAAAAAGACACCACTGTTTACCCATTCTCCTGAAATGGATGCATGTTTGTGAGCACAAGCGGGTATTATTGCATTTGAATTTCATTAAAATGGCCGGAAGACATTGTCTGCGTGTCTCTATTTCCAGTGTTCCTCGGGCTCCTCGTCGGCAATTTGCAAGGGACGCCTGTTTTTCTTGTTTCCCCTCCTGCTCATCTAATGAAATATAAGATTCATATGTAACACTGAAGTATTAAAGTTCTTTACTGTACTTAATAATTCATGGCCCAACCTATCATGTGAATGAATATTTACATGTAAAGTATCCCTGGGAGCCTTGTGTGTGCTGCAGGGAGGGTTATGGATGTGTGTTTACGGTACTAAACGCTCAAACATTCCTGCAGATCCTGTTTTGCCTCCAACCATTTAGCACTCCTTCCACTGCATTTACAACATTTTTTCCCCTGCTTTAGTGATTCAGATTTTTCAGACGCCATTTAGAAAAAGCAACAGAAAGCATAGACAGTCTTAACATACGGAGCCAAACTGTGAATCATGGGGAACAAATGGTTTTAAATAACTGTTTCTATGCCTCTCAAGCTGGTTACCTTGTTTTGTTGTAAATTTAATGAAATGACAGCATTAAATCATCAGTGTCCTACATTAATCCTCAATGAACGCAAGAGCAATTAGTGGGTTGCTTTAAATGGGTCGGTTTTTCACTGGAAGAAAAGCCAAATTAGGAATCAACATCAACAAATTTAAGTGAAACATAAAATGGAAAAAAGGAACTTTTTGTTGTCAAAAAGCCCAATCTTGAAGCAGAACCAAAACATTTTGTAACTACCACATGCTTTTACTTTCTGCATAAAAACACAGCAATAATTTACCTGCACATCAGCCAAATAGTCTTATGGTGCTGTTAGGTAAAAAACAGGCACATCGTGATAATACAACAATCGTAAACTTTTTTATAGATTTTTTTGAGTACTAACTCTTTGTCTGTGAATGAAGACTCAATGTCATAGCAGTAGTTGTGAGCTCTATACAAAAAATTGTTTTAATAGTGTTTAGTATACTTATCTGCTGTGTCTGAGTGTTTGTGCTCACATGTGCAGTATGTCTGTGTGTGCGTCTGCGAGTACGTGTGTGTGTATGTGCATTTGCATTAGTACGTGTGGTCAGCAAATCATGATGTGAAGCCCCTGCTTCAGCATCTTTCTTTGCGCTCTCTCTGTAACAGTCACTGTATTATTACGATTGATAAATTGAGGTCAACCAGTGAAATGATCAGAGTGTAAGGAACACTTATCAGCATTTCCATCAATCATTTTTATCAATAATATAACAAATGACCAGAGGCAGTTTTGGGAAATCCTTTTTGAATGAACATGTACCCAACCCAAAATGAAAACAACAATGGCTATGTGAGTCACCTGCTGTGTTGAATGCCGGACATTGTTAGATAAAGTGCGCACATGGCCAAGCTAAACTTGTGATGCAATCAGCAAACTTTGGCTATTTCATCAAGAACCAGTATCAGTCCAGTCACGAAGCACAACACTTGCATTGAATGTATTTATTTGGCAGGCACCTTTTTCCACAGTGGTGGAGCTTACTGAAGTTCACAATAAAAATTCCATAACATGGGTCATACAAGGTACAATTGTTTGAAAGAAACCATTATCTATAAAAATGGACATCCAGGGTAAGCATACAGGAGAAGTCAGTGAGGTTATGCATGTCATACATACTGAGAAAGTGACACATTATTTCAAAAGATTCTGCATGTTGAAAAGGTACAACATCAGTATGAAGATACAAGTGCAACAAGAAAGAGCTAAAATGTAAATGAAATGATAGATGAGTGTGTAAGTGTGTGTACAAGTTTGGGGTGGAGGTGGGGGGGAGCTGAAAGATCACTTTAATGACATTTCTTCTGTCTGCCCCATTCTGCAGGCTCAGACAGTGTCCTTCAGCAGATGTTTTCCCAATCTACATGCAGTGTGTCTAACCTACAGCGGGGTGAAACTCATCCCTGTTATGCATCTGTGTGTGTGCGTGCGTGTGTGTGTGTGTGTGTGTGTGTGTGTGTGTGTTTGTGTGTGTGCGTGCGCGCGTCTGTGCGTGTGTGTGTCAGCGTGTGTGTGTGTGTGTGTGTGTGCGCGCGTGCGCGCGTCTGTGCATTTGTGTGTGTCAGCGTGTATGTGTGTGTGTGTGTGTGTGTGTAAGTGAGCATGTGTAAGTGTGCAGGGTGGGGCTAATGTAGTTGCACATGGGTATGTGTATCTGCATTCCTCTGTACGTTCTCATATGTCCTTCAGTATTTATGTTTGTGTGCATGCAGGAGTGTGTATTCCTGTACAGTTTTGTGTCTTCCAGCATGTGTGGCCATGAATGTGCGCACTCATTAACAAGTATGTTTATGAACTAACAGAGTACTAAGTATTATAGAGGGGCAAAAGGGTAATGCATATATAACAGATTGTGACGCATTCACATGCAAAATCACAGAGATGGAGATCTGCGAAAACAGACTGAGGTCCAAGTTCTGGTTTGGCAGAAGGGCATGAATGGCTCATCAAATTCAATCTAAACCATTATCTGGTAACCTGGTCTTACTTCTTAAGGCTCTTTTCAGTGTTTGAAACAGCGCACAATTAGTCTCTTTTAATGTCACACTATGCCGCAATCAGAAGCAGTACTAAAGTGGTGTTTTAATGGGAAAACTTGGTAGGTACTAAATAAATTACAAAAAACAACAAAGCATAACAAATGAAATGTTTCATTTCTTTGTCTCTTTTTTCCTCGTTGTCAAATCTTTCACAATGCCTTGTGAGTTGCCAGCTTATTACCTTTACCTATGTAAGAAATACTGCAGCTAAACTGAACTGCCCTCATGTATTCCTCTGCAAGTCAGGGACTATTTTACAGACCTTAAAATAGCACATATATAGCCAATCTGAATACAGAAGTGTTGTATAATATTTCTCATTGAAAACAACTGGTAGACTCTGTGTGTCACCTTACCATACTGAGGTGAACTCAAACACACAGCACCTCTGGTGTGACAAGGCCAGTATTGTCCCACCCTATGCATAAGGTGCCCACCCCGTTCACAAGTATTTCTAGTAGCATTTTCAGATGCACAAAATCGCCTCAGATCCATATTATCGTCAGCAAGTTGTGTGCTTGCCTTTGCTGAAGTTCACAGGTCACATTTGTTGTTACTATTATAATTCCATATAAGGTCAAAGGATGCAAGGATAATGTTAACAACATGTTTCACTGCCCTTGCATCTCCTGCTGTAGAGTACATCTACAAATAACAGGTATCCAACAGATAGGCCTTTTTCTAAACCTTGGACAAAGGTGTTAATTAGTATGTGTTTTTATTTATTTCAGACAGGATTACCATGATTGGCTCGGGATTTTGTACTTATTTTTACTAGTCCCTCACAAAATTGGAAGACATATTTGGGACAGCTTGCGATTTAATGCTGTGATTGTGATTGCAAGCTGTGTGGGCACATGACACTGAATTCACTTTTTTAGCTGGAATACATGCATGCATTGTGTTTGGCATTGTGTTTGGATTGGCTCCCTCATGCTTGCGTTGCTTGTTATACTATTTATCATTTTGAACTTTTTTTTTTTTTTTTGAAAAGATGTATTTATTTATTTAAAGAAGGGGAGGGAGGGAGCGGGGTGGTATTCTTACACGGCAATATTCAGATCAAGAAGATCGTAAAATCTCATTATAAGCATTGAAGTACAATACATTTTCTTTATCTCTTCCAGGACGGGATGAGTGGAATTAGTGATTGTTTTAAAAACTTAACATTTGGGTACTGAAAAGCTGAGCGGGAAAACATATGTAGCTACTGTGTGACAGGAGATGCAAGGGTAGTGAAACGTGTAGTAGTATACTCGAATGTCTAGCCCTTAAATGGAATTACTATAGCGACAACAAGAATTACCCGTATCCTATGTCGGCGGCATGCGCGCGACTTTTTGATGTTAGAACAAATCTGAGGTGATTGCGTACACCTGGTTGCCCAGGGATATTAATAAGATACGCATTCAGCAAACAAAGTGATATTACTCTTGTACAACATATGGACCCGCAGATAATGTAACCTCTGAGCAAACCGATGCGATGACGTACGGCGATCCTTGGTTCAGAGTTGAAAAATGCTGGTTTCTGTCAACCTTAAAGTGATGCCGGCATACTTTCAGGATCTAATAATCTCCTGCATCCAGTGCAAAACTGCAATGAGATTAGACTTCAATGGCACTCATTCCGAGGGTTTCAGTGTCTGATATTTATTTAAGATTCTTAGTTTCAGTGTTGTCACAGCCTCTCCTCAGGTCCCTGTGGCGCTCAAATCACATCTCTCTCTCTCTCTCTCTCTCTCTCTCTCTCTCTCTCTCTCTGTAAGTGGCCGGCTGCAAAAGGAACGCTCCGCTTTGATACTTCACTCCCCATTTGAATCACTGGACTCTTTATTTGACAATGCGCGGTAATTACCTGTATGTCTTGGCTGATCACATGCGAACCCTCGCGTCTGCAGGAAATGCACAAACAGAAAGAAACGGGAGGCGAACAAACCTCAGTAAACATTGCTTTTTTTCAGCAGTTTTTGCTACAAGAAAGGAAACCAACTGGATGCTTTCGGAGTTGAGGCCCATCTCGGTGTGTCGCAGGCTCGGTGAGGCTCGAGTCTTTTTGAGCCATGTCAACTGCAACTGGAATATAAACGTGACCTTTAATTTCATATCCCGACCATTCCCGTCACAGCCATGACTAGCCGCATCGGATCCTTTCGTCCACTTCAACAGTTTTTTTATGTGCTTGAAAACATGTAGAACATCATACTTCATACTTTTTATCTCTGATGTACTATTACCAATGTTGTAAAAGTGTGGTTTCTCAAATTACTTTCTGCAGATAAATTTTCTTAATTTAATTAAAATTTCCAATGAGTTAAGCTTCCATTTTCCCCTGGAACCCCCCCCCCGCCAAAAAATAAATAAATAAATAAATCGTCTTGCGGTCTGGGATACCCCTGCTTCATTCATTTATTTTTTTTATTTAATTTTTTTTTAATTTCAGGTTTACTTTAGGTTTACTTTAATTTAGTAATTTTTATGTTCAATTGGAGAACCTAATAATAGGCATTGGATAGCCCGTGGCCAAACCCTTGTTTGAAATAATAAAGAATGATGGAGATGTGTTTAATAAAATAAAAGCTGCAGAAATGCGGTCAGTATAAGGAAAAACACATTATGATCAATCAAAAAAGTTTATTATTTTCATTATGCCAAGCGAATCATGGAAGTCAAAATAACTACTTTCTTCGGAGTTTTTTTTTTTTTAAACAAATACCTGAGATTAAGATAATAACTAAGTTATGAAGTAAATGAATAGTCTTAATAAGACGCTTGCAAGGGAATAAAACAGTGGAACGCTATATATTTAACCCTTTATGAACAGGACAACGATAGGCAGATACAACACGACAGTATTAGCGCCTTGATTTCAATGAAAGGCGGCATTTTTTCATATGCAATATTTGTATTGTTCTTTTTGTATAAAGCACAAATCACCACTTTCATGTAATTACCGTTTGACAAGTAAATAACAAGTAAAAACTGTTTACACCTCCAGTCCCATTAATGAAGTTGATGAATCTAGATCCGAATAGAGGCTCGCTAAGGGATGCACTCTATTAATTCAGCTCCGTTTAAAAATGACAGTGATAGAGAAAATTGTTCATATTCTGATAAATGTTTGGTCGGGTTGCCACAGAAACCTGAAATGACCCATGCGACTGGCTCACTTCACACTGACCAGGACTGTGAACTGTCTTTAAATACATACTGCGAGGAAAACGAAAGGTAACAAATATCGTTCGCTCCGTTAGAATTCTGATTAGAGAGAGCAAATAAACATGCAAATAAAATTTACTTTATGCTAAGTATTCTACAAAAGATTGCACAGTAATTTAGTTTGAAATTTTTTCGCAGAAATTTTGCCAAAACAATTGAGCAATGAGGAATGACCTATGTTTATCATGTTCATAAATTGTTTAAAGAATGTTTATTTGCAAGTAAACTATCTCCGTGGACATCTAGGCCCCTATGGCTTATATAATGGATTTCAAAATTATACTACATTCAGTATTTAACTGTCAAAGAATCATGGCATTGCAAGGTGTGCAAACGAGAAATTATTGGGTCAATTTTGTAGTCATCTGATTATAGATTGAAAAAGAGCGTGTTTCAGTTTCTTCGTACAAATTTTACGCGGATAGACGGAGTTGTTGAGTATAGTGTAAATAGGTGAACGGAACGTTTTATAATGCAATAAATACCTTATAGGTAGGCCCGTCCTGCCTCTTTAAAGCCCTTAAGTCTGATAAATGATGAGTGACAGAAGATCCGTGAGAGGGTCACTGCCATTAACTTCTCGGCATCTCGGCTCCACTTAAACTTCTCTCAATTACATCTAATGGTGTGGAGAGATAGTACCTCTTTCCGTCTACCTCCGTCCTCTAAATAAAAATTCATATCTTTCTCCGAATGCTTGATCAACAAACCGACATTTCTTTGTGGAAGAGCGTTCACGTGCCTCTTTCGAGGAAAAGAATGCTTGGGGACACATCTGCTGCGACCGCCAATGCATACTGCTGTGATACAATCCGCGGTGGCCTATTTCAGAAGCCGTTGGATACAGATTTCTTGGCGCCGGGAATGATTCTCACTGTACAGCACTGATTAAATTACCGGGCCAATACAGACACAATATATGAACTATTTCTTCACAAAAGTTTTCTGTACGTAGGCCTACCGTGTTTGTCACGGAAGGGAAAGGTTTGGTTAAATTCAAAGGAAGGATTATTTTAATCCATGGTGGAATGAAGTAACCTATTTCAAGTTTTTTTTTTTTGCGTGTCAGAAGACGTAGAACACGCAGATATTCAAAACGTCCACAATGGTGACTCTGAAATATACAAAATCGACATTTATGACATTTTCGATAAATTACATTATAGCTGCATGATATTGGCCATAGAAGCTGGGAAAAAAAAAAAAAAAAACGTCTGTTTCTTTCGTGCCCTGCGAGACTGGAATAGTACATTGATGGACGCTGGTGGACATTAGTTTTCACATAGCCTATATTAGTTCTTTTACACGTAACTCAATGAATGCATAGAATTAATAATAATAATAATAATAATAATAATAATAATAATAATAATAACATATTTTTACGAGCATAAGTACTTTTAATACTATGAGAATACGTCCGTAAATTTTTTAGGACCAATAAAAATGTTCGTATATTAATTTTATGTTGCTATCTTCACTGTGATACTGTGCACGTATAAGCCAATATTTAGTTGTCTGTATATATATATATATATATAGCCTATATGAAAAACATTGGGAAGACGGTTAATTAAATACCACCCACCCCATCTGTATTCGTAGCCAAATGAGCCCCAGTAATTCGTGTAATTGTAATTTGTTATTTTTAATTTGTAATGATGCGTAATTACAAAACGGTATAGGCGCAGCTATTTTCCAACATTTGTCTTTATAGCCTATGTGCCGACTATACACCGTGGAAGGGTAAAAAATATCAACGGAAGGGCCTCCGAGACATGATTAAAATTCGAAGTGAAAACATTTTAAAGTAACTTTATTTAAATCGGGTCGAAGGTAATTTTTTCTAAAATTCCTGGGAAATTTACATGTTCGATCGTCCCTCAGTATAAACCATGACAATTTTGCTGATATTGACTGTAAATAATTAAGAGCCTCCGGACAATAACCAGCAGATATCCAAACTACTAAAGCAGCGGACTCGGGTCCATCAGGGCTTGAGTAAATCCGCCAGATGGCGCGAGAGGGCTGAATATTTTTGCGAATTCTGGTTTTTCCGGCCGTTTCAATGGTAGAATCCCACACATTTTTCAAGAGAATACCATAGTTACATTTTGTATGTCCGCGACCCGGTGCCTCAGCACTCGGAGTAGCAAAAAGAACTCTTTGGAACCGAAGAATTTACAGTCAGTCGCGAAACTTTTACAGGTATTTGAGTTGCCCATTCCACTTTCTGAGACCTCAGCCACATTTCAAGCAGGGTCAGAAAGAGTTCAACCTGATGAGGTAATGTTGGGCACTGCGAACATTGCCATTGAATATACGGAGAGAACTCTTTCAAAACAACAACAATATGCAAATCAATCAGGGTTCGTAAATCAGCGTATGTAAATTAACCAGGAATTGAAATACCCAGCTTGCAGCTTATACCGACGGCATGAGAGAAAAAGATAGCCAAAAACACGAATAGGCGCAAAAGAATCGTGCTATTGTTGGAAAGAAACCGTATTGTGGTAATAAATACAATGAGAAAGCGCGCTGTATATAAAACTAAGTTGTTAGAGTAAGGAAATTACTATTTCTTTTAAATAACACCTAAGTATTTTAGAAACGCCTGCGGAAGAATTGCGGTGTAGAACGATATATATTTTTCAATCTCCGTAGTGCATATATTGTCCACATTGCTGCGATTAGTGCAAAAGATAAGATTCTGACTGCGGTTTTATGTGTGAGGAATTTCAATGATCAGTCGACCAGAACAGCTTAAACGCTTTTAAAGGGATGGAAAAGAGCCCTCGCTATTGACTAAACAGTTTTAATTTCTTTATATCTGGAAAAAAAAAAAAAAAAAGAGAGAGACAATAACCCAACATCCAGGGGTTTTACATTAAAAAATTCCAAGTTTCTGGAAAGGCTCTCGGTTTTGTCCGAAGTAAAGCCCTTTGGGACTCCGTGACTATCATCAGCCCTTACCGTTTCCTTTAAGTAAATCGGCTATATTTACATAATCTCAAACAATTAACAGGACAAACTCAGAACAAAGTTACAAACAAGATTAGGACGGTATTATTTGTTCCTGCGGTTGAGCATCAATTGTTTCAGCAGATGTACTAACGGGCTTTAAGAGGATTTGATACCCGATTTGTATCAGCTATCTCTGTAAGGAAATAAATACCATGATAGGCTATGTGTTTCCATATTTTAAGATAATTAGCGCGGAAAATAGACGAAGCGGCCAAGTTAGAGCAGGCCTCTGATATTGCACGACAACACTGTATTTTTAAAAAAAAGAAGTCGGGAGAGTTTGTTGATGCACTTGTAGGATGCGACGCGAAGTGGATCTTCAGCCTGATTGTCTCCGTCGTGTTTTTCGTGAAATGGATCCTTTGCCCCCTAATGAATCCCAACGCAGCTGAGCATGTCCCACACGGATACCGAGAGCTTTAACCCTAAACTGACCTCAATTTGACACCACGAGATGAAATTTTACCGCCTGTTAATGCCATCTCCAGCAGTAGCGAAGGATCCGCATGTTGACGGAGTTATGCTTCTGTAAAGAAACTGATTTTTTTCAGTGAATGGTCCACTCTCTGGAAGATTGCACATCAAAAGACATTTACTTCAAAATTAAATTAAAAACATATGTAATGCAAAATGTTATTTTTATATTTAATTGTGTTAATAATGGATTAGATAACATTTGTAGCATATAGCCCGCAATTAGATGGGTGATGCTTAAATAAGAATAACAGGATAGCAATAATACGATAAGACCTAAGTTTCATGGTTTGACTTCTTGTCTGTTTTTAAATGTAGTCAATGAATTTGTCATTTCAATAAGTAGTCTATCATCTTAATTGCAGTGGATTAAGTTAAAAATGTATGCGCTTTGTAAAACGTGTGTATTGGAGTTCAAAACCGGTAAAACTTTGCGTAGATGATATTTTGTTACCCGGGATAACTGGATGTATAATCTTTGAAAAGTGCGTATAAATGTGCCGCGGTTGGAAACATCTCAGTTCTTTTCAGTAAACAGTTACGACTTACCGCAGAAACATCATGAATGTTAAAAATTAGTCCAACAAAACATTGTAATACAACATTACCCTTTGGGATTTGCTTAAGTATAATTATGTTTAAAAATCATTAGAATACACCGTATTGTTCTTATAGGCTACAATAAACAATTAAAAATAAATACATTAATTAATAAAGCACATCATATTTGACAAATCTACCAATATATTGAAGTATAAGTTCAAATGTATCAGTAATCGAGTTCCTTCAAAATCAAAATTTGGATTTGATGCAAATGAAATTCTATATGCTATCTGTCGCTGAGTAAGAAGTAAATACGATCTCATCAAAAAAAAAAAAAAACTATCTCATGATCTGAGGCAGAGAGTATCTACTTGCTTATCTCAACATCGAATTACTTTTGCCACATCTTAGCCTCACTGTTGGTTTCTTTGCGACCAGCAAGACGAAGAAAAAAAATCTGGTTTTAACAAAGAACATGTGAGTCACTTACCAGTGTTTGTCCGGGAAAAGTCAAGCGGTCGTGCACAAGCCATTGTACGCGAGGGCGGTTTAAAGCCGATGATCGAAAGATAAAAGGACCGCTCTTCAAGAATTTAAGCTACCCGTGCTCTGGTTTTCTACACAGAGCGTCGCAGCGCCCAGAAGTATTACGGCAGACTGCGACGTCCCTCCGCTCATAAGATTGTAGTTCCTTCTCGGGCCATAGCACGTAGTGATGTCCACGCAGCCGTTTGTCAACCCTGCGGTTCTACTTTTTCTTTCAGGGGCTTCCCACCCCTTATTGCTAACAAGCATAATTGTTCTTACGATGATCCATTCACTAATCTTCGTTTAATAAATATCTTTATTGAAATTTTGTAGCTGTTAGTATGATCAATTCAGGTATCCGACTTTTTTTTTTTTTTTTTTTGGGGTGTTGACCTTACTATTTCCCAACCATTCACGAGTTAATAGGACGCCTTGGCTCAACCTAAGGATGCTTGATTTATAAGGTTAAATATGCATTATAGATAGATATTCAGTCATATGAAATCCTATCGATATAGCGTAGTATCATATGGGCAACGGGGGACATGGTCATTGATGAAGCTAAATATTAAAAAGGGTGGATGGTCTGCTCAGGTTTTGTGCGCAAAAGAGCGTGGCGTAAGGAAAAGAGGCCAGCGCCACAGCGATCGATGGCCGGAGCATTGCTCCTCCTCTAAACCTCAAGCGTTCCCGATGATTGATGATCTTGGGTAGCTTTGATAATTGACTACTCTGAGGTAAGGCATGGATTTCTATCTAGGGAGGGGATTGGACGAAAGAAACATACAAAATTACTTTCTCCACAAAGGTTTTTTTTCTCTTTCTGGAAAAGTTCATTCTGTGCTCAAAGGGGTGCACCATATCATTTAATTTACTAAATAACCCCATTCGTAATTAGGGGCACTATTAGCAGGCATTACCGAGCTAAATCTTGAGCGCACAGGCTTGCAACCACAACAACGATTACTAGCAAGCTTGAACCTCATAAATTAAATTGAAACTATCCTTGAAATTCATTTCTATAAATAGCTGGAAGTATTAAGCCTCAGCTGAAGAAGGGGCATATATTCACTTATCTTAGTTTATTTATTAAAATATCCTCCAATCCCAGTAAACAAACACTGGCGGTGCAACGGAACACTGTATTTTATGAAGGCTATTTTTATTCGAAGACTATTCTGCGTTTTGAAACACAGCTGATACTTTAATTTTGATATATGTCCGATTTGTAAAATAAGCCAAGTGCTGAAAGTGAGGGCAATAAATGCGCAACTATCAGCTGTGGAAGAAGGGAAGGGTGGACCTGGGTTTGCTACGGGAGGCCGAATTTTATTTTTTCAGCGTTCAGAACGGAACTTGTCTGGATATCAGATGCATAATCCTTTTTATTTTTTCTCTCGATCTGGTTTTGATTCTTATTATCGCTGAAGAATTGGTTGAGAGGCGATGTCGCGGTGTTGGGCTCCCCCCGTGCAGAGTTGAAGCAGTCCTCGTGCATACTCTGCATATCACAGGCTTTGGTCTCTCCTCTCTTTCTATAGCTGTTGCAGGACTGGCTATGGCCACCACTACTTCCGGGTTCCGTCATTTCATTCTCCCGCCGATCAGCGCTGCAAACTGACTCTGTTCTATAAGCAAGCTAGCAGCCAACCTGCCAACACTCGCTGACACTCACTCATCTCAGCACACGAGAAAGACGAAATACCTACGGGGGAAAGAAGAAATCTGAATTGCAATCTCTTAATTTCTATCGTTTTTTTCTTTTTATAGTTATAATAAAACAAGATAGCGATCAAAAGGCATAAAGGAGACACGGAGTTGCTGGAAGAAAACGGGCTAAAAAGATTCATCCTCTCTTGAACATCATCACCAACCATCATTCATTCATTACCTTGACAACCCTTGGCTTTGATTGACAGCTGGAGTGGCAAAAAGCCATGAGAGACGACAGTTTAGTTACATGCAGGTTGTTGATGGGCCGATTGTAACCTTCAGTTTTGTGCTTGACAATTTTTTTTTCTTTTTGGGGAAAGAGGAAAACAAGAAAAATTGCAAAACTCCTCCCGATGCTTCTGCTTGTTCTGCACCACACTGGAGAATAGGAGAATTCACTAAGTTGGTTGAAAAAGGAATCTTACCACTAAATCACTTTCTAACCGGACTGGGATATTAAATATACGACACATCCAGGAGTTTATTGGAGCGCAGCCTGATGGCGCAAAGGGTAGGTTTTAAATCTCCAACATTTACCTATACAGATCCACTATAGGAGGGCCTCTGCTGTTGCTCTCCTCTGTCGATGGTGGCTAATATACAAAATGTTCATTTCTAAGTCGTTTTATTTCACATTTTCTCCGTTCCTTAACTCTTCAGCCTTCGTGTGTTCCTCAGCTTAGCCGGCGATCGCAGCAGCATTGTCCCGAGCAGTATTTAAAGGGACTTCATAGGATATTTTGTGGTTTTACAAAAGTAACCCGCTCGTGCGAAGACTGCAGTTAATGATGTTTTTGGTAATTTCAAACTTATTTGAACGTTTACATGGAAAGGGAACATAAATTATGATCTTTTAAAGCGATACTTGCTTCCAGTTCAATAAGGACTGTAGTTCCTTTGCTCGTCTAGCTTGTTAGGAATTTTTCACGGGTTATTTTAGTCAAATAATGCTTTTATTTCCGAAAGTGCTCCTTTATTTTCCTATGAAGCAACTACGTATCACTTCTCTCTCTTTCTTTCCAGTACGATGAGTTGGCCCATTACGGTGGAATGGACGGAGTGGGGGTTCCAGCTTCTATGTACGGAGATCCGCATGCCCCACGACCGCTTCCCCAAGTGCATCACTTGAATCATGGACCGCCGCTCCACGCCAGTCAGCACTACGGTGCACATGCACCCCATCCCAACGTAATGCCCACAAGCATGGGCTCCGCAGTCAACGACGTTTTAAAGAGGGATAAAGACCAAATTTACGGGTAGGTGGGAAATATCCGCTGTGCGCCAGCATCTGCCACTCGGTCATTTTTTTCCTCAACATCGGGATTTTCTAACTACAACAACAACTGCAAACTTTCGCGTCAGTTATTTTTCATCCTTATTTCATTTTAAATTTGGGGAGAAAACAAGACGACACTTTTTAAGCGATCATATTTTACTCATGCCGCTTAGTTTGCAAGTGTCACTTGTATATATTTTTGTGCTTTTTTCTTTTGAAACAAAATGTTTAGCCTTGGGAAAATCGCGGAAACAGTTATACTTGAACTGAAACTACAACCTACCTGTCAATTTGTAGTCTACTATTGGATGGCGCACCCGTAAACAAATAAGCGTTATTGACTTGCCGCTGTTTTTTGATAACCTTTATTTCTATGTTTTGCATTCAGGTAAATCTGGTAAACAAATATTAGCAACATCAGAGCACAATAAAGTGGCATAATGGAATTTAAAATATTGTAAATTAAAAAATAGCTATTCCCTCGTGTCGAAGCCGTGTCATTATAGCAACGCACAAGTTATTTTGCTAAATTATTTTTTTCAATTAACTCAGCATGTACATCCTGAAATACATAACATTATACGGTTAACACTTGGCTGGAACAAAACTCATTTCGTTTTGATTGGGACGTTCAGTATAGGGAGGTGAAAATGTCTTGCAAACATTACTTTATTCATTAGACTTATCTTAAATTAACCTGGCTTAATTTTTTGTAGAAACTCGTTTGTGCACTGTAGCGTTCTCTGAATTTACGATATGTTAAGCACTCAGGAGTCGGTGCTGAAATAGCCTAAGTTGTGTCTCCCTGTTGCAGTCACCCATTATTCCCCTTGCTCGCGCTGGTTTTTGAGAAGTGCGAGCTGGCTACGTGCACACCCAGGGAGCCCGGAGTAGCAGGCGGGGACGTCTGTTCCTCCGACTCCTTCAACGAGGACATCGCAGTCTTTGCCAAACAGGTCAATAATATATATATAAATATATATGTACACATGTTTTTGCATCGCGATCTGCCATTCCACGTCTTAGTTGTTATATAGCCATATGATATGACTGCCTAGCAATTGTGGTGTACTGCACTGTTACTCTTTTTTGTCGTCTGCAAGCCTTTGTAATGGTAAAAGTTTTTTTCCCCCAAACATAATATCAAAGGGAAGCCATACATGCATGTTTCTGACAACTAGAAATCAACCGTCACATAATATTAAACGTAATAATATTTTTCTTCTGAATTATTATATTATTTGTGGGCCTATTTTTTCGAGAGCAAGTGAACTCCATGAACTTGTAAGTCCAACGCGAAGCACTGGAAACAAAACAGCAACATAATATTCATTTTGTTAATGTTTTAGGTCCGAGCAGAAAAACCTTTATTTTCTTCAAATCCAGAGTTGGACAATTTGGTAAGCGATCATGGGCGCCCTTTATGCATTCATTTCCATATGATATGGCGGCACCATTAAATGTAGCCAACTTGTTTTTTGTCTGACTGCGACATTTTAGTTGCCCACAATGAAATGTAAATATGCTGTGTTCTGATTAGAAAGAGCTATGCCAATACTCCGTTTTGCATTCTTTGAAGTGTTACAAGGGGAACCGCTGAGGGGTCGGGACTTGCAAAGTTTTACTCTACCTTAGGAGGCCGCGAAGGAAATCACTGATTAGACAGTGCTGTTACTTTTTCCAGCGCTATGCTTGAGCTTTCTCTAAAAGATCGGTTTTATTTGAACATTCTGTGGCCCCTTTTGCAACATGTGCGTCAAGTTCTCCGGTAGCTATTATACTTCAGCGATATATTGATTTTTACCTCTGTCAGCGTTTTAGCCATAATTTATCATAAGCATCAATGTTACAGACAATAAATAAAATCGCGGTTTGTTATTAAAACCTTCAATATCGCCGCGATAATTACTTGCCTTTACTTCTGGTGACTTGACATCATATGTTATGTGTCGAAATGTGTCAAATATTGAGTCCGCATTTAACTTACACTTTTCCCATTTTGTAGATGATTCAAGCCATACAAGTATTACGGTTTCACCTTTTGGAATTAGAAAAGGTAAATGCATACTTATTCTCTCAAATATCTGATTTAGGGAACACTGTGTTTTAGATTAGGCTATACTGTACCGCCTTTACGTTATCTCTTGGGGTTTCTTAAGTTACAAGCTCGGATATGCAATGCTTTTACCCAATATCCGGTTGAAATAATCACTGTTAACTTATTCAAATTGACTAATCAGAGCATTGCCTCTTGTTTCAAATGACCCATGACAAAAGCTACTTGAAACCCGCGTTACAGTGACATACTCTTTATGTAAACTTTGACTGCGAGATTAGACTATTGTTTTATTTTTGCCTTTTGTGACAACACGGACT
This sequence comes from Gymnothorax javanicus, assembly GCA_029692085.1. Taxonomy (NCBI): domain Eukaryota; kingdom Metazoa; phylum Chordata; class Actinopteri; order Anguilliformes; family Muraenidae; genus Gymnothorax; species Gymnothorax javanicus. Next base: position 74,194,332 of record CM056193.1, on the reverse strand, counting down.
TAAAGAAACTAAACGAATATAAACTTGTTTTTTTGACAATATTAGCCCATGCCACATAACGTGAGTATTTACTGTACGTGTCATCTGGAAATGTACTTTGATTTGTTCATTATTTTGACCAGGTTTCTTTTAGTGTTTTTTTTTTTTTTTTCCCGACGGCAACTTGTTGCCTCGGTCTCAAGAGAATAATAATCGCGCAACAATTTTACTATTGTTTCCGTAACTTAGTCGATTATGCCCCTTAATTGTAGTTATTCTTGGACTGGCTTCCCGACTTTCCAATCTTGAAAAAAATTGTATGCTTTGTTTTTAGGTGCATGAGCTCTGCGACAACTTTTGCCACCGGTACATTAGTTGTTTGAAAGGGAAAATGCCAATTGATCTCGTTATTGACGAAAGGGATGGCAGCTCAAAGTCTGACCACGAGGAGCTCTCAGGATCTTCAACCAACCTAGCCGATCACGTAAGTAACATGGGTTTATTATTCCATATCGGAGGCTTAGTACTATTTGTGGTCTATTTTGCTGGGACGCGAGTCGTGGCGTCGTCGTAATAGACACCAAGCCATTGCCAATGCCAGTGCTGTGTTTAGAGAGACTGATGTTTGTGTTATATATATTTGCCTACTATGTGTTTCCATCTCAATGAATTCCCATTGTTGTGCACTTGGCGATTTTGCTTTGACCAGACAGATAACTAATGTTGATGTCAGCATGCTAATTAACTGTATAAATCCTTGTGATATTACATGTTCGAAAAGTCATTAAGCGCAATGTTAATCTTAGACTTGACTATTAATTATTTTAGTGTCGTATAGTGGCATGGATTTATTCATTAATTAGACTTGTGGACAAGTGGGAATGGTTGTCGGTATTTGGCGGTGGGACGAGAAGCGAGTTTTAGTTTTCTGTAGGATTTTTTTATTTAAAAAAGTCGGTTGCGGCTTTGCATTGCTCAGAATTATTACAGCTGCATGTCACGACATTATTATGGCCTTGCAGAAAAGTTCAGTACAATGCTCGGGCTGATATTGGTAGGAAATTTTGTGCTTGATTACAAATCTGGAGGCTTTTTTATGAAACGTTGCCTTGCCATTCCGCTGAAAGATCCAGTGTTTTGCATTGAAATGTGCGAGTGCAACGCGAGGTAAAGAGGTTGGGAGGGAGACGGTGTGAATGTGTAAGCTAATTTAAAGCTGTCGGTTTATGAGTGAGGAGAAAGCAGGCTTTAGTTGGATCTTAGCGCTCGCCATTGTCAAGTTCATAATGTATCAGCCTGGACTGATGGTTTCACAATGGAAAGGACATTGGTTGTTGACGTTAATATGCTTAATTGTTTCTCATTGAACGCTGAGTGGTTATGCCGTTGTCTCTGTCCCGCTACACTCGTTCTAAGGCCTCCGGCCTTTCTAATGCTGAATACAATTCGGAGTCAGAATCGAGTTGGTGTTATACGTTATGCTTAGGAAGTAGACCTTGAGCCCATACAAAAATTTTTATGATAAAAGCCTCACTGAAACGATTGTGAAGATAGTGTCTTATTGAAAAACCGGGGTCATAGGATTTATTGCGGATCAATAATTGAGAAAAGGTAGCCTAGATCTGCTATGAGCTTGAGGTGAGCCCATTGTAACACAATTAGGCCTACCGGTTAACAAAAAACAGTACCACAAGCTTAAGAGCATTAGGAATTAACGTAGGTTTAAGTGTTATGCAAAGTCATTCCGTCTGCTTCTGCAGGGTCTGCAAAAGCGTCGGATTGTCTTCCCTGGCTTTCCGTGTTCACTGAGTTACTCAGAGTGCGCATTAAAGGTAGATGTATTTTTTTTTTTTATTAATGTCGAATCGCGCATTGCTTTTAACCACGAGCCACAGCCCGCCTCAGTGATGCTTGCTTCAAGTGTAAGTGCAGAAACGAGGCATGGTGTTGTTTATTCTGACGAGATTAGATAAACTAGCCTGTTTAGTTTGGTGGCAGATGGTTGATGCTCAAGCCAATTTTCAGTCCTCCCTCGTAATGTGCAGACCTTGACACGTAGCTAAGGCCGGGTTATAAGTATTGTTATTATTATTATTATTATTATTATTTGAAAATGAAAGTGTAAGCGAAAATGGTTGGCTAGGGGCGCAAATCGTTGAGTGTATGACAATTGGGCTCTCCGGTTTAACACTTAATTTGATGCTTAAGTTCAGAGCGGCGGTTCTGGTCGTTATTTTTGGCGGCAGCTGTGAGCATTAGCTATAGGTCTGCTATAGCCTATCTGTTCGTTCAGTAATCCTTAGAAATTGGAAGTTAACCTGCTCTGCCCTGGTTGCGGTCAAATAGATTTCAATTTAATTGTGGATATGAATGCAATTCATTAGAATATGTTTGAGATCCTTTTACAGACATAAGATGTATAAAAATACAATTATGTTATCTGCAGTATATGTCAATATATTTTTGCGCGACTATTAAAATTTAGGTCGTATGCTTGTGGAATTTGTATAATTATATTTTAGTGATTATACATATTCAATCTTATTATAATATTATTTTGTACGGATCGCTCATTTTAAAATAAACTTCAAAATTTATTATAGAGGCGCAAAATGCTAATATTAGTAATAAGCAGCTACATTGTTTAGTCTCACAAGTTCATTGCCATGGGACTTCGGAGTACAATAACTGATCTGAGAGACTGTGCGCATGCGTCCAGATTTAAGGCATAATTAGACTATAAAATATTGTGAGGCATGGATTAGACTCCCAGATCAAAAAGAAACTTACATTTCCATATCAGTAAGTAAAGGTCTGAGGTACTTTGCTGTGAAAAACGGAACGTTGACGTGTTTGGAATATTTTAAATGAGTGCAACATCGTGGGCTGTGGAGGAAATGCAACGGTTGATGGCAAGAAGTTGCGGCTTTTCAGTGTTTTATTTCATTTTTTATTCTACTCTATTTTATTATTCATTACGCTCCTCTCTTTTAGTCAGAGAGGGAAAGGCAATTTGATAGTTAGATATGCTAATTTATTTAGTTAGACTCTCTCACGTCCATTTTTCTTTGCTTTGATATGCATTTTTAATATATAGCCCAGGGCTACATCTCATTTGGTGAAAGTTGGTTCGGCGGTGATGATGGGTCTCCTAACAACGAAGGAGACAGCCCGTTGTTCTCTCTCTCTCTCTCTCTCTCTCTCTCTCTCTCTCTCCCTCGCCTTCTTTCTCTCTTTTTTACCTCTTCTACCTGATGGTAGGCCCTAATAAGCACTGTTTTATTTACGCTTGAATGCCACATTGTCTTTGAACTGATTGGATTATAACACTATCAATGGATACAGGGTCTTTGTTACACAGTTGTTGTTGTTTTTCATTTACATTTGCTTGCTGGTACTATTTTTAACTTCCCCATTCTCCCATTGCTTGTAAAAAAAGTAAAAAAAAAAAAATTATGATGGGGTTGACATTAAAAGCAAAATGACATATGGTGCGATCTCTCTAATGATCAGTTTTCTTGCTGATCGATGTCTATCTCTTAGATATCTGAATGAAATCTTAATCAGCCCTGAGATGCTCTTAATTAAGATGGGGAATGGAATTAATGGCACTTCAAACTAATGGTTATGCCCTGTGCCCACATTCCCGCTATTGTGAGTTGATTTTTCATCAAGTAAAATGCATATTAGCTGTAAGTCTTTTTTTTTCCTTTACAATGCATGTAAGCACATGCCTACAAGCACACACACACACGTGCATACACCCTCAAATACACATGTCCATATATGCACACTATCACACACACACACACACACACTATATACACTCATACATACACACACACACACACACACACACACATGTGCGCACATATCACATATACACCCATAAAAAACATTCATCGTTAAACTTTCTTGAAATTCTGTTTTTGAGATTTAGATGAAAGTTAAAATTTGGGAAAGAAAATACTGCGCTACCTCTTCATTTTTCACAACTGATTATTTTTTACTGCAGTAGAGCAATGGTTGTAGCTGCTGCAGAATGTATGTGTAGTTTATGTAAGCCTTCTGCAATTATAGAGAGGACGTGTATTTATTTAACAATTTGTAGCTTTACTAGCCAAAGCCATGCAAATGTGTTTCTTAAAAATAATTCATTTTAATCAGATTTAAATCATAAAATATTTCTTTAAGTTTAGTTCTGAGTAACACACAGACAACTTTCAGAGATTGTAATTGCCCTCTGAGCGAGTATAATACTTTCACTTTCACTGAAGTGCTGTTAGTGCAGCGGCCCAGGTCAATTTAGTCCTGGTTGTGCTAGTAACAGAGCAAGGCCCTCTCTGGCACTTAGTTGGGACTTCCTCATCACGATGGCTCTATCATCCAAAATGGATTGCAGCTCCTTTTTTTTGTTTGTATTTTTTGTGATGTCCTTGAATGCTTCCATGTGACGTCTTTAAATTTGCGCTAAAATGGGAGGGCATACAGGCCCTCCTCCTTATGTCAAGTGTTGCAAAGGCCAGAATCACTTGTTGCTCAGATTTTTATCCGCATACCATCAATAGCACCACAATGTGCAGTAGATACCAATACCAATATGCCACAGGGTAAAGTAGTTATGATAAATGGAATTGAAATGGCCCCTCTGCAATGGGTCGGGAGGTTCGGATGAAAACTAAATTCTCTTTTGCTATGTGTGTGTGAATTTTGAGGTTTTGATCAGAAATAAATTGCCAATTACACGTCTATTGTGGTGTGAAATACAAATAAAGCAATCTGTTTTCTTACTTCTGTTCTGTAAAAAGTTTGTTTTTGAATGTTGTGCAAATAGATTTAAATATATGATCTGTTTCTTCTAAAATATGTCCACAGTTTTGAACTAGTTTTTTTTTTCTTCTGTGGGATAATATTTCGTATTCTCAGAGTGAATGAGAACTGGATTCGTCTAACATGACAGCCAATGGAGAGGCTCATTTTGTACTAGAATAGTGTACCTGGGCACGTATATGTGGCATGACATAATTCAAATATATGGTCAGACGCTTTTATCTCCTCCTTGTGAGGGATAATTGATGATTGATGGTGTTGTAAATAATCTTATGAGTTGATAATTGATTTTTTTTTTTGGTGAGAAATAACACTCACCTTAAAATCATTGTGGTGCCGATGCATAATAATACTTTATATCGTATTTCATTAAAAAAAAAAAAAAAAAAAACGTGTAATGTGCTTTTCTGGTGGAGCAGTGTACCCGTATACAGATGCATCTTGAAACGTCACCTTGCGGAGATTGATGGTCTTGCGCGTTTCTTGCATGTCAGCAGACTGGAATATGTGCACATTTTGAGTCAGTCCTTCAATTGCATTCAGCAGTACACACAGTGGTGTAGTAATCTTCTACCTATTGCACCTCTGCATCTCCCGGCATGGGATTATTCAAGTATGTCCTTACAGCGGCACGTCTGGCATTCCCCCTTCCGCGCAGCCAGTGATACTCGCTACCTCTCAGCGATTTCCTGGGAATTTAAACAAAATTCAATGATGGTGCTAAATCAGTTTTATTCGAAATTCCAAGGGACATGGGGGGGAAAAAAACAGCGGTGGAATCGTATTTTGATGGCAAGGCGGTGCGTGTAAATTAGAAACGGTGGTGGATACCGACGGGGGCGGCGTGCTCTAGTGGCCGCGGCGTTACAAGCTTTCACCATATTGTCTCCTGCTTTTATATTAATTACAACTCACATTATCAGCTGCGATCCTGCTACCCAGCAAATAGAAAAGCTTGCCCCTGGAGACCTGGCTCTTTCTATCCGTTTTCCATCTACTCCTATTGTGCTAGCTTCTGCTAGTTGGCTGCTAAGGCCTCTCCTCCTGCTAACCGCGCTCTTTAACACAATTGGGGAAGAGAACGGGGAAAGCCGTGCTCAACTCCTAATTATGTTGGCAGTGGGGAATAGTCGCATGTGTGTAGTTCGGTTTTTTCTTTTCTTTTTTTGGGGGGGGGACTCTCTGTTGGATTGGAGTGGGGCTGTTGGGCGACGTGGTTTTACAACTTATCTGAACTTTAATGGACTCAGGGGATCCCAACAACTGTTTTTTTTTTTTTGTGTGTACTGGGCTTGAGTCTGCTGAGAGTCTTCTCATGGCAGTGGGAGCGGCGATGAATTATTCACTGTAGGCACAGCCTTTAGTCTTTGTCACCTTGCGGGGTGGGGAAAGTTAGTGCTCGAATTGCAAGGTTCGTTCTGCCACAGGATGAAATGGTAAGGAAGGTTTTGGACTGTGTGGTCAAGGGCAAAACGCTGTCACACTGTGATGTGTGTGTGGCCAAATCACAAGAAAAAATTTCCAGCAATAATTATCTGCCTTGATATTGCTATGGGAATGAGGAAATGCGCTGTAGTTGGAGCTGGCTTTCTGCCGCGGTCTGGTGTTCTAACGTTGGGCCTAAACCCTCACGCTTTATGCTGGATTCAGAGTATTAGCTGTAGCACAGGGAAGTTTAGCAGAGCTCTGTACTGCTTCGCAGAGGCTGGTTCAACTCCAGGAAGCAGGACCCGGTCATTTTCTTCCCTTAGAACAACAACAGTGGATTTCCAGAGCTTGCTCGGCTTGGCCCAAATAACATTGGCTGCATTGTGTTGTTTTTTAGCCTTTTTGTCTCTCCCAACTGTCTCATGTGATGACATGTCGAACTTGAATGAAAAATAAAGCAGGCGTTCGCTGATAATCAATGTAAGTTGGCCAGTAGAGACTATAGGCCTATAGGTCTCTCTCTCCCCCTTTGAAGTTGACCTACAGGTGAACGTATTGCAGTTATGTTGCCTTCTAAAGAGAGGGGAGTATCCTTTCTCAACCGGGGGTCCCAAATTTATGCCTAGCCATTGTTTCAGCTTTTTCTTGACACTCTTAAAAAATTTCAATGTTGGATTTACTTTAAAAAATTGTGTCCATGTGTTCCCTGCAAGTTCATTTCCACATAGCTTGATTTATGGACTGGGTTGGGATCTTAAAAGTCACTGAGAAGTTACTTTAAGCAGTTCCGTGGACAATATTAACATTACTTGTTCAATTTAATCCAGCATTTAAAGTTTTTCTTCTTTTACTTGACAACCCTTACTCAATAATATTGTTTCGACTGGTCCCACCCAATTTTTTAAAGTAACTTTCAGGTAACTTCTGAGATTGTGTGCCCAGCTAATAAATCAACTTAAGCAGATGTTCATTTAACCAGGAAAGTTGGTCTGGCTGATCTGCCATTGTTGAGACTTTTCATTTGTTTGAGTGCAGCTAAGCGGTAGCATAGTTTTGGAATAGCAGTTACTTAACACAGTTTCATGGAACTGGTTGACGTGACATTATTGAGTAAATCCAAATTTCTATTTCTGTAAGTGTAGCTTAACAGCAGCATTGTGATGGGGTAGAGGTTGATTAACACAGTTACATGAGATTGGTTGAGGTGACATTATTGAGTAAATCCAACTTTTCATTTGTTTGCACATAGCTAATTGGTAGCATTGTGGTGGAGTTGTAATTACTTAACACAATTACATTGGACTGGTGATGTCACACTATTGAGTAAATACATTTTTTGATTTGTTTGAGTGTAGCTACTTGATTGCATTGCGGTGGTATAGCAGTTGCTTAACACAGTTACATGGAATGGGTTGACGTGACATTGAGTAAATCCAACTTTTGTTGCTTTTGAGTGTAGCCAAGCTGCAGCACTGCAGTGAAGTCGAAGTTGCTTAACACAGTTATGTGGAACTGGTGGGATTGATATGATTGAGTAAATCCAACTTTTAATTTCTTGAGTGTAGCTAAGTGGTAGCGGTGCAGCGGTTGGGCCTTCGGTCTGCCGCTGGCCTTTGGCTTGAAGCTATTTGAGTGCTTTCCTAACTTCCAGATTAAAAGGGGCGCTCTGGGGAGCGAGAACGGCACAAACAGCGAGTCGCCCAGGGAAACGGCGGCGTTTGAGCCTCCTCCCTCCTCTCCGCTCGGCCCGACCCTCAGAACAGCGCGCTTCGCGGTCGGCGGTCAGATTCACCGTAACTCGCTCAGCGCTTCTGCAGGGATGTACTACTCGGGCCTAGACGCCATGGTAACTCCTTTTCTGGAATATTCTGTGGTGTTTTTGCGCATTCTTTTAAAAATGATTTTGAACAAGCTAGCAAGAGAGAAAGAGCTTGTATGGTGTTTACAATAGTGAGAGAGGGAGACGGAGAGAGCGTTGGTGTGTGTATGTGTGTTTGTGTGAGAGAAAGTGAGTTATTGTGGGTGTGTTTGAGCAAGACTAAGCGAGAAGGAGAGATATTATTTGTGTGTTTGAGAGAGAGCGAGGGTATGTGTGAGACATTCAGTGAGAGAGGGAGAGCGAGAGTGTTTGTGAGAGAGAGAGTGAATGTATGTGAGTGAGTGAGTGAGCGAGAGAGAGAGAGAGAGAGAGAGAGAGAGAGAGAGGGAGTTGGCTGGGGCCTGTGGGAAGCCCTGTTTCGGGGCTGTGTTTGTTTGGCTTGGGCCCTTTTCAAGGGGCCGATCTCTTGCAGCAACAGACGGGGCATGACTGGCCCCGAAAATTTTGTCATCACGTGCAAGTGACATGTCGGGGCTGAGCTGTGGTTCTCGGGAAGGGTGGCGGGGGTGACATGGTTTGCGAGTCGTCTCTAGCTTACTGGCAAAGGAAATTTGCCCTCTCGCCTGCCTTCATGTGGCGCTGATAAAGCCCTTCCTGTACAGTAGAAATCCTGTTTCCCCTCTGCTTACACCAGCAGGGCACTGTCTGCAGCCGACCAGGAAAGGAATGGAGATGGGAGGGGCAGGGCAGTCTGTCACAGGAGTCGCCTCTCGAGTGTTTTACGCACTTCTCGCTGGCCTGAGGAGTAAAATAACTGCTTGTGTGGTGGGCGCACGTGCGTGTGAGCTTGTCTGTGTGTGTCTGTGAATTTTTGCCTTTTGCTAATTAGAAACATAATTGTGGGCAGGCATTATTTTCTTCTTTTTTTTTTGTTATGATGATATCGTAATGGCGATGGCGTCGTGTTTTATTCTCCTAATTCGTATTCTTCAGGGAAGCCTTAATTAGCAATGCTACGAACTAGCTTCGTGTTACTGCTCTTGGGTGTTTTAGATTATCTTCCTTGATTTAAGTATCAGGTCATCGGGTGCAGAATATGAATAAGCTGAATCTGCCTGTGTTCTTGCATTTGTTATGATTATGTGGTTATGATATTATTCATCATGGAAATTTTCGGATAGTAAACTACCGTGCGGTCAGTGAACTGTGTGCTTTAATGCTTCTTCTTCTATTATGGTTATCGGCGGCTTATGAGGCATTGGGTGGCTTGACTGAATAGATAGAGGTGGATTCCCCACTGAGGCTAGTGACTAGGATTGAACTCGCTCTCGCTCTGTGGTGTGGGCTGAAGAAACTGGAGTCCCTCCAGGCAGTCCTCCCGAGACTGCAGTGTGTATCTCAGGTGTCAGTGCCATTTTACCAGCCTGCTCATGGGGTCTCTTGCTCTCTCTCTCTCTTTCTCCCCTCCCTCTCTCGTTCCTGGTGTCTTTGATCGACCCTTGCCCTCCCTCAGAACCCAGCGTCCTGGCGAGACCACGATGACGCCACTTCCACGCACTCGGCCGGGACGCCCGGGCCCTCTAGCGGCGGACACGCCTCGCAAAGTGGGGACAACAGCAGCGAACAAGGTGAGCAGAACCTCCTAACCCCCCCTCCCCCAACCTAACCTTTATATACCAAACACACCCTCAGACAGGAAAACACACTCCTCCTTCATCCGATTTCACTCATCTGCTTGTTTTCTACCCCAGCTTTCAACTAGCGAAGCAGTTTGAGTTAACCTGTTAGTGTCTGACACTCCATAATCACTTTAGCCTTATCTAAAATCAAGCTTACTTGTACAACAGCTTTGTGCCTCATTACTTTTGCACGTAAAGCATCTGCAATGCCACATACTTCTAGTCTGGCCTTGTAAATTTAACCAAAGTCCTTATGGGCTCTGATTTAATGCCATCAAAAAAGGCAAACTATCCACCCTTCTAGGAAAAAGCCACCTGTGCTCAAAGCCTTGTATGTACATATAGCAACCATATGACCAGTTTGTCTTATAACAGCTCATAATCTGCAGCTATGTTAGGTTGAGCTGACCTGAAAAGCTTTTAATTAATTGGATTTTTTTTTTTTCAGCCAGCTCTCGCTAGTATTTAAAGCGTATTAACTCTGCAAGCTCTATGGAGGTAATTACTGCTCAGAAAGGCTTGTGTTTTTATCAGGGATTCAGACTGCTAGAAAGCAAATATGTATTATATACATATAGACTTCCCTACTGCTGCTTTAAAAGCCGTGGAACAGCCTTGGCTCATTGCGGAACAAGCAAAAAAATATATAAATGCATTATGGATTTAAAAGGATTGTAAACCATACGCTCTTTTTTGATGCTTCAATTCAAAATTGTTATAAGAAACAGGCTTTTTCAGATGTGCGTCTTTGGCCACATTAAATACTGGATGTTCCAGGCCAATTACACAGATCAGCTGGGTGCCTTTCATATGCAGCTGCTTAATGTTGTGTCAATAGAACAGGAAGCCACAGAGATGAGCTTTTTATAACGTTTCTTAGTCTGCTTTCGCATTAAACAAGTTGCCCTTGCTTTTCTACAAATTGGCATTTCATATCTCGATACATTCCAGAGATATTGCGAGCGGGTTTCTGGCAGGCGAAATTGTATAAATTTGGCTCTTTTCTTGTTTTGGATGTTTGTGGGTCAGACTTGAAGAGGCAGCACTGAGTTTGCCCTCTCTGTTGCTCATGTTTAGGGCCGTGTGATTGTATTAGGGGGTTTGCATGGAATTTCATCAAACAACTTCTCTGACCGGGAATCGAAACACAATAGACCAGCGTGTTGTCACGTTCAATCCCCCCTATCATTTCGCCGATATGTAATCAAACCTATTGATGTGGGGGGGAGACGTGTAACTGTAGTGCCTCCAAGTGACTGCTGGTTAATGCGGTTCTTTTAAACTGTTTTTTGACCACAAAGCCACATTCTGAGCACTGCATGTAAAACCTGGACTAGCCTTGCGGTTCGTTCATGTCAAGTCTGCTTCCATCACCCTCCAGTGCTCACCCACCCCACCCGAGATGGCGGAAAAACCTTAAGTGGCTGTGATACGGGCTCATGGGGTATACCGCGAATTACAAACTCCCAGCGAATCACCACTTTGCCCCCCATGTGCTTGGCTCTGTGTAGAGAGGCCATAAAATTTGGCTTTAAAATGCACACTCTGGGTCATTTGGCGTACGAGAGCGCGAGCCAAAGCCACAAAACATGTTTGATATTTTTATACATTTTCATACATCCACTTTTATATGGCCGATAATGAATCGAGGAAGATGCTGTAAATTAATGGCTTATTGTACTGGGGGAGGGATGGGCTATCAGCTTTTTCCCCTCCCTTTTGTCATCTTTGCAGATTCAGCTGATGGAGGGAGAAAGCGAGAGGGCGAGAGAGGGAGAGTGGGAGGGAAAGGGAGAAAGAGTGAGAGAGTGGGCGAGGCGGAGAGAGAGAAAGGCACTGCCTATTGATTATCTTACACACATAAGTACAAGTGACCTGTAATCCACAGAGCACTTATCGACTCCCCTCTGCACCGGATCCAGTAACCGCTGGTCGATAAGGGCCCGGACTGCAACTGCACAGCGCACAAGCGGTCGGAACTGCAGTAAACGGACCCGTCCAGACCTGCGCCGATTGGGCTAAAGTAGCGCTGCGCTAGCTTATAACAAAAAGCCCCAGCAGTGGGAACCGTCTCCTGCAGACAAAAGGGGGGTTAGCAGCGGTGGTAGAGTGAGGGTTCGGTCAACTGAATGGCCTAATGAGGCCATCTTCCAGCCAGTTGTTTTGAGCGAGGCATGCGCTGACCTTTCCGCTTCGCTCGAGAGCCACCCCGCCACCTCATTTTTCACATTCTTGCAATTACGTTAACGCTCGAAGCGTTTCTGACTCCTGGCAACTCAGCCCGACTGACCGGCTGCGTGGCGCTAAAGTGACGCTACACCCTGGGTGCCTGCCCCTGCCTATGAGCCCTACTTGCGCCGCTGCCGAACCTGCATCTGACCCCCCCCCACACACACCCACACACACAAACACACCCCAAAAATTTCTCATTTGAAAAGTTGTAGTTCTTAAGGCCTAGGCTACGTCTGAAATGGGGGCTGGGAGCTTGTCCTTCCTGCTAAATAATGGTGCGACACACAGGCTCGGGGAAACTGAAGTGTGGCTTTAGCCGTCAATTTTTATCGGTGGGAAAAAAATGGCTTGGAGGCGGTGGGCGCAAATCCTTTTTCAAAGGTGCGTTCAGCTCGAAAATCAAACCGTTTCCTCTGGGTCCCGGGTTTCCTTCGTGCTCCTCCGCGGGCCGCTAAAGTGTGTCTGATTACATAATGCCTGCAGAGCAGCTCTCCAACGATCGCTAAGTAGTCGCAACGGTGAGCTTTGTTTTCTGCTGTTTTCGTCTCCGCTCTAATAAAGCCAAGTGCTTGGAAGAGTACGGTACATATTAGCCGCGTTAGCCCGCGAGGTTTAGACGTGTTTTGAGACACAACTGCACTCGTTTTTTTTTTAAACAAAACTTTTATTTACAATCTAATGTTTCTGCATTAGGAATTTGTGCCAAGAAAGAATTTACCAGGTGACAAAATTTGTACAGGTCCTCTTTTAGGTGTACATTGTTGACAAGAGGCAGGACGAGATGACGCACGCGTTTGGCATGGGCCAATTTTCAGACACAAGAAGTTCTTTCAAAAAGGATTTATGAATTATCAGCTTTGGGGCAAGTTCAGCGTATGAACAGACTGGAGCATGTCTATCTGGTTTCGGGCTAGCTAAACGCAGGGGATCTTTGTTAAGCTCATTCTGTACGAGCAGGAACATGCAGCAAGCGTGCCTGGTCACTTTGTGAGCCTCCGTGGCATTTCTTTCAGTCGAACATGTTCTTGTAAGCCCAGGCAAACCTCACATTTTCACATGAGTGTGGCATCTCGTCGTTTTGTATGGGACAAAGGCATCGCCTTCTGTTAAAGCCTCACGTCTGTAGCTCTCATTAATTATTAAAAACTTTTGAAGGTGTCATGTTTTGTGATAAACATAGAAGACTGAACTCCAGAGAGCAACTGTGATTTTCCTGTATCTACAGAACACTGCTGCATTTTATACTCTCAAAAAAAGGCTATTTGGCTGAACTGCATGGAGACACCATTATCAGTTCTTTATGGAACTCTTTATCCTGTAAAATTGTGAAAGCTCACAGACTGAATCATCAAACTTGAACTGGTTCTTCTGTGGAATCAAGGATTTTTTTTTGGATATTTTCTTCTATAGACTTCCTCCATTTAGCGTGGTTAACCTGGAGCTGGGGAAAGGTAGGGAATAGCTGTGAGGCAGCTTTAGACTGTGGCTGTAATTATTAGTTATGCATGAAATCCAAATTGATGTTGACATCTTGAGTGGTGAGTAAAAGGCTTTTTCCATATGATTCCTCCTCCTTTTTTTATTTTTTTTCTGACAAAAAGGGCAAAAAAAAGCGTTTTGTACATTTTCAGAGCAATTGAGCAACCCCTGCTCTGTGGAGGGTGAGAATTCCCGGGGCAGTTTGAGCTGAACGGCCCTGTGTGAGAGAGCAGCCTCTGGAGCTGCCTGTGGTCTGTGAAGCGCCATTTCTCCACCCTCTCTCTCTCTCTCTCCCTCCCTCCCTCCCTCCCTTCCTCCATCGGACCGGGCCTCTACTTGGGAGTACCGCCATGCTATTGGGCTCTTTCGGTTGGGGGGGGGTTGTGTCCTTTCTTGTGGGGAAAACAGCTCATGTCCAACGCCAGAACTCAGTGGATCCATTGGCGATTCCGGAAGTTTATCCTAGAATGGTTCCACCTGAGCTGTGTTTGAACGCCACCCAAAAAAAGGCAAGGAAAGAGAGAGAGAGAGAGAGAGAGAGAGAGAGAATGGGATATAGAGAGAGAGATGGAGAGAGGGAGAGTGAGAGGGAGAGAGAGAGTGGTTTTTGTAGGCTGTGCAAAAGAGTATGATGGTAGTCCTCCTGCAAGTTTTCCCACCATAATGAACCAGGCAGAAATGTGTGTTTGTGTGTGTGTGTATGCATGCGTGTGCATGTGTGTTTGTATGTGTGAGTGTATAGGCATATTGTATGTTTGTGTGTTTGTATGTGCGTGTGTGTTTGTGTGTGTGTGGGTGTTTGTAAGTGTGTGAGTCTGGTTGTGTGTGCGTTGGTATGGGGTTGTTGGCTTGTCTCAGGGTGCCTGTTAGAGCTTAATTTAGGGTGGTAATTAAAGCTGAATACGGCCTCATAAACAAAAGATAAACAATAAAGCAGCGGTGGGTCCTGCTGTTTCACTGCCGTCACTCCCAGCTGTTGGAGAGCTCATCACTTCTCCATGGTGCGCCAGCTTCCCTCTGCACAGCGACAGGGAGGGGGCCTCACTGCAAACTCCCCCAGAAATCTCCAGAACCCCCCAGAAACCCCATAAGGGTTACAGCCAGGAGGAAAGGGTCGTCTGTCCTTAAGATTGCTTACCAACATGCTTACATGCCACAATAGTGGCATAAATAAAGTGCGTGCTGGTGTGATGTCAGTACGTTATCTGGCTGTGTGTGGGCTATGTGCCGGCTCGTGGCTCTCAAGACCCAATTTTGCCGTCTGGTTAGCCCACATGCCTGTACACTCCTGATGACATCACCACCTCCACCACCAGCACCACAGAAGAAGAAAAAAAAGAAAACGGCTCAGTGTTCATGGCCTCCCTCAGTGATATGTTTCATTCGGGGTTTCTGCGGTGTGTTTCTCGTGTTCCTCCTTAAACATTTATGCCGCATTTAAAGTGTTTACTCTCCCAAATCTTGTAACCGTGAACCGGGTCCGTGCCAGCGAGGCGTTTGCCGAGCTGTTCGCCGGATAGGCCTGATCGGTTTCCCTCTCTCTCACTTTTTATTTTATTATTTAATTTTTTTTTATAAAGGGCAGGGTGATTGTTGAAAGCTGAGAATAGTTGGTCTGGAAAAAAAAAATGCAGTGGGGATACTCTCACAATCCCATTAGCATAACAGTGGGTAAATTATTCATGGCGAGTGGCGAATCTGTGGGGAAAAGCAGAGTTAATGCACATAGTTTTAAAAGGTATCGCGCTCTGCTCAGAGACCGGATTCTTGCTGGATTCAGCATTCATAGGCGTTTACGGGAAAGGGCCTCTCGCTGGAGTGTACAAAGCTGTTTCAGTGGGATTCGCTTTGAGCTTTGTGTATCCCTCTCTCTCTCACACTCTCTCTCTCCATCCCTCTCTCTTTCTCTCTCTCTTTCTCTGTGCTCTCTCTATCTCTTTTTCTGTTTCTGTTTCTCTCTGTCTCTGCTCCTACTTTCTCTCTCTCGCTCTCCTCTCTCTCTCGCTACCACTCCCTCAGCCACAGACAATCTTGGCTTGCTTCCAAAAGGTGATTAAACAGAATGATCAGCCTTTTCTCTCTCTCTCACCCCCCCCTCTCCCCCCCTCTCTCCCTCTCTCGCTCTCACTTGCTCCTTTGGAATGGAACAGACTTCATTCTTTGAATGAGGGGGAAAAAACACATCAAAAGGGTAGGAAAGAGTATCTTAAACGCTTGCGTTCGCTAACGAGTCAAATAGAGTACTCCCTAACGTCATCCCCTTCTTCCTCCTTAGCATTATAGCCCCCCTCCTCCTCCTCGTCCCCCCCTCCCTCTGTTTCTCCTTTCCTTTATTTTCGGTTGTCAGATGTTCCTCAGGCGTTCTGTCTGCAGCGCTGCTCGTAGCCTGTGTCTCTGGGCCGTAATCATGAACAGGTTCCAGTGCAACGCCAGGTCCACACGATCCCTCTCCTCTCCTGCGACAGAAAAGCAGTATGAACTGGGTCAGGCCTAATGTGCAAACTTATGTTCATATAGGCTGGGCATGGGGGGAAAAATTTGCTAAAATTATTCTTACGCCAGCAGTGGGGAATGCGTGCTATGTGTCATTAGGGAAAAGGGTTTTTTTTTGTAGCTTTCTTTTTTTTTTGGGCAGATGAACTTGGGTTTCTCTCCGAGTGCATGTGGTGTAATTAAGGAAAGAGAGAGTGGTCTTGGAACAGTGACGAGATGGTGATTGGACCGTTGGAGCCCAGTGACTTTTCTGTGGTGTTTCTGATTCGGCCAGAGAGGGTGGGGTATTGTGTTGCATGCCTCCTGTTCTCCTCGTAGCGTAGCGTCTGTTCGACATGGCGGGACTGAGCTAATGCAGCTAAAAGGGGTTTCAAGCGCCCCTCTCTGGGGCTTTGCTGCATCCACTAATGCAGTTGTATGTTTGTGTAAGGAATGACGGCGCTCTGCTCTCCAAAGTTACGCACTTCCACAAGAATTTCCTAGGTTCTGTTTATTCGCGAGGTGCCCGCGAGGTCATCCAAAATGGCACCCTTCAAGAAGTGATAATACGAAACTCCAGGAACCAGCAGATGGGGGTGTGCAGTTTATATGTGTGTGTGTGTGTGTGTATGTGTATGTGTGTTTGCATATGTGTGTTTGTGTGTGTCTGTACGTATGTGTGCACCTGTGCATGTATGTGCGTTCTTCTATATGCAACGTAGTGAGAACCAGAAAATAATTTTGTTCCTACAGAGTAGGGACATTATGGGGAAGTGAAGACATTTCCATATGTCCTCAGAACTACAAAGGCAAATTGTGACTTACTTGTTAAGGTTAGGGGTACGGTTAGAATTAGGGATAGGTTAAGGTTAGGGTTGGGGTTTGGGTCAGGCATACGTGGCTTTTTGTTAAGATTAGGGAAAGGCTGTAGACACACAAAGAATGAATGGAAGTCAATGTAATGTCCTCACAAAAATAGAAGTTCAAGGGTATATGTGTGTGTGTGTGTGTGTGTGTGTGTGTTTGTTCCTGGCACAGAAACAGAGAAAGTGTGAGAGAGATACAGAGAGGATTAGAAAAAAGTGAGATGAAAGAGAGAATGATGGAGATGAATAGATAAATTTAGAAGATGGTCAGGGGAGAAAAAAATTGTGGAGAGGTTTTGGTGTGAGAGAGAGGGATGGAGGGAATGGAGGGAGAGTGACTCAATATGGGAGAGATGGAGAAAAGGCACTAACAGAGGTGAGAAGGTGGAACAAGAGAGAAAAACAAATGAGATGAGGTAGAAAGAGGTGGGGTAAATAGGAGGAATGAATACATGAAGGGGAAAGACAGAGGGAAGGAGTGACTGAAGCAGAGAGGGAGAGAGAGGTGTAGGGAGGGAGAGAATGTGAGAGAGAGTATTTAGGGATTTGCCGCAGGCTGCAACAGGCTGTGTTTAAAATGGCCCTTTGCTTTGGTTGGTCCCCATTAGGGTTATGCAGGAGGTTAAAGAGGGCACATTTCTCAAAGGCTCACCTGCAGGGGTGACCCTAAAGCTGGGCCTGCCCCTCGTCCGCCGCTGTTTAAGGTGCCTTCATTTGGGCATTAACCCCTGAGCACTCGGCACCCTGTTTCCTTGTACCTTTTGTGTTTGACCGATAGGCCCTGCTCTTTTCTTTTATCCTCACCCCTGGCTTTTTAATCCCTCGCTCCCCCTGCCTAACCCCGTAGCGGCCAGGCAGCACCTTGGCCCTAACCTGCTTTTAAAAACACGGCATATTTCAGTGTAATCTTATAGCCCAGTGCTGTGTTCTTATTGGGTTTGGGCTTTGCTAAGAAGGGATTCCTGATTATATGCCGTAGCCGTTCCTTTCAGGAACTTCATTAAAAGTGGCCACCGGAGTCCGATAAAGTGAGTGGGACCGTAACCCAACTGCGTTTCGCTTAAATTTTGCTCCTTTTCCTCTTTTTAACAAAGGCCAGTCTTGGGAGGATGGCTTTACGATAAGTGCGTTTTAGCCTCTGATAGTCCAACATGGCATGTTTGAGGTAGTTGGCCTGAAAGCGAGCCCTGATGTTTTTGGAAGTTTTTTTTTACACAAAACCTGTTATTTTTATTCCCTCAATAGTTATTATTCTTTATGCAATTCAAGGTGGGAAGATGCATATAGAATCTTGAGGCTTGACTGTTGTTAGATCCATTTGCTCTCTTTATTGCATGCGACTGTCTAATAATTTCTAATTACCCCAAGGACATATTACAAGGGTTATTCAGCAAGGATAATGCTGTATTTACCAGCCCGGGGCAGGAAACGCTGTTGAAGAAGGAAGGAGAAATTCTCTACAAAACAAAACAACACGCTAAACTAGGCACTGTGCTCACGGGCTCTAGGGTGTGAGTGATCCAAAAAAACTGCCTCATTATGCGTTACAATGAAAATAATTCATTTAGGTGGTCTTCAATTTCAGAACAGCATGTTTTGTGTTGTGGGGGAGGCATCTTATTAAAGAAACGGATGAAATATATATATATATATATATATTTTTTTTTAATTAAACGAAAGTATAGCACTCCTGTCTCTGTTTAAATGTCTTTTGGTTTTGAGGACAAAAGGCTTTTATTTGGGTGGTGATTTCGCTGATGTTGTTTTTAGCTACTTAGCCTTTTTTCCGCTTCCACTGTTGCTCTGTTATGTGGAAACGAGACCGTGTTTAATGATAACAGCTTTGCTGGGGAATACAGTCACATCGCTTTTGTTTTAAGGCCGCCGAGTGACGTCCTACTTAAAATGTTTTTGTTTTTTCACTCAATTAGGGTTGTTTGCTCAACTACTGCTGCACTTGTGTATTGTTGTATTTTTATGACTTTCCTTCTATAGAAATATAGTGTTTATTTTGAACTTTCAGCTACTGCCACGATAATAACCATGTTTTCTTGTACTGCCAAGATGTCATGGCATTGGCATGTTTAGACAGGGTGAGGGATGTCTGTGCAGCAGAGAATGAAGATGAATTAATTGAGAGTAATTAAAGATAATTATTGAAGCATTTTTTGCCCAATGTCTGGACTGTGAGCCTTTTCAAATCCAGTGTCCACAAACTTTGGGCTGACACGGCCAGGAGCTGCAGTAAATAAATGAATTAATAATAAATAAAAAAATATATATTTTGTGGAAAAATTTCCCAGAGAGAGAGCGAGAGCGAGAGAGAGAGAGGCGGGGGGTGAGAGTTGCATTGTTTGGCTCGGCCGTCTTTACATCCTGAGATGCGGCCCTTAGACAACGGCCTGTCTACTGGAGACATCTGTGAAGGGTGACCTTTCGACCCCTGAAAGAATGCGGAGAAGGTGGAGGGGGTAGAAGATTTACCCCATCCCCAGCCCGCAGGATAGCCACAATGTGCATTAGCACAAATTCTGTAACTATTAACAAAGGGGGGAGGGGGTGGTAGGCAAAAAAAAAAAACAGAAACAAACAGTTGGACAGAAAACGAGAGTGTAGGCCAAAGCGCTTAGGACCGCAATGGTCTCGCTTCTGCCTTTAAGGCCCGATGCTTCTTCACGGGTCTCTCATGAGATCATTTTCATCCATTATAAGTCAAAAGGAAGCGCGGAGAAATGAAAGGTTATGCAATGGGCCCTGGACTGGAGGAGAGGCCGTCTCCGCTGGAAGGCCCCGCTGCTATACAGAGCACCTGCTATTGTGTGGGCGCCCACCGGGCTCCTATTGTTGTGCAGAAATTAGTCGTGCTTCCTTTAGCGGCCCACTGTGTTAGGCTTTTGCGTGGCTCCAGCCCCGGTAAGCTGGAGTGTGTGTGGACTGGTTGTGTGTGGACTCCTGCTCCCAGTCCTTCACAAGCTGGGAGTTCTTCACTCCCACTGTTATCTCTCTTTTTTGTTTTGTTTTTTTGTTTTGTGCTGGTCTTTTTTTTCCCCAAGACAAGTGTTTTAATGTGTGCTGCTTTCTCCTTGTCTTTGTTTTTTTTTTTTTGGTTCCTGGAGTTAAATATTGGGTTGAGAAGAGACACGGACTCTCCTGGTTGGCTGTTCTGCATGTATGTGTGTGTAAGTGTTTGTGTGTGTGTCTGCGTTTGAGCTGTTCCGGGGGCATGGGGGATGGGAGTGAAAATTGAAAAGTCAATAATGAGGGCGAAAACAGAACAGAAGGAAACACCAGACTTCAGAATAGCGGAGAAGCGTGAAGCCCGGTTAATTAATTGCATCAGAGGGTCTTTGAGCGAAGCTGGAACTTTAGGGGCCGTACATTACCTCAGGAGGGCTTGCGCGCGAGAGAGATGATTACGAGCTTCGGAAGAAGGCTGATGCATCTCAATGATACTCAAGAACGTCTTTGTGGATCACGCTGGAATATGGGCCGCGGTGGGAAGCCAGTGTGGCTGGTGCAGCCAGTCGATTTCTCGTCACGTCAGCCACCTGCCAGCATTAGTCCATTCCAAAACATTGTTTTTTTTAGAACAGTTGGGTGTATGTTTGAATGGGAGAGCAGCTTCTGTCAGTGAGATAATTAAGTAAATGCTCAAGGAATGTGACGCAGAAAGCCTATTTCGGCAGGTCAAGGTGCTGGACTGGCAGTAATTTGAGTCTCGTCTTTGAATTGCTATTTTTTTTTTTTTTACCGCGGTAATGGGCCCTGCCACAAGAAGAGCGTAATTTCTATTGCCAAGAACTGTCAAGCCCCCAAAAATCAAAATTAGTGCCAGGTAATGAAATGACCCACGAAATTTATCTTAAGAGGGGCCAAGACCGTCAATACAGGGCTCATCAAAACTTCACTGCCAGGTCTACTAATGAAAGGAAACTGTCTTCCATAAATGAATTAAATAGCTTCCTCTATGGTCCAATTATGATTTTTTTTTGTTAAATTGATTTTCAAAAGCTGTATTCATTGTGGTGTTAGCACGTTAGCCTTTCAGGAATGCAGTCCGCTCTTTGGCCGTCAGTTAGCGGCACGCTTGAGTTATGGAATTTCCGTCTGGGGAAGATGGACGGTGACTGCGGACGTGCTGCGTCCCAGCCCTCGGTATTTTATGAATGATAATTAATGTCGGAGATGCTCAGCCGTGGACCCAGACAGCGGTTATTGACTTGTAAAGGAGCCGGTGGGTGAGGGGTCTTGACAAGGCAGGAGTAGCTCCCTTTCTTGTAGAGTATCTGATTTCTACACCGCCAGGGTCCCTGGAGATAGCGCGTTCTTGCATACTGTTGATCGGGGACTCGCAGCTGTATGGAAAAAAACGAAGGGGCGGGTGGAAGGGGGGGGAAGAAAATGTAGTTTTGTGAAAGAGGTGCTCATCGTTTATGCTTTGGAAGCCACTGAGTGAGAGCAAGAGAGAAAAAGAGAGAGAGAAAAAGAAAGAATGAACTGCACACCCGCTCCTGTGAACGCAACGGCACAAAGGGACAAGCTAGAAAGAGACGAGCGAGTCAGCAAGAGCGGAGACAAAAGCGGCGATCAGCTAACGGGGCTCGGCGCGGCGGCAGCCCTGACTAATTCATGAGGAAAAAAAAAAGGCGCAGCGGAACGGAGGGGAGCAGGAACGCGGGAGGAACGCTGGAGGAAGTTTTCATTGACTCTCCCGAGCAGTCGAGGGGAGGCCACGGGGGATATTCCGCTGGGTTTGAACTTTATCAGGGTCTACGCTTAATCAATACGCTATCGGAAAAAGAATTAATTACTAAAGCAGAATAAAACAGCTGCATTTTAAACCCGGGATTCATCAATTCCGTAATCTCTCGGTTACAGCTCAGGTGCCGGGAGGATCATTCCGACTCCGTGTAATGAGGAACTGTGGGAGTTTGCCCGCCCTCCCGGCTCAAACGGGCCGAGAATACGCGATCGCCTCCTCTTCAGCTGTTTATCATCATGGCTTCTGTCCTATCCACATGCACTGCCTCCATCTGGCTCACACCTGTAAACTCTGGACTTCCTCTTTCCCTCTCTTCCTCTCCTCTATCCGTCCACCTCTCTCTCTATCCCCTTCTCTTCTTTCTTTCTGTCCCTCTATCGCTTTTCCCTCTTACTGTTTGTCCATCTCTCTTGAACACTCCTTCCATCTTTCTTTCTCCTTTTTGGTCCCTGTTCTTCCTTCTCTTGTTCTCATCCCTCCTTTAATCCTTGTTCTCCCACTTCTGCTCCTTCCTTGTTCCTCTCGAGCCAGTTCACTCCTCCTCACTGGGGACAGGAGAGCAGAAATCGGTGTGGGAATCAGAGGGTCGGGGAGAAACGGCAGGAGCCCCCCGGGGTCAGTTAGGGTTTTGGGTACACTCACCACCCTTAAATGGGCCTTCCTCCACTGAGGAGCGGCTTCGAGGTCCTGGGGTCAAAGGCAACCCGGTTTCGCCCGGAACCGGCGAAACCGTAACTCCCAGCTTCTAGCCTGTAAATATTTCATCTGGTAATTTCCATAATGGCAAATTTCAAGGAGGGTTGAAAAGGGGTTATGGGTGATGAATTAGGTTTTTAGTGTGCTCATTAGGAAGCCAAACAGAGCTTAGGCGGCCGGCGAAAGCAGGCAGCGTCGGCGTAATCAGTTCTGCCAGCTTTGTTGCCTGCCTTTGCCTGCGGGACATTTCTGCAAACTTCGCGGCAGAAGCTGATGGGGGCAGATCTCCCGGAGCTCGGGCTACAATCTGATGGTTGACTTGTTGATTTATAAACCCTTTAATTCATTTTCCTCTTTTAAACGCTCTAACGGCCATCGCTGAAAAATCACCCTCTCCATTGAGTCCCTCTCACTCTCTCTCCCTTTCTCTCTCTCCCTCCTTCTCTCTCTCTGTTTCGTTCCCTCTCTGCCTCCCTCTCTTTACCTCTCTCTCGTCCTCCGTTACACCCCACTGTCGGACAGGGGCACGGTAGGAAAGGCGCTTTAATAACTTCAAGGTGTCCCGTGCTGCCTCTGTCGCAGAGGAGGGGAATACATCTGATCTGTTTGTTTTTGTTCTGAGTGTAATTGAGGGAGGCGAACAAGCGCCAAAATGCCATTATCTGCGGCTCGTAACGCCCGGCCTATTGAGTGTGGTACTCAGGAAGAACCCCTGCCTCCCAGCCAGCTTTATACGCTACAGACTGTGGAAATATATGGACCGAGTCGCCGTGACTTCACCCATTCACCCTCCTCAGGCTTGGTGAAAAGCATTTCAAACCACGGAAGTGCTGGTTTCGGATGTGTCCATTTTATTTTTTTCGGAGGCCGAGTCATCAACTCAATGGACAAGAATCAGTGACGTAGCTTGCTCCTGAATTTTCCGTAAAATATTTCCCGATTGTCCATGTAGCTTAAGTATTCAACACTCGGGACAGCTATAGACTGAGGAGCAACACATATTGAGTGCATATTTTATTGTAGGAAAAGAAAACTATTGATTTTATATTTTGACCTCCTTTGTGATTATTAACTTACATTAAAAACAGGGACTAAATGGCCTATACTGGAGCTGAACACGATAGCGCTAGTGAGCAACATCTCTCAACGCAACCAGGAAATAAGCCTGATAAAACGGAGACTGGTTTTGGCTGCTTGTATTTCTTTTCGGTAGAAGTCTTTGATTTCCCCTTATAAGTAATTAATAAGTTTTGCATCACCCATAGCAAATGAAGAGGTGCTACTCCCTTATTTTTTCTTTTTTTCCCGGCTACAACTGTTTTGTTTCACCGCCCAGCCTCCGAATCTAATCCTTATCACAAAGAAGGACCTTTTTACAATTTCTTTTTTTTTTCTGAAAATTGATGCCGTTTGCTCTGCTAATTTTCACGCTCATTCCAATTAATTTAACATGAACCCAGATTTGCTTCCGGGGGCTCTATTCATTTCTAATTAGAGGGAAGAATCACCTTAAGGATGAGCCTTAGTTAGCAGCTCTGGAGAGGAGCCCTGGATGTCATTTAATTTCAGTGGTAATAAAGTTATCACAGTGAGGGGCAGATATCGGCTCTGTGCTAGCAAGAGATGGGGGCCCTATTGTAACGGCATTCATACTGCGATGATTATGAGCTGGGGGTGATGGTAGTTTGGCACTGGTTGTGAAGGAGCGTTTTAGAGCTCTATCTCTAGAAGATCCAGCTTGCAGAGATAACCTTAGGGACCAATTAGTGTAATTTTATTTCTGAGAGGGAAGAGCGGCTCGGCGGAGTGCGGCGAGGAGATGGGAGGAGCTGTCGGCGAATCAGTGGGTGTGAAATCTTTTGGTCTGGACCCGGGTCCCCTCCGCCAATCGCTAAACCTTGTCTCTCTCGCACGAAAGAGCAGCAGTCATGGGCGTCACAATGCTTTTGGGCCCCCCCGATCCCGCCCAAAAAACAGAAGGAGGCTGCTTTCCCGACCCCCGTCATTTAGTTCTTTGCAGCGCGTGCAAATTGCAGCCGAGATATCGGCAGCAGCCGAGCCTCGTAACGCGTCTTTATTATGTTCTCTTTTTCTCACTGTTTTAATCATTTTTTATGGGAATGGTGAAGTTCACTAGGATATTCGGCTATGCTCTCTCTTTCTCTCTCTCTCTCACTCACTCTGTCTCTATCACAATCATTTTTTCTCTCACACACACACACACCAGTACACACACACTGACTTTTTTGCCACTTCTTTCTGCCAGTCTTTACAACCGGTGCAAGGTGTGCTTTTATCACTGTTCTGTATAGATCAGTCCTTCGCCCCTGCTGAAGAAATGACTCCCATGAGTTGAAACAATTGGCTTCGGCAAGTGGAGATTATTATAACGCACATTATTATTTTTTTGTGATCCATATAAATTGAGTGAGGCGCTCATTGCTGGAGCATTTTTATATCAAATGCAATTTTGTAAAATGTCTCCGGGTAATGATTTACTGTAAATGTGCTCGTCATTTTGTTCAATGCTTCTTTTTTAAAGTAGTGAAAAAAGTGGATAAGCAAGTAATGCAGTTTTCCTCAAGTGTAATTTCATTTGGCGGAATTCCTCCTCCCCCCCAAAAAAAAAATACAATAGCAAAGCTATTGCGAAATATCCTCAGCAGCGTTGTAGAGCTGTGAATTGTCATGGTTTAGTTTGCTTGAGAGATACTGCAGCCTCTATGGCAAAAAAACGCTCGTTTCTGCATTTGCGACTTATAAAATCATCAGCGGCGAGTAATTAGCTGACTAATGAGATTCGGGGGGGCGATGACAGAAAGTGTTCCTGAGTGCAATCTGGGTCCACAATCAGGGGCCAGGAGCAGCCATTGTGGGCCTCTCAAAGGCCCTATTTATGATGTAATTAGATAATTGTTGTTACAGGTAGCAGGTTAATTACACTGGTAATTACCCAGCCCCTGAGCCTTTGATAATATACGCGGGCCGGCTTTTCCCAAACATCAGGATTATGGGCAGATGATTATCGTTTGGAACTGGAGTCTGGGCCTAAAACTCCTCTCCTCTTTCACTGCTGTCTCTTTTGTGAGTTTTTTTGGGGGGATAGAGGGGATCGAGGGATGTGTTTTTATTTTGCATTCTGGGTTTAGAGGTAGCCCTGACTTGGTCTTCAATACAAGTTTGGCTGACCCCTCCCTTTCCCCTGTCCCGACTCCAAACCTACACCCCCGCCCCCCCCCGTCCCATGCGGAGTTTGGACATCTCTTCTGGACAGACAGAGTTTGGCTTCTGTTCCGATTTCTCTGCATCAGTGGAGAGCCGATAGCTATCTCCAGCATTCCTAGGATGACAGAAAGATATCTGCTCTGCAGGACAGAATGAGAGAGTGAGTGAGAAAAAAAGAGAGAGAGAGGGAGAGAGAGAGAATGACAGGCTTTGGCAGCACATTGCTTTACCTCAAATCTGAAAGACAGCAAGAAAGATCTATGCACAAAACTAAACAAGTATGCACTGCTGTCCATAATGCAGTCCACGTTATGCAATCTCACTAATTATTTTTTTTTTATTATGTGAGTTTTTACACCAGTTCAGTTTGTTTTTGCTTGTTTATGCTTTGTTCCCACTGTCGTGCGCTCCGTTAGGAATGTCACGATTGGCCATTCGTAGCTGATCGTGGAACTTCTCTGAAGCTGCTTTCACACCGGACGCGAAACGAATTTTTCGCACGACAGATTACATTCAAAGTCAATGCAAAGATGCAAATACACGTGAAACGAAATTTTTGTATCGTCCAAAACTTCTCTACAATCAGCAGGATTGCCGCGACTGACCTCCAGATCTGATAAGATCTGATCGGATCACCACGATTACTCCATGATTAAGACCACCATTTCAATCGTGCCGCGAATCGTGATAGTGGGAACCTAGCAATAATCTGCCACCTGTCAATAATGCTTATTTGAATTGATGTCATTGAATAGAGAGAGAATGACAAGGAGTCAGAAAGAGAAAGAGAGAGAGAGAGAGAGAGAGAGAGAGAGGGGAGTTGGGGATAGAGCTGGGGTCTAAAGTTAACGGAAAGTTAACCTCCACTTTATGCAGTTTTATTAGGACACGACTTTTGCAGGAACATTTATTCGGTGAAGCAGGGCAATGCGCAGTGACAGGGACTCCTCTAAACGAGAGGCAGCGAGATGGAGAGATCTCAGTGTGTGAGGAGGGGCCCGAGCCATCAGCCTCTGCTCAAGCTGAGGATTCTCACCTCTCCATAGTGCCAGAAGACTCAGAGCGACACCTGACTTTAGCAGGGGGAAAAAAAAGCACACGGGGAAACTGTAATTACTGTGACAGGTTTTAAAGCGCTTAATGGCTCTCGCCATCACACTCCAATTTGCCGGAGTGCACGGTGTTTACCAAGCTGTTCTTTTATGGGGCGTTTTGTTGGGGTGTTGTTGTTTTTTTAAAAAACAGAGTGGCGCGGGAAATAATTGCAATAAAACATCAGGCTCAGTTGGCAAAATGGTTTTCTGTAACCCTGACATTTGACATGAGCACCCCACCGACCCCCCCAAACTCCCACCCCTCATCTACCTCAAATCTATCTGTACACTAGAACTGTGAGCTGAACATGAACCGCTAAGCCTTGGAAGAGTAGGAATTTTCGGAATGTTCTTTCAGAATTCTGAGTCAAGAGTTCTAGAACTCCATTGCTTTGTAACTGCCAGAAATTGTGACATCAGAATTAGAATGTTCAGAATGTTCTCATTGCGGGTTTATGATCTCACACCTTAAAATGTGAGAAAGATGGGTATAAAGTAAAAAAAAAAAAAAAAGTTGTGGAATGTTACAGATATTTTTTGTCTGTGTGTTTAGCTCTTTAAGTTTGTAAGTTAGCATATTGCGGGCGTCTGGGCGAGGCGCTAATCCCGCCTGGGCCGGCGTGAAACAGCATAGGCTCCCGGCAGGAGTGTGAATGGAGGCGCTCGCTGTGGGCGCACTGACAGGGGTAAGGGGTTGTGGGGGGGGGGGGGTTAGTAACATGTGGTGTCCGCAGAGAGAGGGAACTCGGCGTAAATCCTGTGTAAATAAAAAGGGAGGTGGCGAACAAAGGACGAGCCCCCTTTCCCTCCCCTGTCCTTTCCCCAACGTCGGCGGCCATTTGGAGGGGGCTCTGAATGCGCTAAACGCCGGCTGGGAGGTTGTGGAGAAAAGAGAGTGAGGGAGAGAGGAGAGAGAAAGACAGAGAGAGAGAGAGAGAGAGAGAGAGAGAGGGGGCATGAAATCCCCTCTGTCCTTTTCTTTACTCCATTTTCTTTGACCGACCAGGGGCCTGAAGGGTGGAGGAGTGGAGAGGTGGAGATTTTTAGTTGGGGGGGGGCAGCAGAACTTGGGGGGAGCCCAAGGTAAACAGGCCAAAGGCGTGGGGGGTCATTCTGTCCCTGTCCTTGTCTCTTTCACCCTCGCCTCCGAACCTCCCAATGCCCTGTCTGTTGGCAGTTCACCAGGGGATCCACAGGACAGTAGGCCTTGGCCCTGCGGCCCCCCACATAATACAGAGCCTTAGAGAGCATGCCTCAGCGCCCAATGGCAGGGGGTGTAGTGGGGGTGTAATTAGTCACTTTAACTACGGCTTCCATAGGTCACCACAGAGAGGGGCCAAAAGCCTTTGTGCTCACGCCCCATTAGCCTGAGACAAACGCCAAAATCCGCCGCCCCAGCCACAAAGCGACGATTACCATTCCACAAATTTCTCCTCTTCGGTAGCTCTTGGTAGCTTGTGTAGCCAAACAAGAATTAAGCTGGGTTTGGATTCTAAGCATTTGTGTCCAATGCAGTTTGTTTGTTCAGTCATGACTTTTATGGAGAGACTGTATTGCTGCATTAGCTTTCATTAAGCACAAAGGCATTGACATATCATTTGAACTCAAGGAATGGCTTGAATTTCTAATTCTCTACTGCTGCATACCTTTGTATTCAGGTGCACACATACTGCGATACCTATGCCCATTATACTGAGCGTAGGTAAACCGCACTGCACTTATAGTGCCAAACCTGTCACACAGTGTCCCGTAAAATTTTTGTCGATCCCAACCTTAATAAGTTGCTGAATGAGAGAGCACTTTGTCCTGGTTTCTTTTGCCCTGATTTTAACAGCACGGAATGCATACTGCATAGCACAGGTTCCTGTGAGTGACACCATGCACAATAAAGCCATTCTGGCAGAGGAATCCTTAACCCTTTGTGACGTCACAAATATGCGACCAGAATGTTTGGAACTCCAACATTCTAAGGGCTGATGTCACAATAACCACTGGTGACTGAGAACAATGGAGTTTAAGAACACAGGCTCTGAATTGAAAACAGAGAAAAATATATTTAAAATAAAAAAAACCCTTGCTCTTCAAAGGATGGGTTGAAATATACATTCATGCTGCACTGTGTGTTATTTGGGAGCGGTTTTGAGGTTACGAAATGTATGTATTATTTTGCCTTGTTTCCTGCTGTGTGTTCTCTAACCAAGGCCCCACATGACTGCACCACTGTCCATAATGCCCCTTGGCGATACACTCTATGCTCTGATAATGGCCGACTCACCTGTATCATTCTGGCTTCACCGGAGCCCACAGGAGACTCTGTCCAACATACTAATTTGCGGCGTCATCTACATTTCAAATGCACCGCGTGCACTGAATACAGCTTACTTGCCCGTTCATTATAAACACCGCGATACTGTACAGTTTTTTTTTTTTTTACCAAATATGCATTTAATGTTTATGTTTACTGCCGTGTAGTCCGCATTAATATCCAGCTGCACGGATGTTTAAAATTGGCAGACAGGGTAATAACCAAATGCAATTTTAACGACCAGCCTCATTGGAGAAGGAATCATTTTGTATTTCAGCTTTTTGAATTTTTAATTTGGAGGTTTTTTGCGTGTGTATGGTATGTTCGCGTGAGTGAAATGCACGATGGTACTTTTCGCACCAGACGGCGATTTTTCCGGCCCGTCCGCTCTCTTCCTCGTCTCTTCCCGCAAAAACATGCGCATACTTTCACTTGTGAGCACTTTGAGTCGAGAGAGAGAGAGAGGGGAGAAGGGGAGAGAGAGGGGGAGAGAGGGAGAGAGCGAGGGGGAGAGGGAGAAGGAGAGAGGCTGGTTCTCTTTTTTTTCTGTCTCCGTGGGCGCTGCTTTTCCAAAACTGCCCGAGGCTACACTCCTGCACCTCTCCTCCCTGAGGCCCTCTCTGCAGCTCCTAATAGCCATCCCCCATCTGTGTCACACGGACAGCTGATGGGACGCCCCACCCCCCCCCCCTGCCAGCCCCCCCCCCCCCTCCCTTCCCCTGCTTTTTTTTTTTTTTTTTTTGGAGAGCACATCCACACAGGTTAAAATGCCAGAGTTGCCGGGAAGCAGTCAGAAGCCATTAGCGTTTGGGACAATTTGCCCCGAAGCTTCCCTTCCCTGGCACATAAGAAAGGAGTGTGTGTGTGTGTGTGTGTGTGTGTGGGGGGTGCTCCTTATATGTAATGAGGTTGTGCAAGTTGGCTTTTCTCTTTCTTGCTTTCATTCGCTTTTTCCATCTCCCTTGCTCTTCTTTTTTCTTCCCCCTTAGATCCAGAAGAATCTCCTTTTTCTTGCGATTATTTCCACCGCTGTAACGTTGCCCCCCTATTTTCTGTCTGATTTTCCATTTTGGCTCAAAGCACATTTGATCACTGGCTCTCAAACACTCACCTGTGCACTGTGTTGCACGTTTCTGCATATGTATGCAGTGTGTGCAAACAATTGGGCTACGTGTGTGTGGCAGGCAATGAGAGTTGTGTTAGTGTACGGCATGTGGTGTGTATAATGGGCAGTGCTAAGTGTGTTTGCTCGTGTACAGACTAGTTACATGTATGGAAATTTGTGTGCATGTGCAGTATGTGTTTGTAAGGGACAGTGAAGGGTGGGTGTGTGTGTTTTGTGTATGTGTATGCGTGCGGTATATATGCTTGTTATGGGACAGTGAGTAACATACTTTGGAGCTTGTGTGTTTGTGTGTGTGCGTGTATGTTGGTAAGGGACAGTGAGCAGCGTGTGTGTGTAAGTAAAGTATATATGCTCATAAAGGGGCAGTGAGTAACTTTTATATTATGCTGTAGAGTTTTTATGTGTGTGTGAGCATGTAAGTATGGTATATTTGCTATTTATGGGACAGTAAGTGAATTATACACATGCTGTAGAGTTTGTATGTGCATTTGTATATGTACAGCATACAGATGGCTCCAAAATTACTGGCACCCCTGACTGGTAGTGCACAAACAATAATTCAGAAAAATATATTTACAGAGAAACTCAAAATAACAACATGTGAGAAATACTGCACGATACCGATGTTCTAATGGAACCAACCTAAATCATTTTCTGATTTTATTAAAAATCCGTTTCCTCCAAAGCCAGGTTTCACAATTAATGGCACCCTTAAAGATAACTGTAAATAACATCTAATAAAATTAAACCAGGTATTAAATTCCTCTTATTTAAGAGTTGAGATGCCATATTGAGCCATTACATCACATATTATTTCATTTGGGTATAAAAATGAGGTAACACGCATGCAATGTCCCTTTGTCGTCCAGCACCATGAAGAAAACAACAACTGTCAGTTCAAAAGGGGCAGATGGTCATAAACTGGTAATCTGGTAATGGCGACAAGAAGATTCACAAACGATTGAATATGTCACTGAGCACAGACACAGCATTTATTAAAAAATTCCAAAGATATGGAACTGTTGAAAACTCAAGGGTAGAGGACTCTACTGCATTTTGCCCCCCAGGATATTGAGGAGGATGGTGAGAGAAGCAACAATATCCCCAAGACTCACTGTGAAGGAATTGCAGGATTGGGTGGCATCTTGGGGTCACCAGGTTACAAAATGCACCATCAGGCACCACCTCCACAAGCGCAGGCTCTTAGGAAGGGTTGCCAGAAGAAAGCCTTTTCTGAACCGAAGACACAGAAGCAAGTACTTGGAGTTCGTCAAACATCATTTTAATTACGAGTGGAACAAGGCACTTTGTTCTGATGAGACCGAAATTGCACGTTTTGGTCAGATACATCATGTTTAGCGTTGAAACAGAAGCATCTCACACCCACCATGAATTATGATGGTAAGTCAGTCATGTTTTGGGGCTGTTTTAATTCAAAAGGTCCAGGGGCACTGGTTAAGATTAATGGCATAATGAATTCCACCAAGTATCAGAATATTTTGGCTGACAATCTGATTGTCTCCGTCAGAAGGCTGAGACTTGGCCGTAGATGGACTTTCCCACAACACAATGACCCAAAGAATGCCTCAAGATCTACACACAAATGGTACTGCGACAACAAAATCAACGTTCTGCAATGGCCATCTCAGTCGCCAGACCTCAATCCAATTGAAAACCTGTGGGCTGAAGTGACGAGGGCAGTTGATAAATGCAAAACCAAGAAAGTGAAGGATCTTGAAAGGATCTGCTTAGAGGAATGGTCGAACATCCCCCCAATGTGTGCCTTAACCTTATCAAAAATGACAGGAACAGACTCCGAGCCGTTATCCTTGCCAGAGGTGATTGTACTAAGTACTAAATGAAGGGTGCCAAATATTATGAAACCTTGATTTTGTTGAAATTTATTTTTTGTTAAATTATTTTCATGATTTTGGTGATTTCCATCAAAACACTAATTAAGTAAAGTATTTCACACATGCTGGTATATTCCATTTCTCCATAATTAAATAGCTTATATTTTTTGTATTGTTTGTGCATGGGCTGTCAGGAGTGCCAGTAATTTTCAAGCTCACTGTATATGGTTGCTGAGGGACAGTGAGTAAATACGCTGTATACGCTGTAGGGTTCATGAGTGTGCGTGTTTGTAGGTACAGTGTATATGTAGTATACAGTATATACAGTGTGTATATATATATATATATATATATATATATACAATCCCAATTCCGAAATAGTTGGCACAAAGTGTAAATTGTGAATAAAATCAAAATGCAATGACTTTCAGAACACATTAGCCAATATGTTATTTACAATAGAACATAGATAACATTTCAAATGTTGAAACTGAGCCATGTTACATTTTTATCCACAAAATGAACTTATTTCAAATTTTCTGGCTGCAAAAGGTCTCAAAGAAGTTGGGACACAGGCAAAAAAGGGCTGAAAAAGCAATTAATATATAAGAGAATCAGCTGAAAGAACATTTAACAAGTAATTAAGTTAACTGGCATCAGGTGTGTAGTATGATTGGCTATAAAAGAGATGTCTTAGAGAGGCTGAGTCTCTCAGAAGTAAAGATGCCCAGAGGCTCTCCAACCTGTGAAGGCTTGCGTAAAAAAATTGTGGAATACTTTAAAAACAATGTTCCTCAATGTCAAATTGCAAAGGCTTTGAAGGTCTCATCATCGACAGTGACAGAAACTTGTCTCCTCAATGCCCAGACGCCTCCACTCTGTGTTAAAAAGAAGAGGGGATGCTACACCATGGTAAACAGGCCCCTGTCCCAACTTTTTTGAGACCTGTAGCAGCCATCAAATTTGAAATGAGCTCATTTTGTGATAAAATTGTAAAATTTCTCAGTTTCAACATTTGCTATGTTATCTCTGTTCTATTGTGAATAAAATACTGGCTGGTGTGATTTGAAAGTCATTGCATTTTGATTTTATTCACAATTTACACTTTGTCCCAACTATTTCGGAATTGGGGTTTATATATATATATATATATATATATATATATACGATGAAACATATGGGTGTGCTTGTGTGTATAAGTATAGTAGATATATGCTTGGTAGGGGACATAAAGTATATGCATACGCTGTGGAGTTTGTGTGTGTGTGTGTGTGTGTGTGTGTGTGTGTGTAAGTATACAATATATATGTTTGGTAGAGGACTATAACAATACACATACGCTGTACAGTATGTGTGCATGTGTGTTTGGGTGTATCTACGTACAGTATATATGCTTGCTAAGGGACAGGAACATGTACATGTTCTGTTGAGTTTGTGTGTGTGTGTGTGTGTGTGTGTGTGTGTGTGTGTGTGTGTGTGTGTGTGTGTGTGTGTGTGTGTGCGGCGTGTGTGTGTGTGTGTGTGTGTGTGTGCGTGTGTGTGGACATGGTGCTAAACCCCTGGCCCTCTCTGCAGTAGGAGTCCAGTTTCAGGATCACCATGGCGCAGGCATCGCCCCCAGGGCTGTGAGGTAATGAAGTGACAGGTCAGTGCGTAAATACGAGCGGGTCGTCCCAGCCTCGCAAGGAGAGGCTATCGCGTTGCAGCCAAAATGGAAACATCAATATCATTAATCTGCCAGCTTTGGGCCGCAGTGGCTTCCCAGCCACCGTGGCCTGGAGTTAGCCAATGGGGGGGTGAACCAGAGAGGAGGGGCGGGGATTGGAGAAGGGGTCAGAAAAAGGCTACCCAAATACAAGAATACAAAGTTTATAAACTCTAAAAGTAAGCCAGACGAGGGTGAGCTCTGTTATTGTTTGTTGGTGGAGCTCAGCACGGGAGGGGGTTGGGGAAAATTAGCGCCCGACCTCGGGGCTCTCGACTCTGGCTGTTGGAAAAGACTCGTGCGGTATCCAGCTTGGGCTCACAGCTAGGCCGGGGTTTATTGTTTTAGGCTTTCCCCCTACAAGGGTTTTTACTTAGCGAGGGGATTCATGGCACGGGCTCGCTAATGAATGGCTATTCTTCAATTACAAAAACTTAGAGTCCGGGGCCTCCAATTCCCAGATGTCCTTCTGAGACCCAGAGCGCCTCGGAGTCCAGCGGGGAAAGGCAAACTCGGCACCACCGCGTGCTTCTCGCTAATGATGTGGAAGGAAAACACTGCTCGGGAGAAGTCGGGGAAGAAAGAAGGAGAGATAGTGAGAGAGACAGAGAGAGAGAGGAGAAACAAGGGAGCAGGAGAGGATGGAAGGACTCCGTGCCGTCCTTGTATTCTTCATTTATTTTGCATTTGATTACGCCACCAGTCGGATCCTTTTCCTTTTCCCCATCTTTAATGTTATTAGTTCAAATATTTATGCGCGGATATGGCTTGTATAGGTGCCAGTGATTGATGGCTCCCCAAAAACAGGGAGACATGCAAGAATGAATTTTAAGAAAGTAGGGGTCCTTCTATGCCTTAGCGGAGGAGTTTTTCAGATACATAATTTAGATGCCCTCAAGGAAGGCTTTCAAGGCATTTTTGCCTCGGGGCAAGAAAAAATAACTATGACTGTTAAAAGTAAATCATTTTTGCTAATACACAATTAATGGCGGAGAAGAGCGTGGAAGGGGACGAGGGCCGTGGATGGAAACTTCGGTTTAAAGGGAGCAACCTGCCTTGATATGCACATGTTTCCTCTTGGAATCAAATTATGACAGACGTTAATGCAGGGATGAAGCCGGCGAGGTCCTGTCATGCAAATCTCCAGGCGGAAGAAGGGGGGTGTGGGGGTGTGGGTGAAGCTAGGAAGGGATGTGTGGGGGGGGGGGGGGTGGGGGGTGTCTCCAGTCCATTATGTGCATCGAACTGCAACAATGAACCACCTCAATACACATCCCATTCTAGTTGGCATGCCACTCAATTGTGAACCAATTTTTCAACTTCTGTGGGTTTGTTTTTCTCAATGTGCGTGTATGTGTGTGTAAGCGCATATGTGTGTGATGTGTTCATAAGCCTGGCTCTCTACTGTCCCCCCCCCCAGAAAATCATTACATTATGTCAAGCTTGCGATTGTAATTGAATTAATGACACGAGGCTTGGCAGAACACTGGAGCTGAGAACTCAGGAGATAGAGCTATGCTACTATTCCTTCCTTCTCCTCCCCTCCGATCAGAACTGGAGTGGAAGGAGAGCCTTTTACGAGCTCTGCGTTGCCCTAGCAAACCAAAACAAAGGGTCATTAGCCGTCTTTCTTCATTCGGTTTTTTCGTTTTTCTTTTTTTTTTTGAGATTGGCGTGCTTTCTCTGGGATGACCCTACTTTGATTTACGGCTGATTCTAGTGTTGGTTGATACAGCCTAGAATTTATATGGCGGTATATTTCAGATTTAATACTGTAATAATATATTATCATGGAACAGCGTATGGTTTTTCTCCTAATTTTAACAGAGCATGCTTGAAGAGTCAGATTAGACTTAGGTTACTGGACAAGTTGTAAATCAATCAATGAGCCTGTACCAAAGACAATGCAATGGGGACACCTTATTGTCCAGCCCTGTTTTCTGACTGAAATGTTTTCTCAGACACTTTGATATGGACAACATCAAAACTGTATGCTATTTTGACCCTAAATTCATTTTGTGGGACATATAGTGTTTTCGTTAATATATCATTTATACTGATATAAGGTATAAAATTAGCTGATTCTGAACTATCCCCCCTGGCTCTCTCTCTCCTCAGGAGACGGTCTGGACAACAGTGTGGCCTCTCCTGGCACAGGAGATGACGACGACCCCGACAAGGACAAAAAACGACAGAAAAAACGCGGCATCTTCCCCAAAGTCGCCACGAATATCATGAGGGCATGGCTCTTCCAGCACCTCACGGTAAGAGAGCAACTCTGCCTTTGTGATTTCTGGCGCCATTACATACACATACACATGCACACACACACATACGCACACATACCTGCCGCAGACTGGGCTGTATCTGACTTCTGGCTTCCTCATCTGTCACTCACCTGTCACTAGAGCAGATGGCCCCGGTCACCTCATTCCTGCATCCGGTTTAATCCAGTTTATTTAACTGAGGAGAGTACGAGATCAGTGTGAGAACTCATTCAAAGCCTAGCGGCAGCTCTTCTCCTGAAGTCCATAACAGACTTTCATTCCAGTGCTGTTGGCTTGTTTACTTGCCGCTAGCCTCTAGGCCAGCTTGGCTCAAGTGTGTTTTGTAAATGGGACTGCCTGCTAAAGTGTGCTTTATAGAGCCAGAGGACCCCAGAACAATGTATTGGAGAGCAAGGGTTTGTTCTTCAGACCCTTCAGACAGACATCTCCCCTGGTGACTTCATCATGTATTATCAAAAGCAAAGGATTTAATTACTGTGGTCATGCAGCCAGGAATAGTTGTACGTTCATTGACAGTCTCCAGTCTGGAGCCTGGACTAGATGTCCTGTTGTTCTGCAGACAGCGGCAGCAATATCTGTGGTCCAATATGTCCCCTGTGTGTGTGTGTGTGTGTGTGTGTGTGTGTGTGTGTGTGTGCTCGCGAGTACGTGCACGCGCGCGTGTGTGTACGTGCATGTGTTAGCCTGTGTCTGTTAAACTTCAAGGGCTCTTTATTATCTAAAAATAAACAAAGAAGTTTTCTTGAGAAACTTTCAAGCTTGTTGTTGAAGTGGATCAAGCAGCGCTCTTCTTTGTTGTATGCACTTGGAAAATAATTATAAGAACTCTGCATTTCTGGTACATTAGCTTGTTCTGAAGCAGAAAATACTCTTTTTGCTGGGATCACTGAACCGAATGTGCACCTTTAAATTTGTACTATTAATAACTGTATAAATTGAGACCCGTTGCTTATGAAGAGCCAATAATATTCTCCGTCACGGGAGGTTGTGTCCTCGATAGAGAGATCACTCGCCAATGTGTTTGTGCTCCCTTCCCCAGTTCCTCATCAAAACTGCATCTAACGATTACATATTTGGCTCGCCGGGCAAAATATTAAAGTCGGATGAAATATTTACGGGCTTGCAAAGTTTATTGAACACATATTAAATTTGCACTCCGGAAGGGGAAGCTTGTGACGAGATATTTGCTCTCAAAATCGTGCATGTTGCAACCCTGTTTTGTTTGCGTGTCATTGCGTGTGGGCATGCGTGTGTCTGTGCGTGCGACCGTTGATAGTGCAGCGGTATTCCAAGATTGAGGACGAGAGGCCCTGAGCAGAGGATACATGCTAAAGCCCGCGTGCCAGTGGCAATACGAGGGAGACGGAGAGTTTAGACGTGCCTTTTTACCGCCCCGCTGGTGTCAGGACATTATTAGCAGGCTGGGGCGTATTGATTTTAATGAGCAGGTCAGATTTCAAGAGGGACGGGGGTGACGGTTCCTAACCTCGGGGGGAAAGAGAGAGGAGGAGTCAGCGTGTTTCTTGCGTAAGAAGGTCAGGTGCCCACCGCTGTGAAACAGTCTCTCTTTTAGATTCCCTCACTTTTCTGTGTGCTTTATTGATCTTGCCTGATGCATTTGATCCTGTTTGGAGGAGTGAAATGGGTAGGGGTTTGGATTCTTCGGGATTATTTCATGTTAGAGCAGCCCAGGCAAGTTTAGTCAAATGCAGAGAAGCATTTTAATCCACAACAAATGCTTATTTTGTTTGTTACAACAGTCCAGGCAGCTTAGTCGAATGCTGAAATGCATTTGAATTCATAACAAATGCTTATTACATCTATTACCGCAATTCAGGCAATCTTAGTCAAATGCAGAAATAGTTTTAAGTACATAACAAATGCTCATTACATTTATTACCACGGTCTATGCAAGCTTAGTCTAATGAAGAGAAACATTTGAATCCACGACAAATGCTTATTACATCTATCACAGCATTCCAGGCAAACTTAGTTGAATGCAGAGAAGCATTTGAATCCATGACATATGTTTATTGCATTCATTACAGCAATCCAGGCTAGTTTAGTTGAATGCAGAGAAGCATTTGAATCCATGACATATGTTTATTGCATTCATTACAGCAATCCAGGCTTGCTTAGTTGAATGCAGAGATGCATTTGAATCCATAACAAGTGCTATTTGAACCCAGGTCTGGTGGCCAGTTTTGCCCAAAGCTGTTCCAGCAAAAGAAGGCTGCCGGAATAATGAGGGCCCAGCGAATGCGGACTAATTGAAAGGGCTGTAAATCCATCACATATTGGTTGGGGATAATCAGGAGTGTTTAATCACTTTTATCTATTCAGGAGCACTGAAGCTGCAACAGCAAAGCTCCAGACCTTGCCACACCGCTTATTGCTCTCGTCATTATCAAAATTACTCCACAGCTGTTCTGCGCTACATCACCTCTGCTGGAGATTTTCGCAAAACCTGTAAAAGCGCTTTTAATTTCGGGAGAGCTCACCGAGCGCGCTGGAGAGAGGTTTTTTTTAAGTCTTCTTTTATTTTATCTTCTTTCTCCTGCCACAGGTCTTTTTTCGCGGGGCTGGTCGGTTGGGTTTGGTGTATGAGTAGTTTGGAAAGGTGGCGAAAAGAGGGCGGGGGAATCCATTTTGGAGGCCTGTGTGAAGCCACCTACCACAGTGTTTTTTTACTCTCCTCTGCTACTCAATCTACTCCGCTCATTCTGAGGAGAACTTTCTTGCTTTATTGAGATATCATTAGGCGTCTTCCCTAAAGACTGAAGGAACGCCCAATACAGCTCTCTCTCTCTCTCTCTCTCTCTCTCTCTCACACGCACACACACACCATTTCAGAGCTCACCACTAAAAAGAGTGTACAAGAATGAATCAGACACCGCTTTTGCAGCCTTTCCGCCTATTTTCTATAGAATTGTTTTAAAATTGGACTGAAAGAGAGAGACCGAGGAGAGAGGAAGAGAGAGAGGGACAGAGAGAGAGAGAGGGAGCCAGAGAAAGCCCATAGATTTTGTCCAGGAGCAGTTTTTCCGTTTTTTTTTTTCATTCATGGAAATACAGCCTTCAGGACCCCCTCTCCCCTCACTCTTTTATTGCTTCTCCAGCTTTTAGATGTTTTCTCAAATCTTTATTTGTCCCTTTTGTGAAAAGCTCAGTCCACTCTTGTACCGGTGGTAATCCCTCTCTTTTAACCTACCTTTATATTTTCGAGAAAAAAGGGGCTAATTGAATTATCCCCCTCCCTGACCCCCCCTTTCCCAAAAAGGTCCCGCCCCCCCACACACCCATTCCCTTTTATTTTAATTTGTTAAGCAAATGCATTTTCCGTTTTTCAGGATGCATTTGTGCAAAAGGGGGGAATCGGTGGGGACTTTGGCCCTTGAATGGCCCATTGCGGCATTGGGGGCATTCACGCATTCATTAACTGTGGTGGGGAATGAAAGGAACGGGGCCGTATTTTTGTGGAACGCCCCCCCCTCCCCAGCCAGCGTGGCGCAACTTTTTCCGCGAGCCACGGGGGGCTCCCCTACATATGTTCTCAACCTCGCGCCATTGTCACCTATTCTGGAAGGCTCAAAAGAGCCCCCACCTAAAACAACAGCGGCCAACAGTAACAATTGTTAGCTTTTGGATTCAGTATAACAAAATGGAGAGCCCTCCCCTATCCTTGAGATCCGCGGTGCACCGTTACCCTGCACTTTCATGCGAGAAATCTCACCGCGGGCCGCGAGAAGACGGTTGAGCTGGTGTTGTGTTTTCGTCTTATTTATTTTTAAAGAAGTACTTACAAAAATACTTCTGTACAACACAAACGTCGAGACTTGGCATCCACTTTTAATGTCTCCTTTAGAACGCGCAAACCATTCCACACTTCGGCTGGCAAAAGATGGAACCAGTGGGCCCTTGAGATTGCTGTCTTGTTTCCTTGTCTTCCTGGGCACCGTCCAATAAAAGGAGGATGAAGAAAAATACTGGGAAATCCAAGATTGTTGGTATAAGCTTTTCAATACTACGGGGAGATTATGTTATCAGAAAGGTAAACTTCTCTGTTAGGGCAAATTTTGCGCCGCACTTCAAAGACGTGGCTGAGAGAGTTCGCGAGAGAGGGAGAGAGAGAGAGGGAGAGAGAGCAAAAAGGAGCGAGATGGTGGTAGGGGGAAGTCTCCTTCGCTGAGCTGCGTTTGTTCAGCCTGGCGGAGGTGATCGCCCTGGTGTTTCATGTAGACGAGCCCCCAGTCCTCTCAATTAGCCTTTCGGTGCCCCGTCTTCCCTCCTCCAGAGCCCCCCGACTGCCCCGTAAAGACAAGGGTCGGAGCTCCAATGAAAACAGGAAGCACTCAGATACAAAGATAACCACTCAGGGCAGGCCTATCTTTTCACCGATGTTAAACCTCAAACATCAGCAAAAATAAATAGGGATCTTTGTCTTGCGGTTTGGAGGCCTGGTCCTCTTTATTTTTTTCCCGGGTGAGTTTAAAATGCGCCAGGCGACTGTAGGTGGGAGGGCGGATGTTTTTGGAGGTTTGAGCGTCTGGTTTTTTTGCAGCAGACCTGATGTTGGTCGGGTTGCTTTGGGAAGAGTTGCTAAGCTGCTAAACCAGGTGGAGTGCTCCCATGGGAAAAGGGAGCAGGGGAGTACTTACATGGATGCTTTAAAAAATAACAATAATTGTAAAAATGACATTGTCAATGATAGAAAGACTAAGTTGGATGCAAAATCCATGTTAAAATCAACGGCAAACAGCAAAGAAATGTTGTCCTGATACACAGCAAAAAATTTTTAAAAAGTCAACTTCAGCTAATATTTTTATCTAAATACCTAGTTTCCATCACTTTTTTATTCACCAAGACAAAAAAAAAATCTGATTTATGTCAAGATTTGTCAATGTGGTTGGAAGATTTCACTGGACAAGCATACAGTAACTTAGAAAAGCTAATATCTTCTACTTGAGAGATTACCAAGACATAATAAGACAAACAGTAGCTGAGATGGGCATTTGAGCACACTAGAACTATCTTTACTTCAGTTCATGCTCCAGACTTGGGAGAAGTCTGAGTGTTACAGAGTTATATGGATAACTTAAGAATCCTGCTTTGTGGAGTGGGCAGCTGAAACGAAAGCCCTGATATTATTTACAGTGTCACCTCTCTTAATGCTAAGGGTAATGACAGTAATGATGTGTGGGCACCCTGTGATACAAAACAAGCAAATGGCACCACAAACATCATTAGCAGGCCGCGGCAAGAGCGATGGAAGGCTAGCGGTCACTGTTCCCGGTGGAACATTAGTCTCCATGGTGATGGGAAGTCATCTTCAGGTCGGCCTGGGATCCTCTGTCCTTGGGAAGGGGGAAAAAAAATCAGAACAAAAAAAAGCACAGCAGGTCACCCCCTAACATGGGCACCACTGGCTGTCCCTGGTAACGGATGTTTGTCTTCAGCGAAAAACAAGTGCGGTGCTCCCAAAAGAGGCCTGTGTTTGAGTAGACTAAACATTTACCCTGTTCTGTCCTGGCCTGCTTGTGTCTTCCTAATCCATGTGTATTGTTCCATCAGTGCCATTAAGACGGTGCGGCACATCTGCTATCGGTTTGCGCGCGGCCACGCACAGCGCCCCCGCTCTCTTTCATGCGTGCCTGTTTCGTGTGTGCTTTTCATTTCTCTCGTTTCTTCCGAATATTTTTTCACTCTGTCTGCTGGAGAGCTTGCTAGCCAGCTAGTTAGCTGACCTTGTGTTGCTTGCGAGTTCTCTTGCGTGCATATGGTGCATTTGGGTGTTTGTGTGCGGCGCTTTTATTCTCTCTTCAGTGGGGGTTATTTTGTGTTTTTCGCCAGGATGGAGGTTTGTGGGTGAGTGGGCGGGTCAGCAGGGTTCAGGGAGTGGGGCCGTCTCGCTCGTCTGTCATGAGCTCATTTCACCTCCTCAGTCACCCATAGCAACCTGGGGGCGAAAGTGCAGTTCGCGGCCATGTGTGGGCATGCATATGTGCCTGTGGGTTCAGGTGGGCAGGGTTCCATACTTTCAGAAGTAGCAAACTCTCAGGTAATTACTGGGGGGTTTGGTATGGAAGGAGAGCTTTTTTGTGAGAGACCTCATGGCGCAAGTGCGTGCCCCCTAACAACCTCGCCACAGGGACAAAAGTCATCTCTGACTGCCATCTGTTCTGCCTCTCTCTTCTATCCCTTTTCCCTAAGAATCAGTAGAGCCACAGACCATCTCATTGGCTGGCCACTTATGCCAGAGATCGTCTCATTGGCTGGACACTCTTGCCAGAGACTGTCCAATTCGTTAGGCACTCATGAACCCACTGCTTTCGTCTCTATTCCCAGAATCAAGTTGCAAATTTGCCTGCCTTTGTAAATCATAATCGCTAGTATTTGCCACAGTAGGCCATGCTACACAATAAATTTGCATATGTGGTACTAATATTAGTGACGTGGCTGAACTGGCTCCCCT
Organism: Gymnothorax javanicus; assembly: GCA_029692085.1. Classification (NCBI taxonomy): domain Eukaryota; kingdom Metazoa; phylum Chordata; class Actinopteri; order Anguilliformes; family Muraenidae; genus Gymnothorax; species Gymnothorax javanicus. The sequence continues at coordinate 74,152,022 of CM056193.1, read as the reverse complement.
GCTCTAAATGGGAGAGTCCTTTTTCTGGAGAAAGAGAAAGTTTAGAAGCCCGTATCCAGTAACTCCCCCTTTCTTGTCGGCTGTATAATTATACGACAAGCCACGTTGCCTCTCTTTTCATGTCAAATCCTTTACAGTTCCCGCTAATTCTCTTCCCTGTGTGGCTTGGTGAAGAAGTGATTGACAGAGCCTTGTTTACAAAACGCAGACCCCGCGTCTGAAACAGTCCCAAAGGTTTATTACAGAATTAGAGCGTATCAGCGGTGAATTATTTCACGCTCAACGTCGGCGCTTTTCTCTTTGTTTCTTAATCCCAATCTGTCATAATTATGCTTCAAAGGGTGTGAGCGATAGAAATTAGGTGCCACTTGCTTCAAACAATTGTAAGTGTAGGTGGCAAATGGGCTGGCATGGCAGTTCCTTTGGCAATTCTGACTATTTTTTATGTCAAAATTTAGGTCAATATAAAAAAAAAAATTGCACAAATTTGATTCTTTATTTTTCTATCTTCCTCTTAAAAGTGTGTGTGTGTGTGTGTGTGTGTGTGTGTGTAAGTGTGTGAGATCGTGTGTGTGTATGTGTGTTTGAGATTGTGTGTGTGCATCTTTGTGTGTGTTTGTGTGTGTGTGTGTCCAGTTCTGATGTACGTTTTAAATGGTGAGTATCCAGTGCTGTTTATTTTATTGCAGAAGGGACACAATCCAGTCCCAAAGCTGAGACACACTCACCTTTTTAACTCTTTAACAAACTAAAAGAACAGAGTTGTGGATGGCTCTCTGGGAGTTCTGCCCTCTCCTGTACCCTCCTGCCTCATGTCCTGTCTACTGTCTGGCCTTATGAGCGGCTTATTTTGCAGCTGTTCTCCACACCCCCCTCCGCTCCATAGTTTGCCTGTACCCCGTGTGCACTTTTTAACACTTTCAACGAGGTCGTAAAAATCACTGCGTTCTGACAGGATGTTTACAACCCGTTTTGACACATTTAGAGGGCAATTACTCCAAACCCAGAACTCTGGTGTGATTGCATCACTGCTGATATACAATTAACAAGGTCCTCCTCTCTCCAAATAAAAGCCACAGTGAAAATATGAAGAGTTTGCTTCCAAAATGCAATATGCCCATTTTACTAATTTTGAGTGAATCAGCTTTTTCTATGTTGGCACCTACTGCATTTTATAGAAAAATATAAACCTTGACCATGAAAAAATACACCTTATAATATGATTTTCTTTAAAAAAAAAAACAGATTTTTGCAACATATGTAAGAAGCACAGGGCTATGGCTCTATGGTATTATCTCAATTTTTGTAATTTTGGCACTTATTGCATTATGGAAAAAAGCTCTCTAAATTTGTAAGTTTAGATTACGCTTTGTCATTTGTGCTGCAACATTTGTCCTGGACGCCACTAGTATGGTCCCTATTGTCCCAATCCTCGACCTGGCGAGAGTGAAAAACCGAGAGTGAGTGTAAGGCCGATGGCCTTTGGGGGTCAGTTTTGTTAGTAGTAGTGGCAGAGCATTATGAACTAAAGAAAAAGCTCAGCCCTGTGGGTCCGGCAGTAGTAACCAGATCTCTTTTGACCTGCAATAAATGCAAACAGAGAGAGGGCCTTTAATGGGCTCAGCAGTCTGTTTCACAGAGCAGGATTTACTGAGTTAGCTGGATAACTGCACCTAGATAAACCCAGAACTGGTCCCAATCTGGAGCAAGAACTGAGGCAAAAACAGCCACACCAGGTTTTACTGGTCACAGTAATCCAGTTAACTCACTGATACGGCATTGTGGAACAGGCTTCAGGTTTATAATCTGGAAGGAGTGCTGAATACTCCTTTAAGTCCACACACAACTCACCTCCTCTCATGTATAACCAGGTCCCTTCTTCTGCAGTAATCATATTGATCCCTTTACTCAGAATTGACTTGACTTCCTACCCAGAGTGATGAAACAGACAGGCAAAGAAGTAGAGGATGAGCGCAGTCATGGAGAAGTAGGGGGCCAGCTGAGGGGGTTTTGGCAGTTTATTGGCTTTGGGTGTGGTTACCTTTTCCCGGCCAAACTTTCATTTTGGGTAGTGTTTAAAATCCTCCCAGAGAGGGGGGTGTTCAGTCTTGCTGAGGGTGCAGATTTAGATTTGATTCCAACTCAAAGAAACTTGATTTGACTAGTCAAGTGATTGTAGTCTTCAGTGGAGACCTTGATATACAGAACAAGGCGTGTTAGCGCCGCGCTAAGGCAAAACTATCACCTGCGCTAGCCCTTGCAAGACAAGACAGGACACCCCTGCTCTCAGCAGAAGGATTCCCCACTACTTCCTCTAAGATCCCCCCCCTCCCCAAAGTCAGCCAGAGGGAAGAGACCCCACCAGGCCAACGAGTCGCCCCCCTCACAACCCTTAATCAGGGGAGTGTATCGCGCGGTGACGCGGGATCTGAGACCGTCCCGTTGAGATGCCGTTGTGTGCTGCAGGCTTACAAACAACCCCAGACCCTTTGATATTCATCTCACACCGGGAGAGGGGGAAACGCTGGAAAAAAAGGGGGCGCAGGAGCAAAATGGGGAAGTCCAAACGAGCGGAGGGGGGGCGGGTGGTGGGGGAGAGCAGAAATCAAAAACAGACCCACTTTCTCTCCTCCCTTTGTTACAGGGGTTTCCGTGCGCACTCGCCCCTGCAGTTTTACGCCGCGATTTTCATCGTTCTTGTTACTCCTTTTACACCCTTTTGCTTTTCTCCGCTAGTGTTACCTTCCACTGTCCCACCACTCCAGCTCCTGTCTGTGGGGTCCGTGTAACCTGAGGCCATGTTCCCCTCTCAGCTGCCTGCAGTCCTGCCCTGTCGTCCTCTGCCGCTTCTTACTGAGTCTCTCCCAAGTGCACAAAAAGTCTGTCTCGTTCACTGATTGTAACCGTGTGTGTGTGTATGTGTGTGTACTAAAATACAAACAGGGTCGCCCAATTTGTTGTGGTTTCCTGTCCGCCGCTTCCCTCGAGCGAGGCACCGAGCGAGTCCTCCTCCAGTGGGAGAGCCTTGGAGGTCACGTGACCCTCCCTTTCAGCACACACACATACACACAAACACACGCTCGCACACGCCGCTTACTGAAGTCAGTTAGCCTGCAAGATGTCCGGCTCCGATCTTCCTGACGAGCATTGAGCATGCGCAAAGGAAAAAAGGCCGCACAGATCGACGCGTGTGAGCCGTGCTTCCGGAAGGGCCCTGGCGGAAGAAGATGAAGAAGAAGAAGAAGAAAGTGAGGAAATTAGGAAAGTGAATCCAGATCTTAAAAATAAGCAGAACCCGTCCGCAGATGTGTCTCTGTGTGAATATTGATTGGTGAGCTCTGGTGCTGCTCTCCCAAGGGCCGCCGCTTTATACAAAAAGCCCTTCTCTCTTAACTTTGCAAACCCCGCGCGTACAGTTATTCAAATGGAACATAAGGTTTCCCACTGACCCTAATACAACCCTCTTCTCTCTCTCTCTCTCTCTCTCTCTCTCTCTCTCCTTCCTCTTCTGACTCCTCTTCCTCGTCGTCTCCAGGATCACAAGAAGCGCCTAAGAACGGGGGGGGTTAGGGGGGTAGATAACATAAACCCTGTAAATATGCACACTTTTTTGAACCCCCCCATGAATAATGTTCATTATTTAAACCAGCGGCAATTACAAGTTCAAAGGGGTTTAGGGGGCCAGCGACTGGCGTAATCACTGCCAAATTAAGCAGGGCCCATTCGTCACAGCAGAGCACGCTCAGTGTAGTGAATCATGCGCGCGGTGACAGCCGCTGATTTCCATAAAGACACAAATCTGAGGCCCTGGGGGCTGAGCCGCACTCCATTCCCCAGAATCCTCTTAGGCACGCTGTTTTATTTCCTGCTGGTTAAACTTTGGCATGGCTAATACCTGTGATCATCATCTTATTGGTGTGTCGTTCTCTTCTTTTACATTTCTGTTTCGCGATGATCATCCGCCCACCTAACATTAAAAACTCCCACCCACTGCATACTCACATGCTTGAATACACACACACTTACACACAAGCAATCAAAAATATACACACACATGCACAAATACTATATGCACATGTACAGACACTCTCACGTACTGTGTACACATCCTCAAACAAACTTTCATGCAATCGCATACTGTATCCACGCACACCCACAAATGCGCGCACGCACACACACACACATACACACACGCACACTCACACACTCATATACATTTCCTGTGTGTTTTGTAGTTGAGGAGTATGCGTTCTCCCCCGGAGTTGAAGGCGTATCTGTGTTACGTTCGGGGACTGTCACAATGCTTAATCCTGTCCTCAAGTGGCTGATCAGCACATGAAATAAAGGGATCATGGAGCCCTGGCTTAGCTTCAGTTACAGCGATCCCTGGCCAAGGGTCACTTCTCTACAAAAACAGGAGTCCCTACCTGTCTGTCTCCTTTCTCTGTCTCTGTCACTCTCTCTCTCTCTATTCTCTTACTCTCTGCTCATATACATCTCTCTGTATTTTTCCATGGTCATCCATTACCATTTTAAAATAAAAGCTTGTATATTATGTGGGTCCTTTGAGTCTCTAGACTCAAGGTGGTCACATGGCTGCATGTCTCTGATGAATATTGCTAAGCCTGTCTGGGCTAGCCTGAGCCCGCTCTATGCTAAAAGCTACATCATCTGTCTCCTCTGTTCCCTTGTGGTTTAAGTACGAGTGCGCTCGTTTTTCATTCAGAATAAAGCACGCTAAGAAATGAGTCTTATCTATTTCATCAAGTGACCCATCCAGGCTGATACTTGCAGTCTCTTGGTACCAGAGTTTGCTCGTGCAAGAGGGCATCCCCAGGAGATGAATAGTCTACTGTTCCTTTTTCATTGATTGTCCCTTATGATTTTTTTTTTTTTCTTTTATTCTGCTCAGATATTAAAAAATAATGAAGCCTACCGATAGAGGAGGCCGAGTTTTCACTAATATTTTTTTTAGTTATTTGGACTCAAATAGAGAGGGGACTTTTTGGAGCAGTTTGAGTAGTATTAAGTAAATAAATACAGGGAGTGCCGTCAAATGAGTGGCAGAAACTGATGTGCGTTGAAAGTTTTTTTAAAAAAAAAGCTTCTGACAGAGGGGACCAGCCGTACAGATGTTAGCAATTCCACGACATGGCATTCCGAACATCAGTGTTGTAATTGCTGCAATAGAGCTCGTAACTATTGACAGTAATGGAATGACCAAAAACGTTTTGAAGCACCTGGTATTAGAATGAGCCGCAGCTTGGCTTCAAGATGTCCATTTCTGGTTTTCGCGAATTAATACCTCCCCCCCTATTCCTCGTCTTTCCCACTGTCCTTCTCCATGCTGGGCCGGTCTGGCCTCCGTTGCATTGATAGAGAGCATTACGTGGACTCGTATTAGAATGGCGCCTTGGGCTTTTCTGTAGAAAAGAGAGTTTAAAGTTTGTTGTAATTGCGTTCAGCTCCGTCGTGGCCCGGCCGAAAGGGGCGGGTGCAGTGGGGGAAAATTACTTCCTGAGACATTACCATCAATCACCGCAAAGGTCAAGCCCTCCAGTCCTGGCCATCACGAGGGGGCAGGGGTAAATAATAAAGGAAAATAATGTTTTGCATGGAGTGCAGACGTGTACTGATGCACAGATGTGGAGTTAAAGTCATTTGTGTGCGTGTGTGAGTGTGTGTGTGTGTGTTTGTGTCCCAGGTTTCAGTGAATCTTCTTCTGTTTGAAGATTTCCCAATAAGAGCTTGGGCTAAGAGTTCAGGAACCAGAGAGAGCTTTAACCAAAGTGCTCTTTGTTGTCTCTCTGGGACATATGGAAGACCTTCCGCATTACCGGAACATTCTCTCTCCACGGGCTCTCCTTGAAGACAGGGCCTGGCCCTTCTGGTCAAAGTCCACCCTCCTCACAGCTCGATTGAATCATTCATTATTCCCACGTGAGCAAAGAGTCGGGCGAAAATAGCGGCTGTCCTTTGCAGTGTCTGCCAGGCCTCGTTTACCGCTATGCAAGCAGGAGGGCCTTCGGTTACAGCGGCCGGTGCTTGTGTTACATTCCCGAGACGAGAGAGCTCGGTGAGCTGTTGAAATGAACACAGGGTCTTGTCAGCAGGCCTGGAGCGTAGCTCCTATCAGCCCTGAAAGGTTAATGACTACCTGCCCCCCTCCCCCCCACTCTTTGGGCCTGTTTCAGTCTGCTGCTCCCCTCTCTTTAATAACACCCGTGTGGTGTGCGTGTCACAGATTTTGCTGTGTCCCCCTAAGGATCCCGCTCCACCCCCTGTACCCTAAAACTGGACACTGTGCTCAGTGTGCTAGCACCAGCTTCACTAAAGCAGCTGATAAGCTGTGAGGCTGAAGCAGTAATGAACACGTGAGATAAGAATTAACGCCAAAAAACTTCATTAACTTCCCCTTAATGGAAAAAGGTATATAAATTAGCATTAATTAAAAGACTGTTGCGATAAAAACGTCCTGGGTATGATGGTTTAATGTGCTCTGGAGAGTGATTGTGGATGAGGCATCAGCGGGTTAGAGCCACAGCGGTGTATGGATTGAGGTGATTTTTTTTTTCCCGTACGATGCCCTACCTCTCGCTATCCAGCTATTTGCCCAATTCTCAGGAACAGACATGCAGACTAGGCCAGCTGTGCTAGAGGTGCTTGGCATAACATTTAGCATCTTATTTAGAAAAGAAAGGGACTGGGACTGAACGGTTGGCCATGTTTTTTTTTTGCCTCTCCTTCCACTAGGTGCGCTAGCTGTGGGAGTTAGCTGACGGGTCATTTTTCCCTTGGGTTTCTTTAGGTCTGTTACCACTTCCTGCTTACCCTAGTGAGCAGACAAACCCAGCAGCATGCCGGGAGCCAACGGCATGGCAAGGGCTGATAGGTCAAAGGTCAGCCAGGGCCCTGAGGTTCCTTGCTGAGAGCCAAGAAGAGGCCAGAGGGAGAGAAGGAGAATAGAATGCACATTATGGTTAGCCTGTAGTGTCATGTCCACCTCCCTTCCCCAACCTTTACAATTTTACACTTTGTAAAGGCATTTTAACTCTCCTTGTTACCTGCTGGTGCTTGGGCTGCTTGTCAGTTTGTGGCTATATACTGCCAGGGCTGACAGGAGATATTCCTGGCTTGTAGGTTGTATGACGTGGAATTTCTTTGAAGATTTGAGTTTGAGAAGGCCAGAAACACAAGATGTGTGCTGTTCCAAGTAGGGACTTCACAGGTGTAACTGCCACTTGACGTTTAGATCCCGAGATTTTAACCTAACTCTGTCATTCACCGATTTGCAATAAATGAACATTTTAATTATCAGATTTAAAAAATTTTTTTTTTTCTACTATTGAGCTGTAAAGAGCTGTAAAGGGCGTCCTTTTGTAGGTTGGACAGCTTCCATCCGGCCGAGTTTGGTCCTGTTCAGAAATGGCTAAATAGGTGACACGGTTGACTTCAACACTTTTAGTGTCATTAGCGACTAGCCGCTGACCCGTGCAGCTGTGGGAGGGCATGTGTGCTCTCCTTAATAGTGTCTGTTGCTAGGCTGGTTGTTTAGCTTTCATTTTGACATTAAAAATTGACATTACAGAATTGACAAAATAGCCTTGACATTACAAAAAAAGGCCTCTGGGGTTTTTGAGCGTTAAGGCAGCTGTTTATTTTTTTTGTACCCTGTAACAGACTATTATTCCTCAAGATGCTTGTTGTTGCTACTGGTCTACAGCTAATACAGTTTTAAGAGATAATAGAGGATTGTTTTTTAAATACGGTCCTTTAAGTGCTGTTGAAAAACTAAAGCGGTCAAGTGGCACTCCTGACAACGACCGGTGTCGTGAACAAATAAATGGGCTTTTTGTTCCCCAGTTTAACCTGAAGGAATGCTCGACATCTTTCCGCCTTTTTTCCGCGCGAGTTTCTTTAACACGAGCCGAATGGGAAGCGGCGGTTCGGGAATGCCCTCGCCGCTCACGTCGGTTGCTAAAGCCCTTTTTTAGCCCGGGCCTTTTGAAGAGGCGGTGTTAAAAAAAAAAGCACGGCGCTGTTTCCACATTAGCTGACCTGTTGTTCTTGGCTTTTATGAGTTGTTTCTCCATGGAGCCGGGAGAGATTCCTGTCCGACCTGATCCGCTGGCATGTAATAACTCGATCCGTTTCATGCAGACAAAATATATTAAAAGTACGGCGGAGGGGATGCTGCCTACGCCCCAGGGAGAGGGGTGGGTGGGTGGGGGGAGGAGATAATGTGCTGGAATTGTTCAGAGGTAGTTAGATGCCTAATGGTCTAATGTGTGTGTTGCCGTACGAGGGCCGGGATCTGCTGCTCGTGGATTCTGCCCAGACTTATCGACTCATTCCGGGCGAAGAATAGAATCGCCGGCGTTCGGCGGCTCAGATTCCTGTTTCCACGTGTGTCAAAGAGGATGATAGAGAGAAAGAGAATGAGAGAGACAGAGAGAGTGTGTGTGTTTGTACACGTTTGGTGTGTAGTTCTCAACTCTCATGAGAGTTCTAAAATTTGTTACAGACAGAGGGCCATTTGCATAGTTGAGCTTGAGGTTTTGACAAGTTTCCTGACCATGGCTATTGTCACCATCACAGGTCCACTATGCACTCATGCTGTAAGCTCTGTTACAGGCCCAGAGACACCCAGCCTTAATCGACTCTTCCTCTCCCCTCTGGTTTCTTGCTCAAGCCACTTCGGACTTTCACTGCTTTACAATGTCTGCGCAGGCATTTAGCTGACTGTTGCTGCTTATTCAGAAGTCAGGCTATTTTATGAGCTGGAGTATGTTCTCGATGGTTTTATGATAGGTGGTTGGGGCGAGGGAAGAGGTATGGAATCAGGAGACTGGGGAAGGTGACCCCCTGTTTGTTTGTTTGTCGTGTTCTTGGTTCCAAGTGCCTGGAGCTGGGCTTATTCCTCTTCTCCAAGGTTGTTGCCACTCTATGAACAGAAGGTCCACCCAAGTCAAATGTAGCAAACCTCTTTCGAAGAGCCGAATTTGGTGTATAATTAGACTGGGGAACACCAGTAGTTGGGCAAATTAATGTAACCCATGAAAAAAAAAAAAAGAATTAACAAGAATTTGAGGGAAGATTAAGAATTACTTGCCTTCACCCCTGTCCAAGTTTGGTTGGTCATCTGTTTGTCTTTTCTGTTGGGGTCTTCCAGTGGCAGCCATTATTAGTGGCACTACCAGTAGAGCAGTGGTTTTAACAGCGACCGGTTGCTCTTGGCGATAGGTTGCACTACGCAGCAGAAAAAATCATGCTGGAATCCAGGTGAAGACACCTGAATGCTGAAGTCAGGCACAATGATAGGAATGCTTTGTGCTAACAATAATATTCCTGTGAGCTTGCTGGTAGCGCGCAGTACTGCAGGTTTTCGGTCTCTGACACTGTATGAGAAGAGACCTAGTCCTAAAGCAAAAAGCAAAATTGGTGTCGCTGTTCGACTATTTACTGACTTAACTGTACTTGCGGTTATAAAGCTGTCAGGTTAGCTACCTGTCAGTAAAACGAAATACACATTTGAGCAAGGCCGTGTTCCAATCCTAGAGATCCCAGTTAAACTTAACATCCGACATGTTTTTTTTTTTTAAACGAAGAGTCCAAAAATAGAAAACTGTCTTTTTCCGTGCTTATTGTGCTCAACGTGGGGCGGACAGCCAGCAGACCCTGCGGACGAGCACGGCCGAGCCCCCACTCAGCAGACGAAGGTATCGAATTCTCTCCCCCTCAAAGCGGCTAGCCGCCCGCTACCGTGGCAGAGGAACAGAAAGGCTTGAACTTGATCTGAAGATTAAAACGGCTTCATCTTCGTGGCCATGGGCGATGTCTACACCCACCCTGGCCCGGAAGAGCGGGTGGGGGGGGAGCTTTTGTCTCAGCGAGACGAAGCGCTACCCCCATTGCGCCTCTACAGAGGACTGGGGACTTTTTCTGATCCCGCTGGGAATGGGTGGCTCCTGGGTCTCCATCTCTGGCAAAGTGTGGGCTCAGATGACCTGATCTAATATCACTGTCCCTCCACTGTCAGTAACTCGGGGAGACTCTGTCTGTCACGCCGAATGCCAGAATAGGAGTTGGCTGCTCATAGTTGTAAAAAAAACAGCGGCCTTTAGCTGGGTCTACGTTAGCCGTTAGCTAGCTGCCACGAGTGGATCGCACATTTTGATCAAATAAATACTTGAAGACATGGATTTGAAGGAGAAATGCAGGCGAGCGCATGGCGATGTCGCCAACGCAATCTGATGTGAGCTTTTTCAACGTGAAGTTGCTTGGGCCGCATCCCTTAATCCACCGTTGCCTGCGTTTAAATTCTTCCGCTCCCGGCGGTTTGCTTCCTGGCCAGGGATCCAGGCGTGAATGCGCCGTGTCTAATTCAGCCATGTTTCTCATGTTCTTGCACACGGTAATTGGCTCTCCATTATGTACCGTTAGGGTAGCATTAATTTAGCGCTTCTCTCCCGGAGACAGTGGAGTTTTGGGGGGGGCACTGTACTGCTGGCTGTGTTAGTTTGGGTGGCCTCTTCTCGACTGCCGAAAAAGAAGCCCCTTCAAAGGGGCGCCACTCTGTCGCCTGACCACTGCGGTCCTGTAAAAATAAAAATATGGCTGTCAGCAGCAGTGCGAGTCCACCGCTGTCCCAGCATGCATTGCAGAGTTAGGGTTTACAGTCAGATGATGGACTGGGGACTGTATGTGTAATATCCTGGAAAAATAAATCAGCTCCCCATTCCATTGGCTGTCCACTTCTGGGTCTTTCACGATTGTGGTTGCTTCTCCTGCATGTGTGTGTGTTAGAGTGTGTGTGTGTGCTTGGCATGGGGAATGGATATGGAGGACAGGGAGTGAGGAGGGTGCAGGGTGGGGGTGGTGGATATGATTGCTTTTTAGCCTCATAGATGTTTACTGTTATGAGCTATGTTCATGGCCGTCCTCCCAGGGCCCCCAGTCCCTCCCCCTTTTCCTAGGCAACAGTTTGCTTGGCAGGCGAATTGATAGCCAGAGTTGGTCTAGAACCTTGCACTATCTCAGCGAACATAAATTAATGGTGTAAAGCAAGCAAGCGACTGGACTGGAGCCAGGAGCGAGCAGGAGTGGAGTGTAGCCAGCTATTGTTAGGGTGTGGGGGGAGTGGGGGTTGGGGTGTGGGGGGAGTCGGGGTTGGGGTGGGGTGCTCCGCTGAATTCGGCGAGGGAGCCCCTGTTCACAAGAGCGGTGCATGGCTGGCGGGGGCTGGAGTGGGCCCTTTGAAGTGCTTGAAATGATAACTGTTTTATTTCTGAGGATGCAAGCGCGAGGGCCCGGTCTGCGGCTCGCTGCTGTAATTGTTGCTCTGTAGTCTGTCAGAACCCAGAGAGAGGCAAGGCTCTGAGCTAAGCTATTCACGGTATTCACTTCGGCTGCTGCGCGGTCTGTATGTGTGTGTGTGCGTGTTGTGCAAGTGCGTCTCTGCCTGTGACTGTGAATGTGTGTGTAAATGTGTGCGCATTTTTGTTTTTAATGTTTGTGTGTCTGTGAGGGAGGGGTGTGGGGGGTGGAGGAAGAGAGAATTTGCTCGCAAATATATGTGTGTATTTGTCGGAATGTGTGAGTCTGTATGTTTGTTTGTGTGTACCGCAGGTGTGTAAATATTTTTGTGTATGTTTCTGTGTTTGTGCATTTATGCTTATATGTATGCAAGTATGTATGAATGCATTTAAGTTTGTGTGTGTGTGATATATGCATGTGTGCGTATGTATGAGCGTTTGCGTATGTAAGTAAGCGTGGATGAATGCATGTACGTCTGTGCGTGTGTGACATATGCATGTGTTGTGTAAGTTTGTTTGAGTTCTGTGCTGGAGAGCGGTCTAAGGCAGTTGGACCGGGCGAGTGAGTCATATAGCATTCCTGCCTGTTTCTCCCTTGTCACAGGAAGCAACGAGAGACCAGGCCTTGGAAAATAAAACAAACACAAAACAGAACCCCCCCCAAAAAAAAAAAAAAACACACACACACACAAAGAGAAAGAGAGGGAGAGAGAGAAAAAATGCGAAGGAGAGTACCGAAGTAAGGGGACATTACTAAGGCCAGGACATACTTTTTTCCACTGGATCAAATATTTGTGCACGTAATGCTCTCAGAGTCAATTTTTCAGAGCACTTCCCATAATAGTCTGTTTCCTGTGCGTATCATGTTTTGCCCATTGGTAATAATTGATTCAGCTCGGAGAGGCACATATTACAGTACATATCAAAATTAAAGCTGATATCTCATTTATTCCATGTATAATTTATTATATATTGTTAATCATTCTGTTGCTTAACTTGGCAAACACTTTATAAAAATTCCAGTTTTCAAGTATCAAGTTTATTTTCTTATTTTCTTATCATTTTCGTTGAAGTAAAACGATTATTTTCTGCATGTGGTCAGTTTGAATGCTATTGGTAATATAATAATATTTACCGCAACATATTTTTATTTAGAGTGTGCTAATCTTATTCTTCCTGTACATATATATTAAAATGTAATGCCAATATTTGGTTATTATAATTATTGCAATCAGATGGTCACTGGGGTTACAAGCAAATAAGATTGCAATCAATGTGAAAAATATATTAAATAATATAGTTAAATAATGCAAAGTGGCAAATAAGGCAATATTAGAGAACCGCGACTGAAGATTGTAATAAGACACAATGGAATCCCATTTGGTTTGAAACAGAGAAAGCTGACAAAGGCTTATTTAATATTTAAAGAATTATCTGGGTGTATTGCTAAGTGGTCCCTTTATTAAATGTAAGATCTTAAAAAAAGATTTACGGCTTTAATAAACACGAAGAAAAGAAACAGTTGTCGAAGCAAGGCAGCGTTTTCATACAGGATGTTAGCCAGTTGCTAACGGGAAGTAAAATAAAAACAGAACCGCTTGCTGGCAGCGCTCGGCTAGCAGGCTAGCGCGGCTTCATTAGCATGGAACAGGCTAGCAAGACACCCTCGCCCCCGTGACCCGTGTCTTTAATTCATGGCAGTCTGGCTCTGCGCTGATGAAGTCATCCATCATCATCTTCGGCCCCTCCGCCGCGGAGCGGAGCTCGGCTGGCAAAGTTCAGCTGCCGCGGGGGCCATTACGCGCCGCTGCCGAGGAGAGCAGAGGAGGCATTACACCTTGTAATTTAGTCAGGGGTATGAATACACACGCACACGCTACGGGAGAACAGGGCTCTGTTTATTCCGCTAGCAGACCAAACACGCTGGCCGCGGTGCCCACAAAGCCTACACACTGCGTGTGTGTGGGACTGTGATTTTGCACTAGTGTGCGTGTCCTTTTATATACTCGTGAAAATGCTCTATGCAGGTGTGTGTGGGCGTATGCGAGTGCGTGCGCATTTGTGAGTTTGTGTGTGTATGCATGTGTGTCTGCTTTTTGTGTATGTGCAATTGGACTGGTACTATTTTGTTTTGTATGTGTGTTTCTGCGAGATTCTGCGTTGGCCTGTGCTTTTGCATGTATAGGGGAGTATGAGTGTATGTGTGTGTGTGTGTGTGTGTGTGTGTGTGTGTGTGTGTCTTTTTTCTAAGCGTGCTTCTGAGAGGTAAAATGTGTCCATATTGGTACCTCTTTGCCTGTAGTGGATATGTTTGTGTGTGTATTATTGTGTTTGTGTGCACATGTAGGTGCGATTGTGTGGTTGTGTATTGTGTTAGTGTGGGTGTTTTTGTGTATTATTGTGTTAGTGTTCGCATGTATGAGCAAGCATAAGGCTGTTCATTGTGGGCATTTGTGTGTATTATTGTGTTAGTGTGCACATGTATGTGCGAGCCTATGGTTGTGTATTATGCTAGTGTGGGTATGATTGTGTATTATTGTGTTAGTGTGCACATGTGTGTGCGAGCGTATGGTCATGTATTATGCTAGTGTGGGCATTTGTGTGTATTATTGTGTTAGTGTGCACATGTATGTGCGAGCCTATGGTTGTGTATTATGCTAGTGTGGGTATGATTGTGTATTATTGTGTTAGTGTGCACATGTATGTGCGAGCGTAAGGCTGTGTATTGTGCTAGTGTGGGTATTTGTGTGTATTATTGTGTTAGTGTGCACATGAATGTGCGAGCCTATGGTTGTGTATTATACTAGTGTGGGTATGTGATGTATTATTGTGTTAGTGTGCACATGTATGTGCGAGTGTATGGTCATGTATTATGCTAGTGTGGGTATGATTGTGTATTATTGTGTTAGTGTGCACATGTATGTGCAAGCGTATGGTCATGTATTATGCTAGTGTGGGTATTTGTGTGTATTATTGTATTAGTGTGCACATGTATGTGCGAGCGTAAGGCTGTGTATTGTGCTGGAGAAAGATATTAAACAGCATGAAGGTGGGATGCTGGGATATCACTCTCTGGCCATTAATGGTTCTTGTTGTAATTAACAGAGCCTCCCCATTCCCGCCACGCTCAGGGCCAGGGCAATAAAAATGCTCATTTCTCCGCCTAATTATTTATAGACTGCTTTACATTCTGCGGTCAGTCGGGCTTCAAAACGTTTGATTGGGCACTTGTAATTCACTGTTGGTGCAGTTTAAAGTGCAAGAGATTATATACTCGCTTTTTTTTAATACTTTTTAATTAACAAAACAGCTTCGACCTGTATGGGGGGAACCTTTCGAGAAAAGGCCGCAGAATTGACTGAATGGTTCTACATCACTGTATTTTTCTAGCAGAATGCTTCACATTTCAGGATTGACGCTCACGTTGGAGCTGAGTCTTGCTGTTGGTGACGATAACAGCCTTGTTGACTGGTCGGAGGCCCATCTCGTCCGTGCTGTCTGAGCACCTTACGTGCCTGTGCTGCAGAACCACTGTATTTCAAGCAGGCTTTGGTCCAAACCCAACGGCCCTCTGCTTTTTGTAAGTCAGTATTTTTAGAACCTGTGGTCGAAGCAGCCAACGATATGGAGCTATACCCTTTACAAAGGAGGGAGGGAAGAAAGGAGACAAGTGTGTGAGAGAGAGAAAGAGAGAGGGAATGAGGAGATGGGAGATGAGGAGCGAGCACATGTTTACCGTAATTGACAGTTGGGGGAGCTGATAAAGAGCCAGGGTAAGAAATAAGATTTTTAGAGAGGTGCCCATGGTCAGGGAGGGTTTCCTTAGCCAAAGCTTTTCCAGGCTTTTTCAGTGTCCCCGCTCTCCATGATGAGACATCTTTCTTGTTGGTTCAAACCGTTCATTATGTGGCCGGCGGATGAGCGCTACCGTAGCTGGCCGTATTTATCACCGAGCCGCGGCGCTCAGGCTGACAGTGCGCGATTGATGACCAGGGCCAGGCTGAGAGGCCGAGGAGGCCTTAATACAATGTAAATTACTGACTCCCCATATCCAATCTCAGCCTTATTCTCCTCTGTGTCTCCCTCCCCTCGGCCAAAAATTATCAGTGTTTTTGTAGTGAGGCCAAGATCATTACTTATGTGAATGAAGCCAGGAAGAGAGTATTGTAATACGTTTTGCTGTCCCGGGATAGTAGGAGGAATATAAGAGAACATGGGGATATACACACATGCACCTACATACACACATATACCTACATCACTCATACATCTACCAGCACCTACTGTACATACACACATACGCCTACATATACCTACATCATGCATACACCTACAGATACCTACATGCATCTACACTACAGGCCAAAAGTTTGAAAGCAAGATTTGTACAAAAAAAATCATAGTTTCATTGGCATACTTTGCAACAAATTAAACATGATTATTATATAAAGAGTCGCTTATCAGAATACATTTTTACTCAAATTATTAGGCCCATATTACTAGGCCCATGGTCCTAGTGCCCGCCGGATTGCCATTGGCATCCAGTAGGCTGTAAACCATGACATAAAGTCATGGTCAACAAATGCAAACTGTGATTTTTTTTTTTTTTTTTTCACTGAAGTTGTGACTCTTGCAAATCTTCTCAACCCAAAAACTAAGCCCCTCCTTTCTTTTGTTAACTTTTATTCAGGAATGGTCTGGTAACATCAATGTATACAGTACCTAAAGGTAAATGGAGGAAAATGTTGCATATCAATGAAAGAAAAGTCTAATCATGCAGTAAATACATCCCAAAATCCATAGATTTCACACTGGTTTTTAAGAAAGGCATTGTGAACAGAAACTTGAAGTTGCTTCCGAATTTTTGACCTGTATTGGCCTTGCCTCCAAACTTCTGGCCTGTAGTGTACATACACCTACATACTGTACATACATGCACCTACATACACACATATAACTACATCATACTCACACCTGCGGTGCATACACACATACACCTTTATACACACACATACCTACATACTGCCACATACACCTGCATACACTCATATACCTACATACACACATACACCTATGGTATGTACAACTACATACACACACAAACCTATATATACACACAAAAATATCTACATACACTTACATATACACATAGACCTTCATACACAGATACCCCTACAAATACACACACATACACTTGCATACACCTACATACACACCGGTACACTCACACATCTACGTACACGCATATATACATACACACAGATACATGAAAACACAAAGACATACACATAAGCAGCCACACACACACACACACACTCACACACAGGGGACACAGAATCATGTACGCACATATACAACCGTATGCACACATACAAATTCGCGTGCACACACAAACACTCACACTTAAGCACTCACACACACACACACACACACACACAAACACGCACACACTCATACACACATAAGCACTCACACTAACATACACACACACAAGCACACACGGGCTTTGAGAGAGCTTCATTCCCTTCAGCCAAAGAAATGTCAGCACCTAGCAATCAAAAAATGTATTCCTATTTAAGCGTTATCATCTTTCTTTGTTAATTTTAGCATATTAAAAGCCACTGCACACACAAACTGCAAATCTGATTAATCCTCCTTCGCGGGCTTGCCTCATTATTTGTCCAATCTGAGGGCTATTTTCTTATTAATTGAACACATTCCTCAAATGTTTTTTCCTGACCTTTAATTAAAATGGACCCTGAGAAGCCATTGCCTGAAAACGTCCTATTACATCGGTACCCTTCTCGCCACACTCCCTGAAGAATACTTTTCAGAGTCGGCTTTTTCCAGCCACATAAAAATATATTGCTGCATGCATTGCCATCTTGCCAATTTTTAGTGGTGTATTTAAAAATAGATCGTCCATTATATTTCTTCGAAATATGTTTTATAAGCCAAAAGAAGGCAACGGAGCGAATAGAAAAAGGGATCATTTGTTTAGTGTTTTCCTCCAATCACTGACGTTTCTCGCCGAGATTAAGGGGATGATTTAAAAGTCACGGACAAAGGTCGGTTCTGTGAATCGCGTGCCGACGGACCCAAGTCCTGCACAAAAAAAAGGAAAAATTATAAAGAGCCGGATTAGGCGACACACAGGATGCGTGTGTCGAACCCGTGGGTGAAATACACCCTTCCGTTTGTTTCATTTGGTGTGTGCGGAGGTTCCTAATCTGGCTGTTTAAGACATCTGTCATCAGTGATCACCATTGTGCTGTCAGGCTTCACAGCAGAGGGAAAAAAGCCGGGCTTAAGGACTGCCATTTATATCATGTCGTGTTTGGCCATATTGGAGCTGACATAAATAGTATCATCGTATCTCTTCCCGCGGAATTACATTTCCAGGTGCATCTTCTGGCGATTCCAGGCCCTTTTTCAAAGAGCCGGCCACTGCTTATTTCGCTTTATTCTGCCAGAGCTGCTTGTTGAATGAGACCAGGAGAGATGACGCAGTTCTCTGCATGTGTTCTTCCTGTTCGGGCGAACATGTAAATGTTTTATTCAGTATTTGCACCTACTAGCTCATTCTTGGTATTTTGTTTTTTGGCTTTGGAAAATTTAATTTTTATGTGAAAAAAAGTGATAATTGGAATGACCTTGGTGTATAGAGAGATTAATTCTGGGTATGTTAGGCAGGCCTACTCCTGTGGGCAATTTTAACCAACTCCAGGATGGGATTTGCTGGCCTCAGCTTTCGATGGGCCTCCACAAAGGTGTACGTGTGTGTCTGTGTGTGTTTGTGTGTGTTTATACCTTACTTAAGCCCACATGGAACTTTTCTTTCCTCCTGGGTTTTCAGAAAGGTTGCATCTGCTTTATGTGCACTTTGTGTTGTACAAGGCTCAGGATAAGAGTGTTTGCTAAATGCCCATAATGTAATGTAATGAGTGTTAGTTTGATTTCTTGGATGCTGTGCAGGCCTGTTGCAAAGTTGGATAATGGCCTCTTATGCAGCAGCAAGACAAGGGCATGACCACACTTGATATTTTAGTTGTCTTCCTCGAGTGTCGCTGGCGTGATAGCCGCGGGGGCTAACAGCACAAGCGTTAACCTGCCTGTTTTGCTTTCATTTTTCCTGTCTTACAGCACCCCTACCCTTCTGAAGAACAGAAAAAACAGCTCGCCCAGGACACGGGGCTGACCATCCTACAAGTAAACAACTGGTGAGTCCAGTCTGGAGACCTCATCGTGGTCGCCAGGTTCGCGTCACTTCTCACTTTTAAAAAAGCCTGGCCTCCCTCTCCCTCGTCGGGCAGACACGCCTAACGCTCATGTTTATGTGAAAATGATTTATTTACAACCCCAGCTCCCCTCCCATCACCACGAACACCGACGCCGCCCCCTTTTTCGTGAATATCAGAGCGATGTATGCATGTACGCTATCAGGATGCATCCATTTTATCAGGGAAGTGTTTAGCGGAAAGTCGCCGCTCACTGCTGTTTGATATACATTTATTCACTTTGATATATTTAAGGAGAAAAGGAAGACCTACTGGCTCCCCCCCCCCCCCTTTTTTAACTCATGCTATATGGTGGATTAGGGCTTCGGTGGCCTGGCTGGCAGTCTCTTTGTAGATGGCTTAGCACATAACTGGGGGTGGTGGATTAAATAAAATGATCACAGAAGCAAAGAAATGATACAGGAATTACTTATCAAAATACTGGCCCAGGTTTTATCGCCGGCTTAATTTTGTTCAGTACATTCTCGGGGTGATGTTCAGATTAATTGAACTGACAGCTCCCTTTCAGAAATTCCGGGAAGGTATTTGCACGGATTTCAGGTCTTATACAAACTTAATTACATGGAACCCCATTTTATCATTCTAATTCCATGTAGCGGCGGTTCTATTTACAAATGAGAAGTCGCTCACCTTTTATTCGCGGGTTTCCGTAATATATTTATCAAAGCAGGTTCATTTACAAAGTGCTCTATCTGCGGAACACAGGCAGGCAGACATTAACGGAGCTTTTAGGTTTATCAGGCCCCCAGACTGATGAACCACCCGAGGGTCAATTGATTTTTTTGGTTCTGTGATTCATTTTTTTTCTGCTCATTTTTCTAGGATCACAATAAGAGACATGCCTGGAGAATTATCCGGTTTGTCTGCCTTATCTGTCAAGGCAATTTTTTTTTTTACCCAGGCAAGTCAAGCTACTTAAATTGGCCACAGGAACTGCCGCTATCTGACTTTAATGCACCCTACAGTGTGGATAGCATTTCAATTACACCGGTAACCAAAGATTAGCCCCCGCCGCTGGTCTCGCCGCTCGCGCTGCGGATGAGGCTCCGCGGCACCTTACCTACGGGAGCATAAAATTGAGTTGCCTTGCTTCTGTCGCGGTGATTAATGCAGAAATAAACTGCTAACCTGAGAGAAATGGGAGGTTCTTGCAAGCGGCACCGTGAAATCCAAGCCTATCGCAGAATGGCGCGCATCCGTCAGGAGCATCCAGCTAGCATCCGCAGAAATGCGTCCCTTATACGCGATACTGGGTTTCCAACCTCGCGGGGGGGGATTTTGGAGCTTCTCTTGTAGAGCTGGAATGGAGATTTGGGGGGGTGCATTTGTGTGTGTACGTGTTGGGAGGGAGTGTGTAATTGACAAATTGACATTGGTTTTGGGTGTTAGGGGGTCAAATTGTATGGAGGGAGCATGTTATCGGGTGTGATTTGGTGTTTTAAAGATGAGACACAGAAAGGTTTTTACCAAGTGGGATGGGAGAGTAATGTCCCATTTTTGGCAGTGTGTCCTTTCTTTGGCTGGATGGGGGGTCAGTGTGAGGCGATGGTCGTGGGGGGTGGGGGGCTGTTTCTCAGGCGCAGTGTTATGACAGCTTTAACTTGCGTGGGATTTGCATTAATTTTTGATTCAGTACTTTTTCTGTGTTCGATTGGTCTTGCCTGCTGTATTTGAACCAGCTCAGAGGAAGTAGGCGGAGTTTTGCGCTTTCAGGGGGTTATTTCATTTGTCCTAATACTCCAGGCAGGGCTAGTCAAATGCAGAAAAGGCATTAGAATCCCAAAACGAAATATCGTTTGAACCCAGGCTGGTGACAAACCCCTTAATGTGAAATTCCTGGTGATGATGGGGCAGACGATAAGGGAAGGGTAGTGGATTCCAGAGACACGGCGGGGCGGTAGAATAGCGGTTACCTTACAACGGCGAAGAAGCAGAGGAGTATGAGGCTGGGTTTGTGATCTTCAAACACCCCCTTCCACCCTCACCCGCTTTGGGGAAGATGTGCTGAATCACCTCTTTGTCTGGTGGCACAATCGCGGCTACGACCGGGGCACAAGGGGGCTCTGTTTGAGCGACAGAGGATAGGACATCCCATCCGGATACTTCCCCCATCCCACACGCTTACCTGTGTACCTCACCTGGCTGCCAGACCCCCCCAACCCCCCTACAGAGTCAGTGTGTGAGGATTCTCTACTCCTGTCATGAACAAAGCCACCATTCAGGCCTCCTCGCTGCCCGACCTTACGGGTGTTCACGCGTGTCCGTGTGCGTCCGTGGCACCGCCCGCCGCCACCACAGGTCTTCTTCCGTGAAGGTAGGGAATACATGATCGCAGCAAGAGGGAGAGGGAGAGAGAGAGGGAGGGAGAGACTGAGAAAGGTTTGAGTTTAGAATTTTCATTGGGACAGTGTTCAGAACCACAGACTATAGACCCTCAAACCAAGAGAGAATGACAGAGAGAGAGAGAGAGAGAAAGAGAGAGAGACCTAGATTGCAAGAGAGAGAGAGACTCAAAGAGAGAGATAGACAGAGAGAAAGAGGTTAAAGTACACTGCCTAGCTGTGGAGATTACTGGAAGTAGAGTATGTATTTATCCTCAAACAGTAGCAGCAGGGCCGTGTGTGTGTGTATAATCACTTGGCCAGACATACGTTTTCTGCACATATCCCTTTGTGTGTTTTAGGCCGTGTAATGCTGAGAGTCTTTGTGTGTCCAGTCTCATTAGGACTCCTGATAGATTGATTCAAAGGAATGTACAGTGAGGTCCAATAAATATTTGGACAGCGACACAGCTTTAAAGTGCTCTCTCAGTGTGGACTGAGGTAACTGGCAGACTCTTTGCTATAATTCAAGCACATTTGCATCCATTTTGGGGTGAAACTCGTAGGAATATCTACCTTTTAAATTTGTGCTACTGCCAAGTCAACAGCATCAATGGGCTGAGGTGGGGTTATGTTTAGTGTGACTAACCTGCATGAATATAATTAATTTCATTGCGGGTGCACAGCTAAAACAAAAAAAAATATCAGCTTTAACATGAAAACTCTTAGAAAATGGTACGCGCACTGCTAATGTTAAAATAGCTGGAAGAGAGAATCCAGCGAGAGGCGTTTGCTTTGGTCTCTGCATGTGGTCTGAGCTGAGCTGCTGTTCTGGGTTGTTGAGTTGAGCTGCCGTGTTGCGTGCGGCTGCAGGTGTGGATCAGGCCAGCAGAGAGGGTCCCGGCCCCAGTGAAGCCCCATTGGGCTGGAGGCTGCTGTGGCGCTAAAGCTCTGTGGTGTCAGTGCAAACATGCATGGCTAAACGGTCCCTGACTGTGTCCTTTTAAGCATCTGTGAGAAGATGGCGAGATGTAGCCATCGTGCGATAGCACAAACCCACCGCCCAGTGATTATACACCCGGCTCCTGCCCTCGCCTCTCAAGACCCCAAATACTCCCCTGCCCCGAGAGAAGACAGCAGAGAGAAGACAAGAACAACAAAGAAAAAGGAAGGAAGCCGGCTGTTGTGATTCCTTCATCTTGTGGTGCGGTTCTCTCTGCTTGCGGCCGTTATCTCCTAGACTGTTGGCCTATCGCTAATAACAGGGACATGGGGGGCCAATACAGCTGCTCTTCTGCTTTTTACCTGCCCCGTCCCTTCGAGGAGTGAAAAAGGGACGGAGCACCTAATTAGTGGAGGAGAAAGGAATACAATAAGTGACTTATTAAGACGCACGGGCAGGGCGGCCGACCTTAGCACTCGGCGAGGCCAGTCATGTGACCAGGCAGGCGGCTGCCAGGCTGGGGCGTAGGGACCTCAGCGCGACCCGAACCGCCAACGTCGTCTCAGCGCGTCGTGAGCGCGGCTTCTACCTGGTGGGTGTGTCTCGGCCTCGTCTGTCACCTCAGTTGTTTGGGCGAGGACGAGTGACGTGGTCATGGAGGGGGCGTAGTCCACCGAGGAGTCGGCCTACTGCTCTTCGGCCCCGCCTCCGGTCCCCAGCACCCCCCCACTCTCTCTGACGCACGTTGGAAAGGTGCTCGCCGCCTTGCGTTTACAAACAACATCCTGTTAGTGGCAAAGGAGGCCGTACGTCTATGGTACTGTCAGAGTGAACTCAAAGGCCGGCTTTGTTACTCCAATAACTGTCGTTTTTTCCCCCCTCTCTTCGTCCCTCCCCCCCAAACTAAAATGGAATTCAAACAGAGACAGCCTTTTTTACAACCCTCCTCCAGCTTGGCACCGCAAAGCCATGTTATGAAATGCAAAAAATAATAACTAATTTTTTCCAAATGCCGCGCAAAGAATATAAATTGGCTTGACCTCATTTTTGTTTTTTGTTTTCATTCTTTAATCCCTGTTTTTAGTCTTGTGCCCAGTCCAAGACTTTTTAAGAAAAGCGGGTCATTTAAGTTCACACCCTTCCCTCTCCTCTCCCTGGCTTCCTATTGGTCTGATAGTGAGCTGAAGTTACTACTCATCCCATGAACTTTGACCCTCGTGGAAATGTCAGGTTGTTTTCTTTTTTGTTTTTGGCTTAGCCTGGCGAGTCCCGTTAGTCGCCACATCGGGTCCTCGGGTTCTAAAGTACCAACGGAGCAGCGTGAGGCGAAATCGCAATGCTACAGGCCCAGGCAGAGCACTCACCGTGATCCTCCTCATTTAGGGACCTCTAATTGGCTGTTAATTAGCAGCGTTTACTCTCTCATACCATCCCTAGGCCCTGCCTCCTAAATTCATTTGATACGCTGTTTTCTTTTTTTCATCTGCACAGCCACATAATGCCAGCATGCTGCCTGGCAAACTGTGTCCCTGGGAATTGGATGGGCTTTTTTTGGGTGATTTACACCAAAACAAGAATACAACTGCAGTCATGTGTAAAAGTCACCATGACAATAATATTCTGTGCTGGTACTTGTGTAATAAATGCCAACGAGTCGCACCAGTGCCTCCATTTCGTACATTATATTTAACAGAAAACAACTCTAGAACTTTCTTTGACGCGTGGGGGGGGGCATAAAAAGAATTGTATTCACTTGTATAGAGGCCAAAGTCATCTTTCCT
This sequence comes from Gymnothorax javanicus, assembly GCA_029692085.1. Taxonomy (NCBI): domain Eukaryota; kingdom Metazoa; phylum Chordata; class Actinopteri; order Anguilliformes; family Muraenidae; genus Gymnothorax; species Gymnothorax javanicus. The sequence continues at coordinate 74,128,364 of CM056193.1, read as the reverse complement.
TGTTCTGATTTTTGTTTTGTTTTTTATTTTGTATTTATTATTTTTTTGGCTTTGATTTCCAGTGTTTGGATGACTGAGTGTAATAAATATGACCCTCCACTACCGTCAAATGGCCCGGTTCGTCATAGTTCTCCACTAATGTGGTGTGTGGAGCCCCCTCTCCCACATGGCAACAGATTGCTTCCCCTGAAAACTTTGACTTTGTTACAAGAAGCAGGTGCCCAGAAAAATTCCAGAGGCAGCCATTGTGAACCCCGGAAAAGAAAAGGGTCTTTTTACCCTTAAACAACTCATGTTCCTGCTTTAAAAGCATCGCGCGAGTTCAGCTAGCGGAGGCCTTTGTAGCTATATTTTATCGGTGGGTTGCTTGATAACAAGAGTTCTGCAATTCTAAACTGAATGGAGAAATGTTCGGAGAATGCAGAAGCTCCTTTTCATTTGAAGACTGTAATTCTTGTTCTGGGTAAGATGTTGGGGGGGAGGGGAGAGAGGGAGAGGAGGAACAGAGGGAGAATACAAGGGAAAAAAGTAGGTTAATTTATTTCATTTGCAGGTAGAGAGTTAAAGAAGAAGGGTGGGGGTAGGGGAGATGGAGTGTAGAATGCAGTTTTCATGAATAAGCAGCCTAATTCACACTGGCACCCTCGCTCAGCCTTACAGGGGCTCCCAGGACCCGAGGCCATCTGTGAGCAGAATAGCAATTTTATTACTTTGTCATTAAACCAATTTCACAGCAGTATTGTTTGTTAATGAGCAGCCGCAAACGAGCGAAGATGTCACATGCTGAAATAGCAGCAAGATTTGTGACCTGGCCCCCCTCCACCTCTCTCCTTCTCTCTCTCTTTCTCTCTCTCCCTCCTTCCCTCCCTCTATACCTTTCTGTTGCGTTCTTTCTCTCCCTCCCTCTCTATTTCTCTTTTCCTCTCTGTTTTTTCCTGTCACATTCTGTCCCTCCCTCTGTGTCGCTATCTGTTGCTCTCTCTCTCTCTCTCTTTCTCTCTCTCTCTCTCTCTCTCTTTCTCTGTCTCTCTGTTACAACACTAGAAGGGGAAGGTTGATGCCTATAAAAGCTGCGAACTGCTCAAAGATAAAATGCTAAGACTCTACAGTCGAGTTGCTGTTTATGAGCTCCCATTTTACTTTAGAGCTCCTCACTTTGGCTGGGCGTCTCTTCAAGATTTGGAGACGTGCGACTGTTAGTTAGGTTTTCCGCATTTAGCACTGATACTTAAGATTTTGGGGAATCAGACAATTGAATCGATGAATTCGATAAGGGCCCAACTCCATGTTGAAAATGTGTGGAGTTGGGCCATTATTGAATTCACCAATTCAATTGTGTTACCATTGACAAATTATTGACCTCCACGTGTACGAGTACCAGAGAAAAATCCAACTTATACATGATACGTTAACATTTTGTACTGGGGAAGACGTCTTGCCTCTAAGTAACTGGCGCAGTAATACGTAACCACTGGGTGGATGAATGCAATTAATTCACTTGAGGATATTTTTTTACTAATTTGTATATTTTAATGTTAAAAGAGCATCTGTGCCATTATGTGTCTAATTAGGTTTAATCCCCGCATTATTACTGATAAGCACCCTGTTGCTCTGCGCGCCGTAATCAAAAAATAATTTACATGCATCTAAAAGCAGGTAATATACATAAATATTTGGGATTAGCATTATTTATGTGGGATTTATTGGCTGTAAAAAAAGACTCACTCATTTATTAGGTTTGTAGCAAAAGGCAGAGCATTTTAATGTGGCCCTTACATCACTGTAGCATGTGCATTATGTGTTCTGTTTGCTATTGGACTGTTGGACCTGTCTGTAGCCACCACAAATGGCTGTAAGTCTTGCAGGTTTACAGGTGCTCTTTTTACAGTGCTCATTTTGAGGCCGGGAAATGATCTCCAACACGTATACACACACACATACACACACGCACACACACAAATCCCTATACCTCTATCCTTGTGAGGATATTACATTGACTTCCATTCACTCTTTATGTATCTCTACAGCCTTTCCCTTATCTTTACAATAACCAATGCATGTCTAACCCAAACCCTTGCCCTAACCTTAACCTATTCCTAATTCTAACCTTAGCCTTAACCTAAATTAATTAGTCATAATTTGCTTTGCAGTTGTTAGGACAGGGAAAATTGTCCTCACTTCCCAATAATGTCCCCACTCTGTAGGAAAAAAAATCTAAAAAATCTTCTCTATTCCCCACTATGCAGCAAGTACAAGAAAACACACTCTACTCGGCAGCTCAGCTTTGCCAGCAAAAGGATCTGCTCGTGACGGCAGTCGGCCATGTTGTTTTACTCCTGTCGAGTAACAGTGTCTGGCTGAGATGGTAGGGCCCCATTAGTCTTGTCTATGTTGGGCCTTCACTGTTTGGCAGCCATACATTACCCCACCCCCCCCTCCCCAGCGTCCTCTGCCAGTGCTATTACTGCAAGGCCGTGCCAGACAGATCAATTCACTTTGTTACATTCCTGCCTTTATTTATAGTCGTGCAGTATAGCCGCTCTTCCTGATGGACTAGCAATGGGAGTAAATACAGTCCACATTAAAGAAATCTGGGCTGGCGGGAGAAGGAGGGGCAGGGGTGCGGAGGTGTGAGGGATGTTGGGGGTGGGGGTGTAGTAGGGGGCGATGTTGCGGCGAGCATCATTTCTGCTGATGCGCCAAATGATATGGAGAAAGAGTGGGCCCCACCGGACCTGCGGAGCTGACAGAAAAGATTTGAAATAATTACTTTATCTGTTGGAGGAGATCGCCGCCGTGGCTGGCGGTCGCCCGCGGGAACAGGCATAGCGGCTTAGGCCCCGGGGGGGTGGGGCTTGGCGAGTGAAAGGTGACCAGGTGTGACCAGCCGGCTCCACCTCATCCCTGTGGGGCGTTTGGAGACCGAGTCCGCCCTGCTTTTTTCGGCCGCGACCGCGTAAGCGAGATGCCATTCCCGTTCGTGTACAGACACGTTTCGCCCGTGGCGTCAACGCGTCGTGGGCCAGAAAACCCACCAGCCTGTTGTTCAGGTCCATAATTATATCAGCTACAGTCCCTAAACGCATTAGCGCTCTGTGTGGAAGTTTAATTGATTGCCCCACAGTTTGAACTTGTGTACCGATAACCTCATTATGAAAGGTTGTATAAATCAATGCCTGTATTTGTTTATTTAATGATCTTATCCAGTGTTCAGGTAGGTGTGGATGAGCTGACAATTGATTTGATGCCAGGTAGATGTTGCACAGATGTTAGGGACTACTTTGATGCTTTAAATTTTGCTTGGATGAAGTCTTAAATCTAAAGAAATCTTATGGCAATTTGGGACTGGGTTGTATTGTTTCCATTTTGCAGGGCAGGCTTCTTTGGAATGCTTTTCTTAACATTTTAAGTCAGTTTCTCAAGCTCCTTTGGTTGTCATTACCAGCTGCAATTGTCAGTTCAGCAGTCGAATGTTCAGATTATGCTAATTGTGTATTTCTCATAAAACACCTTACAAATGGTTTAAGTATAAGCCAAAAGCGTGTCGCCCTGTATTGAGATATCAGGTGCTCTGCCGGTGTAGTAAAATTATGCAGGCTTAACAATGCAATCCCCCCTATCACTTAAGATCTAGGGCTTCCCTCAGCCGTTTGAATATTTATCTTCTTATTATGACAATGATGTTTCAATCCTGCTGCCATTGTTCCTGTGCAGAGTGGCTTCGGCTTTCTCCCACTAACTCCTTGGAGAGCCACTCCTGGCGCAGGGGGATGGGGATTATACTAACACTTTAATTTGTCACCTCCCGGACCGCGTTCATTAGCAAGCCGCTGTGAAATTTGGGAGGGGTGGGGGGCTGGTTTGAGGCTGAAGCTCAGGCCACAGACCTTATGTCTTGTTCCCTGCTACTCCAGCATCCGGAAAACCAAAACACCCCTCAAAAGCCTGTGTGTGATAACTGCCATTTGGCCATAATATCCTTGGTGTTCTGGCATTGTACTCAAAGCTGCTAAACTAGCCAGTTGATTTATTCACCCCCCGCAACAAATGTTGCGGAAGGGGTGTATGTGGTTGTCACGTTTATTTATCTGTGTGTGTGTGTCTGTTTGCACTCTACAGGCCACAATTCTGCACAGATTGTCTTCAAATTTGGTAGGGAGAATCCTTTGGCGGAAGGGAAGAACGGATTCATTTTTGGTGAAGATCCGGATCAAATCCTGGATTCTGGATCAGTTTGAAGATTTCATTAACACTGGGAGATAGGGCAGACTTTCCACTGCTTATAACTTGAAATTGGTTGGAGATAGGCATGTAGTTACTATTAATCACTAATAGGAAGTTGGGTATGGAAATTCTTTTACCACCAAATGTTATGACCTTGAGTGACCGTGAAAGGTCAAACTCAAGGTCACCCATTTCTCAGGCTGCGCTAGGGGCCAAACGGTGGGAGATGGAGACATGGGCTGCCTCCGAATAGTTAAAAAAATGACGGCCTATCGTCTAATTCCTAACCACTTTTCTTTAACCTCTGTGTAAAACGTCATGAGGTAAAGGAAAGGTGTAAAGGGGACTCTTTTACAGTTTAGGAGGAGAACCGCGCTAATAAGAGAATCCGAATGCACTTACACTAGGCACAGTGATCACCCACCTCCTGCCCGTCATGTTTGTTTGTTTCGTGATTGGCCGGATGGACGGTCATCGCGGAATTGCGGGATTGCATTTCCTCCTTTCTTTTCAAAAAGGATGCTTCAGTGTACCCTAAGCTAAAGGTGATAAATTAGGACACATTGTAGCATCTTTCCTTTACATTTAAAGAATCCAAACACTCTTATCATGGCTGCCGCGTAAATACTTTCGGATCGTTTCTAGGAGTTAGGAACTTTCCTAAGCAAAAAAGACTATTCAGACGCAACCATGGTTACTATTAACCACTTATAGGAAGTGATATATGGGAATCTAATGGAACCATGACCTTGACCTTCAAGTGACCTTGAAAGGTCAAACTCAGTATCACCACTCTTCCCAGTGCTCTAGCAGCCAAACGCTGCAAGATAGACCCACAGTTACTATTGAAGACTAATAGGAAGTCATATATGGGGAATCTTATAGCACTGTGACCTTGACCTTCAAGTGATTTTAAAAGTCAAAATGGCCGATCTTCATATTTTGAGGTTGTGTTACTGGGAAACCGGCAGAGATAGGCCCTATGTTATGCTCAATCACAAATAGGAAACCATATGGGGAGACCAATTGCGCCATGACATTGACCTTCATGTGGCGTTGAGGGCGGGGGCGGGGTGATGTGGCCTTCCGGACACACCCTCTAGTTTATTTATTTATTTATTTATTTATTTATCTATCAGAGCCGACAGGTCAGTTTCTGAATGATATGACTGTTGACTGGTTGAGTAAAATGTGAGTTGCTACAAAAATGCTCCATTGCAATTCTTACATCCTGTTAAATATAGCTCAATGGAAACATTAGCACTCCCGCTACTCATTTTCTTTTTTTCTCCAGTTTTTAAATGAGTTTGCATTGGCATTATCGAAAGAGTGTCCTCGTTAAACTCTGATTCCATAACGAGGGAAGGAGCTACCTGCTCATTCATTTTTTACAGGCAGGGCTTCCAGAGCAGCAGCCTGCTTTGACCCCTTTCTCTCGCCATCTCAGAACACTTAAAAAAAAAAAACACCGGCGATTTTAAATCGTCTTGGTTTTTTATCGCTCTTTCATGTCGCTCCCCGGTTTAGCAGCGTTGGACTGAGCGCTGTGGCGGAGATAAGTCTGGGGGAGAAAGGTAGAGCGCTAAATAGAAGAGCCGTAAGACTGTAAAACCACTGCTCTCTGCCCTGGAGGGCCGGCTCTCGATCCCGGCCACTTTTCACGACGCAGGATATGCGAAGCCACGTCTACTGGATCTACCGCTAACATGCTAGCTTACACCAAAAAAAGGGGGCGGGGGGTGGGAGAGGAATAAGGAGGGGAAACCTGCCCTCCCTTTTTGGGCATGATAGGGATAATGGGTGAAGCCTTTAAATATTTGGAAGTTGATGCGAGTCTAAAGGTTGGGTTAGTTGGAGTGGATGTGGAGAATTATGTGCTTAAGTTAGAAACAAAACTCTGGTCTTTAGTTTGAGGACATTAACAGGTATTAATTCAACAAAAAAATTGTTGTGTCTTTATCCAAGTACTTATGGACCTTGCAGTATGTGCATGGGAGCCAACAAGTGCACTGGGCCTTGAGTCAATACCCTCCCGGGCGCCGAGCCTGTGGAGAACGCTGGATGCACCCGACCGCCACTCTGGCTAGTCACATGGGCCCACTGTCCATCCCGCAAACAATGCTATTTATAACAGTGCAGCTTTTGGCCTGCTCTGCCTGAACTGTGGTTTGTGTGTGTGTGTGTGTGTGTGCAACAATGTGCAGTGCAAATGAATTATTGAAGGAAACTGTGGAAAGCGGTGCCCGCAGTGTTTGACCAAAGGCGGTGCGTATTGCACATGCTCAGTGAGGCATTTTCAGGGCTCAGTCCGGCTAGACTGGCAGCTTACTGGCTCCGCCCCCTCAGGGAGCTGATTTTATGAGAGGTGGAGAGATAAAGCCCCCAGACCCAATACTAGAGCAACCAGGAGTCTCACTATCTCTCTCTCTTTTTACCTCTCTTTCTCTCCCTCTCTCTCTTTACCTCTTTCTATCTCACTCCATTTCTGTCCCTCATTCTCTTAGAAACACACACACATTCTCACACACACCCACACACACACGGAAACCACACATGTATACCAACAGACACACAGAGATGCACTACACCATCCACACACCTTCATGTGCACAAACCACACACATATACCCGTACAGAAACACACACCAGACACACACACATACACTCATATGCTCACACTTTACCCACTATTTGTATGTGTTCACTCAATAGGCCTGGTGTAAGGTCGTCTGTGACCAGGTGGATCGGGGTGCTCGCGTTTGGCTTTCACTGTACAGCGCCCAAGGGAGGAAGGCCTGTGAACCTATAACACAGCCCGGTCACTCAATTCAATCACGGCGCCACAAAATGTCTCAATTATCTCCTTTTATTGACTCCATGGGGGAAGGGTGAGAGAGACAGAATAAGAGAGAGAGAGCCGGAGAGAGAGAGAGAGAGAAAAAGAGAGGATACTGGCCCTATCATTACTGCAGACTACAATCTATCCTTGGCCTCCTGGAAATTACTAGGTGTCGTGAAGGTCACTCGCCTGTATGTAAAAGAGGTGAGACTAAACGCCCTTTCGCTTTCCATCGCTCGGCCGTACTGACGCGCGACCGGCCGCCCCGGTATAATCTCTCTTTCCCAGTGCCCTCACGTCTAATGGCCAGATACTATCAAAAATATGGGCCTTTTTACCCCTTTATTCCCCCCACAGACCCCCGAGTAATGGAGAATCAGATTGGGCGACCGCTCTGGTCCTCAGATATCACCCAGCCGGGCTCTGTGGATTACGGAGGGGGGGACTGATAATGACAATGGAAGCGTGAGATTTCAAACAAAATTGAGTGTCAATTGACTGCATCGTCTAGGCAACACAAGTGCTCACAGCACAGCAGCCAGACAGGAAATAAGGCCAATCTATTTCCTCTGCTCGATATCAAACATTTCACCGCGCTCTGCGTTATGGGCTTATAACAGGCTTAGGCTCTGGCTGCGTCCTGAAGGGCTGCCTGTGGAGAGAGGGTCGAGTTCTGCTTGTTATGTAACGCAAATACTTCTGATTTGCACATGGAGGAGGGGGGTGGGGGTGGGGGGGGGGGGAGCAGTGGTGGTATCTGCGGAGGGGAGGGTGTCCCTTCCTTATTCGCCTATGGAGGTTGTTTTTTTTTTACGAATGTTCAATTTCGAAGGCTGTGAAAATCTGCTGGGGCATCTGCAGTGAAAAGTTTGTGTGAGTGTGTGTGTGTGTGTGTGTGTGTGTGTGCGTGTCCGTGTGTATGTGTGTAATAATAGTATGTGCTTGAACGTGATCGTGTGTTGTTGTATGACTTGTCTTTTGCATGTGTAGGACCGTGTACACACCTTTTGTATGTGTCTGTATTTCTGTGTATATGTGTGTGTGTGTGTGTGTTGGTCTAGTTACATTGTATTTGTTTTTATGTTTGCACGTATTGGTGTGTAGTTGTCTCATGCGTGGATGTGTGTCATTGAGTAAAAATGTTAGATATTTTATGTGTTTAAAATTGTACTGTGTGTGTATGTATGTGTGAGTATATAGTTGTATTGTGTGTGTGTGTGTTGGTGAGTAAAACTGTAAAAGATGTGTGTCTGAATTAGAGAGCACTTTTGCTGCTTGTGTAAGTCATGAATGACAGCCAAGACCAGACTGAAGCCCACAGAGAAATGTGTGTTTTCTTCTGAGGAATGAAAGTAGCTTAAAGCGCTGATGATCTCTGTCACGCGTCGTATTCAGAACGCTGACTCAAACCAATATTGGCACAAACAGGATGTTTGTGAAATGCACATCAAATGGCGATAAATAAAAAAAACGTGCAGCCTTTGTTCCCAAGAGCGTGTGCAGTGCAGGCAGGAGAACCCTCGGTGCGAACAAGGGCGTTCATCAAGAGTTCTCCACCGAGGGGAAGACAAGGGGGGCATCGTTCAGCTTCTCATCCTTTAGCACTGGTGGGGATCCACCAGCCAAAGCATTCCAGAGCAGAGGTGCCTGTCAAAAATGGAGAGGGGTTCAATTAGGCGAGAGGCATCGCAGTGAGCGGGGAGCATTGTTTTTCCTCAAAACAGGAGGAAACCGGTAATGCTAGCGCAGGTTAGCCTCGCGCGGTTGCTACAATAAGGCCCTTCTCGCACAGGTGTGTTTACGCCCTAGGCTGGGTTGGCCGCAGTCCATTCCATTCAAAGACGGTCAGATTGAACAATAACTATCGGAAAAAAAAAGTGCCGGGGTGAAGCGTCAAAGGAGATGCATGAGAGCTTTGTCAGGGCCAAGTAAAACCCGGGTGCAGTTGTCAGAGCTTGTTGATGTTTCAGGGGGTGTAGGAGAACAGAACGCTTTTTTTTTTGTTTTTGCTGCTGGATTCCGGGCTTTTCTGCCGCAGGACAGAGTGCAAAATGGGAACGGAAGAACAAAGTCCTGCTGTATTGAAGTGGCGGGTTGCTGCTGGCGGGATCAAAGGCTCAGCGCTCACCCCTTCCTGGTCCTGCTCCTCCACTTCAGGTGTTTGATGGACAGTTAGCAGCTGGCTCATCTCGCCAGGCTCGGCCGAGTGTCCTCCACAAGGCAAAAGCTTGTATCCCACAATTCCACAGCCGGACCGGAGCGGATGGCAGGACCTCAATTCTGAAGCAGTAGAGCAGTGGCTTCACTCTCCAGTCCTGCAGGGTTTTGGTCTCTGCTGGTTATCGTGTTTCCCTTTCAATGAGCCTCTCGCTCAACTCAGGCAGTGGAAACAATGGCTAGCAGCCTGCTAATTCAGCCAGCTACCTTCATTAAGCGCTGAAGTGCAGGTACAGGTCCACAGCCATTTGATGTGGTGGCCCCTTCAGATTTGAGTATGAAACCCTTGTAGCAGAGGACTGGAGATCACTCACACTATCCTCCTATCAGGGTGTGCAGTCTTTATGTATTTGTGCATTTAGCCCTGGGGGAGTTGGCGGGACTCTGGATAAGATTAGGTGGTCACTTGTCACCCTCCCCTTCCTCCTCCCCTCCACGACTCCCCCTCCCAGAGCACAAGCTCCCATCCACAGCTCCCGGGACACCTGTCACGGCCCGTCGATGGTAATTCACAGCGAAGGGAGCTCGTCTGATTTGCATAGTGCATGACAAATGGGGAGGTCAGATCTGACTTGATTTATCATAGGCTGGTAGGCCACGGCTGAGACCGATTTCCGTATCGACGCGCGGGAAATATGACTTGCAGGGGCATTGAGTGAGTGATATATGTGCGGGCCGAAGCGATTTCCGTCAGGGGTAAATTCCCGAGGAAAGCCATGACTCTCCCCCGCCCCCATCCGCAGCTATCCGTCTTCCATCCAACGTTCCAGCCGGAGACTGCCGCAGTGTTATCGATTTACTTTAATTAGCGCCTCGTTAAATTGTGTCAGTTTGCAAAGCAAATATATAATTCTTTGTCTGATTTTGCACTTTGCCATTAACGATTCCCACGCACAGAGAGTTTGAATTAGGCAGCAGGTTCTAGAGAAACTGTGTCAGCGAGAGAGAGAAAGAGAGAGAGAATGTGCTTGGGTGGATATTTTGCCTATATATTTTGTTTTTACTGGAATTTTGTTTAAAGAAGCAAATGGAAATTCCAAAAACGAACTGTGGAAGAGGAATAAAAACAGGTCAGTGGGAGCCAGCGGAGAAGGAGAGGTTCGCCGATTCCCAGTGAAGAGCTCGGGGAAAACTATGTAAACACAACAGCCGGGCCCTTAACGCCGCCTTTCAGCGCACGACTTCCAAAATGATTCCGTTTCGCCTGGTTTCACATCTGCGATAAATCAAAGGGAGGGTGAGGTAATGTTCTGCTGCTCATGTCTCCAGACTCCTGTTTTAACTTAAAGAAGAAAGATCCCAGATATGAATAGCTGAGAGGAAGTCTCGCAGTGTTGCTCTCCTCTCATCCTTTCAAGTAGCTTTGAAAGATCCTTTTTGATAGTTTACGATAAATCCGCAGATAGGCGCAGATCTGGTGTTGGGCTTGAATAGTTACAGTGCGTCCAAAATGACAATCGCCGCTGATTATATCTCAGCTCGCAGTACTTGAGGTTTAATTCAGGGATCACCCACTGGATGCTGGTGGCCCCATTTTAATAGATTATCACTGGGACTTGGTCGGCCGGTTATTTAAATTTCAGTCTAGCCAGCATGAAAGATCCATGAACAAGAATAATAAAAGTTGTAAATGCTTAAACCTTTTTTGAGTTACCACGAGGAAGTTGTTGGTTTCTTCCTTTGTCTGACAATCTGTTTTTATTAGATGTGTGGAAGGAATGAGATTTGCTTGGAACCAGAAGACAGTAATTTTAGCAGATGGTAATCAGAGATTGAGTAAGCATGTGACCTTGCCGGTTTAGACAATGCAGCAGAATTACAGAATGAGGGCCCAGACGTTCGACTGTCAGATGCAGAGGGGGTTCATCTTTGGGGGCTGTTCGTCACTCAACAGCACAAAAGCTTTCCCCTCCGTCTCTGTGTGCATGAGGCAAGATTGAGAGTAACAGACCTGTTTTCTTGGGCCAACATGTTCGTATGAGAGTGTTTTTTTTTTTTTTTTTCAAAACCTGTCAAACAAGTGACCCCACTCCTGATTGGCCGGGCTGCTTCATATCCAGGTTTTCATTGGCTGGTCTCTCCGAGAGGATTTTCTCTTGGCTGCGATCCAGGGCAGGGTGGATTGACTTGAAGATTTCTTCGCAAAGGAATGTTGACAACCGGAGCAAGTTACCAGGTGTGGCAAGAATTAAGTAAACCAGAAACAAGCAGTTTTTGACAGACTGGGGGGAAAAACTGTCAAACAAGACTGAGCAACATTGATTTGTTGACAGTATATGTATTTTTTTTTATTTGCTTAGGCTACGGTGTTATGGTATCAAGTATCAGTCGCTAATAATGGAAAGCTATTGGAGCTAACCAGGTTTATATAGACCTGAGTCTGAGTTTCGCCTCAGAGCTATGAAGCCAAAGGTGAAAGACAACCCCTCATTGTTCCGCAACAAAATGTCTTTGCAAAGTCTTGCAGAAGAAAAAGTGTAACTAAGCAAGTGCCGTGGAGACTTCGCTGATATTTATGGCCAGCGATTGAGTGTTGACCTAGCCACGCCAAAGGCGAAGTTCAAGTGGAGCGCGGCGGGGGCTGCCCATTATTCATATTTTTTGAATAATGTCTCCTGTGTCTCCTGGAAAGAAAAATAAGCGGCCACGCTCTCCGGTAAATTCTCCCCTCCTGACTCACGGTGGAGGTGGTGAGCTGACAGGGGTCGTGTCGCTCCTGGGGTGGCGGTGTGCGCCCGCCATTCTCCAGAAAGAAAAATGGCTACAGAAAAGTGTAAATGCTTTCAGAGACCTATTTGCAGTCTGGTGTGAAGAACACTTACGCGCGCACACACACACAGGAGCTGTGTGCACGGTTTTACATAGCTACACACACACACACACACGCACATACACACAAGGCATGTTATACAACCACACTCAAGCACCCTCAAACACACATTCCTATCACACACATACACAGACACACGCAGTCCCATACACACACAAGGCACATTATACAACCACATGCAAACAAGCTCAAACACACCCTACTACGCGCAAACGCACACACATTTTTTTCCCTGCAGCGCTCAGCAGCGATGGGAACGGGTTTTATACGAGTGCTGAATTGATTTGTAAACCCTGGTGCCCTACACGTTAAACAGGAGCCTGATTTGTTTTTTTTTTCCTTTTTTTTTAAGTGAATGTAAACATTCTGATGAGTATCCTAAGGAATGACCTCCACACGACCTTTTAACCTTGCATTTAATTATTTGTTTGAAGACAGCATGAAGTTCCCATGCACACAGTGGGGAGGGGGGCCAGGATGGGGGTGTGATAATGCCAGTCAGTGTGTGTTCAACACGGGGGTGGGGGGAGTGAACCATACCAAGAGAAGGTTGTAATAAGCAGACTGGACCTCCAGATGTAAATGATAAATATGACTGGAGGTTGGACAAAAAAAATCTGCATGTCCATTAGTGTGTCCCTCAGTAGGGCTGATTGTGGCAAAGTGTGTGTGTGTGTGTGTGTGTGTGTGTGTGTCTCTCCAGGCTTCTGAAGCCCCTCGCCAGGCTCCCTCTCTCCATCTCTGGAGGTTGTTTTGTTGTTCTAAGCACACACCATTAGCAGCTCATGGGTGGGGGAGAAAACAGTGTTATCGGGGCCGCCTGTGATAATCTCAATTGGCTTTACTCGAACTGATAAAAGCTGCTGCGGGGGTCGGAGTGGGCCCTGGTCAGCCCCTGCCCCTGCCGTGTTACTGTGGCAACTTGTTTAGGGAATAAACACAGGCCTGCGTGCATGTTTTATGGCGTTAGGGACGCCGTTGCCATGGGCAGTGCTGACGTGCTGTTGGATTCCCCCCAGTTGTCGATTTGGACAAAACATATGAATATGTGCATACACATCACATAGATGCTTTCCATTTTACATTTAACTGGCAAAAAAAAAGTATTGTAGGCAACTCGTTGCCTGTTTCCATTGGAGGGAAATATTTTGTGCTATAGTACCCAGTGCATGTGTGCTTTTAAGAAGCAACAAAGTATTGGCCTTCATCCAATGCAAAATATGATGGCATTGACAAACAAATAAATTAAAAATTGTATTATAAAACCAAAATCATTAGGAAGACGTGCCCCTCATTGAACTTTTAAGTGCAGTGTCGGTAGGACATTTTATTTCACGCCAGCCGGTCGAATATGGCTGCAGCACCTGGAAGCCGCTCTCCCGATACTACGTATTGATCTCAGTCCAGAAAATCGAGAAAGAAGGCACATGGTTATAATTCCGAAACACTGAATAATGTCTGAGCGGGGGGAAAGAAAGTGGAAAAAAGAACGCAAGACATATATTTTGGCTGGCCTCGTCCTCTTTGTGCGTGCCTAGAAGAAAAAAAAAAAACCCAAAGAAGGAATCTTTTCTGTATTTTTACTGTATTTACTTGCTCAGCTGGTTTTGATGCTGCAGGCCTCTCGCACAGTCTCCCCGGGCGCTGTGACATTTTTGACTACAAAGGTAGATAAGAGACGAGCGGAGATGCGGCTGTTTGGTCTCTGACTCGCTAAGAACTTCCCTTTCAAGTGCAGGCGGGAAAAAAAAAAAAGAAATATGCAAAAATTAAACCGAGCCTTCCTTCTGTTCGCCTCTTCTGTAATTTCTGTCTGCTTCTACTCGATCTGCTGTAGTTCCCCCCCCCTTTGGTTCCTCCGCCGTTCTATTGAATCTCAACTTTTTTTTTTTTTGTTCTTTATTGTCATTACTGTGACTTTTAATGTGAAGTTTGTCTTCTCTTTTCTGGGGTAATGTGCTTCTTCGTTCTCTCCTGGGACTGGAGTAGTGGATTTGCTTAGTCCTCCCTACCCCCTCCTGTATAGTAAATAAAACCCAGATTTTCTTTTCCCAATTGTGCATTTTGTGAATTTTGTCTGTGTCACTTGAAAGCCGCAGATTATGGTCGTTTACGATAATGGGAGGGAAGGTGAGGGCAGGTATCGTGAGTTCATGCGGGGGTGGGCCGTAAGGAATCTCAAATTGATTCCAGTCTCTTTACCTCCGTCTAATGATCGCTTCTGCACGTTGCCGTTGATATGTTGAGGAGAGGTTGTTTAAAGAAAACGGTTTGCGCCAAGGTAGATGGTCTTCACCAAGGACTTGAACCTCCTTTAATATCAAACACATGCTTGTACCTGTGGAGAACTCACCCCCCAAAATGTGCCTGTGTACCAGAGAGGGGACTCCCACTAGCCCCTGCTGGCCAGCTCTTGCCTTTGACACGGCCCTGGGCGCCCCATTCGCACTTAAAAAGGGTGCCCCTGGCTGGCACTAACCTCCACATGACCCCTGGCTTTACAGTTAAAAGCCGCAGGAGCTGAGCTGGCCGAGGCAGTCTTTGTGGAGCGGCCCTTATTTGCCGCTGTGGTGGTGATAAAACTTCAGACAGCCAAATTGATGGGCTCGCTGACATAACAATACCATGTGAAAGCGCGGACTGCCGAAGCCTGGTCCTCATTTATGGACAGCTGGAAGGGGAGTCAAGCGCCCTACAATGAAGAGAGTGGAGGTGCAGGGAGGGAGGGAAGGGGGGATGGGGGAGGGGGGGTGAAAAGAAAGAATGAAAGGGACCATTTGTTGCCTTGCCCCGGCGAACTTTTAACTTATTTTGAATTTCTAATGAGCGATAACGCACGAAAGAATAACGTGTTTATGTGCATTAACTCTGTGTCGCTGGTTTGGGGATTTAAGAGGTGGTGAAAAAAGTTGCGATGTTTTCTTTTTAAAAATGAAGAAATAAATGAGTCGGTCTGACTCTTCCCATCTCCCACTGGGGTTTGCCAAAGCTTCAGCCTGAGCTCATTTATGCCTGTATCCATAGATACCAAATGTAATCAAAAGCTTTATTAAACAACAAGAATAGATCATATGGAACTTTAAAGGGCTACGTCACTAGGTCGCTGTGCCCGCTCGCATTAACTCTTTTGTAGTTTTGACCATCTCAGGTCTTCCGTGACAAATACGCTAGCTGATGCCGCTAAGCTATGAAAAGGAATTTTCTTTCTTGGGTATGGAAGGCGCTCATAAATAAATGTTCCTCTGTAGTAGCTGGTGAAAGCCGTGTGATTTAAGGTGTGCCTCTCTCTCTCTCTCCCTTGTCTGTCCTGCAGGTTCATTAATGCCAGGAGAAGAATAGTACAGCCCATGATTGACCAGTCAAATCGAGCAGGTAAACTTAGGTCTTCTGTTAACTTCAAAAGTCCCACTATTGACATCCCTCTCCCTCTCTCTGCTTCCTTCTCTGTCTCTCCCTTCCTCATTCTCTCTTTCACTCCTTCCCCCACCTCCAACACTCATCGGCTCCCCCAATGCTCCCCTCCCAAGGAAGCAGTCTTCTGTCAGGAGCATCTTGCTGATTTATTCTAATTGGAGATTTCCCAATCAAACTGGCGACAAGCACATTTATAAATGTTCTCTGTGAATTGGTAATTGGGCACCAGAGGAACGTCGACGGTGTTGATGGGACCGACGCGAACGCTGGGAGCGTTTTGCCTCCGCCACCATCACTTCCTGTGTTTTAGTCCGCTACGCCAAAGCGTGACGTGGGCACACAGATCCCCCCCACCCCCATCTCCTCTTTCACCATTCGCCACACATTTTAATTACCATAAGTATTACATACATAATTGTGTTTAATTATGCAATCGCAAAGATTAATTATCTGTGATTAATTCATTTGAATAATTAATAATTAGTTCCTTGATATAAAAAATGGAAGAATATCATGCATTGATTTTCCATATTTGGCCAGTTGTTGTCAAACTGTTTTTATTAATGCGTAGATTGAAAAAAGACTTATAACTATAAAAGCACATTTTAAAAAGGAGTTTTATTTGCCACATTTTCTTGCTCTAAAAGTGGACCAAATATGTCATAAATTTTCACTTCTAAATTTAAAAAATCCATTAAAAATGTTTTCCTACCGAACAGAGGTAATAATATTCATCTTGATAGAAAAAAAAGATAAAGCGATTTGTCTTTGTAGGAAGAAGCACTTTGTTAATTATTTAACTCTGGTGAAAGTTGCCCAATTTGGGTGGAGATAGTGCAAATGAGGTTGGGAAATTATTGAAATGAGATGCAGCTCTACCCAGAAATCTCTGCTCAGGCTGCAATTACTTATATTTGTTCTGAATATTTGAGAGCATGCTTTTAACTGTCATAATCAGTAAACCTTCAGAAGACAGCATGATAAACGGCTTCTCCTAATCTTCTGGGCTAATAGATTACTCTGGATAATACATATATTAGTTCTTGAAAACGCTGCTTGTTAAAGTTACCGCAGTGGGCCCTATATTTCCATGAGTATTATTTGGTAGTTGAACTATGCAAGTCAGAGTAATATTATTATGTCTCGTCTTTAAAAAAAATTTAAAAAGAAACAACAATAAAATAATGTCTTAGACATTAATATATTTATTTTCTATGCTTTTAGAGGTGTGTGGGGTGAAGATCTAGGTGAGGGAATTCTGGGGTTTTGTCACCTGTAAATTGTCCCCCTGAAATGCCTATAATCACAGTGGTTCCACTGTCAATAAGAGGCCCAGTCATGCTCACCCTGACATGACCTGCGTGTGTTTTGTCTATAGACTGCAAATGCGATAAACAAGCTATTAAAAAAGAAAAGATTCTCGCGTAAACGTCTTTTTTTTTTTGCGGCAGTGTGTAGCACACTGTGCTGCGTGTTGTGTATTGGGCTGGAGCTGGGACGGTTGCTGATTGTCTGGTATGTCTTCTCTTCTTTTTTCCCCTCGTGTCCACGTTTTGACTACAATCAGGTTTTCTTCTTGATCCTTCAGTGAGTCAAGGAGCGGCCTACAGTCCAGAGGGACAGCCAATGGGCAGTTTTGTGCTGGACGGTCAGCAACACATGGGGATCCGGCCAGCCGGTAAGAAAGCCCTGCACCCCACACATCACCCTCAAAACCACAGCTGCTAGAGTCCTCCCCACTCCCCAAGTTCACATCTCACCCCTAAAACTACCACTGAAAGATCAAATCCCACTCCCCAAGTGCACATCTCACCCCTAAAACTACCACTGCAAGATCAAACCCCACTCCCCAAGTCCACATCTCACCCCGAAAACTACCACTGCAAGATCAAACCCCACTCCCCAAGTCCACAGTTCACACCCTAAACCAGCACTGCTAGATCAAACCCCACTTCCCAAATCCACACCCAAATCACATTCATATCCCAGCTCTTTGCCTCTCTATATACTGTTCAGAACTTAAAATTGGTCAATCACAAGTAGTGTAGTCTTATATTTAGATTTAATTCTGATATATGCATTAAGTGCTTTTTTATTTGATAACAAGCTAAAATCTGCCTAAACAGTGAGGCAATTTGACTCATTTTTAGAATATGGGGATAGAAATTTCAGTCATCAATCTCAAACTTTCATCAAGTTAATATTTTCTGCTTGAGAAAGATGACTGCAAGCTTATACAGTCTGTTTTCTTTCTGCAATGAAGCATCTTAACTCATCCCACCAGAAATAAGCACACATCTCTCCCCCCATTTTTCCCATTCAAAGATTTTTAAAAGATTCTGCGGCCGCTTAGAGATTTGTTCCGGTCAGATGCCTCCCTCCCCACCTCATTTCCCTCCCCGTCATTTTCATTCTCCTCTGAATCTATTTATTTTGAAATGGGAGTCTGCTCCGGCCGCCTCTGCTTCTCTCTGGCGATTCTGATTCCTTCCCTGCCGTATTTTCCCCATTTTGTCTCTTTCTGCAGGCCCGATGAGCGGAATGGGCATGAATATGGGCATGGACGGGCAGTGGCACTATATGTAACCTCCAGTTTGTAACGTAAACACAGAAAGGAGGTGGAAGTAAGTACAACTGAGCTCTTTCTTGACCTCTTGGTCTCACAGGCTTATTTTTTTTTTTTTTTTTTAGTTTTCATTATTTTTTTAAACCCCCCCACCCTCGTCTCCCAGCCTCCAACCACCCTTTTCCCCAAAAGACTACTTTGACCAAATCCCTAGCCTCCCATAACAGCGGGAGTTCACAGCTGGGCTAGCATCATTCGCTGTAAAGTAACTTCCCAGGGCACTGATAGAGGAAGAGCAACTTTTGCGGGGGAATTCTGGGAAAGATTCCGGAGGGTTTGTTGCTCTGCGGCTTTGCCACTTTCGCACTTGTGGCGGCAACGTAATGCAACGTGTGCAAATTTATTTAGCACAACATTGGCATCTCTCTCTCTCTCTCTCTCTCTCTCTCTCTCTCTCTCTCTCCCCTCTTCACTAGCCAATGCAAATGTTGGACATTTAGGGAAAAATAACATCTCCAGGGCACCTCTGACAGGGAGAAATTAAGCAGGCTCCAGTGAAGCGATAAAGAAGAAGAAGTGAAGGTGTCCGCAGAGTGACATAAATCTGTCGGGGGGAAAGGATTGATGCCCAAATTATCTTATATGCAAAGACGGAACGCCGCAGAACACCGAACCCCCCCTCCCCCCCACCTCTGACGAGATATACGGGTTCGGGGTGACGTGTCGGATCCTCTCGCCGAGGGAACCTGTGTGTTTTGATTATTTCTAACACAGGGCCCTGCTGACGTCCCAGCGCGAGAGACGCGGACGGGAGAGCCGCTCGGATAAATTTAAAGGAGCGGGACATTAAAGAGCGACTGAATATAAAACAGGGAATTTCCCCTCTCTCTCGCTCTCTCCCTCTCCGCCGCTAAATGGCCGCCGTCTGATTAAGACGCCCATTATGCCTCCTGCCAGCTCCATATCGCTGACATTTGAGAAATCAAGACGTATCGCATCCCGGAAGCGCCGGGGCATGAGGAATTTTATTTAACACCTAAACTTCGATGTTCAATGAGGCACAGTATAATAACACTTACCTTGATTAAAAGAACCCTTTATATGTAAATAGGTGCCGGATTTTTCCGAGGGGTCACCGTAGCGATTCCGCCGACAGAGCCCATTTCTCCCACATTTTTTTCTTCTCCCTCCCCTGGCTTTGCTAATGGAGTCAAAAACGCAGAGAAGCAATGTTCCCTAAAACAGCCACATAGAGACAACATTTGCTCAGCTTGGATAATTCTTAATATAGGCTATATAATTTCTAGACTATTTAATTACATAACATATTTTATGCTTCATGACCAATTACATTAATAGCTTAATACAGAGGAATATTATCCTCTCTTGATTTGATTATGCAGCCACACAATATGGTATATTTGGTACTTAATTATCATCAGCCATTGAGCAAGCTGCTGTGGTAGAACAAACAGGGAGAGGGAGAGCGGATCCGTTCAGTCAGCGTTATTGTCTTCTGATGGTTTTACCACTTTGGTTAATAAAGGGGGGCTCACAGATCTACTTAACAGAATGACTGCAGCTTACAAGACTTGAGATTACCAGCTTACAGTGTCCAAAACATCTGCTAGTGGGCTTTTTAACAGGAACCCATCTGGGCTGTGTTGAGGTGAGCACCATTCTTTGTCCACATGAGATTGATTTACCTTTGGTTTTTTTATCGCTGCGATAGTGAGATTTTAAGAGAGCGCATTACGGACGTGCATTTAGAACAGGCCGGTGTGTAAAAGAAAAGAGCATTGGAGAGCACTGCAGCTCTCAGCCAATGAGAAGGCCATTAATCCCCCCCCCCCACCCCATTCCCTTCTATTCCGGTCTCCGCCTGTGTAATTTCTTAATTGCAGAGTAAGGTATGTTTGTAGCGAGTGAGCATGCCTCATGACCTTTGGGTGACCTCTCTCCTCCTTGCCTTGGCTAATCCCCCCTGGGGTGGGCGGGTCACATTACGAGGCACTGCAAAACAGCCCCCCCCAACCCTCCTGCCTCCTCCAGGCTCCAGAGCGCTTCAGGCCGTGCTGCCCTCTCCCCAGTCCCCTGCCTGGAGTCTTCCCAGGGCCTGGGCCTCTGTTCCTGGCCCGTTCACGCGCTTAGTTCCTGGGCAGTGTGTTTGACACCAAACACCAGAAGAGTTTATCCACACTCTCAGAGAGCAGGGAACAGTCAAGAAACTTCTTCCTTCTTTTAGGAACAAACTTGTGGAATATGCCCTGAAACGTGCAAGAGTTAGCTGCTTTTATTTGTCCTCTAAGGAACACAATGTACCTCGAAAGGAGCAATAGCGAGTTACATTGTTGGTTCTTCAAGGAAGACATTTTTCCAAAAGTACCCTTAAAGGTGCAATAGTGGGTACACATAAGGAGAATTTGTGGAAGGAGTTATGAAACAGTACCATCCCAGCTATACCTTTTGTATCTTTCTATGCACTTGTGCTCCCTTCATTCTCTGACAGAGCACAGACTGAGCGGGCCAAATAAAATTAGACATTGTGATCAAGTGACTCGGAGCAGCTTCTCCCTCCACCAGTCAGAGCACCTTCTCTTCAGCATACTGGGCTAGTGCCCTAAAACATCGTGACTCTGTCCACGGGCTGTGTGCTGTTCATTCATTCTACAATCACTGCATTTTATTAGAGTACTTCTGTTTCAACAGTTCTTCTCTCTCTCTCTCTCTCTCTCTCTCTCTCAGGCCTTTTAATACACAACCCACTGAATACACAACCCTCATCCAGGAGGGATGCATTGTTTGTGTGAAGTGGTGTTTTTTTATTTTTTTATTTAGAAAACCACTATTGTTCAGCACTCTTTGGAAAAGCATGTTATGATAGTTAAGTGAGTCTACATTATTTAATAAGTTCTTTGAGTGTTCAAATCAAATATATTCACAGTACTGCATCCCCCAGAGAGAGAGAGAGAGAGAGAGAGAGAGAGAGAGAGAGTGTGAGGGAGGGAGAGAGAGAACCACTATTCAGTTTGTCACTAAATTCAGCTGGGAAATTGACTGTTCCTTCTGCCGGGTATAACTATAGCTAACATCAATATGGTGCACTTGTTCTCCATGTCCTCTCAGTATTCAGCGTAAATGGAGGGCGGCAGATCGCATTTCGACCTGCGCGCGGACCAGACTTGTATTGGTCATCCTATATTCCTCCCGAAAATAGCATACAGCCCTCCCATCTTAGTGCAGTGAATTAAAAGAAATAGAATTGTTTTGTCTCTGAGATCAGTAATGTTTATTTTCTTTTATCCCCCCCCCCAACGGTCCATTTTTTGATCAACCCCAGACACTCTACTTCGATGCCAAGAATATTCAATTTTTGTGTTTGCACATTGCAGTCCGTAAGTATTTGGACAGTCACACTACATAAAAGAGGGTTGCAGTTCCTTCATGGTTCAGGCGATGTGGATGCGCACGGCCGCCAATCAAAGCAGGCGGGCTCTGCTTTCTCTTCACATTCGTCTTTTTCCAAATGAAATGAGCCGGAGCGAAGCGAGAGACTTTGCTACTGTCCAAATACGTATGGGTTGCGCTGCATATGACTGTAACTGTTAAAAAAAAAAAGTGAATTTGTTTGCGCAAAGCTAGTTCTTGTTACCCCAACTAGAGAGATATCTGTCACTTTAAATCACAGATCTTTCTTAGAGAGATCTGGAAAAAGCAGCAGGAAATGCAGTGAATGAACTTCCTCTAAGCCCCCTGTGTGCCCTTTCTCTCTGTGTGTTGCAGCTCTAGCAGGCATGGCAGGGGGACAAGTACCTCAGAGTGATCTCGCGGGCTAAAGTTCGGGAGTGTCCAACGTCACCGGGGAACTCCAGATGGCACCTCATAACCCACCCCCTCCACCTTCACCCGCACCCATACCTCCCATGCCAGGCCAACCCCGCCCACCCCAACAGCCATGAAGACACACGGAGGACCCCCCTCCCACCCATCCAGGAGTGGCCATGCCTGTGCAGAGCACCGCCCCTTTGACCTTTGCCCCAAGCCCACTCCCCCACCGACCCTAGCACTGGTTGGACAAATCCTGGACATCCACGCCCCAATAGTATAAGGGAACTTCACAACAAAAAAAAGCAACTTTAAAAAAGGAAAAAAAACTACAAAAAAAAAAACAAAAACAGAAAGACAAAAAAACCCAGAACTATTTTAGGACTATTTTTCAGACAAAAATGAGAAAAAAGACATTTTGACCAGAATTTGACGCTAAAGAATGGAATTCCTGACGAGACGAGCTGTGATGATTTTTTTTAACTTGTCAATTTTGTTACTTTCAATGAACGGAGGACCAAGCTAGCAAGATCACTTTGTAAAGTCTTGGGCTTTTGTTAAAAATCAGCAGAAGAAGATGTTTTGAGTTCTTATAAATGGACACATGCGCACACATGCACATACACACATAACAAACAAAAAAAAAAAAGGATACACGCAAACACTCTGAAGTGACACAATTTTAAAGAAATCACTCTGGATGATTAAAAAAAAAGACGAAAAAGACTCCAAGAGTTATAACTACTGTAGTATAAAAAGTATAGAAACTAAGTTAAAACTTGTGCATTTTCGTTCATCACTCAATTTATGTTTTCCTGAGCTAGTCCTAGAATAAAAGTTTATCCCCGCTTTCACACTGTGTGTGTTGTTCCTGAAAGAGAGACTGTCCTTCTGCAGCAATAAGGAGAACATCTCAGTGTCTTTCCAAATGTCCAACAAACACAGAGACTGCAATAAGCCAGCTGTGTTAAATAAGGAACAAATAAGGAGCAGAGCTACCATCTAAAGATGCTGTCGAACAACACCTGATGTCTCCAAGAAATTCAATTGGAACAGTTCATACCCTTTCTTTGGTTCTTGAATGAATGTTGCCCTGTAGGTAAAGTTTTTAGTTTGAATTGCCCAAGCACTGGATCGTGTTGGTTTTATACATTTTTATTTTAATAATATTATTATAATTATTATTATTTTTTGTAACCTGGACTCTGACTGAAAGAGGCTATTGAAGGAAGCTTATAGTGAAATCGCAGCATCTTGCAATAGTTCTGGGCCTTTGGATCAATATATTTGCCACATGGACGATACTGACACAACGGCGGATTCTTTGGCACTAAGAGAAGCTATTGACAATTGATGCACCAAAACAAAAGAAAAAAAAAGGACTTAAATTATGGACTCAAAGCTTGGAAGAAAGCTTGGAGAATATTGTAACAAACTTCGTACAGAGTTCAGTCTATTAATTGTTTCATGTTAGATATTCTATGTGTTTACCTCAATTGAAAAAGAATGTTTTTTGCTAGTTTCGGATCTGCTGTGGCATTGATATTGTATGTCCATGAAGTCCTCCCTTTTTCAGCACGTGTTCCTCACTAGAAGAAAAAAAATGCTGTCTCCCTCAAGCTTTGTCAAAATTACATTAAATACTTGTATGAGGACTGTGACGTTATGTTTAAAAGGTGTTCAGTCACAAATGCTGTAATAAATATTTCATTTTTGATTTTGTTAGATTTTTGTGGGCTTAAGTATATGACGTTACCAAATTTGTCTTAAAAATATAATTTCAAAATTTCTATTATTATTTTTATTATTATTATTATTATTATTATTATTAATATTTGTAGTAGTAGTATTAGTTCGGTGGTAGTTGTCGTCGTGTTGTTCTAGTCCACTTCCGGTGACCCTGTTACTCGTGTCACCTTATTCCAGGGATACTCACTCTTTTCCATAATGAGCTGGTGTGGGTGCAGGCTTTCATTCTAACCAACCAGTCACGCACCCAATTCTACCAATCAACCCTTAAAGCTTTCGCCATAGACAAAAATCATAGACTAGATGATTAGTTGAGCCAGGTGTGAAACTGCACGGTTAGAATGAAAGCCTGCATCCACACCGGCACATTCTGGAAGACAGTGAGTATCCCTGCCTTATTCAGTCCTAATTTAGGGAGGTAACAAGAATTCTTAGCATTTTCCGTCTTTTCATTTGCAAGAAATTGGATTTTTTTTTCCGCATGGGGTTCAGTCCTCTTAATTTCGCGCGTCACCTGTCACCTTTACGCATTATATAGACGAGAATGATCCGGATAATGCGGAATAGTTCGATATTCTAGATACACCGAGCAATGCGCGTTATTATTTTCAGTTGGCCTAAGTATCTTTCCTTTCAAAATTTCTTATTCGAATATAGGCTGTTGGGATGAATGTGTGTTTTATTTTGTAGGGTACTGGTTGCGAAAGTACGATAAAATAATGCGGAGGATGGTGCCGTGGAAAGTGAATAGGCCTACGCAGAAGGACTAAGGCCCACCATAGGCCTACTAAGTCCGTATCCTGCTTACCAATTTCAAGTAAAATGTTTATTTGTTTAAAAATGTGAAATGGCAAAATTAGAAAATGTTACAATATCAAGAATATCGAAACGTTGTCCCAAAAGTAATTACAAATTACATCTTTTTATTTTAATCACGCATTTAAAAGCATGATATTTGCTGCATCGCTGGTATTAAGAATGGGTGAATAGGTAATGGCATACCATGTGTGCGTGCTGACATCGGTGCGTGTGTGTGTGTGTGTGTGTGTGTGTGTGTGTGTCCGCGCATGCGAGAGAGAGAGAGCGAGCGAGCGAGAGAGAGAGAGAGAGAGAGAGAGAGAGAGAGAAGGCTTGGTGTTAAATTATCTGTATTTTGCTTCGTAATTGAGAAAGGTAGTGAGTTTTAAAAGGGAAAGGGATGTTGTTGTACTCCGACCGCTTTGTAGTGGGTGCCAAAGCGTGCAGCAAATGCTTGTGTTGGGGAATTAGGCCGCTGGAGGGCGACCCCTGCTGGTAGCATGTTACTTGCCCTGTGGTTAACTGTCATTCCTTTCATTTCTGCGTGTACTATTTGCCCGCGGCCAAGGGACTCATACCCTCGAACCAAAAATGACAATCTTATCATTACTCAGACCGAATTCTTACCTGACCCGCTGGCAGAAACCTAAACATATAAACGGCACTTAGTTACATATTTTTATTCCTGCTACTGTGTTGTTATAATGTTAAATAGAAGAAAACATAATAATTATAGTAATAATAATAATAGTATTATTATTATTATTATTATTATTATTATTATTATTATTATTATTATTATTGTTGTTGTTTTCACTGTTCTACTTCATACTGCTCTTTGCCATACTACAGTTAATGAAAGACGTAAATGTCGATCTTTGATAAAGTAGGCTTCATAATTATGATTATAATTATGATAATTTCTTCTGTCCCCGGGAAAATTTGTCGCTCTTATTTGAAACTACTGGATCTGACTCCACAGGTCAACACTCGTTCTCCATCCAATGACATTGAGTGTAGATAGTCACGGCAGTCGGACATTTCCGTTTTAAAGTCAGACAGTGGCTGGGTTCTTTTCGATGGCCAATTGAGGTCCCTGTTCTGTGTTTCCAGCTGGTTTAAACGAGGCCACCAGAATAAAAAATGTGATAGTGTCGTGTTCTGTTTCAGTATCGAGACCTGTCGAATGCCCATTGTGTGTCCTCAGCTTTCCACGTCAACATCTGATAAACAATCAGTTTTATTGCCGGAAGAAGTTTTTTTTTTCTGAATTTAAATAATCTGCTAGGCTCTGGATAAGGTATTGAGGGACAGCCAACTGCGCAAGAAAAAGCAACACGAGGACTTGTGAACAATTCACAAACTGATTTCATACAGTGTAATAGGCCTATAAACATTTTAAAGGGTTACTTGTTTGCCCAGTCACACAAATCCATAGACCCATTAAATATCCACACTAAAACCAATGCCCAACAGCAACCAAGTTACCAAGTAGATTCACTTCTTTGTCTAATTTTGGAATTTTTTAAGTCATGAGAAACCTACTAACTCAGCGCTGAGCGCATATCGCGAGTTCTTGATTATTTTTAATTTAGCAAATAATTTCATTGATTACTTCAAAACCTGAAATATTTGTTTTAGGATACGACCTTTCGATTTATTTAATTTTGAGAACTTCGACAAAGACTAAGCTATATTGAATATCATTATTTCTGCTTGATAATACATTTGAAGAATAGGACTTCTCCTAATGACAGATTCAGAGGCATACATAGACTATCGTAAAAGCTGTAGTGATGTTTATTTTTCTGCTGGATGTGCGATAATAAATTATCAATACCATTATTTAAAACCTTAAATTTTTAAATAATTTTATCGTCCGTGTTATATTGAATTCAAATTGAGCCCGCATTGTGAGGTATTTTATCAGATGAGAGAGAAAGACTATGCCTTGATTATAGCCAAGAAGGAATTGTAATATTAATAGTTTTTTTTTTTTTTTTTTCCTTTCTTTTGAGAAGACAGAAGGTAGATTGCCTTCGCTGCTTCTCCTTGCCGATTCGGTCTGACAGGAATGATGGATGATCTAGCCGAGCTAAACAACCCCACCCCTTCATCTCCTCTCTGTCAAAGCTACTTTGGGTACTGCTGCAGGAATAAAATACGGAATATTCTCCTACAGAGCGCGCGCTGGCTTCGGGTTTTTCAGCCTCGCTTTAGTCAATAGAAATATAATGCAATAAAAAGTACAACTGAATTTTTATTTATTTGTATCTGCTTCAAAATATCGTTCAGTGCTGCAGAGACAACCTGCTAATTCTACCTAACCCGTGCTCATTCCAGCATTTTTTAAATATTAAAGCTCGCCATCAGATAGGCTAACGGAGTTTATATGTTTAGGAATGTTCAATGTCAAAGAAAACCGTTCTCTAAAACTGTAATGGACGAATCCGTGAAAAAAAAGACTGCCAAAAAATTACACTTTGTGCATTTGAGCACACTTTTAAAAAAGAATGAGGCCTTCATAAGGTTTGTTTAATCGAGAAATTTTTTCGAGTGAGGACCTGATGATTTACTTCTTCCCCTCAGATAGCCGATATCTTGTAGGCCTCCTTTGTCCGTTCATTTTGGATTAGCCTACTTCCCCACATTTTCCAATATTCGCTTGTCCATGTTGTTACATATTGCCACTGGGCTACAACTACTACTACTACTACTACTACTACTACACCTACTACTACTACTACTACTACTACTGATATTATTATTATTATTATTATTATTATTTGTGCCCTCCTTAAATTTCAACAGTTCCTATTTTGCCATAAGGTGTTTCTATGACTACCCTATGTATGTGAGAAGGTCAGAAGCGCGGACTCTGAAGAGAAAAGGCCGTATTTCGGTGATCATTTATCAATGTCACCCAGATAATGATTCTCACTGCAGTCCCCTATTGATGAGGATAATTACATTAGCTCAGAGTGAGTGATCAATAAAGGCTAGGGAAAATGTTTTATTATAGCCGGCCAAGAAAGCTTCTCTGAGCCAAGGTTGTTCTTTTCCTACAACACTATTTTTCAAAAATATATTTTAAGGACAAAGACGCATATTCCATTAACCGAAGCAGAACTGTTGTAGCAGAGCACAAAAATGAGAAAGTAGGCGAAGTACATTTAATGCGATATGAATTTTTTCCATATTGCTTTATTTTCCCGCCTCTAGTCTTTCTGGCTTTCATTGTGGAAAATGGTTCGACTTTCAGAGTGAAAAGATCAAGTGCATTTCGCCATATAACAGTAACTTAACAGCTCTGTATCCGGCCGGGCGGTAAAGAAGGGAACCAGACCGTGTGCTGGTAATCGTTCATATACGCCATAATTGCTGTTATCTTTTCTAATACTGACATTCACGAATAGATTTCTTAATTGCAGTTTTGCAATTTCTGTTATCCAAATTCATCTTTTTTTATCAAAACAACTACATTCTGTTTCAGACAAGAGCCAGATTTTGTGTGAGGTTGCGATTGGTTGAAATTATATCAATAACAAGGCCTAGTGCCTACAAAAATATAACGTAAACTTAAAGTGTGCAAATAGGACTATTCGTGAAAATAGACCATAGGCTAAGTTTGACAGCAATCGGCATTGAACATAATGCGACCACGAAAAAGGCGGACTTGAGACGTGCAGAGTGGCGTCCTTTCAGACGAAAAATGCCAAAAGGCCCACCAGTGAAAGTACGACGCAAAGCAAAAACATTTGTCAAGGATATTAATTGTGGATGGTATATGCATTTAGTGCCAAATCAAATACGAACTATTAATGGCGATTGAAGGAAAACGATGTTACTAAATAAAAATATTGCATTGAGCAAAGTTTAACACTTTAATTTCAAAAACATTGTTCAATGTTTCGCGGAGATGAGTCATAAATTAAATTTTTTTGGAGGATTTAAAAGGACAGTGCGACGTGTGTGTGTGTGTGTGTGTGTGTGTGTTATTTTATTGTCAACAAGTCAGTCCACGCAGGAATGTCGCGTGCTCTTTTGCCCAATTTTCCGAAGTGTTTGGCACCAGCTTCAATGTACTCTTGATGATCAAGCTTACGGGAAAGGTTAAAATTCAATAATGCCCATCATTTATAATATTTGAATATAGGCTAATTGTGGAAAATATTCACGAACAAAGACATCACTCATTTCAACACAACTCGGCTACTGCGCAATTGTTGGCAATTCTAATTCAAACTATGTGGGATTATTATTATTATTATTATTATTATTATTATTTTTCAAGGTGCTATCGCAAATGTTCTGAAACTATATGAAAATAGGCCTGTATAACCAAATGGCACGAAAGCAGACAAAAACAAAACAAAATAAAAGAATAAGACTAACAACAGACCTCAGCAAAATAAAATATTGTAGAGAAACTCGGCGGACATTAAATAAGGGCGCATGAAATAAATATACACTCGAGCCTTTCACGGTTCGATTACGTACATCCGCATCTTTGAATACAAGCAACCTTAACCGAAAATGCTTTCTATTAATAATACACGGACGAATGGAAAACCGAATAAAAAGTATGTTGTGGAAAAAGGGAAAACTAACGACATGGTTTTCTGTTAGGGGGAAAATCAGATTAATAACTAGCAGGGTAATGTTGAGGACTTTTTCCGCTTGGTCGCTTTTTTGAATTAGAGCCGATTTCTTCACACTCCGGCGGTGCTTGTCTTCTTAAAAATGAGTGACATATCCCCCTCCTCTCCTTTTCTCTCCCACGAACTTAATGATGCAGAATTTCTAATTGCTTAAATCACATCGCTAAAGGGTGCGGAATCGAATTGGATACTCGAAACGGTCAGTCCCCGCGATGTAAAAATAAAAAGGGACATCGGATTCAAAAAAATAAATAAAGCGCAATAAAATAAAATAGCTCGGAGTGTAGCAAAGCCTCAAGGATCTTAGCCTTTATATTTCAATCAGTTAAGATTTAATTAGCGACCCCCGGGCTGGGCGATCTGATATTTCCTCATTAGGCACTCCTCGCTAATGCTGAGTGTTAGATTGTCTTAAAGGTTGTCAACATATGACCAGTTTTCACAGTGAAATAATCAGGTTTTATAGCTGGAGGACTCAAGATCTGCAAATAAATCGTGCTTGGATCAGCGGAACTAACAGGCGAAAAAATGTTGATAATTTATCGTAGCATTTCCTCGCTTGCATTAATGTATAATTTTTCAGTTATTTGAACAAAAAAGGTTAGAAATATCTTGCGGGTAGCTCACGGCAGCAAAGTGAGACATTTCACAAGAACTGTAAATAACAGGGGAGAAGACGGGATTGGGAGTATGTGAAAGAAAATAGAGGGGGGGAAGAGAGATAGAGAAAAAGAAAGCGAGCGAGCGAGCGAGAAAGAGAGAGAGAGAGAGAGAGAGAGAGAGAGAGGCGAAAAAACCAAACAAACGGAAACGGGAATGCAACGTCATGGCGACCCCCTCTGGATCAAAAAGGAAGTGTCTGAATGCGCATGCAATTTATTGTATTTTCATTATTTGTTTAATTAAAAAGGAATCACATATTTCAAATGGTTATTAGAATTTTCGGAGGGCGAAGTCGGCACATTACCCAAATTAATGAAGCACACGCAAAACTTAAAATGTCCGTGGGCTATTTCAAGGAAGATTTTTGCTCCCATTCAAACAATTCAAACTCCCTTCTAAAGAAGACAACATACGGTCTATGTCTTTTTATGCGTTGGCCTCCGTTTAAAATGAGTGCAATTTCAATAGTTACAAGTAATAATTGATATATTAATCTTTGAGACGACTGACACTTTGCAAGGAAACTATGGGAAAACGATGAAAACATTATTATTATTATCATTATTATTATTATTTCAGTCCAATAGGAATAGGTAGGCCGAAAAAAAAAACATTTGAAAAGAAAGGCTGTTAACAGCCAGGTTTCGGCACAGTCTCGCCGTTTCGTTCAGAATCAACCGCCAATTAAGCATGCAAAAAAAAAAAAAAAACCTATTCGTATTCAAAATGTTTATTTTTTCTTTTCATTTTAAGGTATAGTATCACATAACCGTAATCCGAAACGATAATGCTTGGTGTGAGTTACCCCTGAAGGCTCTTTACATACATTTAATCACAGGTAGGGCCTATTTATGTATGTTGAAGTTAGCCTATTGATTATGTGATCAATAAAATATAGATTCAACGTTCAATAATTTCACTAGGGGACCTGTTGCTCGTAATAAATAACATCTGACTTGCTTTTATAATCTTGGCACGATTGCCTTTTGTCCCACAGTCTCAGAGATGACGGTACAATGAAAATAGTCAAAATTTTTCATCTTTAAGGGACACATCTTCCTGATGCAGGCAACTCTGTGCGGGATGTTCTTTCGATGGGCTATTAATGCCCGATAAAACAGGTAAATGTTTTTAAACGTTACTAGAACCAATCAGAGGGTATACCACCCTACTTACTTACAAATTCTGACTTTTTAGACATGAGTTGTACCCCTTTTCAAAAATGAGTATCAAAATCATTGAAGAAGTAGGCTTATTCGTCTTTCACATCCACTGCAAATATAGACTATTTGCTAATGCTGATCCGCAACTACTGCAATACTGACGCGGAGCGGCATAAGTGATCTTTATCTAAGCACCCTCTAAATAATAATAAAAATAAAATAAAATAATAATAATAATAATAATAATAATTAATTATTATTATTATTATTATTAGAAGTAGTAGTAGGCCTAGTAGTGGCAGTATTATTATTATTATTATTATTATTATTACAATGCAGGCAGAAAGCTATACGCCGGTTTGGTGTATGATGCAAAGCAGTTCTTGCCTCTCAGCCCCCCCTTTATTTTTTATTTGAGTAGGCTACTTTCGGAATATTTATAATTTGCTTGCCCGTAAGGCTATTATTAATGTGGCAAGTCACAGTAAATAAATAAATAGATAAATAAATAAATAAATAAATAAAGTAGGCTACAATCAAAGATGACAGAAAATTAGCTGTTGGGGTTTTGATGTAGCGTCGTTTTCTTTCAAACTAATTTGAGCCCAAAACTGCGCAGACGTTGCTGTTGTTGGCCTAACTCTTCGATAACAAGACTCGGTGTAAAAAAGATTTGGTCACATTATGAATGCGGATGTCGTTAACGACCCCACCTCTCAGTAAAGAAATTAGTTACGGATTCTTAAAAGAACGCATAAATCATCCCAGAGTAATAGGCTACAGTAGGCCTGCATGAGGGAGTGGGGTAGGCTACCCTGCGTACAACTTACAGGCCTGCCTTTTACATTAACAATAACTATAGGCCCTATACCTGCGTAAACATTTGTGACGATTTTCACCATTACAATGAGCAGCTGAAACAAACAAAATTCTACTTGTCGACAATGCAATTAAAAATAAATAAATAAAATAAATAAATAAAATCTTATGCGCCGTTTGGATTCAAAAGCTCTTGCAGCCTACATACTGCATTACGCCGACATTTCTATTGTGTTGCGGACACGCTACTACGAATTTACAACAGACTGGGGACAGGCCCAAAATTCAACTGGCAAGATTGCAGGAAAAGTTAAATATTTTTTGATCGCTTGAACTGAAGAAAAGATTGTGCCGTTTACATTGGCACTCATGAAAATGTTCTTTTTGCTATCACTGGCACCCTGCAATGGCTCCCTCTCTATCCATGATACATAAGTGGACTTACAGGCCACTGAAACAAAAATCCGTCGTGAAAAGTGATCAGGTGTACCTTGACAGATTACACAAGTCAGTTGATCGGCTTATTGTTTAGCCTGCTTCAATGTTTAAAAAACCGCGTGCACGTGAGTGCGTGTTTGTATGTTATCCAACATAAAAGTGCGTCAGAGAGCAGTCCTCCCATTGAAAGTTGGTAACAAAGCAATGACTCAAACCGTTCCCCTCCTCCCCAGCCCAAACCCCTGCCCTCCAGCCTCCCAGAACTACAGTTCCAGCCATACCGTGTCCGTGCAGTGGCACATTTGCCAGAATTGGTGGCTAGACACAGCGAGAGAAACAGGCACCGTCAGCAACCAGTGGGTGCTGAAATGTAATATTTGGAATCAAGAACTTTTTAGCCACGCACCCCAGCTGATGGGAAAAATGGCATTGGATGTTCAACACGTGAAATCAGGTTTCACAAGTTATTACTTAATTTATGCATTTATTTCATCAGGAAACGCTTAGGAAAAGGCATGCAAAATTTGACCCGAGTTCAAGATATAAATGTTTTGCTGAATTCCCCCCGCCTTTTTTTTTTTTTTTTTATGGGGGATGGGAAATAAACTACCCCACTTTATGATAGCAGTGTATACTGCAGGCGGTACTTATTTTTAAGTTTGCTTGAGCCCAGGCCATGAGATACCTGATGAGTTACTTTGACACAATATCAACATTTTGTCTGTGGAATAACTCTTGGTCACGGGGAAACACAAGGACACACCCGGAAACAGGATACCGTTTGAAAGTGAAACGCGCTTCATCACCTAGGCCTTCCGCGAGTGTTCGGCCGGCCGGAGTCCGAAATCTGTGAGAGTGCCAACTGCTTTTATGCTGGATACATTGTAGAACCCTGCGGATTCTTAACTGGCCACTGAGACTCACTGTGAGACACAACAGTGCTGGAACTGAATTAATAGGCTACAACACTATTAATACTAATAATTCTATTTATGACTATTAATAATAGTATTAACATAGCCTACTGTACACGGAGGCGTATATAATTTAACAAAAACGAAAACATAAATTTCTTTTAAAGATTCAGATGCGCTTTGCTCCATAATTTAATTCCTTATGCAAAATCAATGCTTTCGAGGGTTAAGGTAAGAGACTTGGCACAGGTAGCATCCGCCCTTGGTAGCTGAGGACGTGACATAAGATCACAGGAGTACATAAACTGTAGTGGATTCGTTGATCACAGTCTAAATTCTTAACCATTTTGTTACAGACAGAAAAAAAATACAGTCTAACCCATGCCAAAGATAAGACTAATAGCAATAGGCCAATGGTCTTGAACTCAGTTTTGGGGATTCTTAGGACTTAAATATTGTGTTGCCAGTGGTAACAATTTAATAAAATAACTAAATCACACCTGCCCCTTCAAACATAGGCCTATCCAAAATTAGGCAGAACTACACGGTGTAACATGCAGTACCTCTTTGTTTAAATTTTTTAAACCCATATTTATCGCATCATGATGAATAATCAGTCTGTTCTGACAAAAGCAGGATATTTATGAATGGGTGTGCGAGCACTTGCCCTGCGGTGGAGAACACGGCTGGGGCAGGATTAGCACTCGGTGCGATATTTCAGTAGCTGCTGCAGTCAAAGGCTTTACCTTCCTTCCTTTAATAATTGGAGGCTAAGGCTGAAGCGACAGTGCCTCCCTTCGCTGCGTGGAGAACACGTCATAACAAGCCAGTGACAGCTCTCATCAGGAGAGCTCCGCTCACAATCCAGGGACTTGCTGGGGGAACGCCGTGGCACTCCCCGCATCAAATTTTCTGCAACCCCCCCCAGTTACAGACACACGTTTCCACAACTTCCATTTTTAATCTCACGTAGAATGTCACGCCGATCTCCCCAGCTCGATCTTTGCCCGTCACGCGACGTTGACGTCAGGTCGGGGACCTGCGCCGCGAGTAGAGACAGCGCACGAAATAAATAAATAAGTAAATAAAAGATCTGGGGCAACTGCGTCAAACCCCAAATGCCAGTCAGGCGCTGACCTTTAAGACGGCGACACCGCCACCTCCTCTGACTGCAGGTTTGGGATCTCCGTATGACTGGGAAAGCACTCTTTGAAAAACGCCAGTAACTCCTAGCCACATCTAAACAATTTGCCATAGGATGAGCAAATTGAACTAGACATCCCTTTAGGACAATCAAATGTGACGTGTGACATATCAGCAGAGCCATAAGCGTCCAACAACAATTTACAGACACAGCATGGATCAGGACCAAAAAGAGTGGCACCTGAAATATAGGCCTAATGTCAGAATTTGAGAGGCTTCACGAGGCTTCGACATCAGAAGTGTTCAAATGTATCGGAAAAGGGCCGGAGTGGGTCTTTGTTCCAGACTGGTGATATGCTTGAATCAAAGGTTGTCCTGCTGTGATGAAAAAAAAAAAAAAAAAAAAAAAAAATCCCTGCACCCACATTGGGCATTTTAGGGTAAGATTGGACACTTCTCGACCCAAACCAATCTTGGCAATAAGGAGCTAGGTCAGTACATTTCAATGCACACCAGTCACTGTCCAAAAAGAATATCAGTTTCCACCGAACAGAAATTGCTACTACTGTCAGTGACAAGTGCCACTCTTTGCTGTAAAATTAAACTTGAGCCATTTAGTATCATCAAAGATCTGCAAATATTTTTTCATGGAGTGCATTGGGTGTATTCTAAATGAAGTAGCAGCAGAGTCGCATACAAACCAACCTCAGGAAAAATTTGAGCGTTTTCTCCAGCAAGATTCTTATTTCCTTCTCTTCCTGTGTGGGCCATGGTTAGCCAAAATGGCATCACAGTTCTTTGGCTAATGGCTTTAACTAAAGCAATTTACAGCTAATTATAATTAGCAGGGGCCAAGCGCCTTCTGAAGCAATGTGTGGTTAAAGGGCATTGCTCAAGGGCCCAACAGCTGAGCTGATTGTATCATTGCTAAACTGGGGCTTGACCGACCAACCATCTGAGTCCCAGTCAAAATGTGCAAGCCACTGGAAGCCGCAAGCGCTTACCGCGCTCTCCACTCATGCTGCTTAAGTCTGTCTCGTCAAATCACACTTCAGTCTAGCTTTTCTCCTTAAGTTTTTTTTTTTTTGCTTTTTATATAAACATTTAATGGAGGTGCTTCAGAGTAGCACCAAAGGAATCCGCTTCCCTCCAACTCTGAAGAGAGAGCAGAGTGTTACCCTTCAGGTTAACCGGGTCTTAGAAAAGAGGAAAAACTCAACTCAACCGTCTTCAGAGGCCTGCAGAGCTCTTCTGAAACTTTATATTGCAGCTCTGCTCATCCATTTCAGCAGGAGAGCCAGGCCGAGATTACATTCGGGACCCGGTAATGCCTGTGGTGGACATAGGCTGGCATTCCCCAATGCTACGCAAGTGGGACCTTGATCGGGTGGGTGTCCACAGAGGCAGCCAAAAGGGGAACATAGACTTTCAGAAAATTGGAAGCATCTCTAAATGGATAAACTTTGAAATCCCTGCACTAGCGAAGAATTCTGGCCCTCCTGCAGGAACATTGCTCACGACGCCCCCCAGTCCAACTGGAACTTTATCTAGAGCCGCGCCGGTTGTTGGCACCCCAGGGTAGTCACAACCTTTCACCCAACTAGCAGCAATCCTGGGCTGCACAACTCCGCTGCAGCCTTGACCTCAGTTAGGTTAATTCTGTAGCGGTGAGCCAAGGAAGCGGAGATCTGCCGATGGTTGTTGGAGGCCTTCGGCACCTCAGAGCGTGACTTGCTATGTAATTCAGTAAATGAGCGATTATGTGTGAGAACTCCACCATCACAGCTGGTTTCCACCAACATGGCAAATTCATACAGGAGACAGAAACTGTATAAACGTGAATTTTTTTTTAGCCATAGCTAATACCATCTGGAGCTCAGATGACAATGGCAACAACTCCATCCATTTCTTTTATTTTCATAATGATTAAACAGGGTATTAAAGACATACCAGCGATGAATAGTCTTACACTTAAGAAGTGAAATGTGTGCTACTTATACAGTTTAAACATACCTGTGCCTCTCATGTATCTAGCATGAACATGACCACAATGGAAATAAAGGACATAGTGGATATCTGACCCTAATTAGTCCATAACCAGGGACTAAACACCCGTGTCAATAAGACAATTGACTACGTGTGATATTTCACACCAGCCGATGCCTTCCAAAGAGCCCAGTCCCAGTGGCATTCAAATTACAAGCCACATCTTACAGCAGAGGCCGAGGGAGGCGATGTCCACGCTCGTTTTAAAACGATATCAGATTACAAGCAAACTGCATCAGGAGCCCAGGGCCCCAGAGAGGCTGAGGTCTCGAGTTAGAGCCTTATTTGGAACGGACTGCGAGAGGGACATCGTCACCAAGAACAGAAGCAAGAATAGAGACCCATAGAAAAGAAAAAAAAAGGCAAAAAAAATGACTTAGAAAAATGACTCGTTCACAATATATATATATATATTTTTTTTATTTTAATTTGCCACATGGAAATCTCAATTGCACCGACGTGAAAATGAGCCTTTGAAGCGGTCTTTAAAAAAATGCATTGTGTGCAGAAACTAATTTATAGGGCCTGACTTTGGCTTCTCTGTGCAACAGCCATCTTGGAAAACAATGGCAGGAAGACTTTGGGAGCGGAGAGGAACTGAATCTGCGGTTTACCATTTTATTCATCATTACATCTCCCCCACCCCGCTTGTTAAACAGGACTTGTTTTTTCTGCCTAAGAGGAGCTGTAAAGTGATGTGTAAGCATTCCGGGCCCCTGCTATAAGGTGGTGTTTACTAGGCACTGGGGGGCGGTTGTTTTCTACCACACTGAGAGGGCACGACCGAGGAAGCCGGGGCCAATGCTGACCCAGGTCCGACCCCCGGCACTCGTGGCTCGATCGGACCTAAACAGGAGTGGCAAAAGGTTACGAGTTTAAAAGCAACAAATCACAGCACGCTTTACTGGTGCTCAAACCTCTTGTCCCAGGAATGGACTCGAGCCCGACGCCCAAGAAGCGAAACAACGCTGCCCAGAGGGTTGAAAAATGAACCAGATTCCACGTTGAAAGTGGACTGAGTTAGGTGACTGACATCGCCGAATGGTTACAAAAGGGCCGGAGGGGACGTGGTCAGGGTTGGTGAGCAGAGAGGAGAGAAGATAGGATTGGCCCTGATTGGTTGATCTGGCTAACCTATAGGGCTAAAACAAGGAACTTATATTTTCTGTCTTCTGGTCACTCAAGCAAACAAAGCATGTTGTGTGTATGTGTGCATAATTTGCTTTGAACTTGGTTGTTAATGTACGCATACAGTGCTGTGAATATGTATTTGCCCCATTCCTGATTTTTTATTTTTTTTACATATTTGTCACACTTAAATATTTCAGATCATCAAAGAAATTTTAATATTAGACGAAGATAACCCAAGTAAAGAGAAAATTGCAGTTTTTACATGATGATTTCATTTATTGAGGGCAAAAGCCATCCAAACCTACCTGGCCCTATGTGAAAAAGTAATTTCCCCCTAAACCTAATAACTGGTTGTGCCACCCTCGGCAACAACAACTGCAATCAAGCGTTTGCGAGAACTGGCAATGAGTCTTTCACATCGCTGTGGAGGAATTTAGGCTCACTCTACTTTGCAGAATTGTTCTAATTCAGCCACATTGGAGGGTTTTCGAGCATGAACGGCCCGTTTAAGGTCATGCCACGGCATCTCAATCGAATTTAAGTCCGGACTTTGACTAGGCCACTCCAAAACCTTCATTTGTTTTTTTTTTAAGCAATTCAGAGGTGGACTTACTGGTGCGTTTCGGATCATTGTCCAGCTGCATAACCGAAGTGCGCTTGAGCTCAAGGTCACAAACTGATGGTTGGACAGTCTTCTTAAGTATTTTCTGGTAGAGAGCAGAATTCATGGTTCCATCAATTACAGCAAGTCATCCAGGTCCTGAAGCAGCAAAGCAGCCCCAGACCATCACACTACCACCACTATGTTTGACTGTTGATTGATGTTCTTTATATGAAATGCTGTGTTAGTTCTACGCCAGATGTAGTGGGACGCACACCTTCCAAAAAGTTCAACTTTTGTCTCATCAGTCCACAGATTACTTTCCCAAAGGTCTTGGGGATCATCAAGATGTTTTTTGGCAAATGTGAGACGAGCTGTTGTGTTCTTTTTGGTCAGCAGGGGTTTTTGCCTTGGAACTCTCCCATGGATACAATTTTTGCCCAGTCTCTTTCTTATTGTTGAATCATGAAGGCTGACTTTAATTGAGGCAAGTGAGGCCTGCAGTTCTTTAGATGTTGTTCTGGGTTCTTTTGTGACCTCCTGGATGAGTTGTTGATGCGCTCTTGGAATAATTTTGGTAGGCCAGCCACTCCTGGGAAGGTTCACCACTGTTCGAAGTGTTCTCCATTTGTGGATAATGGCTCTCGCCATGGTTCACTGTAGTCCCAAAGCCTTAGAAATAGCTTTGTAACCCTTTCCAGACTGATAGATGTTCATGACCTTGTTTCTCATTGGTTCTTGAATTTCTTTAGATCGCGGCATGATGTGTTGCTTTTTGAGATCTTTTAGCCTACTTTTTTTGTCAGACAGGTTTTATTTAAGTGATTTCTTGATTCAACAAGTCTGGCAGTAATCAGGCCTGGGTGTGGCAAGTGAAATTGAACTCAAAAATGTGGTTAATCACAGTTAAGTCATGATTTAACAAGGGCGGGAATTACTTTTTCACATAGGGCCAGGTAGGTTTGGATAGCTTTTTTCCCTTAATAAATGAAATCATCATTTAAAAACTGCATTTTGTATTTACTTGAACTATCTTTGTCTAATATTAAAATTTGTTTGAAGATCTGAAACACTTAAAGTGTGACAAATATGTAAAAAAAATAAAAAAATCAGGAATGGGGCAAATACTTTTTCACAGCACCGTATGTGTATGCGCATTTTGGCAAAGGATTATTTACTTAAATTACCATGGAAGTACGTGTTTATCTTGTGCATTGCAAGCGGGCTTTAAATCCACATACAGCACGTGTGCACGGAAATGTACCAGTATTTACTGAATGACTGACAGAATCTGACACGATTGTTGCGGCAAAGCCGATTCGCCTGTAATCTGTCGGCTGAACCTGCAGCCGTTAAAGACGATAGCAGGAAGCGCAACTAAAACAGGCGATACAGTCAATAATCATGAGTAAATTAAATTGGAATTTCAATTCACACACAAACCGGCTTTGCTGTATTTCTGTGACGCGCGCCACATAAAAATCCGTTTCCTCCTGGCCAATCACTTCCCTGCTCTTGGAGAGGGTCACCCAGTCGCCCGTTCGTATACTGCTCCGAAATCATCATTCAGCTTTACACTCACTCCCGTATCCTGCTTTGGGGCCGTGTTCCCAGGCCGTAAACTTTGCCTGTGGAGATGCACAACCTTGGAAGGCAGAGCTGCCCCCACAGAACCACCAATCCCAGCACAAACCGCAGTACCTGCTTTATTGAGTTACATTTTTCAAACAGACTTATGTACAGTCCTGCACTCGGAACTCTCACCAGAAGAACTACAGAAGATTCCTTGAACTTCACACGCAATGTTACTGCTTGACAAACAGCCCAAACTAAAGTTTCACTGACTTCACAATTTTATTCTAGTCGGTTCATTTTCTTAGTGGTACAGGTAAAGAAAAGCACAGAAGCATCAATAATAAAATGAAAAACAACAAAAAAAAAAACAAACAAAACAATGCCAGCCAACAGAATGGACAGAGAGAGAAACAACAACCTAACGGCAGTAAAAACATTATCTCACAAGATAAATAAGGTAAGGCTATCTGAGTAGGGGATTAGCACTCAATTAAAAGACCACTTACAAAATGTGTGACGCCATGACACTGTGACACATTCTCCTTCTCTGAAAAAGATGAGAAAAGACCCCCTAAGCCTGAACTTTAAAAAAAACCTGCCCCCCTCGCTGACCTCTCTTATCAGTACGAGGTGTCTGCCCCAGCTGAGAGAACGGGAGGGCAGCAGGAATTTGGGGAGGAAGACCAATCGTCCCGACTGTGATGCCTCGGACAAGGTGATGGAGGGGTGGGGAGAAAAAGGACTGGGACTCGTCCGTCTGTTCCCCGAGACGTCCCCTTCCAGGCTGTGAGCCGAGGCTAAACAGAAACGCAGAGCGGGTTTACCGCCAAAAAAAAGAAAGGTAAGTGCCTGACCCCGGGACAGCCGGAGTTCAGCTGGAGTTCATGGCAGATGTTTGCCAGTAGTTTCGCACCACAGGAAAGCAAAATTGCTTCCGGATTCATCTCCTCCCCACTACCCAACCCTACGCGCCCCCACCTCCCCCATCCCCCCTCGAGCATCAGATTTGGCCGGTCCCATGGCATAGGGTTACAATGTCTGAGGGGAAACTGTCTCCCAGCAGGATGCCTCTGTCCCGATTACAGTCCAGCTCCTCCATGAATCCGTGCCAGTAGATGACTAACCCTGGGCCAAACCTGGAGGAGAGAGGGACAGAGAGAGAGAGAGAGAGAGAGAGACAGGGTTTCTCTTTTATTGTGGCCAGTCAGGGCTCCCTCTGGTCTGAGTAAAACAAGCATTCATACAATCAAAAATCAAATCATATTCTGCATATCCGCAGAGCCATAGCAAAGACAATGAAACACACACAAAAAAGATACAAGAAAATAAATAAGAGAGAGAGAGAGAGAGAGAGAGAGAGAGAGAGAGAGAGAGAGAGAGGGAATCCTGTAGAGGAGCGTCCCTTTGATCACCTCCAGGAAGCATGTCACTAGCTTTAAAAACAAAATCCTGCTGTAAATTCTTGATAAGATCATCCCAAAAAAAAAAAAAAGGATGCTGGTTGGCCAGAGTCCATTCTGCTGTAACAGTTGTAATAATGCGCAGGTCTGTGCCAGTAATGGCGGAGGCCGGCCGTGCAGGGAGAGCTGGCGCAAACGCAGGCTCCGGCTGCTTGGTATCACTCCAGAGGTGTCCAGCTGTTAAATTCACACGGACACTCTAAACAGAGCACAGCCACAGCTGGGGCCATAAAGCATCATAAATAACAGGGCCTGGAGAGCAGTC
This sequence comes from Gymnothorax javanicus, assembly GCA_029692085.1. NCBI lineage: Eukaryota > Metazoa > Chordata > Actinopteri > Anguilliformes > Muraenidae > Gymnothorax > Gymnothorax javanicus. The sequence goes on along the minus strand of CM056193.1, from coordinate 74,087,023 downwards.
AAGTCAATATTAAAATCTCACTCACACAGAATATCTCAAACACGGTAAAAAAGTAAGAAAGCAATTAACTGTGGTTTCGCCGGGATAGCGAGAAGCCTTCCACTGCTCCTCCTCGGACACACAATAAATTACCCATCAGGCCATTTTTTACACTCCACCGTGTTCCTTCCTGCTAAACCTGTTCCTTGCATATCTTTTGAACTTCAGAGGCCATACATTACGCCCCTGCCATATTTCTCGGTGCAACAGGCCAAGAGAGAGAGAGAGAGAGAGAGAGAGAGAGAGAGAGAGACACCCAGAATAACACAGTCTCGTCGGTGACACACCACCCCCCAGACGATAAATAGTCCAGCAATCTCCCAGCAGACACAAAGCAGGAAGCAGCCCTGCGGACTCTACAACCCATCAGGAAGTTCATACCTTCAGGCAAAAGTTCATAAAAAAGCAACAGCAATCAATCATGATGCAACATGTTGTGTAAACGTACAGCACAGCCTTTATAGAGCATGCATACGTAGGAAAAAACACAAGCATATATAAAAAAAAAAAGAACAATACTTATAATGCACACATAAACACAATGCAAACAATCTATTAACATATTCAGCCTAAAAGCCCAGCATTCTCCAACAGAAACTATTTAAACGGCTGCATCACAGGCAGTTTTGTCTTATAAGGCTTCAGAAATAAAGCACAGCAGTAAGAATCCTCCATCTTAAATCCAACTTAAATAAGAAAAACGTAAAATCTACTCTACATTCTCCCGACTCCCCTAAATCCCAAAGTTTTTTTTTTTTTTTTACAATCTGTGATTTACGGTTCTGCATCTCTGGGCAATCGGGCCAAAACTAACAGCTCGGTGAAAGCAGACAGATGCAGAGCAAGTTCACAGCAAAGTCACACATAGCTGGAGCGCACGGTGCAGGATTTTCATGGGGTTTTTTTTTCCCGCCCTTCAGAAATTCCCATACTGCAAAGCCACTTCTGGATGAACTGCTATTCTTTTTATGGAAATGTTATGGAAACAGAACCTAAACATTTACATAAGATAACTTTGGAGAGGGGGGGTTCGGGCTGCTCTGGTATTGAGCGTCGTCGGTATGCATTTGCGCGAGGGAGAGAGGGGGTTGTGTCGAAGAGCGAAGGCAACCTTCTGAGAAGGTTAAAACTGTACATCAACAGATAACTCACCAGTGTACAATACATCACAGGCCTGCTCAGGCCAAACTCGGGCCAGGCTCGTCAATGAAAGCCAGGCGCAAATTGAAACATGCACAATTATAAACATCGGGAAGCATTGCCAGCTAGGACTTTTCAACGTTTTTTATTCCCAGCGATGAGTGTTCTGGCGATTTTGCATCGAGGCCCGCGGCCCACAGAGACCATGGGGAAAAAAAAAAAAAAAAAAAAAGCGAACATGATTTCGCCCACAAAAAATTGACACTGGGGTCACTTTTATTCCTGGGCCTTCCTTGAACAATAGGTCACAAGGTGTATATAGCATATACTGCAATGTAATCACCCAGTGGAGACAAGAAGGGAGGGGGACAGCAAGCCTGAGAGCAGGTTGGCCATACTTATACAAGTGCGAAAAGTACAGCTCGCAGACAAAGGCCTTATTGCCGAAAAACGTCCAAGTTTTTTAACAAGTCTTTGTTGAACATCCAAATACGATGTAACCATCTGAGCCATTTTTTGGTTTTTGAGTGATTTGACTCCCGTTTTTCTTTGAAACGTCCACTGAATGTATTCAAGAGCGAGTTTTCTGAAAAGGTTTGTGGAAATCTGAATGTCACCAAAACAAAGGCGATGTGGATGTTCGCTAGGTGCGTGGCACAGGATGCCATCGCCACGCCGGCCGGGAAACACACAGCAATTAAAAGTAATGAGCGGTTGCATTTTATTTTAAGCAGGTGCCTGCTGGTACAAAGGCAGCTTAATGAGAGCGCGCCACTTAAGGACCCAACCAAATGGAAGCATCGGGAGAGCAGGCTGCCATTAGCACCGCCTCACCCACACGCCATCGCCGCTTAATTCAATTACTAATTACAGCTCTCCGCAGTGTCGTCTCAACCTCCAAATGCTAATTCTCAACAAAAGAGAAAAAAAAGTTCGTGAAAGAATTGTGAATCACTTAATTTCTGCCCCTTTTCGATTTCCAGCTCAGCTGAAGCCTGGTGCTACAGTCCTGTCGCTACATAACTGACATACATTCCTGATGCTCTGGGCATCTATGAGCTGAGTCGCGTGAAGTAAACATTTGATCTGAACACCTGAACTTGTTGCCCGTGTTTTGACTTTAAGAATGAGAGGTATTTATTATTGTGCACTATATTTATTTACTGAGCTTGGGTCACAACCTTTTTTTTTTTTAGATTTTTTTGGGGATTTTCTCCTTTATTCAACAGTCACACAGTAGAGAGAGACAGGAAAGTTGCGGAGAAGAATGGGGAAGACATGCGGCAAATGACCCGAGCCGGAATCGAACCGGGTCGCCGCAGGAAGGCCATAGCCTTTATGGTGCGCGCTCTTAGAACGAAGTGCCACCGGGGCGTGCAGGGTCACGACCTTTACCCGGGTAGCAAACTTGCATGCTCCTATTTATTTCATCTCTTGAACCCAGGCTGCAGAAAAAGGCAGATCTAAAATGACCATTCCCCTGCCATCTGAGTAATACATTTCTCGCAGATCATAAAGCTTCACAGTTAAGTTTATATTAGGGCTTTTGCCAAGTAATGAGACAGCAAAAAAATATATTTTTTCACTCAAATAGTAAACATGACCCTCTTTTAAGCTGATATTGTCCCATGGCATAAAAAAATTTGGGTATTAGTGAAAAAAAAAAAAAAAATTGGGCATTGCCAATAAAGTCTTACCTTATTGGCAATCTTTGTCTTATTTCCCGAAACTAAGTCAAAGTATGAAATTAAAATCAGAGCCAAGACTGGTCGGTTTTTGCAGCGTCGGTAACGGTTAAGGTGTTGAGGTCACACACAGTGCGTGCTGTAGTCCTGGCAGCAGGTCTCACACAGTGCGTGCTGTAGTCCTGGCAGCATTGGTAACAGTTCAGGTGTTGAGGTCACACACAGTGCGTGCTGTAGTCCCGGCAGCATTGGCTCTGCCACTCTATAAACGGTGGCATGTCGTTGACGGCTCGCGACAAAGTGCTCAGTGCGCCTGCCCTCTATCAGGGCCAAGGAGCGAGAGAAGAGGCGATGACGGCCATTTTACGGAGTTTGTATATCTCTCCTCCGCCCCCTCGGCCTCTTGCTGAACCACAGGTCTGGAGAGCGCCAGGATTCGGAGGTGACGGCTGCGGTGGGGGTGGTGTGGTGTGAAAGGGTGGGATGTGATGGCCGAGCTGTTCAGCTCGCGCTCCCAGCTGGAGACTAATACAAGAGTGTATTTATAGGGTCCTACGGGTGAGCCCCTATCTGCACTGGACCCACAACCACCCTCCCCAAGCAACAAACCTCAACCCCCAGGCCAACTGAGAACAGACCGATGCTCCACTCAGTGTGGAGACCAAAAGACAACAGATCCACTGGAGTTTTGGAATTGAAAGGGACAGCATGTGTCTAAACGGACTTGGATGTAACTGTCCTTTTTGAGGGTCGCTGGCTAGTAATAATACTAGGGCAAGTGATATTAAAATAATATAATTAATTATAAAATCATGACCAAACAGCCACAACCCAAGCACATGGGTTTTCCACGGGCCAACTGCACTCCCCCAAACACAATCCACATGACCAAAGCAAATGTCCAGGCTGGCTGTTAATGACAGACTCCTAGTGAGGGGACCAAACAAGGCTGGCTTGAGAAGGGAGACAGGGGCGGCCCAGCGGCAAGGGCATTCGACGCGGTTACAGTCAAAGGTCGCAAGTTGGCGGTTAAAGTCCCAGTGTAACCACAATAAGCAAAAGGCAGATGTTGGGCACTGACGCAAGGGGCCATGAACCCCAAGCTGTTGATGGGAAGATTGGCCCCTGGTTGTAGCGTCCAGCAACAATAAATTAATTTGCAGGGGGTGGTCAAATCATCGACAGCACTGTCATGAATACCGCCTTTGTGAAGCTCCTCATGTACTGTTGTGTGAACACAGGTTCATACACAAGTTGACTCAGTTCTGTGGTTATTTTTTAGTTCTGTAGTTGTCCACATCTCTGATGATTCGAGGCCAGAGTTCTATTTTTGCTGTTGCAGTTTTTTTTTTTGGTGCTTGGCATATTTTTGACAAAGTTCTTTCCACCATAAATAATTTTGCTGTTCATGTGACTGACACATCTGCAATGTGGGCACTGACCATTTGGTCCCTTCGGAACTTATTCGTATCCTCCTCTTGCTTTGGAGATTTACCAAGCGAAGTGCTACATATAAGAGCTCTTTAGCACATACAGCCAATTAGCACTCAAATTTATCCAAATTACTTGTATAGATCCTCCTGCAATAAAGGTTTAGATACTTCAAAGTTAAAGCCATTTTTTAGGGGTGCTTCCAATAATTTGTGCACCATCTAGACTGTTCCTATCAGCCAAAATGACAGTCGCCAAGAATAGCTCCACACACATAAATCCGGTGTCTTTTGATTGCCATGGAAACATTCACTTTCCCTGCCGGTATGCAAAGCGCAAACACAAGTAAGGTACCGTCAGTGACCAGCCGATCCAAAGCCAGCCTCAAACTTGCCTGAGCACTATAATTACAGAGCAAAGGCAGCCGTAAAGAGTAGACCATCTTCTGTTGTGTGTAATCCCCCCTTCACTCCCCCACCTCACACCCCTGGCATTTTTTTATGTTCTTTCTGGTCGATGAGATTTTAAAATAGGTACGTGACGCACATTTGGCCAGCCCACCCACCCTCCGTCCGTCCTCCACCACTGAAATTTACAACCTGCGACATGGAACGTCAATACAGGCCTGCAAGATTAAAGGGGGATTAAGGCGTTTTATCTTAGGAACCTCGGGAACCTCTGGCATCCCCAGGGGAGCAGACCTGCCCTTGGCTGAGTGACCATGCATCTCATTCTGGAAAGTTCCTGGCCGTTCCCAAAGCGAGGTCTCCCCTTCGCGCAAGTCAGCGCTGACCATTGTAACTACGCAATCATTTTTTGCATATCGATAACCCTCTTTTAATAAGATCTTCTTATTGCACGGAAACCCGCCCCGCGATAATTACCCTGCTTCACCACCTTATTCACCAGTCTTATTTATCTCTATATCTGCCTATTGGCAGGATGACATGCAATAAACACCTGCCCTGCTCGAGATAACAACTGAAGAAAGCTTCCCAATTTAGCTGCTTAATTTATTCCACAGACAGGCTGTTTTTCTTTTTTTTTTTTTGGGGGGGGCGTTTTCTTTGCTAGAAGATGACAAGTCGGCACCGAGGCACCTCAACGCCTTATCGTAGTAAGACCAACACGGGAGCTTTGCCCAAATTCAGTCGTTTCGCTGTTGTTTATTTTGCATCTAATTACAACATTCAGTCTACAGTAAGCTCTGAGGGTGAAGGCAGAAAAGGATAACGGTGCTTCCATTCAAACAAAAAATGAAAAGTCTGTTTCAATGCAGTACACATACAGTGCAGGGAAAAAACTAGGAAAAATCATGACAGAAGCTTACTTTCTGTCTCAGGTAACACCTTGGTTCATGTGAATTCTGGGAAAATTTCAGAAAATTAGTCATCAGAAAAATAGTTACCAGTGTCCATTTTTAATATATTAGGAAAGGACGTGACAATGAGAAATTATGGAGATCAGTCTATACCCAAGTTAAAAACCTTTCAAGTGAAATGTGCGGCACCAGTGGCAGTGGCTGAGCACCACAAAAGCAGTGTATTAAAACCATTTTATCGCTTGTGATATTTCTATTGGGGTGTATCTACTCACATTTCTGTCCCTGTTCACTGAGTAATATATGATGGTTTTGAAGTGTACTGACTGAAGTGTACAAAACTGCATGCCCTGTGGCAGTTGGTATGTGTACCTATCATCTCATAATACATTGTCTTTCAAAACTCTCCCTGGTTACAAAGCTGCATGAAAGATAGATGTCCTCAGCTGGCCAAAATGGCTTGATGAAGACTTGTTGGAGGTCACAGCATGCACAAGACGTTCAGGTGGACAAAATCATTCATCATCTCTTCCTCCATAGCTTCTCTATAGTGTCTACGAATGAAGAATGAAGACCTTCAACAAAAAAACAAAACGAAACAAACGTAATCATGTCAAAGACGGCAGTGGCATTACTATCCCCAAACCCTACTGATCCTCTGGCCATTGACAGTGTGCTGCTGCGCTGCTTGTTCATTATTTCACACTGCTGACTTCAATGGAGACCTGCATATTTCTGTCCTACTCTGGAGCTAGCAAGAGCAGTGCTAGGGAGCAACGTTCCTCGAAAACAAAGCCTCGCTGAGGCCCCTTGGCGAGTTCCTGCTTCGGTGACCCAGCAGCTCTGGGCTGTGGAGGGCTGGATGCCGCGTAAGATTTGAAGGGGAAGTGAGCCTATATTCGAGAAGCCAAAGCTGGGTAGTGGTACAAAAATTTGTGTTCAGGGGCTGTAGGAGCTCCTGATGAGGGTTCAGACAGGGGTTCTGGGCAAGCAACAGTATTTAAAAACAATGTTATGTTTAAGTGAAAGACAAATTCAGCACAAAACCAATGTTAAACAAAAGAATTGGCGACACGGACTCCAGATATTAGAACTTCGATTTTTTACAACTTTTTCGTAAAGTTGTATAATGCTTCAAATAATGAGAATGCGACCTAACGATAATAACATAATATGCAAGGCATTTCTCTCGGCCATGACAATACTTCAAACAAATTCAAATCATCATTACAGAAGGCACACACATACCTTTTAACTTTTGATCTTGGGTAGATGCAAAAATTTTTGTAATATTGTAATATTACTATTTAAAAGCATTCAAGGTTATAGCGTAAAGGTCAAAGGTCAAATGTAAAATACAATCAGATGATGCACAAGTCCATCTAATGTAGTTTATATGTGGCCATTTCATTGCTGCTATTATTTATCTTAGAATCAGCTAGCGCAAAATTTCTAAGGTCAAGCCCACAGCACACAGGTCAAAGGTCAAATCTACAAAGGTAAATTCTTATCTTTATTCGAGAGCATGGTATTTCACCTTTAGAGCAGACCCATTGATTTCAATACGTAGATTTTGCAAAGTTATTCCCCAAATTTCCACTCTTGCACTCAAATAACCCCCGCTTGCGCTTGGATCTGCCGCTGCTGCTTGGACGGATTTTTAGCGCGAACTTCTGACTTTTCTCCTCATGCTCAAAACTGCCTCTGTGTGCTGGGGAACATTTTTGCTCCCGCTTGGATTTTTTTAATAAGAGATAAGATATACCTTATTGAACCCCGTGGGGTGATTTATCCTCTGCATTTAACCCATCTTATTGTTAGGAGCCGTGAGCAGCTACAGAACAGCACTCGCGGATCAACTACAGTTCTTAAGCCAGTTCCTTGGTCAGGGGTACCGGTAGGAGCGTTCCTATAATGCATGTTTTTTCTGGGTATAACACATAGACTTCCAGTTCACTATGTGCTATTTTGTGGATGAATCACAGAGGTACGCTGAGAAGGGAAAGATGCAATCTGTTGCTAGCATCGTGTTGCCACATAAAGAAGACAAAATCCATAGCTCAATGATTTCCATATTTATTGTACTGTGATGTCACTTGTAATCATATGTTCTCGCCAACAATAGCCGGATGTCGACACAGTGATATGTCTTGGGCTATAGATGTGTGTTTTTCGCAAACACTGTTAGATCATTAAACTAACCTTATGTTAATTAGCCAGCTAGCTAGCTACTCTCCTACAAGCCGGCGAACATTACGATCACTGAATAGCACTTGCTTCCAGCCATTTAAACTTGACCAGATTGCGATTAGTCCCCAGAACCCACCTGTCAAGCATTTTTTAGATGCTTATCTGCGAAACGGTTTTATTAACTTTGTTATATTGGAATCGATCGTAATCATGGGTTGTTTCTCAGTTTCCTGCACAAAAAGTGCAAGGAACAACTAGGCTATTCAAGAGAAGGTAGGGCAAATTGGATGCACAAAACTTCAGTTCCATAAGAACAACAATCTTTGATTGATGGATTTTGCAGGCCTTTTTAATTGTTTTTGAATAAAGATAGGAATTTACCTCCATAAAATCTTGGTAAAAGTACGTCATTGCACAACTACAGCCCAAGGTCCATAAACGCGATAAGTATTAAATGTGCTATATTACTAGCAACTGAGTACTGGCCTGCAGAAAATGTGGGACAGACAGGAAAACAAACAGATGTACAGACACCATCTTGATGACAATACCCCATTGGCCATAATGGCCACGGGACAAAAAACCAGCAGTCGCCATCTTTCAATACCTTGAAAAGGTTTAGCCAATGAGAGGCTGAGGAACACTTTAGCAGTAATGTGACAGTATAGGCTTAACTCATTTTATACTAAATCCCTACAAGTTTTGAGCTGTTTTTTTTGAGCTTAAATTCATTAATGCACCAACTATTACTCCCCCTCCCTTTCTGTGCCCCATTTCTAGCAATGGTATATTTGTTTGTCATCCATTTTATTCTCTCATTGTTAGTTTCTTTTTTACTAAGTGTGAGCAAGTGAAACATGAGTCATCTTTCATATTCATTATATTGAGCAGATATTTACATGAGCACAGATATTACCATTACTAACTACCTGTTGCTCCATTATAGTAATTGGATCTAGGAGGTTTGCTGTAGATTTGATCATTACACATTGCTAGCATGTTTAGCGAACTAATTTATAATTTAGCTTTTGTGGCTAGCTGAGCTGGTTTCATTGTTAGATTACTATGCATGCGCAATAGGTTACTTAACGCCATAATCACACCATGTTTGGTTAGGTTATACAGCAGAGCATTCATTGTTTTGGTGGATACGATTTTTCAAGGATCATTGAATTACTGGTGAGTTCGGCTGTTGGGTGTCAGAACACTCACGGGAAAGCAGAAACTTCGAGTTTTCAGCGAGAACTTTTTTTAAAACCTCTTGCCATAAAAGAGCAACATTACGTTGGATTTCGCTGTTCAAGGGAAAGTGGCAAATTCCATGAGCGTTTTGATCCAGATGCTTGAGTATATATTATTCAGTACAGTCTTACAATCACAAAAAACATTTTGTAAGACCTAAGGGGCAGTTCTTCCATTCGCAGTTCACTTCAGACGAAGGTTGTCCTTCACTTTTAGCCTCTACACTATATCAGAGCATTGTAGGCCACAAAGGAATTCCTTCCACATCCTCTGTCCCTGGATGAACGTTACAGTTGTTGCGAGGTGAATCCTGCGGACTTCATGGTCTACTCTATGTCCACTTCTCCAACTATAAAATAACATCACCATAATTAACCGGAAGCTTTTATACACAGTGACTAACCCCCAAAAACCTCCCGAAACTCAACATGGATGCTCTTTGAGCCAACATTCCCCCTGATGGTTACCCACTATCCCTCGCCCCAAGAAATGCTTGCTCTGAAGTGCAGCAAAGCTCAGCAGGTCTTTAAGGACAGCCTGTTGTTCATCCCCAAATTTAGGCTCCACAGCTCCCAAAACTGACCAAAGGGAGACTCATGCTGTACTTACCCAAAATTCATTGGCAGACAGTACTTTTACATCAGAATTTATTGCAAATAATCTGCTCCAATTCATTATTTTACATTTTTCTAAAGCTTTTAGGAGCACTTAGCCTTTGATATGCAGCACAAAATCTCTATCTTAATGCAACTATTACAGCATTTATACATGATACATTACGCCTGAAATGCAAACCAGTAATTCACAAGTTGAGTATAAACAGAGGGGCACCAGAAAGGGCATGTAAGCTTGGGTAATATTTGAAGAAAAAGGAAAATAATCAGTTCTATTTTATTAGGCTCTGCTCTTAGTCAGCACATTAGTATTACACAACCACCAATACGAAGAATACAATCGTTATAATTTTACTCATTTCTGTACTAATATGAAAAAGGAGAAAAGTGAGGCGAGTTTAAAAAAAAAAAGAAATGAGACTATTAATACAAGATTAAACAACCTCTTAAAAGCATTAGGAAGCCAAAGAACGCAATAGCTGCAGGCTTTATTCTCCAGCATTAACCAGAATTATTCCACAGAATAATGGACCAAAAGGGAATAAAAGTAAATAAATGATTAAATAAATAAATAACACCACCATAACTCTCAAACGCAAGATGATTGAAGGATTCCTGAATAAAAGCCATCCCAAGGCAATTAAACAAGGCATCTTAAGCACAATGGTACAACTTAACAACGCTAACAGTCAAGCAGCACTCCAGGCTGGCTTTATTAGCCAAGGAGACGCACGGTAGCTCTCCGGCTAATTTGGAAATGGGCTACAAGCCGGCGGCCTTTACTTTCCCTCTCAGATCCAATCATGGGATTAGAAAAAAACAAAAAACGCTGCCACTGGTGACAGGAGGAACAACCAGGGAGCGGTCCAGACAGGCAGGACGACAGCGTCGAGGGGATACCAGGCCCTTTAACATGTTATTGTGATCTCCCTGCAGCTTCGCCAATAATTACTCGCTCCCTAGGGGGCAGAACCCAATCCCTGTTAAAAAAAAAAAAAAAAAAAAAAAAAATCTCTTTGGCTGTAGCTCGGAGGGAACCAATAGCCTAATCCCCTCCGTCCTTAGCCAGCGCTGCTAATATGTTTTCAATTTGCGACAAATCCCCCCACCCACCCCCCCAATCACTTCAGCCATGGCCTAGTAATCAACAACAGTTTTGACTGTAACACAAGACAGGCCAGGTCGGTCACTCAGGCCTTGACGCAGCCATCATTTCACATGCAGCGGAAGGCTTTTTTTAAGACGAGGGTCAGGCTGCAGGAGTCAGGATATAAATGGCCCATGTGGTACTCCCTTCTGTCTTTGATACTGACCTGGCACAGGGGGAGGGAGCACCTTTACAGTTAAAGTAAAAAAGGTCGAAAGGACGGCCCCCTTCAGCTGCACTTTTTTGCGTGCTTTTCTTGCATATTTCAGGTCGGTAACATTTAAATAGAAGAGAACAAGAAAAACAGAAAACAGAAAAAAACATAAGCAATTATCTCTCAGTCCCACAGATGAGTAAATCATTTCTGCAGTGAAACATAGCGAACATATTTGTCTTCTGGAAGTACGAGCTTATATATGTTAAAGAACCGCAGAACTCCAAACGAGAGCTCTGCTCCCACTTTCTCTGTGGAGTAAACCTGGCTCTCCTCCAGGTCACTACCTTTCGGAGAGCACCGTCGCGTTACGAGCTCTAAATCAACATGTCAACACCATGCCATCTCTGCGTTTCCCTTGAAGCATATTGCTTACAGCTACTCAGCATATTTAGTGCATTACCGCCCTCTTAACTGCACCCTTGCTGAACAAGGCGAACTGTGCAGCCCCTCGTTTTACGTTCAAATCCTACAAGGACAATTTTTCAGGGATGGACATCAATCATAAACATAAACCCTTGCCCTCTTGAGTTTTCCTGAGAAACGTAATTCCTAGGTGCAAACAAGTGAGCAGAACACTTCTAAGTTACATTTAAAGTCCAGTAAAGTATATATTTGAGACCCTGGATAGTCAAGCTTTCAAAATATAGGTCACTTGCCCAATCGGTCAGTATTTATGACAATGTCCAGTCAGTCAAAAAAAAAGAAAAAAAGTTTTATCCAGTGGGAAAGGGTTAAAGATGTGGCATTCTGACGTGGATGGTAGGTTAGTGAAGAATCCCAAAGTGTACTATGGATATTGTCCTTTTCTCCCAGTCCAAACGCTCTGGTAAGGAGTTCATGTGGAACTGAAGTGGCAGGGAATTATGTCAATGTCTCCAGAAAGCAGGCTGCTTGGTCTGCAATTTGTTTACATTCCGCGCAGTAATTTTAGCCCCAAGGTAAAAAGATACGATCTCCACCTCTGCCGATTCTCTTTAGGAGTCAAGCAGATCCGTATCTGAACCAGGACCCAGAGGTGGCCCGCAGTGATCTTTAGCGCAAGTGACTAGACCCTCTGGATTATATACCCGAGTCATGAACAGCCATCTAATCGAAAAGCTTGGGGGAAAAAAGACAACAGTGATGTTAAGCATAAATGCAAGATGTATGCATTTCATTTAAAAAAAATGCAACCATGATCTTTTCCCTCAGTAAAATTAACAAATGGAAAAATTAACATTGAACAAATAATGTAATTTGAATTTAACATTTTAAATACCTTTGTTAAACATTTAAATACCAAATTTAAAACACTACACTTTTCGATAGTTTGTTTATCTGAGCAAAATGTCTGCCGCACACCAACTTCATTGTTGACAAACAATATCAGCATAAACACCATTCATTACTCTCATCATCAATTATCAGTTGTACACTACAGACCTGCACCAGTGATTGCTCAGTCAGCCAAATAATGAAATTACGGAAAGTCTCCGAGAATAAATATAGTCAGGTCCATGAATATTTGGACAGACACACAATTTCATCATTTTAATTTTGTACTCCACTACTATGGATTTGAACAGAATAAAACAAATGTGCTTGAAAGACAGATTCTCAACTTCAATTTAAGTTTTTCAAAAATATTGTCTGAATCATGAATGAATTACACCCATTTAATGCGCAGCCCCCTCAGTTTAAGGGGCTCAAAAGTAATTGGATAAATTGACATTATCAAAAATTAAATTGCGATTTTTAATACTCGGTGGCAAACCCTTAGCGGCTAATGATTCTGAAGTCGGGAATGCACTGATATCACCAGACACTGGGTTTCCTTCCTAGTGATGCTCTACCTCGCCTTCACTGCAGCGGTCTTCAGTTCCTGCCTTGTTGTTGGGGTGTTTTGCCTTCAGCAAGTGAAATGCATGCTCAATTAGACTCAGGACATATGACTGACTTATACTTGGTACATTCCACCTCTATGCCATAAAAAATCTTTCATCAGGCTGAATCTAAGCATGTAATATGGCCCAACACAATTCAATACTCAACAAACTTTAGTCAGGTCTCATCACCAGTAGATACAAGGGAGCCAGCACAATTACCAGTCATACATGCCCATACATAACCACTCTTCAGAGATCAGGTGGGCATGCCTCAGATCATTAGTAGTTCCTTCCATTCTCCATATCTTTCTTTTCCCATCTTTCTGGTACAAGTTCACCTTGTCTCATTTGTCAACAGAATGTTGTTCCAGAACTATACAAGCATTTTTTTTTTTTTTTTTTTTTTTTTTTTTTTTTTGGCAGGTTTCCTGTTTTGGAGCCTTAACAGTAGTTGACGTGGTAAAATCAACCCTCTGTATTTATTCTGGTGAAGCCTTCTCTTGATTGCCAACTCTGGCACTGATATGCCTCCCTCCTGGAGAATGTTCTTGATCTGGCCAACCTTTGTGAAGAGGTTTTTCAGAACCAGGGAAAGAATTCATTAGCCATCCACCACAGTTGCTATCTGCAGTCTTCCTGGCCTTTTTGTATTCCTGAACTCACCAGTGCTTTCTTTCTTTTTACAAATTTAACAGAAAGTTCAGTTGGCCACACCCAATGGTTTCTTTTTTCTCTGGTGGGTTTATTTTGATTTTTCAGCCCGATAATGGCTTGCTTTACTGGCACTGACAGTTCCTTGGATTTCCTCTTGAGAGTTATCAGCACCAGATTCCAAACGAAAACTTAACACTAGAAATCAACAGTAGACCTTTTAAGTTTTAACTTGTAAATGAAATTATTATTGAATAAAACACACTTGGCAATATGTCAGCAGAGCATCTATTTATCCAAATACTTTTGGTCCCTAAAAATGAAGGACCTCTTAAAAAATGCTGTAATTCCTACACTGTTCACTCTCAAACTGAAGCAGAGTGTCCTTACTTTGAACTCATATTTACCATTTAATTTCAACTCCAATATTCCATGGTCGACAGCTATAATAATAATAATAATAATAATAATAATAATAATAATGATGATGTCAATGTTGAAATATTTATGAATCTACCTGTATATGAAGATAGCAAGGGCATATCCCCGAAATCCCAAATCCTTGATGTCCAATCTACTCAAATATGAAAATAATTATGTATTGTGATTTTGGTTAAAAAAAGCTTTAATATGAATTAATTGGTTAATTAAGATCATTTAAATTAATTTTAAATCGACCAAAATCGATGGGGTTTCTTCTCTTGCGGTTATAAATGTCAATACCAAATTTCAAAAGATTCAAATTTAAAACTGTTGAAGTTATTGCGTTGATAAGGTGGAACCAGCGGCGGACGTGGCAGCTGTCAGGGAGAATCCATAATATGCCCAAAAGTAATTTGAAGATGTGATAAAAAAAACCCAACTGCTCTCCAATTAAAGCTCTATTACGTCACCCGTTAACTGCCCCTCTCCCAGCACCCCGTCACATGACACGAAAGAGCGAGGCCTCTTTCCAGGGACTCAGAAGAACACTGGATAAGTCGCCAGCGGCGTCCCATGAAAACAAATCAGTCCTCAACACTAATCAATACCAGGTGAGGGGCAAACCCACAAGCCCAGCGCGACCACCCACACCGAACACCCAGAGGCCCGGGGATGTTTAAACAAGCACTCGGGGCTCCGATCGGCCGTCCTCGGGACACGGGCCAGGCGTTTTCTCTGATTATCAAGGGGTGCAAATCAAATTTCATTGTAGTCTTAGAAAATTTGCAAAGCAAACACTAAAAAACGAACTACCCTTCCGGCCGCAAGGGAAGCAGGGGCGAGAACTGTCTGGTCAAACACCCAAGCCAAAAAGTCACTTCAAAAGTGTAAAGAAGGGGGATCAAAGGGGGGGCAGGGTGTCAGGATTTAAGAAAAGCTGACCAGCGAAAACAAATTAGCCAGCGGATCAGAGCTGGACCTTAAATGCTGAGGAGCATCTAATAAAAGAATCAACGAGTGACACGGGGGGTCATGGTGACGACAAACTGTGGTCCCGCACCAATCTGGTATTGATTTTCACTTGTTTGGGATAAAGGCCAAGGGAGGGAGGGGGGGTTTCTTTATGAGTCATCAACCTGACAGTTTAACCCCTTTTCACAAGATGAGCACAGGGCTCTCCGGGCTGACTGTGTCGATCCGTAGCCGGGGTGACCCCGCCACACGCCACCACCCTTACGTAACACATTGGTGGTGGCATGGAGAAGCAATCGCTGCCATTTCTGAGGGGCATCAGCTGGCAAAATTGATGGCTTTACCCCCCAGAAGGTGAGTGAAAAAGAAGGGGGGTCCCTGGGAGGTCCACAGGCCACTGCTACAGGCTGCCCCACCTACGTGTGGCATCCTGCCAGAGAGCGGGCAGTCCCCTTTTTTCCGAGGGACCGAAAAACAAAAACACTCTTTGTCTGCAGTTGTCGTGCTCTGCCTCGGCGGAGAAGAACAGAGGCAGACGTGGAATGCAGGTAATGGAGGCTGAGACAGGGGCCCCGGAACGTCCTGGAAAAAGAATAAAAACCTGGCGGGGATATGCGCCCTCACGCCAGCGCTCCCCGTGGCCTCAGTTTTAACCCTTACAGTGCTAAATGTAACTATCGATACTGAAGGCTGTAAGATTTCAAAATCAAAGCTGTTGAAAACCCATCATGTGGCGACTTGTTTAAAAGAGCTCCTTTAAACAAGTCACCACGATAGGTTTTCAACAGCGCAAGATAATTAATTTTTTTTAATTTATTTCAGCACTCTGACGGTTAATAAAGGAGGATGCGAAAACTATTAAAAACACGCAGTGCAGCGCGCATGAGGACAGAGAGAACTGCGACAATTTTTTTTGCATGAAGTTTGCACGAGGTGGATGGCAACAGCTGAAAATTGAGGCTGACAATCGCTACTTTAACCTTAACACCCAATGTTTTCAAATGCAAATGAGCTGTAGCACAGAGTCAAAAAAAGCAAGAGCTGAGCAACTGTCCAAAATATGAATGGACTCCACTGTAACCTGCACTGCGTTTCCATATATTTATTAGTCCTACAGTCTACAGTCTGACTACTTGCAGGACATCAGCAAAGGTGCCTTCGGAGTGTACCATGCTGTAAAGTATGGGGGGGGGGTCTCTCTCAGTGCAACTTCAGTACAACAGGTCATAAGATCCGCCAGCCATTTTCAACCTGTCTCTGTGGCAAAACTGCACGTGTGCAGTGCAGAACAGTGCATTCCCATTGGCTGGCGGCTGCAAGAGGCCTTCAGACATCCGAGGTCTCACCCTCAGCAAACGCAGGAACATCAAACGTCATCAGCGCTCCACCTTCTCCATCCCCACTTTTGCCCAGGCCGCTCGGTCAAAAGCTCTGGCCCCAGAAGCCCTTCTCCGCGGGCCCAAAATACCCAGGAAACAGAGACCCTCAGAGCGGCACATCATCACAGTCAGCACACCAAAGGGGATCTCCATTCCTCCTCCCCCGCCAGCCATTTAGCCGGCCCCTCTGTGTGAAGGCTGTCCATGTCAAATTAGCCCCAGCCCCCATTGTCCTTATTACAGCGGGGGGGACACTATCATGAGCAATGCCACGGGGTCCTTATCACTTGTCACTAGTCGTCAGACAGACGGGGAGTGTGGTTACATATAGCTGACAGGTAATCTTAATGTCTTCAATTATCCCAATTAGTCTTGTCATAAACAATTCGATAAGCGAGCGGCCAACACAAACAGATAAACACACGCGCTAGCGCAGACACTCGCGCCAAGGTCTGGCACTATTAATGGGAAAGCGTAATGGGTAAATCAGCGATATAACGCCTGGCTCCTTTTGTTCTCGGGGAAAAAACAAAAACACACACAGACACACACACTTGCACAGCTGTGGGCTGGCAGGCTCTACCTGGCTGGCTCAAATTGTACCATCTCCTTTCATTAGCGCATTGCCGGTGAGAATCTGAAAGGCCGTGACAAAATTCATTTAGGAAGAAAGGAACAGATTGCCTGAAGCAGGCGTTATAAGGAAGATAAAACAAGGGAGAGACCCCCCCCCCCCCACACAAACACGCACACCACACACACCCCAACAACCAACCAAGCTACCGACCACGCTTTCTTTTTTTATCGCTCCCCAAGCTCTTCACCACAATACCAAATGGGATTAATACGAGAAGTATTCATGGCGCATTCTCTCGGAGATAAATGAGTAACGACAAGTAGGGTGCCTTTAAACCGCAATCAAAGCAACAGAAAAATCCACCCACTGCAAACAGCAAGAGTGCAAAGTGTTTACAAGAGCTGTGGTGAAATCTAAATATTGTCTTAGCATGACTAAGTGGACCACCACCTTTCTGTGAGGATTCAACGATAGCTGCCCGAGTTTGGTTTAGTTCCTGTTCCATACAGCTTATCGGAACACAAAGTCAACATCCACTATATCTTTCAAGGTTTTACTTTTATTATTTTTTTTACACCTTTTTTTTTCCTTCCACCCATATTTATTCATGCACCCCGTCTGGGCTTTTATTTTGAAGCACAGCTTTATTCGAAACAGCAGCCATATTAATAAGTAAAAATAACTTCCCTAACATCATGCAAGTTTAAAAAGAAACAAAACGGCAGATCCACCATCACGGGGAGATTTCATCACTTGCAGTCGATGTCTAAACTTTCGCAGTCCCAACTAAAGCCCTAGTACGAGAAACAGTTCTGCCACACATTGGCCCGAGACACGCAATGAATGAAAAATGAATTAAAACAACAATATTCCTCGAACGACTAAGGTGTTTTATAGAAAACAGTAGGAAAGACGGCGAGTATCAGACACGCGTACGACTGTCCGGGTAACACCTGGAACGTTTTCGGAGGCGCAGGAGAATGGGTGGCTCAAGGAAGAGCATTCCCGCACCTGAGAGTCAGGGTGTTCATGAAAAATTTTTAGTGGAGTCTTGCCTCGGTTCGTGACCACAGCTAGTGACGGGTGACGGAGAGAGGGAAAAGACAGACAGAGGGAAAAGTAGGAGAAGAGCCGTCACAGGGACGCTGTAGTAGGAAATTGCTCTTGGCAACTATTTGTTCAAGCAGCAGAATTATTTTTTGTGCCAACACAGCGAGCCCCATTGGAAAACAGGGCAACGCTCCCTAATGACTAATCTATTTCAGCGCAGTCTTGTCTGGGCATGACAGTTTACCGAGAGGCTGGGAGAACTGGTAATTACCGGTGTTACGGGGCAATTAATGCGCATTACACTGCAGCTCTAACGGTGCTGACTGTCAGCCCACCAATAAAAATGAGTACTCTTCAGCTAAAGGGTGACATTAATTGGGCCTTTAATGACTATGCAGAGGAGACTGAGCCAAGAAGGAACAAAACAGAGACTCTGTCCGACTTTCAGGAGCGGGAAAATTGTACTAAAATGAGATTAATTGCTGTTTAGAAAAAAAAAAAAAAAAAAAAGGAAGAGAGGAAGAATGAAAAAAGATGAAATTATAGGGTTTGGAGTGCAAGGGCTGCTGCTTCAGATGTCAATTCTTTTCATTATTTTTTATTTTCTTAATGTAGGCAGCTCTACAGCCGGTGGCCTTGGGTAGAGTTCGGTCTCCACACTCGCGTGGCTCACCAGACTGCAGGGTATTGGTAACTTGGGCCTCCGAATCGCCAAATGTGCAGTAGTGCGCTTTTTTCTCACTAAAATGAAAATGGTAGGTGGGGCTTAGGCTCCCAGCAATGTCGGGCTCATCTGATGTGTCCGTGACCTAAGAAGCCAGGCAAAAATCCAGTTCAGGGTCGGCGGCGAGATTACCGACGGAATCGCATTCCTGGGCATTATTCAAGACATCAATGGGCATGAATTACACATTAGAGGATGGAAGGATCGCTTTAATATACAGCACACTTCCCTGACTTCCACGGAGGTCGTCCGAACCGATTTGCGAATCGCTACTTCCCATCGTTAAACATCAATGCTTCGGGGCAACCTACCCAGCTACTTCAAACGGCAGTATTACCGTCACATTTCTACACGGGCATACCTGAATATGCAAGCCTTTTTAATTAGAGCATAAACATGCAAAACATGCAGTTATTAGCATTTTTTCGTTTTTTTTCATCCGCGCAAACCGAACACAAGCTGCTCTAAAATTCAGCGGCCTGCCTCTTGCGCTGTCACGGCGAAGCCGCGCTCTCTGTCATTGGCGATGATAGAACCCTACCGCTTCAAAGAGGCTTTGCGTCGAAGCGGGGAAGGGGGGGGCGGGGGTTAGTCGGAGAAGCAAGCAAATATTTGAATTGCAAAAATGCATCAACTTTCGATAGGGGAGGGGGACTGGAGACAACTTGCTGGAGTTAAAGACCCACATTTCCAACAAGCAACAACAACAACCCAGGCAGCTGTGAGCCAGGGCGCATCGCATCAGCCGCAAACCCGCTTCGCTAAATCTCTGCGAATCCACAGATTTGTTAGGGAGCACAGTATACTTTGAAAGGAGCTTTTGAACTTCTGTATGATGAGTTTACTTTGCCTGATATGGGAAAAGCATCATTTCTGGGAGTTCCTGTATCACTCATAATGCCAAACAAAGAAAGACCGTTTTTAAAGACATTCAAGGCTGAGATGTAACTGAAATATAATTCCACAAAACACTGAATAGATCCCATCAGCAGGTCCACCAATAACCTCTATTGCGAAAGAAAACGACAAATGGAAAAAAAAGCATTAAGCACTCTTGAATAATTATGCGTTAGTTACTGATCCAAAACAAAATTTTTCATCAAGTAGAATTTTTTTGGAAATTAAGTTAGATCCAGCACACTAAGAGACAGCATGTTAGCCTTTTAAGTCCCATAGTGGCAGCACCTAGGAGCTTTGAAAGGAGTGTCAGAATCCCCCAAAAATAATACACGACACACGGTAAATTACCTGGCAGTATAAGGAATTGTTGCATATTTCAAATGATAATTCCCCAAACTACAATAACACATTTCTTCCCCCTTGACTTTATCCCGCGCAGGTAAATCCACAAAACTCATAATTCATATTCCGACCTCAAGAAAAGTTCAAATTAACGAAAATATACAAACACACTTTAGTTGACACAATGACCAGAGATATTTGTGCCTGCACATTCAAAGGATTGCATAGATCCTCCAAAAGACTTACTTCATGTCCTGCACCTTAACTTCAAACTGCAGTTCGTGAAGCCTGATACACCAAATGTCTGGAGATTCAAAAGACTCAGACAAAATTGTGAACATAATTTTCGCAACATACTGCTGATTTAATCATTAATGTGTTCCTCTTGTGTGAATGAAGGTGCTATAATGACCCCACCAACCATGAGCAATAGCTGCATGCTGTCCAAATTCTGCAGATTATCAGAAGATCAACAACATATGTCATGTGTACTTTACGTCATCCCCTTAAATAACACAGAAGGGCTACAGGGTAGGATGTGGTAACTGTACAGGTTGAAGGGCCAGAGACTGATATGAATTGAAATTAGCATCACGTGATTTACGACTCTGCAGCGCTGTGACCTCGGCCTCAGAGGGGCGGCCCCAAATCAACCCGCCGCGATGAGAGCCTCGCAGAAACACTCACCTTCGTATACTCTGTAACCGTCTTATCTCTGAGAGAGGAAATCTGAGTAATGACTAAAGACAAGCTGTAAGAAAACCACTAAATCTAGGTTGTCAAACACAATTTACAATGTATATTTCTCCTGCTGCTAAAACGTTAATTAGAGAAAAGTGAAGCGATGTGGGCCAGCTTTTCAAGCTGCCCCGTTTTGAGGCCGTTTGGTGGGCGCACCGCGGTTGACTTTCAGGGAATGAAGGGAATGACGAGGAGGTCCTCGGAAAAGGACCGCAGGCTTTGAGTCCTCCTGTCAGCATTATGTGGTTCTGTGCACCACGAAGCACGGAGACGAAGTAGGTAGGTCAAAGTTGGGGCAGGACCAAGAGGATAAACATGGAAGAGATCATGTTAGGACCTTTCAGTGTGTCTTCAATGTAGTGTTTGTGGATAGAAAATGGAGGACAGAAATGTACTCCTAATGCAGTCATGTTAAAAAAGGTGGCGGTTTGGAGACCAACTTCAAGCAACTTTAAAAGTTGAGGTTATGCCTCTTCAGTCAGTCCACCATGTCAACTGTGCTCAAAGCCCAAAGTTTTTAGAAAACGCTGAATAAAAAAATGTTTGCACATGCCAAAGGATTTAAGATCACATGCCGCAGCGTGTAGCCAAATTTCTGGCAAGAAAGAAAAACATCACTGTGACCGTGACCGTTTTTCGATTACACATAAGGTCATAGATGACGTCACCCCACTTTCCTACAACCTCTGTAATGCTAAATAAAAACAAGAGTCAGGGTTGGGGGGAGTGGGTGGGTGGGGTTCGGCTGTGGTTTGAGATTTAGGCGATTTAAGCGAATAGAATTTTGATTCAATACAGCAGCCTGGCCAAATGTTTTGTCATATTTTTTTTACCCCCCCAGAACTAAGTTTCCTTATATTTCAAACCACAATGATTATTCAAAACAATATCGGTAGTGTTTCTCAAACCGCGGCCAGCTCCTCAGTGGTAACTCCACGGCTGAAGATTGTGGGCCGGTCGGAAGATCATGTTGCGCTGACTGCTAAGCCCCTTCATTGGAAAAATAGGTGAGGTGTAGGTGAATCCCCTCTGCCCTGCTCATGTAATCAAGGACCACAACATTCAATCTGATCCGAATTAGCGAGAGACCAAAAAAAAAAAAAAAAAAAAACCATATGAGCGCTCTGGCTGATCTGCAATCAGCAGTGATGAGGTCGTCTGGCCCATTTAGTATGTATTTATTTATTTCTGTGCGTAATTTGTTTTTGTTTTGCGTCTCTGCATGTTATGGGGGGTGATGATTGTGTTGGGGACGGGAGCGTCTGGCGACCTGACAGACGACCTTTTTGATTTGGGACGTATCCGCGAACGCACTTTTGACAAAGTGAATCTGAGAGCTCGGGAGCGAGGGTCGCTCCGATGGCAAACTGACAGCAAAACTCTGTCTCAAGTTAATAGTTTTCACATTCATTACGCTGAAAAAGAAGAGAATCGGACTCGTCGTGGCAGACAGAGAAAAGCGGCCTTGGTTGGAGTCAGCGGCGGTTAAATTGAAGTGGCACATTTCATCACCGGCGTTTCACCAGACAACTCCATTTTTCTCCCCCTCGTTTCGAGCCGTGCTGACATATTTATGTTTATAATAAAATCAGACTGGTCACTTTAAATACAGGGCCGTCATCTAAAAGACATAGAGAGAGATTTGAAATGGCACAGACTTATAACATGCATGCGGTTGATAAAGATATCCCCGACACAAGGAAGTGAATTACTTTGACATTTCTTTAGCCAATATTTCAGAGTCCACAGTGAGACAGCTCACCTCTCATTTGTTAAGTGTTCTGTTTTCTTGCATAACAATGAACAAAACAAAACCGTATTGGCTGGAAATGCACCAAATTTTGAGGCCGTACATTTATATCCATGATTCGTTAAGCGCATTTACATTACAGAGTCACAGAACTTTGTTTACATCTAAGGTCAAAAATGTCAATTTTCCCTTCACAGTGCTAACAACAGTTAGCATCTACGGCATAGGAGAGAACATACCATAACATTACACTATGTCTGCAGCAAAGGCCATTCACTTCTGGCGCACTGTCGGTCAAAGCAGGCTCAGATTTGAATCAAAGGTTTTACCCTAACCATTTATATATGTGAAATCCTTTAGAGGGGGGACCTGGTGACCTGATAGATATCATACATTAGCTGGAATTGATAAATGAAATGAAAGGTCAAAGCTGCAGGTCCTCATATGTCTTCGATTACCCCCACGATGGCCCACGAGGCCCGCAATGTTTAAGCCATCAGGCAATCAAGGAGCAGGGAGGAGAGTTGAAACTCAAACCAGAGACGTGAGCTATGAGTCACTACAAGCCAGCAGTTTCTGTCGGTTAATCTTCCTGTTAAAAGCCAGGATAAACTGAAAATCAGAGAAACCACTGAAACTACGTACCTGTCTTTGACCCTCCATAAATGTATTTCACCATGACAGGACACAAAGATACTATAGCGTATTAAATTCACATCTTGGGATTAAAAATTTTGATGCATAATAGTCATGTTCGCAAGCAGACTAGCATAACCGTTAGACTAGCTGCTACGAGACTGGGGCAGAGCTCAGGTAAAAAGCGCAATACAAAAATATTTTGCTGGCAGCTGCACCGCCGTGTAGCTGTTGATGTCCAACTACGAACACCCAACACGGTTTTGACTGCGAAGAGCATGCAACAGTGTCAAGCAAATTAGACTTGTCAATATTAAGCTCCAATGACCAGTGCTAGGGAAGAAATAATGATGGACAGCAGACACGAGCCGGTGAAACTTTTACATGAAGGCTTTTTCAGACGGGTGGATAGTTACCTACAGGCACAAGATTTAGTGAACACTAGAAAGCTTTATATTATGTTGATGAAAAGCTACTTTGATCATGTGACTCAGAGCCTGACGCCAGATAAAACACAAGGAATATGCGCTTGACGTTTTTAATTGGGAGGGAAATTGGATAGGATTTGCATAGCGTGGAATATTTATTGTTGCAGCAGTTTGTTTACACTCTGAGATTGTCAGGAGGGTGCAGGAGTCAGAAATGCTTAATTGTAATTTATTTTCAGGAGCCCGGGTCATTCTTGGGGAAGGAAAAGAAAGAGGGGAGGGCTGCGTCGGACCCCTTCTCAGATTTTGGCTTTCAAAGTCTCTTTGGGTATAAATCAGCAAAGGCTGTACACCAGAGATTTGTCCGGGTCAGTCCAAACACAGTGAGCAGAAGTGAAATGAAGAAAGACAGAAAAAAAAGAACACACACACACACACACACACGCACACGCGCACGCGCGCGCACACACACCCTAGCACAAAGCCCAGAATGAAGCTTTTTCCTAATCGGGACTCAAAAAAAAGGTCCCCACCAAGCTTGTTTTTCATACTTTTTGCAGCTTTGAGAGGTATTTTGGTCCCCATCAGGATATAATAACCTGACCCCTCACCCCCATCCATGCACCCAAACACACACACACACACACACACACACACACACACACACACACAAAAAAGCCCGATCTCAACAAGCGGGGAAAACCCTGCTTGCGCAACACTTCCATCAGCTCTAAGGTGTAGCGCGACACAATTTTTCTCCCACCCCCCCGGCCCACAGTAAAGTTTCGGAGAGCAGTTCCAGGGAGTCCTTGCAGAGAACACATCTGGTGTGGGACGGTGACAGCGATGTGGCGACGCGGCGTAATTGATGGCCGCGCAGAGGGGCAAAGGCAAACAGAGCTAACACAAACCTCGGCAGGAAAGGACAAGGTTGAGCGAGGGAAGGGAGTTTTAAGGGAATAAGTCAGGGTTATTTATATACAACCACTTATCACTACCATCCAGCACCTTGCCAAGAGCAATACACCTCCAAAGACCATGGTCACGGCTCCATTAATTAGACATGAAGGTGTTGTTAGACCGGGAGGCTTAAAAAAAATATGCACCCCCTCTCTCCCTTATAACAGAAATCTGTGAGACCTTGGAGCTTTTCTACAAAAAATCATATCTTCAGTTTACATAATCAAGGAAGGTTTCAGAAAAACACAGCATGTGATACTGCACCTCAAACAATGCACCTTAGTTGATGCGCACAATTTCATTCCACTGGTGAAAAATAACAAATGCTGCAAATAAAAATATAGACAACTAAAAAAAAAAAAAATTAATAAAAAAAGACACCACCTCCATGTAAAACACAGGACAACCTGCGGCCATAAACAGATAAAAAACCAAAAACGGCCCATGTTTCATTTAAAGCCAAAGTAGGAAAAAGAATAATCCTCGCCCACAAAGCCGTTTAACATTTTCGCTGTCATGAAACGGCACCAGCCGAAGCCAAAATATGCATTCCCCCCTCTCTACTGCAGCTAATGCAGTACCTACAAACTGAATGTAATGGGCATGCCGGGTTGACGGAAGAACAAAAGGACATATTGTCCCCGTTCAATCAAACATATTTTAGCTGTGAAGCCCAGTCGAAGCTGAAAGGGGAACCTTTCTCCAAAAAAAAAAAAAAAAAAAAAACCTTCTCTCTGACAGCGATTGACCTCACGCTCCACTGAACACCTTTGCCATCGCTGTACAATTGAGGGATCGTCTGACGAGAGACTTGCGCTTTTTTTTTGCCCGCCTCTAACCCTACAATTAAGCCGTTTAATACGCATCACTTTGGGGTATTAGAAACGTGAACAGGGCAGGAACATGAGATGAGACACTTCAGGGTCTAAGCCTGGAGTCCTTATACATGCATCAAAATAACTTTGTTTTCCATTTTCTCCCCTGCTCAAAGTCTGCATTTTTAACAAGGCCAATACACGCACTTTGATTTGGGGTATGATTAATCAGCATGCAGTACTTTACCATAATGCTTTGCATTTCTCTATGGAGTAATGATGGCAAAACCGAGCATTAACACAACATCCAGGGCATTTTATAACGCTTTGTCCAAAGTACAGCTCCATTTGTTAACCAAATACTTAACAAAACTGCAATGTGGGGCAAACTTATGTGAAAAATGTTTATAAAAGTCAGTCTGTTTTAGTGCTTAATTTGAGAAGTGGCTCACACCTCATGCGCATCAGGTTAATTTACAGTTTGTCACGGACCTGTCAGAGTTGGATTTATCCCTCTGGAAATCCGAGCTCCTCCAAAAACAAATTTAAAGAATTTTACAAACCCCAGGCCAATCACACTTGCTTCACTTGAAACTACAATACAGTACTGTGGAGGAGAAAGCCCACCATTTTAACAGTTATCCAAAAAAAAAAAAAAAACCTTTGAGCAATGTCAATGTCAGTATATTCTTCTTCTGTGGTATTAACGACACTGTTGGGAAGTAACTGATATTATGCAGCCAGAGAAACATCCCAAGATCCCAAGTTTTTAAAAAAATTTTTTAACCATCATTGCTGTGCGCATCACATCATATTTGATACTTTCAGAGAAAAAGATAAGATTACCATGTTCCATTTCAAAGAGACAAATCCTTTTAATAAATAGGCAAACTAGACATAATATGATGAGCAAATATTAGACATAAAGCACAAACAAAAATTCATCATTTTCTAAATGAATAAAAAGAGGTCTCACATTAATCGCTATAGGCAAATTCTGTCCAACAGTTTCAATAAACAATGTAGCAAATAATCTTATTTTCTGAAAGTAAAAAAAAAAAAAAAAAAAAATAGCACGTAACAACTCGTATATAAACAGACATAACAAAGAGGAATGTGTAAATATAGCAACGTAAATAATATTCCCAAGATACATCTCCCTCAGTGCGCTCCAACTGTTTGACACAAGGCCGTCTCTGAGCCAAGAAAATAAGTCTTCACATCTCGAGGTACGTTTGGTGTGGCAGACCTACAAATATCTGTGGGGGTCAGAGGCAAGAGTGCGCTCAAAAACACTTCACCCATCAAAATTCTTCTGCTATATTGGCTTTTACAAAAAGCCATTTTAATAGAGTCCCACTGCTCCCAGTGCCCCCAGACAGGATCTCACAAGGATGACAAATGTGGCTGACTACTGCGTCCAATGAAACCCGGAAGGTCAGACCCGCGAAGGAAAAAAGGAAAGAAAAAAAAAAAAACCCAGCGCCTCGAAGAGTCTGACAACATAAATCTTGAAAGCTGACAAAAAAATGTAAGTTAATTTTCCAAAGTTCCGTAACAAAACAGGAATTCGTTCGAGAGAGGCCTCCACTTACTTTAGAGGTCCTTTCCATCTTAAAACCGTCACACGCAAACTTTAAAAAAGAACCGTCAGACGCCTCTCGACTCCCAAGTCCTCGGTTTCAGATACCGTGCTTGTGTCAAAGTTGGTTTTTTTGCCTCAAAATGCAACACAAAATTTCTATAATATGCAGACGCAAAAAAAAAACCCAAGAAAATAAAGCACTGAAACCGAAGCTTGGTGAGAAACAAATCCTCCGGCAACGTGGAAGCACACGGATTACGTTCAAAAGTATTAAGCAGGGCTCCAAAATATGTGTTCAAATTCTTTCGACAAGAACGTAGCTTGTCATATGGCATTAGCGCTTATAGGTGGGCATGACGCACACTTAAGCACACAGGAGGTATGCGATCGGCAGTAAATTCTGCGATGCACTTAGGTTGCAAATTCCAAAGGAGACGGCTGCATAAGTTGTCATGTAAATCTTCTCCGGACGATATGACGCGCTTCACTTATTTCACAAGTCGCACCTTCCAAGTACAGCAACCTTTAAAGAGCCTCCGGAGAGAAGGAAACGCTAATGCTGGATGCAGCCAACGGGTATAAAAATGTGAAATATGCAAGGAACCAACAGAGGGAAAGTATGACAAACTGGCGTGAAAACTGCAGCCGAAGTCACAATTTTCCAAGAAATGGAAAGTGACATTTCTCAAAAAATGGCTTCCCGTTTTTCACCAAATCTCTGAACTTGTTAATGTGAGAGTAAGAAGCGCACTTCCTCAGAGCTGACTGAGTAAGACACCCTTCTCTGCCCCAGTAATCCGGCATTACGGACATGATGGCAGCGTAACTGATCCTTGCAACGTCTAAGGACAGCTGTGCATGGCGCTGGCCTGGCTTGAAATAAATGCGCTGCACATAGCATGAAGGCTGTTCTGTGCACGTGGAGGACTGGAGAATTGGCTGACCGCGTGTCCTTTGTGAGATTTCAAAGGAAGGCTCGAGCTCCAGGTTTGCCCCGGTAATGTCCGGCCTCATTGGATCATCGGCAGGGACGGCCCACGGCGTCCCCATTCAGGTGGCATTTCCTATCTGCACTGTCCTTCTGATGTCCCTACTTCTGCCAATGCCTTTTCCCTCAACTGCCGAATCTTACACAAACACACAAATACATTTATACATATAGGGCCTGCATGCATTTACGCAAACATGCCAGACGCGAATGCATTTACACACACACTTGCGCGCACACCACATATAAGGCCTATATGCATTTACACAATCAAACACTGACAGACATTCATGCACTGACAAACACATTTACACAAAGAAATTATCCACACACACAATTATACACACACACACACACACACACACACACACATTACACACCCATCTACACAAATACAGGCATTACAAAGACATAGACATATGTGCATTTACACACAAACACAAACGCGCACACACAATTAAGCCCTACATGCATTTACACACACATACTTACAGACATGCCTGCATTTGCGCGCGCGCACACACACACACACAAACACACACACACATTATAAACAGATGCACATATACACGCATTTACAAAAACATATGTGCATTTACACACACACACACACACACACACACACACACACGTGCACAAGGATGCACATAAAAGACGAAAACCAAACACGCACGCACACACTCGCTCGCGCACACACATACACACACACACACACACACCACACCATTTTAGACCTCTCTTGAATTATTGAAAGCTGACCTCAATCAAGCTCTTCCACACAGGGCGAGGTCATTACAAATCATTAATTAAATATTCCTCACCGTACTGGGCACAATGGATTTTCAGGAATATGATGGACACATCCATTAAAAGAGAATACATTATGAAATCTCCAACATCAAGAAATTTGACTAATTTGCCCCAATCTGATCAGTAGATAGCTATTACCGGCTTTATTGTTCACACACACAAGTGAAATCAACTAAAATATAATACTGAGCAAAACAATTGGCACAGAATCTACATTGTGCCAATGTAGTAGAGTGCACTTATGTCAAATGATGACAGTCACCTAATTTGAGGAAGATGCATCAATGTGTCCAAGACCAGGAGAGCCACAGCAGTTTAAATTTGCCAGAGTGGCCCAGCCTTATGAACAGAGTAAAGTCTGCAGCCCTGGCGTGGAGAAATGGCTGTCGTCCACATATAACCAAGAAATCGCTATCAAGCGGCTAACCTGCTCTCACTGCTTCTCCAGATGTTTCTACAACCGCAAATAAGCTTTAGATAAACCTCCAGAGTCTGGCTGCACACTAAACTCATCCTGTGGTGAACTCTGCACTCAATGGAAGAGAAAAGAGCTAACTGGCTAAACAAAGAGAAAATAATAATAAAATGCACAGAAGGGGACAGGGTACGTCCAAGCCAGCGTTTCCAAGTGGTCAAGCCTCATGATGTATATGGCAAACAGAGAGCCATAACCCCGGCGAGCGGCAGGGAGAAATGAGCCGTGCTGTCTCATTATATCGCCATAAATCATTTTCGTCCAGCGCTGACAGCTTTTTATCAGACGTAACCTTTTCAAAGCTTCCATTAGGACTGCTAACATTTTCAACTCTTGACACATTTGCAGTTTTCGAATTCCACGGCTGATTAACTCCTCGCGAAGGCAGGCCGCTGTCCGAAGCCCTTTTTAACAAAGGACCTTTATCGCACCATTTGGGGGGGGGGGGGTTGGTTTATTGGGTTGGGTAGCCTCTCCAGTATAAAGATTTAGTCCTTAATGTGCATCTTTAATTCGCATAAAGCCCATTATTCCAACTCACTCTTTGTTAGTGAACACACTCGCATTCACAGACGGCTGAATTCGCTCGCTGCGAAAAATGCAGCTGCTGAAAATCCCATTAATTATGCTTCTGTACGGCAGGGCAGGGGTTTCAAAAAAGGAAAAAAAAAAAAAAAAAAAAAAAAACCATTTTTCTCTGCGTCAAGCCGGCGAGCGAAGCTCAGGACAGGTCAAGAATATGCCATTTAATAGTCTGGGGAGAAGCGGGGATCCCAGAGGCCTGTGGGCTGCTGGGCGAGCGGAGCTTCTGAAGAGGGTCTCTGCCGTGACTGGAGCGAGCCCTGCCTGGCCATCCAGTGAGGAGGATGAGGGTGAGGGGACTGGTGGGAGGGCCACCGTGGCCCTCCAGTGCTCGCAGCGGGCAGCGCATACAGGCTGCCTCTTTCCCAGGGACTCGCGTGAAGCGCAGTCCGTCTCTGGTTATCTGGCTGCAGGCTAAGAAAACACACGCGTGCAGGGCTGGGCCCGGAGCACATCATCTTTAAGTTCTTTATTTTTTTATTTTTTTGAAAAGCTTTGGCAATTTTGGAAGTATTGCGTTTCATGCCGTAGTGAATGCAATTGTGCGTGTTAGCGAGTGTGTGTGTCCTTGTGTGTGTGTGTGTGTGCGTGTGTGTGTGTGGGCTTGTACAGCTATACTTGTGAGAACCAACCCTTGAGAAACCACAATGTTGTGAGGACATTTGGGGTGGTCCTCGCAGCGAATTGCACAGGATTACAGCTATTTGGTTGAGGCTAGGGCTACTGTTATAATTATTCTTAATTCAGGTACGGTTAGGGTTCGGGAACGGCTGTACAAAATTAATTTCATTCAATATAATGACCTCAAAAGTATAGCTATAGTGTGTGTGCGCGTGTGTGTGTGTGTGAGAGAGAGGGGGGGACATGCAGACAGAAACAGAAGACAGAGGCTGAGAGAGAGGGAGGGAGAGAAATGAACACAGACAGAGACGGGGGACGGAGGGAGAGAGAGACAGGGAGCAGGGAAGGCAGGTAGAGACAGTGTTCCCCATATCTTCAAAATCTGAGGGTGGTCATAACCCCTACTTACAAATTTTTGGGGGTGATTTTCAAAATTCTGAAGGTGATCTACAGCATGCTTTTTTAAAAAAATATATGATGTATATATCATGTTGCCCCACTATCCGTTCCAGAAACCTGAGGTGAGGCTACTAGCTTCAGGCATATACAATAAAACACTTGAAAACATTGAGCTGGCAACACTATTTTAATGTTTGCAAGCTAAGAGTATATTATTGAACCCCCTCTAGATTGGCAAATAACCTAAGGGATGATACTTTCAAATGTTTTAAATACATTATAAAGTCATTAAGTATGTGTCATGGGACTAATTTGGGTCTGCTGCAGTAGCTTCAAAAGAGCATCAAGCTCAGATAAGTACAGTGTTAAAAGCAGAAGAAATACTTCAGTGAATAAACCAACTAAACCAAAATATTCTTCAAAAATATGTATTTATTGTACTGTTTCTTAAAACAAGTTATGAACAACTACCGAACATACGCCAACTTGAAATATTTAACTCAAGATTCAATAAACCCAGTAATAGTAAATTATAACTTGTACCTGTATAAAGTTAAATTAACAATAAATTAAACCAAAATCTGTGACTCATCGAAGATCCAACAGCAGCTGCAATACCATACAGTACTGGGCGATGTTCCATAGTCACGAATAGGCGCATAATGATCATTCAGCTGCATGACTCCTAATTCAGTACAACATTAAAACAAACAATTACAAGACAATTGAGGTCATCAAATGATATAGATATACAGGGTTAATTAGCTAACAATTTCAAATCGAATTTCATACTCTACCCAAGATTTTCTCCGCAAGCTAAACTCTGGCCAGCCGTGAGAAGCCGTGATGACCAGCGCAGTAAAATTTCGAACGGATACGCGCATTATGTCCGATTTCTATACTGTCCAACCAACAAATCAGAATCGTGTATGCTTTAATGAGGCCCAGAGCACACTTGATGGGCAGACTATACAAACCCGATTTCTGGAGTCCAAATGCGCAGAACACAACTACTCGATGGAGGTGGCAGAGCAACAGTTTGGGTCGGCAGTAGAACCTGCCCTGCTGGTTACCGAAGTAAAAGTGTGTTATTCATCTGAGTGGTGGAAGTGGAGAAACATGCCGTAGTTTTCAGCGGACGTATCGCTACTTACAGCAGCTCCGCCTCTGCTTAACAGCAATGGCCAATGAAGCACTCTGTGCTCTTACCCAGCCTGTGACATCACGCCAAAAATAGCCAGGCAGTGGACCAAACCACTGCGAGGCAGAGGGTGTAACATCTTACAAAACTTAGAAACGCATTGTTTTGCGTTTATAATTTGCACAGGTGCATTCAAGACAAATACATTTTTTCATTTTAAATTACACTGTTAAACTAACAAAGATATATTCGGGGGGGACAATCTGCTGGAAGGGATTTCCGCCTATGCCAACACTGCTGCACGCGCATCAAACACTACAGGAGGGGAAGCAACTCTGAATGCTTCCTGTGAACACACATCGTCTGCTAGGCCCCCATCAGAGACGAACGTAAAAACGTACAGTTGTGCTTAAAGTGGGAATACTTAGAGGGAGCGAGACAAACAGACAGTGTAACACAGAGCATCATGAGGCACTCTCTCTCAGGCCCTGCAGTAACAGGCATCTGCAGTAAGCAGAGTTCAGCACACAGAGCACCATCTGTCTCTGGGCCCTGTGTTCACTACGGACACCAATGGCCACAACCAGTCTACAAATAACAGCATGATACAAGTCCTACAGGACTGGCTGCTGCCACAGAATGGACAGACCGCTTCGGCCATTTAATGTGTGTTGGGGCCAAAAGAGGCTAATACGCCACATTCCTCACATAAACACTGAGCAACAAAAACAAACTGCAAATAAAAACAAACATTAACCTCATAAAACCTACAGACCCATATGCGGGTCTGTCATTATGAAGCTGCTTTATTCAAACCTGTGGAACTTCAGGCCGATTCCAAATAGTAGACGAGATCCAAAGTTTCCGAAAATCCCAAATAAGTCCTGCTGAATTACAGGGAAATGCATATTAAATGATGGACAAGATCGAGATATTTTACATTTGATGTGGTGCTGCGGCCATAGAAACATGGTATCCCGAGTTTGAACATTTTTCTCGGTATAAGTGTGACGTAGCTTCAGTGAGGCGCTGCAACCAGCAGATGACACTGGACACATGACACTGTCCTACAACATGGAAAAATCATTTTCCAACTCTGAATGTGCGTAACCCATTAAGACCTGATGCGACAGCTGCGTGCTTCTCCCTTTGAGACCTGATGCGACACAAGCTTGTTTCAGACAATGCCATCATTTTCGAGAAACATGACCAATTAAGTGCATCGTGATTCACTAAAATACAAGTGGGGAAGGCTGTGATTTAAATTTTTTTAGCCTGTGTGGACCACAAAAAAATTTCAAAAACTGCACTTCAGACAGTGACAATGGCTGACGACCGGATCAAGGGGAGCAACACTGACTTATAATTTCAGTGCTACTTTTTTTGTTAACGGTCACTTGAAAACAAATCACTGCAAAATGTTTTTTTTTGTTTATTGGTTTTTTTACCATAAGTTTGTTGAACATTTGGGCAAAGGCAATTATTTACAATAAAACCAGCGATTTAAGCTCTCAAATGTTTTTTATTTCATGTTTCCATGGGCTGCAAAGGCTGATAAATAAAGGTTTCAGTGAACGGTGGCGATCCTGTCAGGTTTTTCAGGAACCCTCAAGTGTAGTTGGTTTGAAACGATGCCTTAGGATTTAGACTGCGTCTTTAGAGGGTGCCCTGAGTCTTAATGGGTCAAGTGCGCACTCAAGACTAAATCTGAGTTGACATGTTGGTAAAACTCAGGCGGGTCTCACGGGCCAATATTAGTTACAGAAATTGCAAATGTAAAGAAAGACCTCAAAACACGCGTAGCACTGTCGCCTGGCACTAGTGCCCAAAGTAGATTTACAATTATTTTCCACATATTCTGGGAGAAAATCTCCAGGCCATGAGTTCTCCAGCGCCTGCGGTCCTTAATCTTCTTCACTCTTCAGAAACGTGGAAAAAAAAGCTCATGTGATTAATACTCTGCATCAGGTGAATAATTTTTATGCAATTCTGATAGTTGGAGAGATGGATAACTCAATTACCCGCACATCCGTCAGGATTGCTCCCTGGCATTGGAAAGCCACCAGCTAAGATTGATGGAAACACGAGGCCAGCGGCTTCCTCGTCATAATACCCACGCAGTGAGCCTGAACACTCCTTCTTTCTTTTTTAAACCGGTCGTCATAGGCAAAGCGTCATTACCTCTCACTCCATTGAAAAACCTTTATTACGAGGTGACTGTTTTGGCAAGACTATTGTTTGAACGATGAATATTGTCGGTGAGGCCTTTAAAGGAAAAAACTAGGGATTCCAGTTGGAGGGAAAAAAAACAACCACCAATTTTATAAAATTTATTTATTGCTTGAGGGGAGAAATAATAATTAAAAATTATTACAATCTCCTGGCCATTGTTGAAGGCCTGGAAAATATTCAGGAACATGCAGCAAAACTACAAATAATGATAATAGGAAGCGAATCAAAAAATAGCACAGCTGTGGCATTTAATAATATATCAAACGTATATCGAAAAGGTATTAAAACAAAAGTGCATAGACCAGCCCAAAAAACGCTGGCTACTAGGACACAACGCAGAAAATTAGCCAGCTAAAGAGGCAAGAAATGAGGATGATGTCATCTGCTCCGAGACGGCGTAGCAAGCCCCTTAAGTGACCGCTGAGACGACAACAGAGACGAGAACGAGGCCCCAGCAACAGGACCGTGCTCTCCAAATGTCAGACGTAAATGTCAATTAAAAATTACAGGGGACTTCTGAAAGGTGGGGTTCTGAAGGGGTTGACATTTTTTTATTTATTTTGACATGGCAGAGTTCGTCTGACCGAGGCTTTTCGCCAGCGCAACGGGATTGACGCTGTCAGCTCTCATCGCCAGCGAGAAAGCGGCCAAGCTGAATGTCGAAAAGGAAAACGGCGGGCAGCGGATGAAGTCAAGCGCTAAAGAGGGAGGGACCACTGAGTAGCAGGAAAGAACACAACGCAGTTTTGAAAGGAAACCTTCATGTCACAAGCTGGCAGCAAACCAGGAAGTCTAGGGTGGACGATACTGTGAGAAAGGAGAACATTTTAAAAAATATTTACACAAACGGTTGTGATTTTTTGACTGGGAAGGTTCTCAAGCAAGCGATATTTCTCCCGGCTCAACATTCTTCACGGTCTAGGAAAGTTCTCGCCATCGAGCGCCAACATGGTCCTGTGAACCACTTGAGTGACGATTCCGTCCCCAAACACATTAGGATTTTAATGGGCGATGATAAAATTTCACCTTCCAAAAACCACCAAATTCAATGCAAATCCATATATTTTCTTTTCATGCAAGATGGTGTCCAGGGAATCAGAAGACACTCATAATTCTTTAAGTTCATGCGAGACGCAAGTAAAAGTGCCCTAGAGAGAGAATTATATTATTTGTGAAGATGGTTTAATATTAATTTAATTTATCAGTGCAATGGTTACCAGCTTCTGAGGTATACCCTGCAATTTTACTACATGTTTAGCCCCAGCAATGATAGAACAGTATTCATGCACATTCATTAATCTGCACACCCATTCTAATTAGGAATATTTGCAAATGAATCTTACTGCACCCCTTCCAGCTGGGTGCTGAAGCTGCATTTTCCATAAACCGGATGTGACGTACGAGCCACCCATAACAAAGCTTACCATTGTAAACAATAACTACCTATTGACGGAGACAAAAAAAATTACGATAAATCCACATAAAATGCATAATGGACAGCGGTTTTCAGACCAAACCCAATCAGTTTGAGCCTGAATTTACCAAAGAGGAGCTACAAACAATTATATTTAACAGCCCAGCACAAAGAACATGATGAATGCATAACAGATATTTTTCTTTGTGATGTCATAATTGCGCTGGTTCACGTGTGATGAAGGTAATACCAAGACCTACCGGTGCGCTGCATGAATGAGGCCTAATTGAAATGAAATCTTTGATTACTCCTAACAGCCATTCACCAAATCGCCATTGGCAAAAGAAATCCATCTGTGGCGAAAGATTTCTTAAGGCTCTTCGCCACAAAGGTAAAAGCCTTCCAGCGATGCTTTCATCGTAAATAATTATATTCAATCCAAGCACATCACTCTGTTGCCTGATCCCCCTCTCTGAGTGGGGCGCAAACTTGCAAATCCCAAACCATATAGCTATGGGAAGCAACTCTGACTGGTCACTTTCGACGCAATCACATGCACCCCCACGACCTCCTTCAACTTTGATAAGAGGCTTCTAGTAAGTGTACTGCAAGCAGTTCAGGCTGAGGCATATCACTTCATGGCTAATTTCAGCTGTGTCACACCGCTACGAATGCAATCATGTATTACGTTACTCTTCAGATTATGTGGCCATCATGCTAGCTAGCTAACGCTATTTAACGACCGTCTTTATAAATAATCGTCATATTTAAGCAATGCCATTTGGTATTTTGCCCTAACTTAACTAGCTAGCTAGCTGTAACAGTGATTACTCTTGAGACAGCTAGCTTGTAAGGTATCCAACGTCCCATAAATCTGAAAGTATAGTTCGGACCGCCAAAGTGCCGCAAAACGTATCTGAAAAGTTCATGACTATTACTGCAAACTAAGTGAGTAAATTTAGGGCAATACGTAATCATATCGCTGAAATATGACTAAAATTCACAAAGACTTTGCTCAGTTTATATTAACTAGCCACCTTACTGGCAATATAATCTAAAGAGCAATGTATAAATGTAACTTAATAAGCAATCGCGCACATAGCAGGATAGCGCAGCCCAGCTACCATGACATAGTCATTACAATCCTGTTTGTGCATTCTTATTCATGATGTACTTTTCATTGCAGCAGATTGAAATGCTTGTGGTTTTCTACAACAGTAGGTGCGAATGTTAGAGGTTATCTAAAACAGTATTAATAGAATAAAATGTAGTTGTTTTGCTGATCAAGTATAACAAAAATAAATGTCTATCTGTCCAAAAATAAATGCTCTAGTCTTACATGCAGGTTCAGAAATGAATGTGTAGAATAGCTGCAATAAATTTGTAGTTTATATTTGTTGTTGATATTGCTTAACAAGGCAGAGACATATAGTGAGCTTATGCTGTGAAGTTGCATGAGCGCAGTGTTTCCATTGTGTGGCCAAAAAGATTTCTTTGAGGCTAAAACATTATCAGGTTGTTTAGCCACAGTGGCTGAAGGCAAAAAAAATCCTGGTGCACACCCAGAGAGTGCGTCTGCTGATTTTATTTGGCACAGTTGCAAAGCCAAAGGCGAAATGAATGTAAAAAATGAAACTTTGGCGCAGGGTATACTTTTCCTTTAAGTCTTTCAGTAAAATGCTGAAAATGCTTCCATGAATGGCCTCTAATTGGAGGACATTCATGAAGTGCAGAAGTGCATGGGTCACAAAACTTGCTCCCAGGATTGTGACCAGCGAACATAAACAATCCCAAATTCTGTGATTCAGATGTAGCGCAGAGTCAAATAACCTCAGAAGCAACAACTAGTAAGTGCCTTCTCTGTTCCATCCTGCCACCTGCACATCCTCTGAATCCATCCATATGATTCACTGAAGTAAGGTCTCCACGTTGTCACTTTTGCCTGATAGTCCAATCACAGTGTGGTCACATCAGCAGGAAGAGTGCCTGCTACATGAGTCAGCAACAGGGACGTACCCATGGGACATTCCGAGCTGTGACATCACAATACGTGAAGAGTCACAACTGAGGGACCTGTGAGGATTCCATGACGGTTTGTACTCAATAACAGACTGAACACCCTGGCCATACTGAGCTGTGCCATTAAACTAGGGTATGAGTCACAATTGAGGGATTTGTGAGGATTCCGTGAGGGTTTCTATTCTCGAACAGTCTGAAAACCCTGATCTTACCAAGCTGATACATCACACAAGGGAATGAGTCACAATAGAGTGATTTGTGAGGAT
The DNA here is from genome assembly GCA_029692085.1 of Gymnothorax javanicus. NCBI lineage: Eukaryota > Metazoa > Chordata > Actinopteri > Anguilliformes > Muraenidae > Gymnothorax > Gymnothorax javanicus. The sequence continues at coordinate 74,049,252 of CM056193.1, read as the reverse complement.
TTAACAACAGACTGAACACCTGGCCTTAAGAGCGATGACATCACACTAGGAGATGAGTCATAATATAATGAACTAGGAGGATTCCATGGAGGTTAGTTCTCAAGATCTAGGTTGCTCATGACAGACGGAACACTCTGGCCTTACTGAGCTGTGACATCACACTTGGAGATGAGTTACAATAGAGCTGAGCCATGCCACTCCATGAAGGTTTGTTCTGAAGTTCTAGTTTATATGAAAAACCTGGCGCTGAGTGAAGCTCTTCATTTACCCTTACAAGCTGCAGCTGACCTTTCTAAGAGAGCTCTTCAGGTGCAAGTCCCTTGGTAATATCACTGAAATAAATCGTCTTTGAGACTAAGAAAACGCAAAATGCTTCCCTTTCCTCCACCAAAGCTGGCTATGCGCACAAACTGTCCCCCCCCCCCCCCCACCCCCTTATCTGGTCTCAACGTACGACATGCCCCTTCAGGAATTCCCATGACAGCAATTGTATGAAATTAATCACCCATTTCCCTTCTCAAACAATACAAATGCATCAGGGGAAAAAGAAAGAAAGAAAAAAAACAAAACAAAAATAAAAGCGCCTTTCAGCACCGCATTTGGTTCTCATGCGTCAACAGGACCTCGAAGGGCAGGACAGGATGGGTATGAGAAGACATGGAAGTGTATATATAGAAGTTTATATATAGAAGGCAAAAACCAAGCCCGTTTTCAACGCTCACTTCCGGGTCTTTTATTGATGCACTGTTCACTATCACCACCGCCACTGGCACCAGCATTGGTGCTGCAATCACCAGTTTTAATGCTTGTCAATGGGAACTATACAGCAGAAATGCAATGCTGGTAATGTCTTTCAACATAGTAATCACAAGATGTGTTTTTTCTTAGTTAAATGTGCCCCTGTGCGCAGATTTGACATTGTGTTAATTGTACAATGCAGATAAACTTAGTGAAATAATTAGGGCCTATTAACATCACCGTCAAAATGCAACACCTCCTTTGCTCAGTGGATGAGCAGCTCTTTGTGGCCATATAAGGGCTTCCTGTTTCCCCAGTGCACAGCCGTCTGTACTTGTATAACATGGCGGCACCAAAAAAGTTGCTCTTGCCCGGCCACATAACGTTTTTCCACAAAGCCATGGAAATTGAAAGGATAACATAAGACACTCAGTTCATTCTTTCTACAGTCCACGATACGCACCAATGGCCACCAACCCGGTTCCTGTAGATCTACCATCCAGATGATTTTAAACCGTAATCAGGCTCACCTAAATCTACCGATTATCAGCCGAACGGCATCTCTCCAGCTTTTGTAAAAGGTGCACTTTAACAGGTGCAAAGTGCAAACCTACTATACAGTAGATCTCCAGATGCAGGGCTGGTGACTGCTGATTTATAGACAAAAGAGAGTTAAGGGTTCAGGATGAGCTTCAGCACTAAAGGAAGCGGGTCCTGTTGGTAAGTACCTATTCCAGTAGCTCCAGAACTGCTCGTTCAGGTAAGTGCGGTGGCTGTACTCGTCACCAAACGAAGCCTTGCTTTCGATCCAGTGAACGATGTGGCCCTCAACCGCTGGTCACAGAAATAAAACCAAAAGTTCAAGAGGTCAGCTCCAGCTCACCAGAGTAAAAATACAATCCTGCCTGAAAGGGCACTGTAAGGTTACTTATGTGATAAAAGGTGAGTAAAGGAGTGTCATAATTTCCAGTGCCCCTCCTTAGGATTACAGCACAGGCCTCAATTACTCCAGCATTTTGTAAAGGTAATAATTAATTTTCATGCTTAACAGATTAGAAGCTTGTCATTAATATGAGCAAATATTTATTTATGCATTTGGTCATCAGTAAATATTTTTTGTGGTCATAAACAGAACCAGACATCATGTTTAACTAAACAAGCAGAGGCAATTGAATTCTGAAATGATGCACTGAAATGTAAAATGATTACAACACCCTTCACCAACACGACTCATACAAACATATACATAAAAATGCTATAGCCACTGTTTGTACAGCTTGCTACAGAAAGGATATTGTATAAGGGAAACTCTCAGATCTACATCAGCAATGCATTGAGTGAGCTCCAAAATTACTGGTATCCCTGACTGGCAATGCACAAACACATAGTAATGTGAAAAATACTGTTCGATATTAGCGCTCCAGTGGAGCCAACCAAAATCAGTGACTGATTTAATTAAAAAAAAAAAAAAAAAAAAAAAAAATCAATCTCCTCCAAATCAAGGTTTCACAGTTAAAGGCACCCTTACAGATTATTGTTAATAACATCCACCAAAATGAAACCAGGTATTAAATACCACTTATTTATTTTTCATCTAAGTGTTAAGGAACTATAGTACTGTGCAAAAGTCTTAGGCACCCTATATTTTTTTAAATTTAAATATGGCTTTAGATGTATACTTCTTGTTTTCCACATTGGTGATGCGGAAGATAAAAAAGTATATTTGAAATTCCAAATGCCAAATTAAAAATAGTTTTATATATAAATGTTTGTATTTCATTAAAAACAGCTGGTACAAATAATATAGTCTTGACAGAGCCCTGATGAAAACATCCTCATGGCTGTCTGCAAATACTTGGTGGGATAGACGCAAGAAAGACAGTGAGTCTGCAGAAGAAAGGTGGCAGGTTTTCCACTCTGCTAAGAACAAGCAAAAAGCCAACCATCTTATAAAACTGTAGCAAAACAGGACAGTGTCCCAAACTTTTGGTGCAGCGTAGTCACGCAAAATATTGGTTTGATTTGCTTTTTAAAGGGGCAAAAAGCGAAATCGTTTCACCACTAGGTTTGCTGTTGAGCACTGCCTGTAGACCAAAACAAGTGTGTCATGAGCCACACCTCCCTCTACCTCTGCTCTCCACCCCCCACCACTCGCCTCGTCTGCGAACGACCATCTGCAAAGTGCAAACACACCGAGCAAAACAACATCACCATTTTGTGGAACATGTCGAGTAACGAAGTAAGTAACTTATAACGTTATAATGCTGCAAGGAAGCGAACTTCCTTTTGGCAAGTTTTCTATGCTGTTTTGTCCGTAAATTAATCATTATGCCTATAATTCAATGTGTCACCATTGGCATCAAACGCGTCTGTTCGCCGCTAATGGTGTTAGTAACAGTGACGTGCGGTCTGAGGTTAGTTTACCGTAGAATCCTCTCCTTTGCTTGATTAGCAATCAGACGATTAACTAGTTTAGTAAGGCTATTCGGTAGAATGAAGGGTCAGTTTAAGTTTCTGCAGCGTTATTACTCAGTACCTACACACAACCGAAACGCCTGACCCGTTGCTGGGACCGAGCTGCTAACAACTCAAGCTCCGGACATTAACCCATGCTACAATTGTAACATAAAATTTAATTGAATCGACATAGCGACATGTGCCTAATGTTACTGTAACACTAATTAAAGCAGACATTTGACTTCATGTTGTTACTTTCTTGTCCAGGAGAAGAAGAGCTAGTTCCGAGTCAAATTGTAGCCCCTTTAGCTCTCGCAGTGCTCTCCACCTTGGAAATGCAAAGCCAATATTAATCCGGGTTCTGTCCCTTTCTTTATCTGACAACTTCTTCGCCAACGACCGTTGTTTCTACAGAAGTAATTTCAGATCCAGCTTGTCTTCAGGTGAACGTTTCATTCCGCTTTCTGCCATTTTGCTTTTTAAAAAAATACGCGCTGCCACTGCTCACTGGCTGTATGAATGCATTCTCGGGAAGGAGGAGGAGGCGATTCTGCTCACTGGCTGTATGAATGCATTCTCGGGAAGGAGGAGGAGGCGATTCTGCTCACTGGCTGTATGAATGCATTCTCGGGAAGGAGGAGGCGGCGATTCACATGAACGTACATGAACACGCAGCTGGACCGGCTTGTAAACAAGGGGCTGGAGATCAACACAGAGAGCGGGTCTGTGACGTCCTGCTATACTCCAGATGAAATTATACCTCTCGTTCTTCACATTGCAATTTTTTAATTCCTTCAATCTAGAAATGATGCATTTCCGCTTATTGCCCCTTGAACAGTTTACAGCTCTGTGTAGTACATTTCTCAGTTTTTAGAAACTTTTAATTTCTTTATTTTGGTAAGCATATATTCCAAACGAAATTCATATAAATGTGCCGAAGACTTCTGCACAGTAGTGTATATTGAGCCATTACATCACCTGTTTCACTAGGGAATAAAAATGAGGTAACACACATGCAGTATGCCTTTGTCATCCAACACCATGAAGAAAACAAAACAACTGTCAGTTCAAAAGGGGCAGATGGTCATAGACCTTCATAAATCTGGTAATGGCAACAAGAAGATTCACAAACGATTGAATATGTCACTGAGCACAGACACAGCATTTATTAAAAAAAATTCCAAAGATATGGAACTGTTGAAAACCTGAAGGGTAGAGGATGCAACTGCATTTTTCACCCCAGGATACTGAGGAGGATGGTGAGAGAAGCAACAATATCCCCAAGACTCACTGTGAAGGAATTGCAGGATTGGGTGGCATCTTGGGGTCACCAGGTTTCAAAATGCACCATCAGGCCCCACCTCCACCACAACAGGCTCTTAGGAAGGGTTGCCAGAAGAATGCCTTTTCTGACCCGAAGACACAGAAGCAAGTACTTGGAGTTCGCCAAACTTCATTTGAATCATGACTGGAACGAGGTGCTTTGGTCAGATAAGACCAAACGGTTTGCATGTTTTGGTCAGCATCTGCATGTTTGCAGTTGAAACAGAGATGCATACAAGGGGAAGCATCTCATACCCCTGGTGAAATATTATGCTGGGTCGGTCATGTTTTGGGGCTGTTTTAATTCAAGAGGTCCAGAGGCACTGGTTGAGATTAATGGCACAATGAATTCCACCAAGTATCAGGAAATTTTGGCAGACAATCTGGTTGCTTCTTCAGAAAGCTGGGATTTGGACACAGGCGGACTTTCCAACGAGACAATGACCCAAAACATACCTCAAGATCCATACGAAAATCGTTCTGTGATGACAAAATCAACATTGTGCAATGGCCATTTCAGTCGCCAGACCTCAATCCAATTGAAAACCTGCGGGCTGAGTTGAAGAGGGCAGTTGATAAACACAAACCCAAGAAAGTGAAGGATCTTGAAAGGATCTGCTTAGAGGAATGGTCGAAAATCCCCCCAATGTGTGCCTTAACCTTATCAAAAAATACATGATAAGACTCCAAGCTCTTATCCTTGCCAGAGGTGGTTGCACTCTGTGCAAAACTAAGGGTTTCAATTACTATGAAACCTTAATTTTGTTAAATTTATGTTGTATTGAATGATTTTTATGATTTTGGTTGTTTCCATCGAAACATTAATAAGGTATTTCACACATGTTGGTAATTTCCATTTCTCAATAATTATATTGTTTTTTCTGAATTGTTTGTGCATTGCCAATCAGGGGTGCCAGTAATTTTGGAGCCCACTGAACATTGCGGGCAGCGAAAAGCCACAAACCAAAGCCAACCAATTTTAGAGATGATGCACTGTACGCGTGCGAGCTGCTATAACACAGTGGAAAAAAAATAAATCATTATTCAGTCGTAAGAAGTATTCTGAAGTTTCAAACACTTCTCACAACCATTGAGCAAACTGAAAATGTATAAGGACAATATCTAAAAAGAGAAACTTATTGCAGCTACGCAAAAATAGTTTCAATCACTTGAAAAGAAGGAGCTTAATTGTTTAGTTAGCTTTTGTAACTATGAGACAGTTGTTATCCCTCTTAAGAGCCAGGCATTTCTTTAAGTGGTGCCTCAAGCACTTAGAAAAGAGATGTATGTGGGCAAAGCACTTCATATTGCCATTCAAACTATTTTTGCACAAACCAATTAATGCAACAAATTACAGAGCAGCAGGAACAAATTGAGGCATTCAGACAAAACAACCTTGGACAAAGTTGAACTGAACTTAGCTGAACTCAACAATTATCGCTACTTTCATATGCTTTTGGAAATGGTTTGATGTTTAAATTCTATTTAATTTAGTTACAGGAATGGAATTATTCAAGTAAATTGGGTTTTCTTTTCATTTTTAATTGCACAAGACAATATTAGAGCCATTAATCCCAGAACCTAATGTGACTTATTTGGATGCTGCCCCACTTAACTTCTGTTTAATGGCAATAAAATGTTTGCAAGGAAGAAAAAGAAACACAGAACTCTAAATTAGTAGATCTACAGATTTTTCTTGCCATAATTAAGCTAAAAGCTTTGCAGAACACAAAAAATATTTCAATCTGCCATCAAGTACCCTCTTCAGTCAAAAAAGGAGTACCTACTTGAAACACAAAGGTACAAAATGATATCTCACGAACCTATTGGCACCTCCAGGATGATGTCTGGAGTCTTGTCGTAGCCCTTGGCACGTAGTTGATTTTCATCTGAAAGGAATACATAATTTCAAACATTTCAAAGTGACAAGCTGAACAGCCACTGGATGTGCAGTTGCCGGGGGAGCACAACACAAACACACACGCCCAAATGAGCAGCGCATAATGTAATACAACATCTTCTGATCCGATTATGCACAAATAAACATCCATTACCACCGTTTATTAATGCAAACATTACAGGTAACCTTAGGCAGGTAAAGGGCCAGTGTACACATTTCAACATCACGGTGGGGTCAAAGGTAGCGGTCGTAGCGAAGTCGATCATAGCGCTTGCTTTTTTCCCCCCTCCCCAACGCTGCAGAATGTTGGGAAATGAACAACACGTTACCATTCGTCACAAACTCGCTGTCACAACACACAAAAAAAAGAAAAAAAAAATCCATAAAGTTCAGCTGCTCTGCTCTACTTACAGTTGGCGGAGTGTCATGAGAGAGACAGAGCGAGAGGGAGAAGGAAAAAAAGGACGGGGTTGGCATTATAGCGGCCATAAGCGTGACCCTTCGCTCGAGCGGGGCGCAGCCATTGTCCTTGACTCCTGGCGCGGCTCGGCTATTATCCGTGGAACACCTGATTTCTCCATTAAATTTCAGGCTGACCAGGTCATTCAATTCCAGGCCTGCCTTTCCATCTCCAGCCAAGCTCAACTAATGGGGCAGTGGAGGGGAGAGAGAGAGAGAGAGAGAGAGAGAGAGAGAGCTGAAGAGACAGAAAGAGAGATAGGCCCAGTAGCATGGTTTGGCCGCGTAGTCTCTCTTAACACCTAGCGGGCTGTTGACATTGTCATGCCGCACCGATCGCCTTTCTACATCACCTTTGATTAAAATTAATGACCCGGTTCCCAGTGTTGGGGAGCTTATTTCCAATCCATTTATCAAGCAGGGCAGGGGGACACCGGCTTTCACGGACTCGTGTGCAGAAAACTCTGACAGTTTTAACGCTCCGCCAATGGCGGCTTGCAGAGAAAGGTCATCACTCCAGGCCCAAATAAAGCAGATCTTCTTAATGACATAAAGACTGATTTTGCATGTGACCGAGGGGAGGGTGAGTTCATGTCCCACAATTTCACCCCTGAGGACTTAACACCTTGGCCTGCAGCCTTCAGCAAAGTCCACCACAAAAAAAAAAAAAAAAAGGAAAACCGCCCAGCCAAAAGTCGGAGAAATCACCAGGAAGTCACCACAAAATGGCACTTTTTTTATCCCCTTCAATTTCGTACAAGTAAGAGGACGCAATATGAACAAAGAATTTTGACAAAAGCAATTAAAAAAAAAAAAAAGTATTTTTTTCCCCCAACAGGCACTACCCTTTCTTCTAAATCTGTGAAATGCAAAGGCAAAGAGCCAAATCTAGGATAAAACAGAAGTAATGCTATACAGGTTACAGCTGGCCATTTTTTGTAACTGCCCACCCCATAAAATATTCATCAGAGCCTGGCGCATAAATGAAACATAGCAGGGTATGAGATAGCGGAGTTCCTGTTTGTTTGTAAATCAATGGGAGATAACACGGTCCGCATCAGTCATCTCTTGGCCCTTCGCGCTCCCAGACTGTCGAGTAAAATCCACAATTCCCATAACTTTGCACATGAAATCCAGGGATGTGCTCCAAGGTGAATGCTTACCTAAAAAGGACAGGTTTCTCCCCCTCAGCTTGTCCCGAAGAAGGATCTCGTGTTCCTGGCCAATGGCGCTTAAGGGGCACAGTTAAGGAGGAGCACAGCAGTTTGCAACGTACACCACGCGTTTCGGTCTTCTGACAAAATTGAGTTGCAAGGTAATATTTGTGCGGTTTATGCGCTGCCATGCATGGCTTTTTTCCAGCAGAGGTGTTCAATTCATAGACAAAATGAGCAAATATCAGAGATGGAACATAGAACAGCGAAAGTCAACACTCCGCCATGTGTGGCACACTTTAAAGCACACAGAAAAAGTGATGACTTCAGGACCCTCGTTATCCATATGATCAACACTCTTAAGTTCATCAAAGGCTTAGAGCACAAAACTTCTCCCCAGGCATTTGTTACCATCACTGACTTCAGCCATTAATCACTAATAATTCAGAGCTCAGGAGGTCAAAGCGATTCATGAGATCAGGTAAGACAGCCCATGAGCAGAAAAAACACATGGCCGAATTTCAACTCTTCGGCTTTCTCTGCTAGATGTTCCGCCTCATGTTTATTATGTAGACAAATTAACGCCTTTTAGCCAATAAAACAAAGATTGAAAAGCAAAAACTATACAAATACCCTGCAACTTAATTCACCCACAGAATTAATGAGAGATTTTCATAATGAGTCACTACCAAGTATGAAATATTACGGTCCTCTCCAATGCTTGCATATACACTACCGGTCGAAAGTTTTAGGACACCCCAATTTTTCCAGTTTTTTATTGAAAATTATGCAGTTCCAGTCCAACGAATAGCTTGAAATGGTACAAGGGTAAGTGGTGAACTGTCAGAAGTTTTAAATAAAAGGTGAGGTTACCCAGGTTTTTTGTACACCGTCGAGTAGATGAAAGGATGGTTCCTCAGTGTGTGACATCAACTGTCAGACATGGAGGAGGAAGCGTGATGGTCTGGGGCTGTTTTGGTGGATCCAGGGCCAGTGACTTACAGAGTGAAAGGCACCCTGAACCAAAACGGCAAATTCTGCAGCGCCATGCAGTACCCTCTGGTATGCGCCCAGTTGGTCAGGGGTTCATCCTACAGCAAGATAATGACCCAAAACATAAGTCCAAGCTCTGCCAGAACTACCTTAGGAAAAAAGAACAAGATGGTAAGCTTGAAAACATGGAGTGGCCAGCACAGTCTCCAGACTTAAACCCCATCGAGATGGTTTGGGATGAACTGGACAGAAGAGTGAAAGCAAAGCAACCTACAAGTGCAACACATTTATGGGAACTTCTGCAACAGAGTTGGGAAGAACGTTCTGAAGAATATTTGATTTCCATTGTAGAAAGAATGCCACCAGTGTGTTCAGCTGTTATATCTGACAAAGGTGGGTACTTTGAGTCAAAAGTTTAAAATACATTTTGGCTCATAAATTGATTCCATGAATTCTTTTTTAACTTCGATTGTTAATTTGTTCTATCATGTCTATGCTTTCATTCCAGAGTACAATTAAACTGCATAATTTTTGATTAAAAAACTGGAAAAATTGGGGTGTCCTAAAACTTTTGACCGGTAGTGTACATACCTGCACGCGCACACATTTATGTATTACAACCAAATAATTCAAGATAACCAGCATCACTTGCTCAATCTTCAGGTTTCTTGCCCTTTTCCTCACCAAATCACTTTCCTGCATTTCGGCAGGAGTCACATTTTACCTGTGCATATGATTGCCATGGAGTTGCTGTGATAACACGAAGTTCAGCAGAAAATTTCAGTTCAGAATGACTATACCATTCCCCATGTTCATGTTCACTACAACGGTTTGTGCAAACTGTAAGAGGGACTACAATCCAGCATGATATTTGCTTTCAGGCGACGTTTTACGTTGTACATCATACCATGTTATTATAAAAGCTGCGACCATCTGGCCCCAAAGGAGGTGAAATTACAGAATAGATAGCATGTCAATAATAAATGTAAAAACAGGTTACGAGGAAAAAAAAATATGCAACCTAATTTCTGAAAAAAACTGGGGTGGCACAGGAAATGCAGGTAAAAAAAAAACAAAGCAATGATATGTAAACCTTCTTAAGCCTGTAATGACTTGAACTGCACAAGACAAAATATTTCGTGGTGTCAACATCATCATCATCATTTCTTTGGATATACATGGTCATTCTGAATTTAATGCCAGAAAAACGTTTCAAAAAAGTTGACACGGGCAATTAAAGTCCCAGACTTTGCATTAGAATGCAAGCAACGAAGGCTAAAAACTGTGTGACTGAATGATCCAAAAGTTTAAATATAACATAAAGACAACAGAACAACACCCTCTACAGAACATAAATATTTTTTAAAGATTTAGGAAATTTGGAGAAATCTCAGTGAAAAGAATTGGGTTGAAACTCCATGCAGAGTTCCCCTGAAGGACATGCATGCATTTTAGAGCAACATATGAGCAACATACATACAGTACTCCTTTCTATGATATCTTTTGAGCAACGCCACAGCTTATTTAAACAGGAGAAGCCACATTCTGTGCATGCTACAGCAGTACGGCTTTGTAATCGAAGCATGAGGCTGCTAGATTGGCTTACCTGCAGTCCAGAGGGCTGTTCAAATGAAAGTTGATGCAGCACAACAGAAAACAAACCAATGACCCAAGTTTTCTGGAACATGTTGCAGGCATAAAATTTGAAAAGCTTATTTAAAATGAAGAACAGAGAAGGAAAAACACTAGATATTTTGTCTTGACACAGTTCCGAATATAATACAAGTCAATTATGATTTACCTGGTGTCAATGACTGAGCAAAAATAAATACACAATTTTATTTGCTTTTTGGATTTAAAAAAATTCCCAGAATTGTGGGAAATCATATAATACAGTGACATCATAGGACATATTACTGAAAATTCATAAGTAGCCAACTCATATTAATAGAGAACAGAAAATGCAGAACACGTTTTTATTGTGCAATTCTTAAGTATGTATAACAGGGACAGACACTTGGCACATTTGGTTATTTAAAGATCAAATGCACAGGTTCCCGACTTTTTAAAGATTATGCTTCCAGGTGAAAGCATACACATCTCTATCAAGCTGCCAAAAAAATTATTTCACTGACCGTCATTTGGATCAAAGAAAAGAAAACGAGTAAAAAAAATAAGCAATTTGCACGCTTTTCCGATCTCGGCCCGATTTTGGATTTTGTGGCATTCGACCGCCAGGTGGCAACACTCCAGATGTCATTTGTGTCAAATATTTGCTGAGCCAGCTCCACTGGAAAAAAATCTTCCCGATGCCATGAGAATGCAATCGCCCAGACATCCCTATCTCGCAGTAGAGTGGATCCGTTGTATACAGAAACCTACATGAGGTGAATGCGTGTACACAGAAATCCACCTGGCATATTACTCAAATTCCTCCAACTTATTATAGTGCATTGGCTGCCTGTCAAGTATTGTGTAGATTTTAAGATTTGCCAGTTTACTTTTGGGTCATTCCATGTCAAATCAGCCAATGAGCTGAACCTCACCATCTCGTAAATCGTAGTGTAAATGGACACTCAGCTCTGTTGTGATTTATAAATCTTTATGATATCTTAACCATAATCAAACTGTTTTTCTGGGAGTTGGGGGCGGGACTTTGACAAGCGATCTCGCTTCTCCCGCGACCCTTTCGGTCATGATACATGTTGTGTTGAAATTGTCATGAAACGACTATACAATCATGCCTAAATAAAAACAAATAAATAAATAAATAATCTCAAATTTTGCTCAAAATTTGTGTGAACTGGTCGTGACTCAAAACCCCCAAAAACCCCCAAACTCAAAAATCTCAAATTTCAGCTCAATCGGACCTTCCAGTGCAAAGTTACGGCCTTTTGTTTTTTTCGATATTTCGCGAAAAATGGGCGTGGCTGCCAAAATTCAAATGGCCATATCTCCAAAACGACTTATTTTGACAAACAAGATATTGTTGGAAAGGGAATCAAACAAGCATTCCAAATCTGCCATTTTTAAACTCATTCTGGTGACTCTGGGTGTGATGAATTATTGACCTATATTTTGACCTCAAAATTGACCCTGAGGGTCGTGTGACCTTGAATTTTTTTTTTTCTCCCCCAAATTGTACCCTGATGAGGTATCCACAACATATCAAAAATTTAGAAACATATTATTTTTAATTATAGAGTAATTCAAAATTAAAATTCATGCGTCCAGCCATTTTCTGAGAATTCTTGTGCAATTAGCAATGCACTGGGACTCCCAGAACTAGGAAGTGGTGGTCCCCTATAATTATCCATCACAGCAAGCTTAAGAAGTTAGACCAAAGAACCTCAACTCTCAATTTCAATTTTTAGTATTTGTAAACAACTGAGAGCATTAAAAATGTAAGTACATGTATATCTTCATTTTATTCAGGATGCCTTCCATCAATAAATCTTGTTAACAGTTTGTTTGTATTAGGAGACAAATCAATCAAAACACTGGCCATCACAGAATGACATTTGTTGGCTACCTGAGGTGAATATTCTGTGTGTTATTGACACCCCATCACTTACATCATCCTCATCAAGGCAATATACTCTCAGCCGCAGTGACTTGATGAAAATTTCAAAAGTCTGCCCAGTTTGGCAAATTGATTCTGAATAAACTGAACCAAGTGGGACTACACTTCCAGAAGCAACTTCGATAGTGGGATTTGAATTTGATTTTTACAAGAAAGTGTGCAAGCTATCAGGGTAAAAAACATTACTTGACCATACATGGAACAAGACTACACTTAACAGAACTCAACTGTAGGGATAAGTATGTACAGTATGAAGTACATTTTGTGAACATTTTGTGCACACAGACCTGAATTTCAGCAAGGGTATACCAGATTTAATTGGATATTGCTGAAAAACAAACAAGAATATGTTTCCAAGTTTTTGATATGTTGTAGATACCTCATCAGGGTACAACTTGGTGTTAAAAAAAACATTCAAGGTCACACAACCCTCAAGGTCAATTTTGAGGTCAAAATATAGGTCAATTATTCATCACACCCAGAGTTACCAGAATGAGTTTAAAAATGGCAGATTTGGAATGCTTGTACAATTCCCTTTCCAACAATACCTTGTTTGTCAAAATTGGTCAAGTAGTTTTGGAGATATGGCCATTTGAATTTTGGCGGCCACAGCCATTTTTCGCAAAATACCGAAAAAAACAAAAGGCCGTAACTTTGCACTGGAAGGTCCGATTGAGTTGAAATTTGAGATTTGGGCGCTTGGGGCCATAGCCAACTTGCATACCAAATTTGATGAAAATCAATACAACTGAGGTGTTGAATCCCATTTTTTTGGGGTGATTTGACATGGAATGACCCTTTTAAAGCCTTGCATGACATTGCCCCTGCTTATCTGAGTTATTTAATCCCAGTTAAGGTAAATACTTTCAATCTCAGGTCACCCAACCAACCAGTGGCGAAGCGAGAACTGAAAATTTGGTGGAGCACAGAACATCCCTTTAAAAGAATTATTAGTCCTGACTTGTTCTCAGTCACTTTCATAATTAACAATTGATTCACTCCAGGAACACGCCATGCAATCAGGTGTTGCAAGTTCTTCCCGTTTAGGTCAGAAGACAATCATTCATTTGGACACGAAATTTGGTGCATTAAAATCCGCGTTATTAAAAATTGTATACCTGTCAACTCTCACGCATATGACGTGAGTCTCACGCTTTTCAGTGGCATATCACATTCTCACGCCATCGTCAGTAATCTTGCACTTAAAAAGAAAAGTGAAGATTGAAAATTTTAATTTGGCAAACAAAATTATATTCAATTGTCAAGCCCCACTTTTTGATTAACCCATGCTATTCCGTGAGTGAAAGATGACATTTCATTAGACCGCAGATAAGTCATTATTCAATCACTGCATATTTCAGAGATTCTCACAAGTAACTGAAGTACTTGTGCATGGAAGTTTTTCCGTTTCACGTGTGTTCTTCACTAGTAACATGGAAACCGATTATGGCTCCGGACTTCTCAAGCTTTTCTTTTCTCAGGGGTTGGAAGCTATAAAATTGCATAAAGACATTTCAGATGGTCTTTTATTTCAACAGTTTAAACGTTCATGAACCGCAAGTGAAATCACCTGATGCGCGGAAAAGGTAGTGCGGAAGTTTCAGAGCAGTTTGTCTTTCGTAAAACATGGGCCTATTTTTGAGTAAATTATTTTACTGTTCTGAATTTAGCCAATTATTTAGTCGCCGATAGATCGCATGGAGAGGGAAACAATGACTTTGACTTCAAATGGATTATTATTATAATTGGAAAAGGTATTAATAAAAGAAAATCACTGAGAACAAACCAGGACTAATAATTGTTGTAAAGAGATGTTCTGGGTACCACCAATTATCAGTTTTAGCCACGCAACTCTCTCCGAACCATTCCCTGACACCATTTTTCTGTCGTAAAATTCAAACTTTAACATACAGATTGGGTAAGCACACAAACACACACAAACATGGTTGAGTGAGTGTTCCCTTTGTATAGGAGTGTATAAAGATTTGTTGGGGGGGGGGGGGGGCGTGTGTGCTGACTATCGTGGGGGCGTGAACAGGAGGGGTTGTAGGGGGTGTGGGATTAAAGACCAGAAACGAACGGGGGGCAGGATGGGACAAGCTTGACCGATCAGGGACAGTGGACGCCCCCCACCACCCCACCCCCTCCATTATGTCCCAGTCCCCAGCTGTTCGTTTCGGGAGCGCCGAGCTCGAGTGGAGCACAGAGGAACCGGCATCGACAGGCCATGACCGCCCGTTCCCCGATCTACGCTCGCTCCGATGGAAGGGCGTATTTCAGACCTGCTGACAGGTCAGGAGCTCTCCGAGGTGCTGATAACGCCTCCAGACGGATGCAGCGAGCAGCTCGCCGAGGTGAGCTAACGAGGGTTTTGAAATGCAGCATCAGCGATGGGAGAGAGATGGGACTGCCCCGTGCACCCAAACACACACTCTCCATACATAAAAAAAAAAACACAAAATCAGCTGCTGGTGTACCTGACAGTCAGGTACAGGACATTACAGTAGAGGGCTTCGACAAACAAACATGCACACTGGACTGACCGCATCAAAAGGCATTTCCAGCTCATTGCAGAAAAACTATCAAAAATTTATGTCCAGTTTTTGTGTGATCAAGGTCCATATAAGGCATCTCAACTTTGACAGCCACCCGAACTTAACAAAATTCCATGAAAATGGACGGAAACGGATGCATGAAATACCAACCATAAAGGTAAAAACTATGAATGAACAAATCCATTTTTAACTCCTTTGCGCAGAATACACATAATGCCAATTTTTCCTGTTATGCATGAGCCTACTTAGATTTTATAACTCAGTACTTGTGTCACAGAGACTCCAGTCAAACAAGATATTTGGAAATTCAATTACAAAATTATTCAGGAATTAAATTTCAGAATTTATGGACACCAGCGTCTATATCTGTGCAAAGGGGTTAAGGACATTACAATATCAAGTCAGTCTCCATATTGTTATGGGGTAAAACTCCAGGAGACGTTTTCACAACAACTTTGAGACACAACCAGCCCAAATTTGGTGCGAGATACGGAATCAACACAAAAAAGCAGCAAACTGAAACAGATTTAAATCTTGGAAAATTTTGTGCGATACAGCGACATGATTTCAGTCGGTGAGGCAGGAGGGAAAATGAACAGGGACAGGCCTTCGCCTGCACACCCCGCCGCACGGCGACGAGCCGAGGGCCAACACAACCTAACGCCCCTTTTCTGAGTCTGAACCTTTATGTCAGCTGCAGCGAGACACAGCCAAACCCCCCCCCAAACCAGCACATCGTCAATTCCAGGCTTAAAATTTTATGGGAAAGGATACTGTTTGATGCAGTCCACCAACGGTCCATAACAGCAGTCATTTATAGTGCACTGAAAGAGGGAGAGAATTATTACACAAGGAGAGAAGGGATGGGTGGAAGGGGGGAAAAAAGAGAGGAAAACCTGAAACGGTCATGTCTGACTGTACCTCATCACACCATCAATGGAGGAACGCAAACCAAATGCATATTCAGCATCCCATGAAGCTAAGGAATGATCATGTCAGTCCAAACCACTAAACGCCAATTACTCCTCTTTATTGAGGAGTCACATGGTGAAACGACGACATCGGTCTTCATTCATGGTAAACTCAAGCATGCCAAGAGATCAAGAGTTACACAGAGGAAACTCTTTTCAACCATTCAGAAACTAAAAAAAAATTCAAAAATGAGAAATAATAATGAAAAAGCTAACATGAAATCGCCTCTCTGGTAAATATTTACAGTTTTATCTTGTGTTTCAGAAGTAAAGAGCAGACAGATGAAGGTACCTGGTAGACCTGGCGTGCAAGATCGCCGTCTGGAATTAAAGATGGCTCCCGCAGCATGCCGTTTATGATGGGTTTAGAGGCTGGAAGAGAGAAAACAAAAAACACGCTAACATGAACACCATATAGCCCACTGTACAAAGCCCGCACTTCATATACAATTAAATATTGGGCGCTGACAATTTCAAACCTTCAACTTATTCTGCAAGCCCCCGGATTTTTGACTCTGTAATGATTATTTGGGCAACATTTCTTGACGAGGAGCCAAATTTCAGATTTATAACTGCGAAGAAAAATAATTTGATTCTGGCCAAACAAACTCACAGACTTAAAGGCAAAGTGATCCTCACTCGGCCTTTGCAGAGAGAGACACAATAAACACGCACACGGGAGCCAGTGAGCAGAACTGCATTAGCTTCCATTAAACAGAGCCCTTTATTATGACAAGACTGCAGTTAAAACATATAAGATGCTCAGGCCTGCCCTCTCTCTCCCCTCCGTCTCTCGGTTCCTCAGGTCTCATATCAAACCTCTGGCAGAGATATAACAAACACAGCCCCGGCCGTCCCTCGTCTATTCTTACCGGTGCTGAACGAGGAAACGAGGGGGGGGGGGCGGAGGGAGAACAAAGCACCGTCAGCACTCTTCTCCGCTCATCCCTTTCTTCTGCGCCCCGGCTTTTATTCCTCCGCTCATTTTTCTCCGAGACCGGTATCGTCGCACGCGTATCTGCAGCGAGGACCCGCCCGCACAACCGCGTGAATGACGAAACAGGGTTATATTTTCCCCTTGAGTTAGGACACCTCATGACAAATGATAATAGATAATCAATAAAGCGGGAAATATGAGGCAGCAAACTTTATGAAGCCGGGAGACGTATTACTCCCCAACAACACTCGTTTCCCTTAACAAAGTCACTACTCCACTCTGCCTAATAATCTGAAGGAAAATCAAAGGACTCGCAACCACATCAGCAATATTGGCAACTTATTCCACTTTAATGGCATTTTGATTGATTTTTTTTCCCTCCTAATGGTAGTTTTATAGATTTGACGCTGCTACTGCAAAACAGCGGCTTGTAATAAACCTCCCAGAAGGCAAACAGCCGCCATTAAAGCTCTTGTCTTACTAGGGCTCATAATTGGAGGTTGACCACTGCTGAATCTTGGCTGTCCACACAAACACATATTCTATAAATGTATATTGCAGTCTGACAGATACAAAGTCACCAAGGAGCGATACATAACACAGACGTATGAATAGC
Organism: Gymnothorax javanicus; assembly: GCA_029692085.1. NCBI lineage: Eukaryota > Metazoa > Chordata > Actinopteri > Anguilliformes > Muraenidae > Gymnothorax > Gymnothorax javanicus. The sequence goes on along the minus strand of CM056193.1, from coordinate 74,031,566 downwards.
AGTAAGTGTGTGTTGGACTTCATAAATAATAAATATAGAGGACATAATGCATTTTTGCACACCAGTGCACATTAATACATTTTATATTACATTTTATACATTTTATACAATTTTTATGTAATTTTATACACATTTGTTGTCATACATAGTACATAAATACTATGTACACATTTTTGTATACAGATAAAAAAGTGCACACAATGCGTGTTTGCAAACACCCGGACAAAATGGATGTTTATATTTAATAAATAGGCTACATCAACATGAATCCTTTTCTTTTTGGGGGGGGGGTACTAAAATTGTAGAGGTTTGACCTTGGCGCTGACATTGTGACGTTTCGGTAAAGCACTGACCTGATGAAAATGGAGACGCTGGCCGCTAATAAATCAGGCGGCTTTAAAATGAGTTTACCCTAATGCTCATTCATCACGGCCCATAATGCCATTTGCAGCCCCGCGATTCGCCGCCGTGCGCAAACACCGCAGTAAATAACGACGGGCCCCAAACATCCCCGCATCACTGCAGCCCCTAACATCAGCATACATTTATTAAAGACACCCCGACCCAGACCGCGTGCAATAATCTCCCGCGGGCAGTACTGCAGTTTAACACAACACAATGCTGTAAATATGCGCTAAATTTATTACAGTGCTCTCGCATTGGCATAAATTCTGACCACAGCCATCCTTATCTAAAAACGGCAGAGAAATTCTAGTAATGGCACAAACGCTCTCTCTCTATCGAGACGAACCACCAAACACTCACTACGTATGAAAAAAAAAAAAAAACACATATTTATACGCGCTTCGTGAAAAAGGTGAGCAGCACAAATCAAACGAATAATAATAATAATAAACGACCCCCACATTCGTAAGGTTTCATTTTCCCCACCGTTTCCACTGGGGTGAAAAAGTCATTATCTAAATTAAAAAATGGGAGAGAAACCTCATTAGAAGGCAACATTTGTTGAGGGAGGAACGTAATAAACAATAACGGATGACAATCGTTATTGCTCCTGACACTGATGAGCTCCTCGGCAAGTTTGTTTATTAATTAAAAACGTACTTTCTCCCCCCCGCCCTTTTTTTTTTTTTTCCACCGCGCACAACTCATTGAGCTGCGAAGGCGCTCGTACATCAAACTTCATCGCGCGGAGGAGAGACGAGACCAGATAATGCACAGCGGCTAAAGCTGATTTTCCGTGATGAATCTCGGAGCATATAAATTGGCTAATATCTGAAAACATTTACAGATACTAGAGGAATTGACTACTTGTAGGACGTGATGGATGGCCCTTTCAAACAGCGGTAGACAGCTCTGCAAATCTCCACGGCTGCTAAAGCCCTCATTTGATTTTCCAATTTACTCCTTTTAAATTTATCTTCCCACTAAATATAAAAGTAGCGATTTTGCCTTTTCCCTGATCGCGACTCCGTGCGGCGGACGGTGGAGGTGGCGGCGGCGAGAGCTGCTGGTTCTGGGAAGACGGGTCTCAAAAAAAAAAAAAAAAAAAAAAAAAAAACTACTGGGGCAGAACTGATCCTCCTCGACCAGATCATGCCCGGCCCGAAACGAGGCCGGTCCCGCCAGACGCGTTAACTTTCTCGGGTCAGATCGTTAGACCGCGGCAGTGTTCCTTCTGCTTCGCCGCTGAGGAGGAGCAATTAGTATACTTGTCAAACGAGCGACGGCACTGCTGCTTACCTCGCCGTTTTCCCTCCGCCCATTGACACCACCCCCCCTCCCCCCACGTCTCAGCCAGCTAATGAAGGGCCTCTCGTCTCATTATTCAAAAACAAAACGGCTCTACTTCAGCCGCTCTTACTCCAATTGGCCGTTTTGTAGAGGAAATGCAAAAGATCTCTCTCCCTCACGCACTCACTATTCTTCCCAGAATATATTTTTTTTCAGGGCACCTCTTGAGCACATAAATTGACTGAACAATTATGTCTATGACAAATGAGTGTTTTAGTAAAAAATTTTACCAATATAAACATGTATATCCATTGTCCACATGCAAGTGTACTGAAGTGCTTGAGTAGGTCTGCATACAACGCAGATTTTAAGATTTGCAAAGTAGGAAGCATCAATGCTACCAAGGAACTGAAGCCAGAAAGTTTGGCCCGAAATGAAAAGGCAGCAACAATCAGTTTCATAAAAGCGTGAATCTGACTAGACAATCTTCAATATATTGCTTATACTTGGAAGAGCGATTGGTTACTTTTCAGAGAAACACCCAGGAATACAGCCGGTGAGGAATTCAGAAGCTAACCTGAGACTGATGACTGACGTCATCAGTGGGCAACAATACAGCAAATTCAATCAGGAGGTTAAACAAATTGGACGTCATGGGCTCCATGAATTCACAAACCAAAATGCTCTCTTTGCAACATTCAGACAAAGGGATCAGTGTTTACATCACGGGAAACCGCCCTAATCAGACCTACTGTATTTCTGGTTATAAGAGACCACAATAAATCTTTAGGCAGTCCACTCAATACTACAGAAAATAAAGCAAATCTCCAGAAAAGCCTGGGAAAATGAAAAAGACCAAAGCTCTTCGTAAAATACCCCATCTATATCAGCAACTCTGGGCTCATGCAGGAGTCAGGGTGAGAGGGTGTACACTGGAAAAAGTTAAGGAGGAGGGGAACTTATTGAGACGAACGGAAGAGGATCTGGACGTCTGGGCACTCAAAGCCTTAATCAAGTGATATATTTGACAAAAGACACGGTCAGGAAAGGCAGTGAGGTCCATAAATATTTGAACATTGACAACGTTATTATTATTTTAGCTTTCGGCCATTGAATATTGGAATTTAAAATAAATATTAAATATTACTTCAAAGTGAGAACAAACAGTGTTTAAAAAGTTGGAATCACAGCATTTTTTAAAAGGTCCTCCTTTTTCAGGGAACTAAAGTAATTGGACAATTCGTTGTGCAGCCGTTTTATGGCCAGGTGCGTTTTAGTCCATAATAATTTCATTTAAAAGTGAACATATAAAAGGCCTACAGTTGATTTCAAGAATAACGTTTTAATTTTGAATCTGTTGCCGATAACACTCAGTAAATCTGAGGAGCTGTCAGCACCAGTAAAGCAAGCCATTGTTAGACTGAAAAAAAATAAACCAACCAGAGAAAAGAAAGAAACCATTTGGTGTGGTGTCCACCGAACCTTTTGGTACATTCTGAAAAAGAAAGCACTGGTGAGTTCAGAAATAAAGGAGGGCCAGGAAGACCACAGATAACAACTGTGGTGGAAGACAGAAGAATCATTTCCGTGGTTCAGAAAAACGCTTTGACAACAGCCGGCCAGATCAAGGATATTCTCTCGGACTCGGCGGGTGCATCCATGCCAAAGTCAGCAATCAAGAGAAGACTTCACCAGAGTAAATATAGAAGATTGATTATAACATGTAAATTACTGTAAAGGTTCAAAAACCAGAAATTTTCCAAAAAAAAAAGCTTGTATAGTTCTGGAACAATATCATATAGACAAACAAGACGAAGTTCAACTTACACCAGAGATATGGGGAAAGAAGGATATGGAGAGGGGTAGGAACTGCTCATGATCTGGAGCATACCACCTTATCTGTGAAGAGTGGTTATGCACGAGCATGTAGAGCTGCTAAATGAGCTGGTTCCCTTGTATCTGCTGGTGATGAGACTGTTGACAAAAGCAGATGAATTCTGAATTGTATAGGACTCTACTATACGCTCTGATTCAGTCAAATCCATTAGAACAAATAATAAAATGCCCTACATTGCAGATGGACGGTGACTCAGGAGCAAACAGCAAAAACAACTCAAGCATTTTTTAACACACAAAAAAAGGGATTTTCTACCAAAGACAAGTAAATCATATGACCCAAATCCAACTGAGCACGAATTTTACTTCCTAAAGGCAAGTAAACATCCCAACAAGGCAGGAACTGAAGACAGCTGCAGTGAGCACCAGGCAGACCATCACCAGGGAGGAAACCCAGTGTCTGGTGGTATCTATGGGTCCGACACTTCACTGTCATTGACTGCAAAGAGTTTGCCACTGACACCCCTATTATAGCAATCTAGGCAAACAGTCTGAAGTGCATTTACGGCACGTTCAAATCCATTTTTGCTAGTTTAACGGCGGGTTATCAGGGTGCAAAGTAAGGCGCAAGGTTCAAAGGGGTCGTACTTAATTTCTTAATTAATCAGAGGCACATTTTGGTTGTTACATGAAATAAACCAATTAGTGTCTCGTCTAACATGCCCTTTAAAAGCCAGATGCCTTGCACCATAGGGAATTGCTATTGTGAAAGCGGATTTTCCAAATATTAGGATGGACACTTCTCTGCAGACTGGTAAACTCGTGCGCAAAGTGAAGGCGCGGGAGAAAACCACTGCTGAAACCTAATCTCTAATGTCCAAAAATGTTAGCTAATAAAAAATGTATTTTCAAATATTGTTCAGAGTTGTTTTAATCATATTCCGATGAAAGAAGTCTTCATACACCGTAAATCCCGGGGTCGCATTTGAATGTGTACATAACACAAGGAAGCAAAATTTTAAAAAACTTTTAATTCAGCATCGCAGTTAAAACATAATTATGTGCGAACGGGGCAACGACTGAGAGAAATTAAAATGAGCGAGGAAAATAACAGCTTGGGTGAAAGAACCACAATAATGTTCTTTTGATTACGCTACTGTAACCCCTTGAATCATATCCAGCAGAAGTGAAATGCTTTACTGACAGTGAGGCTGGGAAACAAATGGATCAACCTGGATGACATAAGAACAAAAAAAAGCGTTGCAGAATACCAGATTATGGATATCTCATCCTTGAAGGCCAAGTCAAATGTATGGAAGAAATTAGGGCTAATTATACAACCCCAATTCCACAAAAGGTCAAAAAAATTTGGGATGCTGTGTAAATTGTAAAAACAGAATGCAATGATTTGCAAGTCTCATAAACGCATTATCAATGCTGAAAAGTATATGGAGGTTTTACAACAACATAACGTCCCTTGCAGGGAAGGCCTTACATATTTCAGCAAAACAACGCCAAATCACATACTGCATCCATCACAACAGCAGCAGAAGTCAGAGTGCTGAACTGACCTACCTACAGTCCAGACCATTCACAAATAGAAAACATTTGGCGTATCATAAAACGAAAAAAAACGGCAAAGAAGACCCAGGACTGTTGAGCAGCTAGAATCCTACATCTGCAAAGAGTGGGACAACATTCCTCTCCCAAAACTTCAGCAATTAGTCTCCTCACTTCCCAGACATTTACAGACTGTTGTACCATCCCAGGCGGCTCATTTTTTGGCAAAATTATAAAAATCTGAGTATATCTGGTAAGTATTAGACAGTAATCAATAACCTAAGTGATTTGACATATCAATGACGAAATTTGGTCATCTGTGTAAGGAGCAGGGGCCAAAATTAGGCTACCAATCAAATTAGTCTCAGACAACTTTAACTGGATGGCCCGTCTGTCAGTCAAACTGCCAAATCAACATGCACGCTGTTCTGCACGTGCATTCCAATGAGCACGCACTTTGGCTGTAGCTACATAGCCAGCAATAGCTAGCAAGCTAGGCATTCGGACGGAGTCATGGCGCAGCCAAACAAGCAGCCAGTTTTCCGACCTCCAACTGCACCCAGCGGTCAACCACCAGCTAAAAAGACAAACACCTTCATTGAAAGAATACAAGAGAGACAAGAATATGTAAAAATTGCAAATGCAACTCGAGTATCCCTTGGCAGAGAAGCATTCGACCGCTGGAGAGAACTGAAGACACTGAAAGGTTTTAAAACCGATGCACTCATAGCGGAGTTTCTCTTAGACTGGTAAGCTAGCTTCTTGTCTTTCTTTCTGTGTGAATGCTGTACATGGAAAGTGTAGTCTATACACATTGAGTAGTAAGGTCTAGGCTACTTTTCGTGTAAGCCAAATAACGTCAGCTACAGCCTAGTAATGGGTAGCTAATGTTTGCTTGTTGTTGTATGCCTAGAGACTGGCACTAGCCTAGGAAACTTGTGTGTAGGCTATAATGCCCTGGTTATGCTGTAAATCCAGTGTTGAAAGATACAGGTGTTGTTGGTGGCTTTGTGTGATGTAACTTTAGGTCTGACTGCCAGTGGCCTACTTGTGTGTGGGCTATTATTCCCTGGCTATGCTGTAAATCCTGTGCAACCGGCATCGATATCCACCGCTGCTAATGCTGTCTGTGTTGTAATGTTGTCTCCGGTGTTCTGTCAATTTTTGCTACCTATCAAAATATGCTACCTCGCGGTTCTGCGCTTGCACAAACCTAAAATCTTGGGCTCAATTTCTTCGCTCACATCTCAAGTATCTTCAAAAATCATAAAAATACGTCTTTTTTCGGTGCACCTTTCGACCTTTTAGCGTATTTATATTTGCATGTACACGCTGGGTTTTCTTGAAAACGCAGAGATTGGATGATAATGGCGTATATGGGCATTCAAACAAACTTATCCAACTCAGTATAACATCTGCTTATGTTATAATAAGATAACAAATGACAACGTTACTATTGTACACTGATTCATATTGCAATATTACGGTGAGAACAAAGACTTTACGATCGCTTTGCATTATGGTAGCATTTTTTGACGAAGCAGCACAAATTGTCACAACACCGGCCGCACTGGTCAGCTGTTTGTGGTGGAATGAAGCACGCGCACGAACTGAGTGGTGGGGGTGTGGTTTGGGTGATTCCTGATTGGACGGAGGGGGTGGGTGCTTATCAGTAAGTCCATAAATCGTAAGTCCAGCCGCCTGGGATGGTACCTTTGAAGAAGAGGGGATACGAAACAATGGTAAACATGGTCCTATTCAAATTTTTTTGAGATGTGTTGCTGCCAACAAATTCAATATGAGCTAATACATTTCATGAAATGGTAAAATGTCTCACTTTCAACATCTGATATGTTGTTTATTTTCTACTGTCAATAAAATGTCAGTTTATGAGATTTCCAAATCATTGCATTCTATTTTATTTACATTTTACACAGCATCCCAACTTTTACGGAATTGGGGTTGTAGACGATGACCACAATTTCATCCGTCGAAGTTCCGCATTTTATGGTTGCGTCGCCTGTCAGCCATACTGTATATTATAATAAGCACATTGCAAAAGAAATGTGGAGTTGTGTCTTTGATCACAAAAGCAGGACAGACGGGTTGCAGGTATTGTTTTTGCGGGTCAGTTTGGCTCAGAATTGATTTTGAGATTATTTCTGGGTGACGTGTTGATCCGTGCCTGATTTATCCAAACGCCTTAAGCGCTCCAAACACTCTTTCTATACTGAGCACCAAAAGACAATAGTTCAGACAATAAAAAAAAACCTCAAATTGAAGTTGAAAGTCTGCACTTCAAGCACATCTTGATTCTTTCTTATCAAATCTAATGTGGTGGCGGACAAAACAAAATCAATGAAAATTGTGCCTCTGGCCAAATGTTTAGAAAGTTAAGAGTATGCCTGTATTAATTTTGGGGGGAAATCACTATCGTTTTTTCATTTTATGTAAGTTTTTGTCATGACACGCACTTCAGATCATGCCTTGAACTATGCAATCATTCATCAAGGTAAATCCAAGCAGAGCGATGCAAGTTTCTCTGACCACACCATCTGGGCGACGACAATAAAACAGTATTCATATACACTCCAAGCTCATTTCGCTGGTTATTGCCCAGGTTAACCCTTATTTCCAAGTGAATTCAATCAATATTCCTTAATGTACCTTTTTGTCTTCAAAATATCAACAAGAACTCCTTAGGAATTTCACTCAGACATAGCTCAAAAGTAAGTTTCAGAAGAGACAGTTTTCAGCGTCAAAAGGCGAAAACGACAACATGGAAAAATGTCAATAATAAGCAAAATCCACTTTGTTATAATGCTTTCGATCGCCGCAGAAAATGCACGACCCTCAATGTTCAACCCCCTCTTCCCTGACATGTCTCGACAAGCAGAAAAGTATTACATATGTTGACAGCGTATCCGGTAGGTGATGACCCGCTTTTAATGTACTGAGTCATTTAAATAAATCTCCAAAATAGTCTTGCGCCAAGACAATGTGATTCTGCCTGACTGTTGAACGCGTCAAACGGTACAGAGGCCTAGAAAACTGAAGAGAAAATTTAAAAACCTAAACATTGATCCCAAGTCACAAAGTGATAGTACATATATTCCACACTCCCTTAGGCACCATTTCTGTGTCTCTAAAAGGTGATCGGGGGAGAAAATAAAAAATAAATAAATAAACAAACACACATTGGCAGTTAAAAGCTCAGGCAGTCAGGGGCAATGTCCTTTATATAGAAATCTATTGATCTTTGCAGTCCTCTCAGGACAAAAATAAATAAATAAATAAAGCGCAGTGAGGGGGAGTGAATGATGGATGCCCCTGCCAATAGCACTGAACAAACCTGTTAGCTAATTGCCACCGAAGACAATTACCCTTGCATTGTTTCATAATGGAAAGGCATTACAAAACTCCTAATATACACAGGGAGATTTGATGATTTGACTACAGGAGCTGTGCATGCGCGCCAAATTTCAATGCCAAAAGACCAGAGGGGTCGGCAAAGTGGCAGGGACAGGCGTATCAAAATAGAAGAGACCCTCCCCATGCAAGCAGTAGCTGAGAGTCACACGATCCATCCAGAAACCTCCGATTCCTGGAAGCAGCATAAAGTGCTGCTCCATCCTGCATATACGCACCGAATTCAACCAGTGTAATAACTCACAATGCAATTTAAGGCACTGAGCAGAGACTACATACCGAACAAATGGATCTTACTGCACATGTATGATATCAATACAACACCATCCCCTTAGTGAGGAGTAAAGGACATGGAGTACAGCACACAGTAATTCTACAGAGGTATCCACATTTATTGACTTGCAAAAAGGCTACACGCAGGGTTTGATGAATGCATGGCCATCTTACCTATTTATTTTAGAATAAGGTGTTTCCATTATCTGATTCATAAATAAAAACCAGTACCAACTTACCTTCAGGTCCACAAGAATCAAAATCGACTAGCCATTCACTTTTAACAACGGCAAGGAAAGCCAGTTCATCAGTAATTAATGCAAACCACTACATTACAAAATGCCAAATAATCCTGAAATTAAAAAGTTACCTATATTTGTTCATGGATAACTAATATAAGTTTATCTGCCACTTTGAAAATTTATAAATAATCATTAATGCAACGGCAAATTAACACTTAACTTACTGAAACTGAAAGTATGTGCAGCCCACATCATTCACTCGACACAGCAACTTCAATTATTAATTAAAGTGACCTTATTGTCAAGTCTTACCGAAGTTATTCTGAGTGGCTTAAAGAGAGACTGTTTCCTTGTGTTTTAAGTGCTACAGGAGTAATTGAAGACAAGTAAATCCTCCCGTCTCTCTCTCCACCCCCACCTCCCCATGCCATTATTCATAACACTTACTATCAAAATTCTAACATGGAATTCTGAGAATATTGATTTGCATATGTTCAAGGAATTAAGGATATTGAAAGGAACTCTCCAGTGACAGCTGCCACTGCATTACTTACATAGGTACTCCTATGGTAAACATCATACTGGAAACAGTCATTAAATATATCTTTGCAAGTTCCGTGTGGTCAGGGTTACGTCTCAGAAGGGGCTGTGGTTATTCAAGTAGACTAAAATAACTACTCAGAAAAACCGGTAACTTATGCTCAACATCCGCAATTGCAGTGCGAAGAATATCCCAGTGAATGTTCAACTAAACAAACTTACGAATCACCAAAGACAGATACTTTTTTTGCCTCTATCTGCCAGAAAAACATAAAAACAGATATTATTAAATAGTTAGGCAGTAGACATGTTTCCATCTTAAAAAAAAAAAAACAGTATGAAAAGCTTAATTGGAAAAATAAGTTATTCCTTTAGTATACAAGTGCTCGCTTTCACCCATTTGGCAGGTGTAAGCCGATCCTATATCGTGCAAATGTCTTTTTTTTACAAAAAATACTTCATGCAACTCACTAAAAAGGTGGCACGGCTTTGGAATTACTTTCTTCGAGCAAGTCACGCAAAGATCGCCAATAAAACCCCATGTTAGATCAGAACCTGGGAATGTAGCACTTGGGCTTCCTTAAGAATTTTTTCCTCACAGAAAAAAATTACCCTGGACACTGTTATCCGGGTCCCAATTTGAGGGTCCTATCCTTTGATATGCAAGTATAGCCTTGGAATATCGGGGACAAAGCTGGTGTTCCATTTGGTTCTGGTTCTGATCCACATTGTCACTGCTGCAGAATGAGCATCCGAGGGGGGTATACACTCCAACAACCATCAACTCTGGCCCACTGTCTAATTCTCTTTTCAGTTTCCTTTCCCTCTCACTGTTGTAATTCAGGCATTCTTACTTCATAAAATCAAACAGTAAAACAAGGTCTGTAAAATGGAACCTTTTTTTATTGTTATTAATCTATTTTTAAGATAATGACACTTAATGCAATTATTAATACTGAGATGTTTTACCGTCTCCATTTCATCTTGGAGCAGATCTTTTAAACAGCATTCGTAGCGTCAAACTGCTTGGTTGGTAGACCCTCCTTAACCATTCTGATCAGCATGTCAACCAGTTAATATAATAACTTCAAGATGATGATAATGCATCATAAGTCTTGAGTGAGTCGTGCATCAGGATTGCGCAATTAATTAATTATTAGCAATTAATAGATCCCAATTTTAGAACAGCGTCTACATGCAATAAAAAAAATGAGAGATGGAGTCTCCATTCGCATTCAGGCCTTTGAGCAGATGGTTCTGTGAGAACAGGGAAAGGAAAGAAGGTTCAAGAAGGGGACTCATTTTTTTCCCCCCAAAAAAATGACTGCATCCTGAATACCCTCTGGCTTTGCTTACTGTGCGTCCCAAGAAATTTTTGCGCATATTTCACCATAGGTCTCAGGTTATCGTGAGCCCTGTGGCACTTTTCAGGAAAAAAGCCACTCCTGGTAGGCTACCTGCTTCAAAGGTGAACTGACGTTGCGTCTAAAATTTCCCCAATTAGCAAAAAAATCATGACCCATTGCCATAAAAAAACAACTGAACAAAATTTCAGAAAAATTTTTTTTTCGCCGATAGCGTTTTTATTGGGGATTTTGCACTCAAAAAACTGACTCACACAACCTGGAAGTGTGACGTCTAACCAAGTGTAAATAAAATGATCCAACATGAATGTGAAGTGTATGCCTGCTATTCTTCGGGTGCTGTTTAAGTGTAACGACCGACTAAGCTTTTAGCTCGCACTTTGTTTCTCAAATAAATAAAAAAGATGTGTCACAGTCTTCCAAATCATACAATATAAGAAACACATGCGGAGGACCGCTCTCCAATGGCATTTAATTTGGCCGATCTGTCCTGATTTGTGGCCTAAGAGAGACTCATCCACTTGTCCAATCATTAGAGTGCGGATATCTTCCAGGGATTGCAGAAAATGTCTTCCTTTCCTGCCAAAATTTTTACTACCTCAAACATATTTATTGGGGTGCTGATTAACTCTTGAAGAGAGGAACTGAGAGTGCAAGAAATGTTCATGATGTTGGTGGCTCACTTGGAAATCACTAAAATTTAAGTAAATTAAGTAAATCTTTAGTGGGCACGTCCCAAGGCAAGAACACACTTAACATACTGAGGTTTTTTTTTTTTTTTTGGTAATTCTTTTGTAAAAGAACAATGGCTACTCCTTCTTGCACTGCATCCGGCATCTCAATTCTGGCAATTCTGTGGTCTTGTGGGCCTATCAGGCATCATAAGTGGTGTAGTGTGTTCAGGAATGACAACATTTTCTGAAAAAGTTACAAGAGTCATCAGAGCCGCATGGCACAGAATCCTCAAATTTTGAGATGCAAATTGCATTGGAATTACAAATATATTCAGATAAATAAAAAGCTATTCATTTTGTTTAAAAAAAAAAAATCTATCATCAACCTGCAAGCACAAAATCTGTAAGCAAAAAGAAGACAAAAACATGACTGGGGCAAACTGCGAAGGTCCATATAAATTGAGCCTGTCATTGCTCCAAAGGCTAAAAACAGAGAGGCAGTGCCCTCGGCCCTGAAAAGACCCCCCCCATCACAACCGAAAGACCTGGGGACACGTCAGACGCCGCTGAAGAGGCTTCCCATCACAGCCCACTTTCCCATCATGTGGAAAGATAAAATATTAGGTTATAAATAATCTTGATGAAATAAAACAGCAGTGTTCTAAACAACTGCTAAATGGTCTGTTGTAAACTCCAGTGCTCTCTTGTCACTGGGCCACCCCAATAGTCTGTTTCTCATTAGCACTGCCACAGCTTAGCAAATCAATGGCGAGCATTTACCGCGATTAAAGATACCATAATTTTTTGGAAATTTTAATAGGAAGACGGAGTTGTTTTGCAAAAACTGACAGTGAAGATGCATTTGCAGGAAGTTGAGGAAGGCACGGCAGGCTAGCAAACTGAAGGCTGTGATAAATACCAGTACCTCCCAAAGCTAAGTGCTCAAGTTTTCAATCATCTGAAGGCAATTGTTCCACCAGCAAAAGAAAATCCAGTTCTGAGCATTCTAATCAATTCTGTGACATCACAGAGATGATTCCGGTTAAGGCAGCGTCCTCATTAATACGTTTTAATTTTAAAACACATGGCTTTTGCTAAGTTTTCGCCAAGAGTTCCATGGTGCTTTCAAATCCCGAAAACAAAGACTTTTGAGAACGCTGCAGGCACCATTTTAGTTTGAAACCTTCGGGTTTTATTGTGGATGGAGATCATTTTCGTTTTAGAACGCCGTTTTAAAATGAAAACGTGCAAGTGTGGACGTAGCTCAAGTCTGAGGGATGGGCATCTGCACTCACGTGTGACTCCTTCCAGATCCTCCAGGAACCTCTCCAAGATAACACGAGCCAGTAGGGAAGGAGAGAAGTCCACCTGCAGCAAAAAAACACAGGGATAAGATCTTAACCATCATCTTTCATCACGTAAATGCAGTAAATACTGTACGTATATGTATGTGTGTGTACTTATTTAATAATTATACTATATATACATTTATATTCCTGCAATTATATATATAAAATTACAACCTTATTTCTAAAAGGTTGGGACGCTGCGCAAAATGTAAATAAAAACAGAATGCAATGATTTGCAAATCATTTAAACTCTATTCAATTGCAAATGGTACAATACATCAGATGTTGAAACTGAGATTTTTTTTTTTTTTAAGTATATGCTCGTTTTGAATTTGACACCAGCGACACGTTTTTGATTCTTGTCTGATGTTGGATTTCAGCTGCTCAACACCTTACGGCCTCCTTTGTCATATTTCTTTCATAATGCCCCACATATTTTCAGTGGGTGACAGGTCTGGACTACTGGCAGGTATGTTCAGCACCCAAACTCTTTTACTATGGTGCCATGTTCTAATAAGTGCAGAATGCAGTGTTTGGCATTGCCTAGCTGAAATAAGCAAGGCCCTCCTTGAAAAAGATGTCTGGATCAGTCAATTTAGCTCTAAAACCTGTATATATTGTTCAGCATGAATGGTGTCTTCACATACATGCAAGTAACCCGTGGAATGTGCACTAGTGCACCCCCATACTATTGAGGATGCTGGCATTTGAATTGTGCGTTGATAAACCGAATGGTCCCTCTCCTCTTTAGCGGCATCCACAATATCCAAAAAGAATTTTAAATTTTAATTGGTCAGACCAAAGGACAGTTATCCACTTTGCCTCAGTCCATCTTCAATGAGTTCAGGACCAGAGATGCCGGCAGCGTTTCTGGATCTTGTTTGCCTTTGTTTTAATCTTAACAAGACAGAGTTTCAACTCGCAATTGTGGAGGCAGCGACACACTGTGTTCACTGAATGGTTTTATAGCAGTATACCTAAGCCCATGCAGGAATTTCCACAACAGAATTCAGGCAGTTTATGATGCTACGCCACCTGAGGGCCTGAAGATCATGGCCATTCAAAATTAGTTTTAGCCATGCTATATACAGAGATTTCTTTGGATTCTCAGAATCTTTTAAGAATATTATGTACCATAGAGGATGAAATCCCCAAATTCTGTACAATTTTACATTGAGAACTATTATTCTTAAATTGTTCAACTACTTGCCCATACAGTCTTTCAGAGTGGTGAAGCCCTCACTATCTTTATTTCTGAAAGACCTTTTATACCCATTATGTTACTGACCTGCCGCAAATTAGCACAATTAGCTGTGAAATGTTCCAGCAGGAGTATTTTTTTTGAGCATCATACAACTTTTCCAGTCTTCTGTTGCCCCTGTCCTAACCTTTTTGAAAAATCTTGCTGGCATCTAATTCAAAATGAGCAGATATTTTTCAAATGACAAATTCCTTCGTGTCGACATTTGATGTTGTCTTTGTACCATTTTAAATTAAATGCAGGGTTTAAGTGATTTGCAAATCTTTGCATGGTTTTTACTTATGTTTTACACAGTGACCCAACTTTTCTGGAAATGAGGTTGTATATATATCACACACACACACACACACACACGCGCGCGCGCACATATATCTTGGAAATTCTTGGTCTGAAGAAAATGGTGAGGAGAATTCAAATGAAGGGGAGCAGAATTAAACCACTCCCACACAGTCATTCTGATGAGTGGGCAAAAAGAGCGTTTTGAAAAGCGGAAAGAGCTTTTACGGACATGCCAGTTCCTGTAATCCTCCAAAATAAGAAAAAAAAAAAAAAAAAAAAAAAAAGGAAAAAAAAAAACCTGGGGCTTTAATAGGACTGGCGTATACTCGCCATCCTGAACCCAAATCCATCCTTCAACTGACCTTAAATTATTACCAGTCTGCCAGCAACTTGCAAAGACCCACCTCATGTTCAAAGAAAATATTTCTCGTTACAGTTTAAATGCATCAGAATAATGTGGCTTCGTCTCAGAAATAAACTTCGGTCCACCCTCCCGTCATCATTCTTCCTTTGTGGGAAAAGGTGAGTGGGTGGTGTGGAGGGCAGGGGCTGATTTGGGAGCCCAGCGGTGCAGTATTGTCCGAGGTGAATGGACCAGTGCAGTTTGTTCTCATCACAAACCTGTCCACTGCACTCCCAGTGCACTTTCAAGCTGGACTCCACTCTACAATGGTATCCTGCGCTTTAATGGCTACAGAATCACAAACTTAGAATTCCAATTATTTCTCTGCAGTCTTCGGTATACAATATATAAAAGTTCTATTTTTTGAACAGGTACCAGTGGGTGTGCGCGTGCGTGTGTGTGTGTGTGTGTGTGTATTTGTGTGCGTAGGCATGACATGCATGTGTGTGCAAAAGAATGAGCCTGGGAGACTATAAAGACTGTGTCCACAGTATCTCTCTTGATGTGGGCTTGTTCATTTCAAATATTGATATTGACACAGAACCCAAACAATGGTCAACAATTATGCTACAAATAATTATAATAAAAATAAAACAACTGCTTTGATCATTCAAAACAAGATATATAGGCAAACAGTGATAATTCTGCAGAGAATTCCCACTAATGCAAACAGTAGGTCAAAGAACCAAAGCCCAATGCTACTATAATGGGCACAATCACAATAAGCTTTGGTAGTGCTATACAAGCAAAATCATATTGCATTATAGAACAAATAGTATAACCTAAGGGATTAAAAAGAAGATTTCAAAATATGAAAGCACCCGATCATCCAATTTGCTCTTTTTTTATTTACCATTATTATTATTATTATTTTGTTGTGAAACAAGAGAGCCTCGAAGCCGGGAATCATATTTCCCAACCTCGTTAGCATAATTGGGAGGCAAAAGTGAATTTGCCTTCAGCTTATTGCTCAATTGTAGCATTTTATCTCCACTCTGATCCTTTATCGGGGCCGGGAGTCAGGAGACCGAGCGCAGCACAGAGAGATTTACCGCCGGTGATATTTGTTAACATCACCATAATTCTGCATACGGAACATAGGCCTGGAAGAGTAAAGATGTCTATAATTATTACGGCGTAAAAAGACGGTCTTTATCTCCATTACTGAGCGTGCGCTTCCTTTGTCCGAGAAGGCTTTCCTCTGCAACCTGCAGGTCTTTTTCCTTTTCTTTTTTTCCGCACAAAGCAGGATTCCTTCTCTTTGGGTGCCGTAGAAATGAGGGAGGACGGGGATCGCTGCCTTCTGCCCACATCACGGCTGACACATGAAAAATAGTGAAATTACCGAGGTGCGGACCGCACTGAATAAGGAGCACCTGATTAGTTCAGGTATTTGCGTCTCGCCTAATTTTCATATTAATCACGCGGACGTCTCCCTCCAAAACCAGATCATCATGCTCCGCGTCAGAATTTAACGTGTAAGTAAAATTTATCGGCCCTCAAATCCCTCCTGAAAATAATTACGGCGGAGGAAAACCCAAGTCTCGCTTTTTATTATCCCCAATGCAAATGAAATGTAAATCACAGCGTTTCATTGCTTTTCACCTTTAATGTAGCTACTGTTAACATCTCGCGAATGTATGCCTGACCTTCATAAAAAATAAAAGAAAAAAAAATTTTTCAACAGGAATGGGGGGGGTGTATTTTAAATTACTGTTAGACAAAACATCAATATGCAATGGATGATTTAAAAAAGTGTTACATTTCACATCAATTTTACCAGGTTGAAGATGTATTATCTCATAAACTGCCATCGACTACATCAATTAAATGTCTGAGGAATCATGAGTGCTTTGTTTAAATGTTAAGTAGCGTATTAAAATGACAGTTAAATGGTTCATAGACAGTAATCTTCAGGATGATTTTAATTATTCGAAGGAAAAAAAAGCTTGTCAATTGAGTGGCTAACAAATTATGGCAGTTAGCTTCAAGGTGTCCCTGAAGTAAACAAGTGATTTAAGATACCTACCTTTAGAAATTTTGTGTGCATGTGACTGTGTGCCCGTGTACATTTGTGTGTGTCTATTCATGTACAGCGCAAAAGCCTTAGGCACCCTAGATTTTTTAAGACAAATTTGTTCCTATATTTACTTTGTTGCCCAATTGTGTCAGTAAGAAAAGAGCAGACATCAAATTTTCAAGCATTACTTTTCCAAAGAAATCACCTGTATTTCATCAAAGAAAGTAATAAATGGTATCAGCTGTCTGGGATTACTGCATAGCAGAATCAAGCGAGACAACAAACTCTCAGAGTAATTTTGAAAGGTTCTCCAATATGCTTGCAACGACCTACCAGGCAATTTTCTTATGAAACCACAAGACCATGTAGCCAAGAGAATTTGAACCGCTTTAATGGCGTAGGGTGGTAACAAGTAAATATCAATTTAGTTTAGTTATTTAGAAGTTCAAAGAACATATTTTGATATTTATAAACCTTTGTTTTATTTTTAATCAACATAAATGTACTAAATATTTATTTTTTCCCCCTCATGTGCCCAAGACTTCTGCAGACTACAGCATGTATCCACTTATGAATGTACATACGGGCACACAATAGGTAAATATTATCATCATAATAGTATTATTATTACACTAGGTTGATATGTTATACAACTCCAACAGCATTGTAATTTTTGCAGGTTGAGATTCATTGCACGAGATACTCCTATGATAGTAAACAAAAACAGAAATGTCGTAAGACGCTTCTTTATACAGCCCCCAACTCAGCCTTGTTGGCACAATTCGGCCAATTGAATCATGGCAAGCTTTATCCGCAATTTAGCCCCTACATTTTCCTCCTGCATTATACAGATGGGTGCAGTTATTTCAGTAAACCTGTGGAAAAAAAACAACCTATTGAAAAATCAGGCAGTGATTTGGTGCACCCTGTGCAGGGACGTTGGGCAGGTGTAGCCACATTACCTAACTAAACAAACACTGCATCACACAATATTACAATAACATTGTCATTACAGCCTTGATTTAGTGTGCTCACTACATTCTGAGGAGAAAAAATAAAAAAGAAATAAGAAAATAAAAACACAAGTTACCAGTGTTAGGCATCGCACCCTTTAATACATGACGTTCCAGGCCCTTCACTACCCATTAAGGCATGCGAGTAGCCCAATGCTAATTGCTAATTTGCTGACCGGCTGCAATGCACAGGAGATGCTGTCTGGGCGGCGGAGGGGAAGCCCATTCATTCTTGTTAATGCGATATGGAGAAACTCGCCCACCGCAACAGCGAAATGCTCACAGCGCAAGGCCATTTTTTAATACAAACACTCTCTTTCCCCAGCGCTCGTCACCAGCGGACCCCAACATTAAAAACAGGTTATATACTCCAGGGGGTCCAGGCCTGATGGGCGGCCGTGTAATACTGAACCACTTGCACTGCTACAGAGCTAAATATTTTACACTGTGCAAGTGCAGGGAATCCAGCAGGGACTTTGCACCATTACATACCAGCTCCTGGTTCTTATTCAGCTGACAAACACAAAAAATAAATAATGCGCTACATGCTGCTTTATCTGTATATTAGCGAAAAACAAAAATTACAAATATAAACTGTTAAGGTTGTGTGCGGTTTGCACATTTAATGCTACTGGTCATTTTTAAGAAAGGAAATGTAAAATGATAAGACTCAACAAAAAATACTGGCGTAAATAATACAATTCTTTCATAAATCTTTAGTCACACCTGCTACCTACTTGCAACGTCGAGGTATTAAACGACAAAAATGGCACTGAAAAAAATATATTTTCACATCTGCTCAAAGTGGAAAAGGACAAATTATATTAAATGACTGCTTAATTGATGATACCATTAGCCCAATTTTCATAAGTGCTAACAGGCAGCCAGATTTTTTTAGTGAGTGAGCGACGGGAAAACGGAGGGAAAAAAACAAAAGATGAAAAGAATGAGAGGGGGAAGAAAGGAAGACATTACCTCATTGGCCAGGTCCAACAGGACCGGGGCTGAAGGGCGGGTCTTCACCTCTTCCACGTATCTTCATCACAGCAAACAACAGAGAGAAAGAAGATGGGTGGATAAACAGATGAAGTCAGACCAGAAAAAAGACTGGAAGAGCAGGCCAGCCCAGACATGTAAATGTCCCTGATGAGTTTGGCCTCTACGGCAGATGGCAAGCCAAGCCGGCGTAAAACGGCAGGGACTCCCGCGCCTAAATGGGGCTTCAGACTAAATCACCGTGACACTGGACTGAAAATAACACTCGGTGTTTAACCGAAACCACCAGCAAAGCCAGCTCAATTCTGGAACAGATATTCAGTACTTTCCCCATTATCCTACAAAGATTATGAAGGAGCTATACCCAAGACCATCCCGCTACAAAACTGCCTAAGAGGCTTAGATGAAGGCTAATTCTGACAAGCAAAGACGCTTTCTTCTGCATTGTTTTGTTTTTTCCCCCCAATCCAGGAGGGATAATAGCCTATTATAAGCAGAGGAATCACAAATATCCAAACACGTCGCTGCTGAGTTATTTTGAGAGCTTTGAAGCTGTTCGACTGAGGAGGGTTAGCAGGTGCTGGGTTGAAGTCTAAAATTAATCCTGAAGGTGGAGATTTGTTTAAATGAGATTACATCTGTCACGGCGGCCCACCTACTCTCAAATCCACGCGGCTGCTAGCAGCAAGTCGCGCGATACCCTCTAGTGGGCCAGGTGAGGCATACCTTTGGTAGTAGCCGTCAATAGCTTCTGGGGCGTGATGCTTTGAAACGGTTCTTTTTATTCTTCTCTGAAAACAAGAGGAAACATTACAGTTACTAAAACCGCAGGCACAATGCGTTTGCGTTTTATAATGGGTTTCACAACACACACCTCGTTAAACGAGGCCAGGTCTGCGCAGCAGTCATTATAATGCAGAAAACACAAGCTCAGCTCCATGATCACATACAGTCAGCCAGACATAGGTGCTCCGTCATGTATGTAAAAGATGGAAAGGGTCAAAGTGATTGAATTTCAATAAGTCTGTTGAGGGTCACAGACCCACCCACCCCCTCACCCCAACAACTAGCATTAATTTCCCCTCGATCCAACATTGACCTATTCAAACATCGCCCGAGCTTTTGCAATTGAATTGCTATTTTAAACCTGGAGGAGGGGGGGTGGTGGTGGTGGGAGAACATTGCTTAAAAACAACTTATTTAAAAACTACAAAAAGTAATTCCACAGAGACGCGGCCCAAATGACTGACACCTGTCTGGGGGGGGATGATAAATGACTGCATTTTAGCTGCCCCTCCCGCCTTCTGCCACGCGGGTGCTGGTCATTTATCATCGTCCCCGTCAACCGTGGAAAGCGGCAGTGACAGTGCAAGTCAGCAAACATTTAGCACACGGAACTGCGCGACGCGGGGAAATTATTATTGTCAGAATAATAATGGTTTAGCATAATTTATTACAGGTCCACCAAATAAGCAGGGGCTAGATGTTATTAGACAGATGGATGGGGAAGGCTTGGCAGACGTCCACGGAGAGGGAGCCAGGCGAACGACTCTCGACGTGGAGAAGAGAGGCCAACATCCTCCAGACCAATCAGAGAGCTGGCAGTTCAATTACAAAGAAATAAAGGGACATTCATCATTCAATTAGGCACCTGTCAAGCCACACAAAGGAGAGAACTTCTAACCTGGTACTCCTGGGAGAAGATGCTCAGCAGAGTCGACTGCGAGTGACTGCAACAAATAAAAGGAGGACAAAGTTAATTACGAGAGTGCATCGCCGAGAAACAAAAAGTGAGAGAGGAAGCCGGAGGTCCACTGCCCTGTAATCTAAGAGAACATAAAAACAAGTGTGGAGAAGTTGTTCCAGATGAACACCTCACACAAAGGGGCTCCTACCATGACGATTTGCAAAGGGGTGGGGGAGTGGGTGTGTTGGGCATGGATGAGGGAAATATAAGGATTTCTTCTTCCTGCTGTCACACGGTCGGGCAGGACGTCGAGGTCCTCCATTTTGGGTCTGGAAAAGCCGCAGGGACAGTGAAAGTCCTCTGGTAAACGAGTTACAAGGAAGAGGAGTTTGGAAGATTCAAAGCAGATCAACTCTTCCCCCCCCCCCATTAATAATTGATGAGGTTCAATTCCATTAGCAGTCGGGAACATGTTGCATGTTCATTGGCAGCATATTGAAATTCATTTTGTTGGCGATGAGGGAGACTCTTTGAGGTAGGGATGTCCCACTTGGAGGGGGTTTTGGGGATTGGGGGGGGGGGTTAAGTTCGCCTAACTGTCAGCGCTGGCATATGGGACCAGTGTGGAACACCTCCCTCCGAACCCTGACGCGCTTTGAAAATGGAAACTTTCTCAGCAGGAAGCTGGGAGGGGGGCTCACGGGAGTCGGACAATTCCACGGGTTGCCAAGAGCCACATTCATCTCCAGCTCCAGTCAATGTCAAACACCTGGCAGAGGAGAGCAGGAGAGCCCTGGAAAGGAAGGCGGGGAGGTGGAGGGGGGGCTTTCAGTTGAGAATAACCATCTCCCACCACCTTCACCCACCATCACAAACATTTAGGCTAACGACAGCCCTCTCTGCTCAGGCACTGAGTAGACAAACACAGCTACTGTACCAATGGCCTCAAAAGACTTTAAATTCCACTACTCCCGTTGAATTTCTCTGTTTAATGTAGCGGACGTTTTTCCAGCGAGTCATGCGATCGTGGCGTTATTCGCACTGCTGCAAATGCACGCAACGGTGTTCATTTAAAATACCTTAAATACCTCCATTATGTGCCCAAGTGGTATCAGCCTTTAAAAGGCACCGCTAATGTTAGAAGTGGCCATCAGG
This sequence comes from Gymnothorax javanicus, assembly GCA_029692085.1. NCBI lineage: Eukaryota > Metazoa > Chordata > Actinopteri > Anguilliformes > Muraenidae > Gymnothorax > Gymnothorax javanicus. The sequence goes on along the minus strand of CM056193.1, from coordinate 74,009,790 downwards.
ACTAATCACAGCTGAGGCAGATTCGGCTGTGCAAACATTAGTGCCACACTGTTGTCTTTAAATAGTGGCAGAGGGAGGAATCATGGGACCCAGAGAAACAATTGTAATTAGCTTGCCAGCTAGGTAGCTAAAGCAAATTACCATAAGGTGATTTTAAATGTATTCATGCCAAATGTGCAAAACAACATGATTAGCAAGGCGGCTGGCTAGCCTGAGTATTGGGGAACAGGAAATGGCAGAAACAAGCAACAACGGAATCCTTGCTAAGCTAGATGTGCATCATTATACAATTATTGACTTCAGTTGAGGTGAATCCAATGATTTATCCACCTTAGACAAGTTATATTCACAGAGGAGCTGCCGAGGTGAATATCACTTGTCCAAGGTGGATAAATCATTGGATTCACCAAAAACTGAAGTCAATAACTGTTTTATTATACGACCCGAATTGAAAATATAAAATAAGAGAAGGGTGACAACTAACGTAAAGCTCCTCACAGGAGTGAAGCAACACAAAATACGGACACTGTCAGGAGCTCCTGCAGGGAAGCCTAATCTATTTTTAGCTCGAGGTCGTCAGATAGTTATATTCACCTCTCGTGCACTTTCACGCAGTGAATGTCACAGTTTACAGTGACCGCCGGAGCTCGCCTGAACCAATCAGGAGAGAGTGAATAGTTTTGTCATATAATAAACATATATGTTACAGTAAGATTGTGAAACCAGTCATTTCATGAAACGACTGAAAATTTTTAGCAAAGCTAAATGTATGGAAAACACATGAAAAAAGTGGGTTTCATAGTAAGCTTGCCAATAATTCATTTATTTTGGGTGAGAATGCATTACTGACCAGTTTTTTGCCATCTTCACCCAAAATAAATAAAATAAACAAAATTAGCTCTTTTGTTGAAGTACTAGGGAAGACCTACACAAAGCCATTTAAATTGTAACTCTATCTTACTTAGTTTTGGAGCTCTGATACAAAAAACACCAATTTTGTTACCGTGTGACCTGGCCCTGTAATAACTTAGGGCTCAATGGCAAGTCCCACAGTCACTCAGTGGAGGAACCGATGTTGCAGCGCACAAATCAAGAGGTGGCGTCTACAGAAATGGACCAACCAGGTGTGCGTTTCCCAAAACCGTAGTTGCTAACTAAGTAAGCAACTTACATAGTTCGTCCATTCACAGTCAATGGGTCCAACTATGTAAGTTAGCATCAGTGATTTCGGGAAACGCACCCCAGAGCAGGCTGCACTAACTCCAGGGCTCCAAGAGGGGGTCAGTAAAAAATACTCCTCTCCCCACATGGTCACGGAGTGACTAAGGCCATCACATCATTTACAATCAACCGAAGAGGCAGGGCTTGAAAAACATCACGCATGTCCCAAGAAATTTCTCTCTGAACCAACATGGCTGCCACGGCATTCATTTACAAAGCACACAGGGGTCAAAGGGTCACGGCAATTAAGTGGGCCATTTAACGGTCAACTGTCAACGTGCGAGCACGGGACAGGAAGAGGGAAAGAAAGATCCAATATGCCTGAGCCTCGCACCTGAGCGTTTTTTGGCGACATTAGCGGACTATTTTAGGCTCGGACCACCACCTCCTTTTAAGATGGACATCTGTTCCTTTTTAAAATGGATTACTCCGTATAATGATCGTGATTACTATTTAATTGCTTAGGCTCTGCTCTGCTAAGTTAAAAGGGACGCAAACTGCTCTTAATATCTATGAAAACACAGAATTTTCAACAGCCGGCAATGAATCCGAGTGCTGTCTGCATCTGCCAGCCTTTACCTCACCAGAATAATTACTGTTCCGTAGAAATGAGCAGGTCTCAGCGCCCCCCCCCCCAAAAAAAACAGAAGTCATAATCAAACTACATTTTAAAGGAGCTTAACGGGCCAGAAAAGTAGCAGATTGGCAACAGGATACAACCCAAAGGGCCGTCACTGTTTTATAGGGTCTGTCAAGTTTTACACCAAGGCACCATCGCCTAATGTCCGTTTCCATTGAACAGACATTAACAGTAAGTTATAGCTGGCTTTACATTAATGTATATTCAACCTGTACTCTCTAGGGTGCACTAGGTTCAGTTCATGCTAAAATAAGGAGTGATGCACAGTGCCCCTGTATTGACGGCCTGAGCTCGCTCAGTAGCAGCTATACTGTACACACGTTTCCAGGCATTTTGTAGATAATGCACAAATGAACTGAAACTCATCCCAATATCATCCATCCGCAGACCCATTTCAACTCCATCTGTAACCCCTAACCCAACCATACTGCAAAAATATTCCCAACCATATTCAAACTGCACGTGTTTACACAGACAGTGCTGGCTTAAAGAAACTCTTTTTGTGCAATTTGAAGCACAAGGTAAAATGTATAACATGATAAATCCGTGCATTCACTGGATTAAGTCACAGTCTCCAAATAAAAGGCACGCCCTGGCATTTCACCAGTCAGAGTCATCACGTTGGCGTTAACCATTTAATTCAGCATTACACGCGGGCAAAGTGATGACCAACCGTGAACACAGGTAGGTTACCAACTTTGCAGTCAAGACAACAGCGACAATGCAGTTATGTTGAAGACATGCGCACACGAAAGATGATGTGTACACCAAGATGTGACTGTCTTCCACCCCTCTGCATTCATGCACCTTCACAGACATCTTCCATTTTACACTGTGCTTTTATTTTAATGCAGACCCCTTTCCCACCACACCTTAAATCTCACTAAAGAACACGTCTTCTGGCAGTTTTCATGCATGTATCCACACTGATACTGCATCAGACGTGGTCTCATAGGGGTCAAAAAACTGAATCAGACTAATTAGGCAAATTCATGGGTTTCAAAGAAGGACTTCATGAGAAAATGATACCAACTGCTGAAAATGCAAATTCATGGTTTTGAAAAAGAAATGAAGAAAATGGAAGACAAAAGTAATCAGGCGCCATTGGCAAGTGGTTGTGACATCACAAAGGAGCATGAATGAGTTCTGCAGGAAAGAGTGCGCTTGTGACATCACAAAAGAGCATGAATGAGTTCTTTTGGATGGAGTGGGGCTGTGACATCAAAAAGGAGCATGAATGAGGTCTGCTGGATTGGGTGCGATTGTGACATCACAAAGGAGCATGAATGAGTTCTGCATGAAAGAGTGCATTTGTGACATCACAAAAGAGCAAGAATGAGTTCTTTTGGATGGAGTGGGGCTGTGACATCATATTAGAGCAAGAATGAGGTCTGCTGGATTGGGTGTGATTGTGACATCACAAAGGTGCATGAATGAGTTCTGCTGGAAAGAGCGCAGCTGTAACATCACAAAAGAGCATGGATAAATTCTGCTTGGAGTTCTGTTGAGTCGTGAAATCACAAAAGAGCATGAAGGAGTTCTACTGGACAGACGTAGGTCTGTCACGATGTGGAACTACAAAAATGAAGAACAGTCACGTGATTACACGGGAAATAAAGCAATGAAATGGCTTACCAATACCAACTGAGTGAGGAACTTGTTTTCCCTGTGTGCCATTGAATAATTGGGTAAATGGAATAGTCTAGAAAGTACTCTGAGAACAGTTGTAAAATGGGAAATAAAAAACACTTTCAACAAGGGTGTAAATTGAAAATGACTGCCCTGCCACATCACTTTGGTGTAATGTAGTGTGAATGTCACAACAGAAAGTCTGCCCTTTGGAGGACAATAAAAGTATTTGGTTTTATTTTACCATTGTGACACTGTTGCCCTTTGAATACAGTCTACACACAGGAACTATGCATTTATTTTGCCAACAAAATTCATGGAGCTAATATAAAAAGACAAACTAAAATAAATTACAAGAGGTTCACACAGAACAGTATGAACAACACTGAAAGAGTACATGAAAGACTCAAACACTAATAGCATCAGATCAGAGTCTCCGACTGCAAGCTGATGAATTTGAGAGACTACGGCAGGCCACCATTTTTAATCTACCATTTACAAATAATTAATTGTAAAAATAGAAGTAATTTACCTAATGAAAGCCACCTGGCTAATGACATGGGAATCATATGCAGCAACAGTACTTAGCATCTGGGGGAGCTGCACGCAGAAAGTGGTGCGTAACTAGGCTCTTCGGGGCACAGAGCTAACTGAGGCATATCAAATTTTTACTAATGACTTTGCAGGGGTTTCAAAGAATGTTGAAACGTCAGCATTTTGATAGCAGCGACTTATTGAGGTCAAGATGATCCAAGATAGGCATACTACCGTAATATCTATAATATACAATAACGGAAAACTACGAAAAGAACTTCCACTCTTAAAGTTTCAAATGTAATAAATAAATAATTCATACATAAATAAATAAATAGCAAAATCAGAATTACATTGAAATGTTTAAACATAAAATACTAGTCCCCTCCAGAAGGATGATGGGAGAAGTCTTGTTGCATTAAGCAATTTAGCATCTCTGGTACCTCGCACTGAAAAAGAGAAATATGCCGCATGGAATGTAATTTGGTAAAATTGTAGACATATGCAAATATGTCTAATTATACATGCTGATAAGAGAAGCCCAACATCTGTTTCCCAACCGTATTCTTACAAAAAAAAAAAGACACATAGGGTGCTTAATGTACAATTTTAATATATTTTGACATTTCAAAAATACACATGAACCTCGAAGCTGCATACTTACAATGAAATACATATTTAAAAAAACATCTAGCCTACACCATTTTGATTTACCCAGTGGTCCTCCATTTAACAAGCTAGATTCTGATTCATATTAGAGAAAAAAAAAATGCTTTAAAAAAAAAAAAAACTGTCCTCCACACATGACGACTGAAATCAAAATCTTCCCCCACACAAAGGAGAATGTGGTTTTCAATGCTTGCAAATTACAAGTCCTCGACAAAAGAGTGATGTGATCCGTGCTTTTGTTTTATCCAGTCTTACAAGAAGCATGCTAATTCCACCATAATGAGCACTTTCGCGCTGACGTTTTGGCGAAAGTCGCGTGGATTATGCCGGCTGCACGCCGCTCACAGAAAGGCAAACATGTAATGTGGTTTCACACAATTCAGGGAACATGGAGAAAACATTTCAATGTAAATGCAACACAAACATTCAAAAGTATCAGGAAAAATTGATTCGACATTCAGCCGGAGATCAAAGCCCGCTCTGGTTCCCCTCAGCAATGGCACCTCTCCGAAGCAGTTAGCGTGAATCTCTTGAAATGCGGATGTTTAGCCAGTGAATAAATTTAGTAAAATAAACAAAACTATCAAAAACGGCATTTGTTGAAGGCAATGCAAAAAATAAAACTGACAAAATCACATTATCCCGCGTTGCACAGTGATTGAGCAGGCTTAGTAACCACTTGGCAGGATGGTTCTAGAGAGTAGCAGAATTAACCTTTTATAGCAAGACCCGATTTGTGGTCTCGCAGCAGTATGAGGACAGGGACAGGGCTGTAAGCTACAGTACGGCCCAAAATGTCTGAGGCAAAGATCCTTTCAGGTGCAGAGAACTAAAAACACTCAAAATATCAGAAAATGAACCATCAAGAGCATCAGAGATGTAAGAACCAAATGAAATCAATATTTCGCACGCCCACCAGTTTCATTTAAAATGGCATCGATGCGCTTAGGTACACAAGGTTTTGAAAAAAATTAGCGAGTAGGATGTTGTTGCAAACGTATTGGAGAACAGGCTACATTTCTTCTGCAGACTGGCCGTCTCACTCGCATCTGTCTCTCCAGGTAACGTTAATGCCCGACAGCCTTCAGGACGCAGAAATCAAGGTTCACTGGAGGCCAGGCCACCTGCCACCACTACCAATGAAAAACTATGATTTCAGCGTGGCCCCTTACGTCTTGTAAAATAAATGTGCAAAAATCTCCAATTTTCCACTTCTGCTGACCCAGTAATGACAAAAATTGGGGAAAAATGAAGTAAAAAATAAAAATCCAAGGCCAAAAATGAAAAGAAAAAAATCTTGGGTGCCGAAGGCTTGCACACTGAGATGCAAACAATATTACAGAGAAAATACAGACAAGACCTAACAGCTCCCTTCCTAAGTATAGTCCTCGATAGCGGATTTCTTGAGGGTCCAAGTAATCGACCTTCATCCAAAATGCTAAAGATGGTGGAATCGACATCTGCGACAATGTCTCACCTTAATCATGATCCACAATGAAAGGGGTGCACGCTTGCCCAACGCCCGTGACAAACTACGATACGGCTACCGTAAGTCTAGTTTGCCTCTGATGTGCCATAACTATCTCTGCGTCCGTGCAGATGTTGAGGCAGGGAAAAGCATAAACTCAGGCCTTAAAGTGATCCATCTCGCTGAAAATGTCCCCTGGTCTGGCAGGAAAACGCATCGCTCAGACCAACTGCTTCATGCCTCCAGCACGTCTATGGTACTTGTTCGATTCTGGGCAATTTGTTCCATTCTGCTCCAGCAATTGATTCCAGTATGCAAACAGCTCCTCGGGCTATAGTCCCTGCATGGCAGCTCCACTCTCCTGCTCTCTCCGACACACAGGCCATTCAACACTCACTCATGTAGTGCTGTGGACTCATTCTTTTCATTAAGCTCTGTATTTCTCTTCACTGGCACATGCATTTCAGTGTCATTTCCCGCAGCTCAGGCAGTTTACCAAGCATCAACAATGCTAGAATTTCCTGTTTCCAAAGATTCACTTATAAATACATATAAATGGTAGTTATGGTACTGTGATGTTAATGCTTTTAAATATAAACAACATACCGACTACAGAGGGAGGTCTATAACTTCAAGAAAAGGCCCAACACAGCCATCGGTTTTTGAAGAACAAATATCCAAGCTAAGACAAAAATACATGATCCAAACGATTAACCAAATCTGCGCTTTACAAACGACCTTGAAAAGTAAAATCAACTAAAACATAAACTAATGCCCACACCGGCCGTTTTCAGACATTAAAGTAAGAATCGTAGCTGTAGACATTCAATAAAGCAAATCACAGCTTTGATTTGTCACTGCATGATAAGGACACAATTTTCCGACGGCAGCCATTTTGAAGCTTCTTCAAATTCTGAATGTGATCAAGGTTTAATTTTAAACTTCAAGAATTAGTAGAAATCAAACATCCACGAACTCAAAGAAATGAGAGTTTATCGTCTTTCTAAAGGAGTCGACAGCCTCGGGTTTCAAAGCAATTCCTCAGAAGCGGAGCCGAACGGAAGTGGCGAACAGTCTCCGCTCTCTGAGGAATGGAGGAAGCTCCAGTCCAGTGCAGTAATTGGCCTTCCTCCATCCCTGAGCGAGCAGGACAGCGCAGCTGTTAGCTCAGCCCAGGACCCACCTGCCAAAGCCCTGCTCTCCTTTCAGCCGGTAGCCAGGCGAGGCAGCCCACCAGGGACGGAAGCTGTTCGCACGAGCGCAACGAGCCGAGCCCACACAAGCCGCGGCGGAGACCGACGGCTCAAGCATTTGAGCGCCTTCAGCCGCCTGGCTGCCGATTGAACAGCAGCAGGGGTCGGTATGGACTGTGCGCTTCGGTTTCCAATACTCATCTCTCCCTGTACATTTATTTTCAATGCAGTGCAGGTCTTATCCAGCAGGCCTAATTTTGTTTCACAGTTTGTACAGTCATGATACATACAGTACAAAAAAAAAAAAAAAAAAAGAAAGAAAAAAAAATGCAGTCACATTTGGACACAGTCTTCTTTTCCAAATTCTAATTAAAAAAAAGGCCAAAATCATAAAGTGAAAGACAACCTTTGTCTGAGGTGAAGTGCAAACCAAACAAGTGACCCTGAGGGGTTACAAAATATGTTTTTGTTGGCCTTGCCCTTGGAGGGGCTCGATTGAGCTTGCGCCCCATAATGCCCGTAAATTCCACATAAGGGGCGCAATCGATAGCACCCCTTATATTTCCAATATTCGCGCAGCATATAAAAAAGACCGATTGTGATTCCCGTCTAAAAGGCTGCGCACAATCGGAAATTAGAAAGTTTGCTGGGGATACGGAGGTCGCCAGCAAACAGGGTTTTTCCTGCAGAGAGAATTACGGCTGCCTCCGTCAAATTTCGTGCCGCCTCAGCCTCCCGAAAAAAAATCGAGTACTTGTTTTCACGGGAAACATTATTTCCTAACAAGCATTGAACTCTGTGGATTTGACGTTTGTAACTGCAATTCCGGCTCTACGCCACGACGATACAGTGGCGCTGTATCGTAACCTGTGCATCAGGCAAAGCTGGTGACCATTGCGACTGTTCAGAGTTAATTTTCTTTTTTTATCTCCGATTCTTTCACAATTGCTGGTCCAGAAGAAGAGGCAAGTTATTAGTTAAGTTCACTTCACAGTTGGGAGTAACCAAGGGAGTGACTGTCAGTGAGAGCTGCTCCATGGCAGGTGCTGGAGAAATTTCCCATTCTGTGTGTTAAAATGTTTGTTTTAATTTTAATGAACTAAAAGTTCTCTCACTAAAGGTATTTGTTATTCCACATTCCAATTTTGCAATAATAAGATACAAAATGCAATCAAATTGCTTTTTTTGTATTTATTCAAATCAATAGTCAGTACAGTGGCTTGTTGTTGCATCTTCACTGTAAGTCTACAATAGACCAATTTTGCTGAGTGGTTGAACACGATCCACAGGTCGTTCACAGAGGGCAGTGGTCCCCGCGAGGTAGGAGAGCAATTAGCTCTCCTAGCACAGTGTCGGAGAGTGACCAATTGAGCTCCTACAAATTTCAAAAGGCAAGGCCAGTTTTTGGTAATGTTAAGACAAAGCTGAACTGAATAATAAATACTTTAACATCCGGAGTGAAATGCTTTAACATTCCAGATTAATTTTATAATTAAAATCTGTGTTTGGGGACATCTAGCTTGATGATTGAGCGATAATAAAAACAAACATTGGAAACCCAATTGTACGGTGACTAAAGCGATTTCAAATTATGCCATGTATTATATAATCTCTCCAGAAGTTGACCTTTGTCCGCAATGCGGGCACAAACATATTTACAATTTATTGGGGAAAGAATACCGTATTCAACCTCTACAAATATCAAATGCAATCAGTGCTTTTTTGGCTTAATATTTGGCTACCAAGAGAAATATTTGGGAGTGTAAAAACATCCCCCGTACATCCAGTCAAAAAAATTTTGAGTTTAATTTCTAGTGCTGCTTGCTATACGTAGAAATGGCATGTAACGGCGGCAGCCGTGTAACTGATGACACACCGGGTTGCCAGGGCATGTGCGATATTATTATCAAAATTGAATTATAAACCCACTTCTCACTAATCAAAGCCCCCATAATATATTGGCGCCCCCTTTTAAGATCATTCTGGCTGAATAAAAAGCCCAAAAAATGGAGGTTGGATACGGAATTCTTTCCATGCATTAGTAGATGACAATATTTTACTAGACACTCGGACTAGTCTGAAAGCAAGATTACTAGTCCGCTGTAATTTTTAACGAAGTGTGGACAAGCGGACAACTGCAAATTTGGAATCCTGCTTCAACTGGTTTACTTTGTATTGCGGTTACATTTAATGTGGAAAAAACGAGGAATGTTTCGGTAGTCCATTGGAATGGTCTGTGCCGTCAGCTGTTTTATTTAAGCACAAATTAAAACTAACAATTTAATCATAAACAGTTAATAGCCTCAATGGGGGGGAAAAAACAACTTTTTGACCCAACTCCATTCTTTATTTAATGTTATTTCCACATTGCATCAACTGTACTTGAGAGACATCAGAGTCCATGAGAATTTTAGACTAGATTGTTATAGTCTATGATAAAACAATAGTTTTGCTAAAGAGATTAAAAATTTCAATGAGACCAACCAGGTTTATCAAATAAAACATAGCCTATGCATTAGAATGTTAAATGGGGTTATGCTTCGATCAAATAAAAGCATCTGCCGACTGCGCCTTCATACTTCTCCAGTGCAACAGCAGTATCTGCAAGGGCAGCGTAAGGAAGAGGCTCTGGAGTTTCAAAATTTTAACCAATTGAACAATAAAAAAAAACCGGCTAACAATTGGTCGACCAAGATTTATTTTGGTCGGGGACAGCTGTAGAGACTTCTGTCATCATCTTCACTAAAGTTCCAGAAGTTGTGTTGCATCTTGATGAAATGTCCCTTGCTAAATGACAGATAGATAAATTCAGACTTTGAATATAAATTCTGTAAAAGTCTGTTTTCATTTTAACATTTTCTGCCAGAATTTGCCTTTATTTTCAATGGCAGCTTGCGATCTTGGGTTTTATTGACCATGAAAGCATTTTCCCACTACAAATATTCTGATTGCTAGATGATGAACTCATAGGGCCTGAGTATACTTTTGTGAACAGTTCTGTCTCATCTGCATCGTGGCTGTGCAAATAGCTCCATGAGCGCCAAAAATGGTGGAGTGGCAGGGTAAACACTGCAAGTCACCCGCTTTCGGCGCCATCTTCTGACCCCATGACGTGTTCTCAAAAAACTCACTGATGGCCAATAAAATGTTGGCCTTGGACAAAAGCCACTCCCTTGTCCCTGGGAAGAACTAGAAAAACAAAAGAAAGGCGCTTCCAGACCAGTCGCATTTCAGCACTTTGTCGGTTTGCCTCTGAATCCACATCTGGATAACAAAGCCAAGCAGAACCGAAGGATTCTTTATGAGGCGTGAGAGGAGGACCATGTACAGATTACGAAACCAGCACCAAAGAGGGAGCGTCAAGAGTAAATCACTCCATGGATGAACCACTTTGTGACTCGACAAAGGGTGGAAAATATAAGCCTTTCAAACAAGCCACGCCAAGATAAAGGAACCTGCCTGCCAGCCATTCAATGCACTCTTCGGACAGATGTTTCTTACAGCATTCCCACACCTATTCTAAAGTTAAATTCAAACACTTTTCAAACACTTTTAACAGGCATTTTCAAGCTTTTCCTTACAGTGATGGTAAATTGCATAATTATTGTACAATTCAGTCAGCCAGCAATTTATAATGAAAGCAATGTAATTAAAATTAGCATTTCAAGTGGTTTCGAGGACTTCATTCAAAATCAAGTACTTTTAAAGCCTTGACAACACAACATTGAAATTCAAGTGTTTTCAAGGATTTCCAGAACCCATAGGAACCCACAGTCTGCTAAGACGTAGGCTTGAGACCAATATGCCATTTTTTTCCCCCTGTGTGTAAAGTTTCTTCACACCTAACATCTCGCTTGTGTAGCCTGTACAATACACTTCACATTCGCTGTACGAGCTGCGAAACTGGTGGCACGAATACGTCCACTGATCTAAGTCACATATCTCTCCCACTCTTTTTTCCCCCCCATTCTGCCAGTCTTGCAATACTAGCCCAACAAACTAGCCTGGAGCATGAAGTCTAGCAAAGGCCGCATGGATAGCATTAAAGAAACCATGCCTACAGTTACTCAGTATTCAGCAAACATGTCAGAAACCTCAGCCAAGCGCATCCTTAACCATCAAACAAGTGAGAATCTTCATCTGAACCACCATTAAACTCCATCTGATCCTCAATCGCATTAGGCAGCGCTTCCTTAGCACATCATTACCGCCATCATCATCATGAGCATAAAATTCAGCTTTGTATTTTGCACAGACACCTCCATTTGCACATGATGCATAAACACGTCTTTCACACCCCCGACAGTAGAGTAATTTCACACCAAATGAAAATCTACTGTTCATGGCTCATGTGCTGAACTAGCATCCAGATGGTGATACTTATGGTCTGGTCTATAGCCTGGTTTACACTTCCAACACCGAGCACTTCCACAGACTTCTTATAATACGTTCCGATATCTTAGTCCAAACTGACAGCAAGTCTTTCCCAAGAAGAAGGCCCCACAATTTGTAAGTTAAATGAATATTTGAAAAGTACACACACACACACTTCTCTCCGGAGTGCAGTGGTTGACCACAACAATTTGGTACTTGGCCAACATGAAAAAGGGCAAAAACCTTTGATACCAAACTTGTTTGAACAGCCAAAACACAGGCTTATTCCATTTTCTAATAACTTCAAATGCCCCCTAATGTCCAGGAAATTAATAAATATAGGAAAACACTGCTATTTGTACACTATTAATTAAGGCCCAAGTTTTAAATGTTAGGACACAGCCTACTCCCCAGACGCTTTAGAATATGACTTTTTAGCAACATGCAACATGAAAGTAAACTCAAGTAGTCATTCTGAGATGAAAAACTCAGCTGCAAACAAACTGTTGGAGGCAAAAAAAAAAAAAAATATATATATACTTTGCTCTCTTTTTATTGCGAAAACATGGCAACAACCTACTTTCTAGCGCAAGATCGCCGAAGTTAGTTAACGGATAATGCAGCATCCACGGCTTAACTGCCATGTAATAAGCAATAAGCGCCCAAATCGCAATAAATAATCAATGAGAGGCCCTCCTCTCTATGCCCAGTTGGAATATTATCATTAAAAACAAAGTGTCTGCTGCCAGCTCATCAGCATGTCAATAGCACATGCCACAACAGGCCCGGCCTGGCTTCCCTCCACAGATCATGGTAGATAAACCCCGAATAACAGAGAAATTAACAAATGCTTGACATTTGCTCAACATCCATTATTCTGACACTTCTTCTGAATTTCAAAGGCGCGAGCGCATGCTTAATCAACATTCATATTCCCCCAGCGAGCCACGGGCACCATATTGTACCCCGCCCTCGACGCTGATGAAAACGCCACATTAGAGCCGTTTCGGGGGATGTTCGGGGACCGTGTGCCAGGGGTTGCCGAAACTGCTTTCAGCCGCGTCCAAGACAAAAGCGTCCCGCGATCTACCCACCGCCTCCTCCTGCTCAGGAGCCATATGCAAAATGAACTGAAAAGGCATTTTAAGTAGGAGAGTAATCATCACATCCAAATTCATTCATAGGGTGCGCAAAAGGCCAAAGAGGTCCCTCTGGGGACAAAGGCCAGCTGGGGGGGGGGTGGGAGGAGGGTGGAGTGGAGCTGGAGTCCCTACTGCAACCAGGGAGCCGGACAGTCTCCTCATCACAGCCGGGGCAGACAATTTCCAATTCTAATGGGCGAGGCAATGGGGACTTGTGTCACATCCTCCAGAGCCGGCCGTAGCCATTCTGTTCCCCCTACCCCCCCCCGCTGTAGCTGGCGCAGACGCTGGGCAGGACAAGGCCGTCAGGAAGGAGGAGGTGAGCCATATTTGCATGTTATTCAATTGTGAAAGGGTAAACGTGACAGCACTGTGTCCAATTCTTTTCCCCCCAGAACACTGCGTCTCCGCAGCTCAGTAGGAGAGGGCTGGCTGACAGATGACTCCCCAACATCTGTGTTACGTCGGCCGTTACAGATGAGAGACCGCGCATTCCCCGTCACTCACACACACGCAAATAATGAGACTGACAGACCATCGACGAAACTGAACTTTAAATTACCAATTAGAGTTCTACCCCCACGGTGTCCTTCCCCAAAGCTGAAATTATTCTTAAAAATGTTCCACAAAAGAAACACTTTTGGAACCCACAATGGGAAAGCTACAGACAGTGACTGCATTACTAATATTGACTGACACACTTTCACACATTGGCTGAATTCCCAAATGGTTTCTTGAGGAGCTAATCAGTTTTCTAAAGTGCAAACTTATTGGTCTTTACCAAAATACAGCGTGACCAATGGCTTGCAAAAATTAGGTAAATATTTTCCCGTATTTTGACAGGGTAAGAAAAGATAACAAAAGATTTCAGATTTTAGAAAATTCTGGAAAGAACTTTCTCAAGTGATTCCCTTCAAAGTCAGCGAACTTTTTAGAGGACAACATTGCAAACATTCAAGAAAACCATAAATAAAAATGGAAAAAAATCCAGACAAAATCTACCCACATTTAAAATAAAAAAAAAAAAAAAATCTTGTTAAATTTGAGAGGTAAGCCATTAATTCACTCCATAGAAAAGGGCTGCCATTTTAGAAGTTTAATGCATAACTGAGTAGGAAACACCATTCTCAGGAGTGCAGTGCTTTACCACAGTAACTCCAGCACTTGACATACAGGCTAAAAAGCACCAACTACTACAGGCAAACTTGCACTGAAAAGCAGCACAAATACATGTGTCTCCAAAATAATGGCATTTGTTGAGACCAAAGGCACACACGTCTAACGTTTAGTCCTGCATGTACCCAGAATGCACTTGGGTGGGGGGAGGTGGCAAAAAAAGAATTTCAGGGTAAAATTTCGGGGGAACTTTTTTTGATTGCCTTGCCATGGCCTGTAGAGGCTCAAGACACCCAGCAAAACACTGAACCAGAACAGTGGTTTGCACTTGCACAATGAATTTTGAATCATAGGCACTCATTTTAAGACCCGAATTAAAGAACTGTTCACTACAGCGAGGAGGTGAGTCGGGTGGCGCTGCTGTCCGTCACAGGGGAGTCAGCGATGTGCCACTGTGGGCGGGGCTTCTCAGCAGGACCCAGTTCTGGAGAAAGATGACGGACAGCCAGTTGTACTTCTCTTTTCCCCTGCGTTCCCTCTCTCGGAAGAATTTGCCGAATGGTGAGGCAGCTGTACGCGGGCGAGCGAAGGAGGGGCTGGGCGGCGGGGCCTCAGCGGATGCTCAGAGATGATGGATGGCCCAGTCGATACGTTATGTCTTCAGAGCCCGATTTCCTGCCATTCCAATCACTAACCCTCCAGAGCCTCCCTCCGCTGATTGGACAAGCAGAATAATTTCGCAGGCAGTGGAAACGCCACAGCCGCAGCGTTTCAGACCTTCGACAAGAGTCAGGATTAGAGCTAACCTTACCGAGCCAGACTGCAATAAAGAAATGATATGAAGAGCAAAACACGGGTCTGACGGAAGATGCATCACTGCAGCTCATGCAAATGATGTGAAATCACTGGTGCTGCTCCATGACACAATACAACGATGTAAATGCCTCATTCCACAAACACGCAAAAAAAGAGCATACAGCCGATATATTAATACAAATCCTAAAACCGTCAACCACTACGGCTAGCAGAATACAGTTAGCATTATCTTAGGCCTCCGACTTACAGACAATTTTTACCTCACACAGGCAGAAACCTTAACATTTTTAATGTATGTTTGTGTCTGGCAAAAAATAAATAAAATTAAAATCATCTTTTAAAAATTGGGTGTTCATAATCAATTTTGTCAGGAATTCTAGGGCATACTGGCATCAACAGGAAAAACTAGAAAATGTATGTCCTTGGACATGAATGCCCCCACCACTGAGAGTTTGTGAAGCCCCTAAAATTTAGAAATTATCCAATTGAGTCGAACAAAATGAGAGGCACGTGTTTATTTATTTTGAAAACATTTACTTGTTAATGCTTGTTAAATTCTGTCCAGTAGTTTTTGAGAAGTGGATAGATAACATCCCGTACGGATGGATTTACAGAGGGACAGGGGTAAAAAATGAAAAAAATGTAAACAATCTACTGGAATAGAGATTTTACTTTCACTTGCAATTTAAAGATAATACATTATCTTGTTAATAGCAAATAAATGGTGAAAAACATTTCATACAAATCCATGCTAAATCATGAGATTTCGCCAGATCAGGGAACAGGAGGGGAGATGACTACAGTCAGGTGGGGGGGGGTCTGAGACGCAGCAGAGAGATGGTACTGCACGGCGCAGGTAAGACACGCTTAGCTGATAAGCTATGCTATAAAACTGCTGACGCTACCGGGAGCAAATGCTCAAGGTAGGATGTATCCCCCTGAGGAATACGGTACCATATTCGAGCAGCGATTAGACTACAATAGAAGCAGGAAGCCCCCCAATTCATGCCATGTTTTCGGTGACCTCCACAGGAATAATGTCCTTGCGGCCTATGGGGAACACAGGCACTGCATCTAATAACGCATGATATTGAGAAACACAAAGAAATAGGAAAAGAAATTATATCTTTCCATGAAATTCTTAAAAACCCATACCCCTATTTTGCGATACAGTACAAATGCACATTATAAGCAAATGGACACCTGACTAGCTAAGCCAATGCAAAAGTGGGGAAAAAAAGATTAAGCCACAGAGGGAAATGATCCATTTCTAAATCACTAGGTTCCTTAGCAGTGCCAAAATGGGATCATGGAAATTTGAAAGCACACTCCTCCGTGTCCATTTCTCATATACCAAAAAAGCCAAATACTAGGACTTCAACGGCAGTCTGAAAAAACTTGAGTTTATTTTCCATGAGTATTATTAATTCATGAATACCAGAACTATACTATTATACGAATAAACTGTCATTCCCCCAACAGCCGTTGAAGTCATTGGATAGGCTTTTCCGATATACGACAAATGGACATCTCTTGTGCGTACGAGAGATGCGCCTTCAAATTGACATTGATCCTTTAACTTTAATCAATTCAAGCAGACAATGCTTGAATTAAATTTATACACTTAAAACGCGTAAATCTCGACGTCAGGCCAACAATACATTTGCATCATGTAGAGTAAAGAAAAGGTTGTGGGCTACAATCATGCAAAACTTATTTATCCGTCATTGTTCGTGTGAACCAGAAAAGGCCTTTATTATGAAACCTTATACTGCTTGATAAATTCAAAAGATGTGCATATTCAAACAGTTCGTATTCTTGAGTGCATGTGTATATTTTTTGTGCCCCTCATTGACTGTCAAAGGCTTGACAGGGAGGAAAATGTCCAACAAATTTAGGAATTTGGGAAAATATTGCTTCTCCAAAATATTTCAGTCCCTATCTTCCACTTAGAGGGGAGGGATCATCGAAGGTGACAGGATATGCGTGACCAAACCCCTGAGATGTCAGCTGATGTTTGTTTACCAACAATCTATATTTCTTTGACGAACCAACCCTCCAGCTAGTTATTGAGCGAGGCACAGGGCTAATTTTGATAATTTGCCTACCATTCTTCAACACCCTGGTAGTGGATACAGCAGGATAGGATCTTCGCTGCCTGGCAGATAAAAGCACTACTATAAATCCTATATCGTGGACTCCAAACAGAAGTAGTACAAGTACTTTGTGTCTGAAAGTTCAAGTATTTACTATTTAATGTTATATTCCAAATTAGAAATTTTTGTTGATATACCTACCTGAAGGTAAAAACACAAAAACCAAAACTTGAATAATTACGGCATTAAGAATTAAGAATTTTTACCTTAAGATAAAAAATAACAAAAATCAAAACTTTCGTCATAAAAAATAGCCACGGAATGATTCTTACGGCTCGTCGTAAAAATAGCCATGCCAAAATTTTAAGGCCAACAGTTACCGCACTGGACAAAATTTGACAGCACTGGGCAAGCATGCATATTTGGCAGTACATGAAATAGCTAGCTAGCCAACTCGAACCTTCGAGATGAAATGCCAAGGTAGCTAAAGTACACCAATCTGCGTAACATCAAACGCTTTCTCCTGACTTAAGCTGCTTTCACACTGGACGCGAAACGAATTTTTCGCACGACAGATTACATTCAAAGTCAATGCAAAGAGTGTATTCGCGTCTTTGCACTGACTTTGAATGTAATCTGTCGTGCGAAAAATTCGTTTCGCGTCCTGTGTGAAAGCAGCTAAACAACAGCCAAAATACATTCTAAATTAGAGATAAAATCCCCTTAACTTACCCAGGAAACCTCTCTTTTAGCATTTTCATACACTGACGTGTGGGTCGAAGTTGCTCCATAAATTTTGCTATGGTCTTATATTCAGTCCGAGAAAGCTTCATTTTTAACTATGCGTTAGTAAAACTAGTTCCCGACACGTTTTACACTGCAGCCAAATTATGACGATTTAAGTTGTTGAGCGATGACAACCGGGTGCTAATGTGCTAGAGGCAGATTCCCGTGATTAGCTCCGAATGTGCTCGAAAATTACCCATCAACTCGATGACAGCGTGAGTAACATTCAAAACGGAGCGTACTTAAAATCACTCGCTCGTATCCTGTGGCCACATGAAAGGTAAAACAATACAATCGTAAATACAGAAGTACCAAGTGAGTTAGCAAGCTGGCTAGCTTGCCAACACTGAAAAACCGCAGCAGTCACTGGCTAGTATTAGCAACTAGCCAATGTTCCACAACAGTAAGCCACGATGGTAAGGATACATTTATAATGAAAATGTTAACCCCTCTTATAATTATTATGTGTCTAAATCATAAAATCAAAATCCCAAGGGCTCTTTCGTATTAGAAATTAGCGAGCGTCTAAACTTCTGTGTTTACAGTAAGTCTGGAGGACGTTTCCATGATGGGAAAAAATACTTCCGGAATTCTTCCCGCGGTCAGGTTGAATCATTTACATCAGAAAGAGCGCACGCTTGATTGGCCCGAAATGCATAGTCCCAAGTATCGCAAAAGTGGATTGGCGGTCGATGTCTCCGTTTGCTCCCACCTCTGAGTCTGTTTCGGTACTCATTTTAGCCACTGAATGCCGGGGTCGTCACTTGCTTAATCCCCTTGTCTTTTAGGGCGCGGAAAGAGGACAATTCTATTGCATCAGTGGCATGGAAGGTGATCTGTGATGGTACAACTGAGAAGAAATGTGGATTAAATGCCCTTTACGTTGTTTATGTCCGCCCTCTCGTATTAAGAGTTTAATGAAAATGGCCCTCTAAGAAAGTAAATGCAAAAAAAGTGGGTGAACTAAATTGAAATTGTACTGGCTACCATAACAGTTGTACCTTACGTCATAAATATGTATATTTCACTTTGTAATTGCCATTATATATCCGCAGGGGCCTCTGATGGGTTTTATTTATTACTTTCAGATAAAATCAACTGCGATGAGACGCTTTCATTCGAAGGTGGCGCGAAACAAGGTATTTGTGATACAACGTAAGCTACATCACCTCATTTATTTAGCCTTTGACGGTGTTGGGGGGATTACGGTCCAGCTGTGCATCAGCAAGAATCAGCAACCTGCAATAAAGCCATGGCAAACTTGTAATGGACCTGTGACAGAATTTCTTACCATGATCACCCAATGGTGTAACACATGCCCACATTATTATACAGTGCTGAGTTAATGGGGTAAATAGCTCGAATATCTGTTCTAGAGCTAAGCTGCCAAATGTATATTTAATCAGTTGTTGAGCAAATCACACGGTCGCACAACATGCCACTTTGAAGCTACAATCTATGTCTGGTATTGTTGATAATGATAATAATAATAAAAAATTTTGCTATGTTTTTCAGAACTAAAACTTTTCAATGAATGTCTGAAGAGAGAAGGCATCATACCCAAACAACAAACACCCCCAAGTGCATCTGCCAAGTCGGTAAGAGCTTAGCAATTCTTTAACAGCCACTGTTTCTATCCTTACTGCAATAGCAGCACATGGGCAGTGGTGATAATACTTCCTAGCATTGTCTGACATGAGCTCCCACCATATTCTTAATCCTCTCCTGCTGCTAAAAGATGATTTATGGGGTCTGGGAACGGAAGTGGACTGTATTGGGTGGCATTGCAGACGTTACGGCGAAGTGGTTTCCTTTAGTTTTCTCACATCAGATCTAGTGCCATCTCCAGTTGCTAAAACCCCTTATAGGTATAGCGAGAGCCCTCACCATATGGAGCAGATTTTCAGAGTTTTCTTTAAAAGAAAAAGGTACTTGGATTACTGTGGGTTCTGGTTCACTTTTCTGCAGATCTAGCCTCCTGGGGAATGTGTAACAAGTTTTTGTACAGTGACACGGCATTATTTTTTGATATGTTATGGCAATTTGCCTTCATCTCCGCTCTTGAAATTTTGGCATGTTTATGCACTGAGGGTCCACGGATGGAAGATTTTATTGGATTTTTGAATAAGGATACTGTAGACGCTCCCAATAAACCTTATAGAAGCAGGCAAGTTTAAGGCTAGTACATAATTGAATATGCCCAGAGGGAATTTGTGTCTCCTTTTTACTGTGTCAGGATCAAACAATGAAATATGTTTGTTAACCTTCCTGGAGTGAGCATGTGAGCTCAATGTGTACCAGCACAATATGCTGGGTACTGATTATTCAAGTTACTGTGATACCGAAAATATGTATCTTTAGTCTATGATAGTATTGCATAATAGATGTGCTAATTTTTAGCACCCTATTTTAAAATATTTCATTGTCAGTTTTGTTTTGAAAATGGGCAAAGTGTGCATAATTAATTCTATTTCCATTTTAATGTTATTTATTTTTATTGTTATTTAAATAGTATTTAATTATATATTATATATATATATATATATATATATATATATTATTAAAAACGATAGTGCTATTAAATAACCAGCACTTCAGGAGTTTTTTTTTTTTTTTTTTTTTCTTGGGTTGTCTTTCTTAAAACTCTCCTTCAGAGCAATAGTGATTACTGTGGTGCTGGTGTATAATTGTTTTGTGGCAAGTGTTATATTGTCGGGGGTAATACTTTCATTTCCCGGACAGAATATATGTTTTTCTAATCTTCTCATGTCTCGGAACTGGGTGAAGAATTAAATTGGGAATCAAAGACTGGCAAAGATTGGTCCTTAGTTGAAAACGCTGGGTTTCGAACTTCTGGCTGAAACCTTAGTTTTAAGTGATAATCTGAAAATGCATAATTGTCTCCAGGAGATGTACCACACAGTACTAAAATTGTCCTTAAGCAAGGGTGTAATTTCAGTTTTAAAGGGGGTGAGTTGAGCCCTGGTGGAGGGAGAGGTATTAGTGTGTTAAGAGGTGGGTTTTTAAGTCTCTGTTACATCTTTCTGCCAAAATGCTGGAATCATGAACCCCTCCCCCATCCACCCAATCTCTGGATATCATTTTCAACTGACTCATGGCTTAGAAATAAATTTCATTAAAAATCTAAAGCTCAAACTGTAAATATTAACAAAAAGGAGAAAAAAGTTGTGAGTGAATGAACAGGATGATTAATAATAAATTATCTGTAGATTGAGCCACTTGAATTGCTCTGGAGCTTGCAATATAATCCAAAGCAACCAGTGGTGTGTTTACAGTACAGAACTGATTCCGCTGTACAGTCTCGAGAGGCTAAGTCCATTACTACGGTTTCAGGACAGATCCAAGTTGGCAGAATTCTCCGTCCAAAGAGATGACTCCTTAAGGTTTGTGTATATCTGTTCAACTCCAAGCAATGACACAGTTGACTCAGAAAAATTACCCCCGTGTGTCATGCCGGTTGATCTTGAATGAATGTTGCACTGAAATTTCTTGGAGGGCTGCACTGTGCAACTTGAGCGTAGTTTGAGTTTCCCTGTGAAGTAAACAGACAGAGGAGGTACAGGCAGCAGTGTCAAAATTCATTGTCCTGGAATGCTGGAACACAAACGTAAACCCTTCTAAATCGATCAAAGCCAATTCGCTCTCCATACGCAGACTCTCAAATAGAAATGTGGGCAGCTGTCTGAGATTATGTTTGAATATACTGCTCTTTTGTCAATTAAAACTCATTTTAAACAACATTCTTTTAAACTTATTCCAGATATTTTCAATACTTTTTCCTCCATTTGGCTTTCATGCTATGGTAGGTTTTATGCCTTCATTTTTTTTTTTTTTTTTTTTTTTTTGTGCGTACAAGATTTGGCTGCCATCCAGGTCGAAGTCCAATGGACCGCTTGGCGCTACATAACATGCATATTATATGTAAATTCGACTTGAACAATTGCAGTATGCAGGGTAGCCAGGGAATGATCTTAAAAAGTTCTAAGGGAGTATTGTCAAGACTTCAGCCACGAGTGCATAGGTTAGCCTGTCGTCCTGAGCCAGTTTAAGAGCTGGACTGAAAGGTTATGTGGAGGAGCTGGTGGGGAAATGGGCCCTTATGACATTGTTATTCACAATGAAAATTTGTGATATTTTCGTGGTTTGCAAAAAAAGTTTAATTTACGCATAATTCAGATAAAGGAGTAGTATCAGAATTTGGGAAAAAGAGCATTATAATGTTGTGTTGTCCAAAACTATGTGATGGCAGAAAGTGGCAAAATTTGAAGGAGCAGTACTTCCTGAGGTTCACTCACTATGGATATACACACCTTCAAATTAAAGCTGTCAGCCCGCATTTTTAATGTCACCCATACGGGCAGAGCGCTTTGAAAAAAACGCGGCACTGTGTCTGAATACTTGCGGACACCGTGTGAGTAAGTGCGTGGGATCAGAGTGTGCGAAGCCGCGTGCTTTAGTATGTATTAAAGGATGAGATGCCAAGCTGTGAAGCGAAGTGCATTAAGGCACTATGTAAACAGGGCGGCGATACATATTGTGCCGTGAAGCCTTCGCACAGTGGGTGGTGAATTTACAAAGGATTTCCCCCTCTGATAACGGAGAGACACTGTTCTGATCTCTGCCCCGCCGCTCGCGGTATTCTATTGTACTTCTGAGTTCTACAGTTCCAATGGCACGTCTGTCCATTCGCGTCGCTCTTACATTTGCATTTTATCTGTGGTTTATAAATGCTGTGGTCTCTGCCGCGCGTGTTACTGTACAGAGTGGTGCATGCGCGGTACAATTAAGCGGCGAATGCAATTGATTTACAAGTGATGTATAATGACAAAAGTGTGTTGGTGTAATAAAGAGCGAGCCTCATGAATAATTCATATTCAGACACAAATGTATCTTCCCTTCGTTTATATACAGTTAAAAGCACTGCATGTGGACACAGGTCTGCATATGAATTTTATGCCCGACTCTGATTCATAGAAAAGGTAATGGTTTATTTGTCACTGTATAAGTTTAATACCTGTCCAAATGAGACTTTCTTAAATTGTAAATGTGAATTGGTGTATTTATTTTTTGTCTGGTCATTTGTGTATGCAATGTTTCTTTATTTATTTATTTTTATTTTATTGTACGCATAGGCATCTGGTTAATGCTATAAAATTTGATTGTATGCATAAGCATCTGGGTAACGCCATAAAAAGCATGTTTGTAAGAGAACGCTATAAATTCCCGAGGTCACGTCTGGGTCCTGTTTCACAACTGTATATTTTATGTGGAGGGAAGCTATTGTTTAAGTAATGCATATACAGTAGGGAAATGGCAGTAGACATGGCCATGTTTCATGCTTTTGTGGCGCAGCCTGTACTTTCAGTCAATCACACAGCACCTTATTCCCTTGTACATTTGTCTGTTCTCTCCCATAGTTTCAATTGCCTTGTAATAAGAGCGTCTTCTGTCAAATTGCAAAAATCAGTTTTGCTGTAAATTTTTTTATGTGTGCATTTTATGTATGTGTATACTATGCGCGCCATAATTCATTGGACTGTGGCACATTTTATTTATTTTTTTATTTTCTAATGGTCGACTACATTACTAGATTTAAATCCAACTGAACAATAAGTTTACATGCTGAAGAGGAGTCTGAAGGCAAAAAGTCCTCGAATCTAGCAGGATCTTAAGATGGCTGCTGCACAGGCCTGGCAGAGGATCACCAGGGAAGATACCCAGCGGCTGGCGATGTCTATGTGTTGCTGACTTCAAGCAGTCATTGCATGCAGAGGATATTGCTTCACTCCACACTGTGTTGAACTGTTCAATATTTTTTTGATGTGCTTGAAAATGGAGGGGGGGGATGCTGTGTACAAAACTTGCTGTCATTTCTAAACGGTTCAACCAATATGGATGAAAACACCCGTAAATTAATGGTGAAATTCTTCACTTTTATCTCATTGTATCCTCTCAAACTCTAAGAGCGCAGACCCAAAATAAAATAAAAAATGACCACTGTCCAATGAATTATGGTGCTCACTGTATGTGTTTGTGCAATATGTTTTTATATTTACAACAAATTCTACTAATTCTTACTATTTGATGCAAGTGTAAGATAATCATTTATATCTTACATATATTTTTTCTAACTTTATTTTTTTTTTTTACTGTGTCATTACTTTTTTACTGAGCAAATGAATTATTTTCAGATAATGTGGGTCTCCAGCTTTTAGAATTGCTATTTTATCGTAAGAAAGCCTCAACCAGGTACTGCTAGTGTTAGCATCATGTCTGATTCTTACTTTTGAAAATGGCTCACTAACAGTACAGCTGCCTTGCAAATCCCACATCCATATTTTACTGGGAAAGACAAGACACATGTGTTTTTGCCAAAGCTTTTAAAGCTGTTTCTTTCATTTATTTTATTAGCCTTTAATGAATGTAATTAGAAGGCAAGTAATTAAATGCAATTGTGCTCAGTGTGTTTTTCCCTGTTGTAAATTGCCCTAAACAACGTGCATGGTGCGAACAAATTTACGGGATTAATAGGGGATAGATAATGTTTTTGGATTGTATTTCACCCTAAACGACTGCGCAGGAGAAACAAAGACTGTGCCACAACCTCATTAATCTTAGTCAACTGGCAGCACTCGTGCAATTTGCATGACTGAGGCAGTGGCACATGCTGCGGCTCGGCCGAATCTGCGGATCCCTCCAGCACCTCCTCCCGTTAACGCCACGTCAATCATGGATCGCCCTGTAATACCCCCTCCGCTCCCCAGCCCCGATCTCAGATTGCAGCTTACTGCTAATTATACCGCTATCAGCCCATGTTTTTTATATTAATCCCATACTATATTGCATCTTTTGTTGCTCTGGTTTTTTTTTTGCCATAAATTATAAATCCTTAATATCTGTATGGTCTTTTTTTTCCCATTTTTTGGATAATGTTTCTGCACAGACTGCTGTGCATTTAGGCACGGAGTAAAACTGAGGATTACTGGTATTCTGATGGCTTATAGATGTTTCTAGTCATGCGTAAAGCATTCTGCAGATAATCTGTGTGAGAATTTTATCGGGGATTAAAAAAGAATCGATAAAAATAAGTATGGTCCGTTCTGTTTGGCTGTAAGGGGGTAGGAGGTGCCTGAGGAAATAGATTTTGCCCAGTCTTTGGAGTGCAGTCATTTTTCAGTCACATATTTTTCTGTTGAAAATCAGGTGCTGCATGGATTTCTTGAACACGAACAAGGTTTAGCTGAAAATAATCCTGAGTTTGGCTCTGATACGTTTTAAGTTAAAACAGGGCAAAAGTACATGGGGCCCGGAGTGAACCCTAATTATTCAGTTAGTAACTTTTGAGAGTAAATGTTTAATGGCTTTTTAATTCCATAAGTCTGCGTAATGTTTCAGTGAGATGAGACCGTTTGCAGATGAGTAAATGCGTTCAGTGGCTGAGCAGCGTCGCCTCCGTGATCGCGTCGCACGCTGCGTTTCCCCCCATATCCTGGAGGCATTTTTCTCATTATCAAATATTGTTTGATGTCTTTGTTTCTTGATGATTAACCGCGGTCACCAAACACTGGCCTGGATTGTTTAAAATTTAATTTTCATCTCTGAAGTACAGGCATTGCGTGTGACTAGGTGACCCACATGTATTATGTATGCCATTTCTCATGCTAAAATGCAAGAGGATACATGGCATTCAAGCTATGAAAATTCTCTCTACGTGTCTTTCAGTTGTACAAAATCATTATTGTGCATGTGTATGTAAATATTGCAGTGCAAAATAATACACAAAAAATTAGCTAAATATTACCTCTCACAGTGTAGGGCCCAGTGCAGACAAAGCCAAGAGAAGATGAATATTTTTTCCAGTAGAAAATACCACACTATCTGTCAAGTAAACAAGTGCTTCTGATACTTAATTACCAAAATAATTGATTATATTTAAGTACAGCGAAAGTCATGCGTTATTGGTGTTTAAATGTTTTCCCTCATCTGAAGAATTTTTGTAGTTGTATATTTAAATAAACAGAAGTAATGACAAGTTTAAAAACCAATGCCCTGTCTTACTTTTACTTTTTAAATTTTTTTTTAGGAAAGCAGGATAAAATTTATAGCCTTACTGATAAATACAAGCAAACAAATTGAGAAACAGCACTGGAATAACGCTACAACGTCAGAGCCGTATCGAGCCCCTGATATATCTCAGTATCTAGGTTCAATAGCGGCCGTAGTATCTGTCTAATGACATTATCTTTCGGGGTTTGGGAGGGGAAGGGAGAGGACAGAAATGAACAGCACCATTGTCTGAAGTCTTATTTAAACAAATGGTGTGAGTGAGGGGAGCGATGGCTCGCTGAATGAAAGGTTATGCTTTGACCCACATGTTTGTATTGTCAATAGCTGGAGAAGGCTGTCAGGAAAGAGAGAAGATAAAGGTCAATAACTATGACAAATATGTTTGTGTTTGTACACTCTTCCTGATAGCACGTCTGTGTCACTGGCTCAATTTCACACCCCGCAACAATAGTATGAGGTGTACATTGGAAATCCAAACACAGGTATTTATGCAACGTGTCTGAATGGGAACCATGTCCATTGATATGAAACGAATAACATTTGAGAGACTGAAAATGTGTTGTATTTATTACTGTTTAAACAAAGTATTTATTTATTTATTCATTCATCCATCCATCTATTAATTTAATCATTCCGTCCTTCCAATACATAGATTTGTTTGCGTGAGTGTTTGACAAGAATATAACCTGAATTATACATGTCATGATTTTACAAAAGAGTATAACAAATTCATTGCTTTATTATCCAGTATTGAGAAAAAGCTATTTACTCTTTGTATAAATAACATCGAATCAAATGTACATTTTCAAGCATATCAACAACGTATGTGTGTAGATTTGTATATATTTATTATTATTATTATTATTAGCAAGCTGTCCAGCGTGGGTCCCTGCCTTTCGCCCATAGTTAGCTGGGATAGGCTCCAGCTCCCCTCTGACCCTAGTGAGGAAGAAGTGGGTATAGAGAATGTATTATTATTATTATTATTATTATTATTATTATTATTTCTAATGAAATAGTCATGATTACAGTTTTATCATAGCTGGTAAAATGGCCTTGAATTCTTCAAGCAGAGTTCATCCCATCACGTGATTGCTCAGTGCTTACATTTTTTCATTTTTATTAATGACCAACAATGTATGCGCTCCCTCTGCAGTGGAGCAAACAGCCCTTTCCTGCTGCACTTCGGTAGGGCTTCATTTATCTATGATAATATTATTATTGTGCACGAGCCCTGTTTTCCCTACCTTTTTAGTACATCTTCTGTGGTCTCGAGTGCCATAAATGTGCAATTAAAAGGCTTTACTAATTCATGAGAATCATTGCAGAGGGGACACTGGGCATCGCTCTAGATGCCAGCCCTTTATATTGTTGTGGTTTAATTGCTGTTGCAGCGGGTATGTTTAGTGTATGTGCTTGGTTGCTATAGTGATGCAGAAACGCTGGGTCCTTTTTGACGCTTTTAACCGCTGTTGAGGTAAAGGAAGATGTACACTATGTGCTTCACCCAGATACTGAAAAACTTCTGTGTTCAAAAATGTACAAAATTGATTTGAAAGAAAATGTGTACCTGACATTATTTTTTTCATATTTTAAAATTTTATTTTTACATTTAATTCAGAGAAAAAGAAGTGGAGTTTGATATTTCATTATTTAGTCATATTTATTTGTTTCCGTACAGCACTGAGGGGTTTCTCTTGTTTCTTTTTGGCGTATTGCTTTTTGAAGATTTTTTTATGGCTCCATTAAAATGAATTGCATTTACCTGTGAATCTGTTGGGAAAGGCATTTTAAATTTTGGTCTGTATTATGTTAGTCTCTGAAAGAAAAAATGGTGCATTTTTAAAAGTTGTACTCCTTGAACTGACAGATCAATAATATTTCAATCAGGCTTGCAATATACCTTTTACAGTGTGTAGTTTGGAAAGCATTAAGAATCTGTTTTCAAAAGAATTCAGGACATAGAAAAATAGTCTCTGCTTTCAAGGCGCTTATCTGGATATTGTTGTGATCAGGCCCATAATGTAAAGTATGCTTTAACAGGATGTGTTAATTCCATTGGGGAAACTATTTTTTTCTCTCTTTCTGTTCTGTTTGTTGGCCATATTAGTTGCAGTTTACATTTCATATGATTATGTTAATGCCAGGCTGTTTCTCTGCATTATGAGCAAATGCATTGTCAAGAGCTTTTGTGTAGCAGTCAAGTAGCTATTTTGGAATTCTCATATTATTTGGAGAGTGCTGCACAAGCAGTCTTTTGTTCGTAGTTTTGAGGCAGACAGTGCTGGTTTGTGACTCGCTCCTGACCCCTGGTGGCCGTTTCTTTCCTCTCGCTCTTTCTCCCCCGTCAGCATGTTGGCTCTCCGCTCTGGTCGACCTGATTTTTCTGCGCGGCTTCACCACCTTATCATACGCAAACATTGAAGCACGTATTTGTTATACTGTCTGTCAGAGGGCTCTAAGGTTCCAACGATACATTTCTGTTTCCTTTCAAGGAGAGCTGGCGCAGTGTAAACAAAAACAGGAACGGCGATGTTTTGTCCTCATTCTGCGGATTAACTCGTGTCAATAAGGCATTGTTCCCTGGAGTGCCACACCAAAAGCGCTCAGAGAATGTTATCAGACCTGTGGAATAGGGTGTGCTGATAATTGTGGAAAAATCTAAGTATAATTATTTGGTTAAAGTCAGACCAACGTGTACAAAGATCAGGCGAGAGACACACCCAAATGTCACTCAGGAGTGTTGTTGAACCTTTTAAAATATTCGCTTGGTGAAAAAAACTATGATGTTCCTTCGGATCTTGAAAAACAATATTAGCTTAAATTCAAGTCCGTTGACTTAATTTATGGGTATTTACATTTATATCACGTGAGGAAGCATGTAGAAATTGCAGCTGAGTTAATACATTTCTCTGTCCAAATACTTATGAAGTGCTGGCATATTTGAAGATATAAATATGCTTTTCCTTATTGGAATAGAATGTAAATAAATCTGTATCCTCATGTAATTATACATTAAAGCAAAACGCACTCAGAAAAAAAGGAAAAAGAAAACTCAGTATGAAGAGACTGCAGTTGTCAAACTGGACTCTCAGAGCGTTTCTTTGCTTTTTTTATATTTTTGCGAAGTCGTCCGCATGCGGATAAAGAACAGGCTGTTTTGCTCTTTCGCCGCGGCGGTCTCTCACTGTTATGATTACCTGGCATGAAGGAAATAAACGGAGCCAAAGGCCCGGTCTCCACTGACACCGTGGAGAGGGGAAGTCAAGGCCTTCATGTCAAATTACCAATTACACAGAGCACAGAGGATGACTCTCCAGTCCCTGTGGTTCTGTGCCCCATGGGAGAGCACACAAAGGAGAAAAATAACACCTTTTTATCAGGTGTTAATCTCTCCATCAATACTGATTATCTGATGTTATTCCTATGCTGCTATCGCCCTGGAAGAACAACTGTACACTTTATGGAGCAAAATCTGTATTTTTTTATAGGATACATATTCACCCTGGGGGGTATCAGACAGCTCAGATATAAGTTTAATTTAGCACGATGAGATATCAAAATTTGTGTCTGATTAAACACTATTTCGTTGTGCATTTTTAGTCCCTTCAGTTCTGGTGTAGAATAATACACCATTTTTGTTCTTAACTGCTGTAAACATATTTGAGTTCGAAGTGTTTATTTGCTCGAAGTGATGTGTTTGTTTGTGCTCACTTTTTGCGAGTGGAAGCGGATATTCAGGTTTCATAACCTCTACTTGATAGAGCACAATTCTTTAGTCCTTGTTGTTTTTAATAATAAATACTCTGCGTCACCAGGCTATCTCTCATTGAAAGTGAAAGTATAGCATATCAAATTTTGCTTTATGATCACAGTGAGCAGTGAATTTATGAATGTGCAGTCGAATATTTCCCCTTTTACAGATGTACTTGGGTGACAGTCATAGAGTTCTGTGCACCTCTCATTTTTCCTGCTGTTTAACCTGAAAAGAAAAAAAATCTGCACAGCTCTGTAAAATCCTTTACACTGGAATGTAAAAAAAAGCCCTCGGCGTGTTTGTAAAAGGTTTTAGTGGGGAGCTGTACCTGTGGCTATATGGAACTGGCCAGTCCAGACCTGTGAAGAGGCGCAATCACAACTGCCATCGATACACAGCTCTTCCCTGTACACCGAAACCGCCACAATTTTTACATACATTAAGACAGGCATCACCCTCACAACTGGAGTAAACCAGTTTGAAGAAAATGTATGCTTTCTTGTCTTCCTTTTTTCTCTGTAGAGCTCTTGTACATAGGCACTGCTGTATGCAAGAAAATGTAAGACAAAAAAACAAAATAATATAAATGTATTAGAAAATGTGTTACCAAAAGTATACATTTATGCTTTTCAGGGTAGCAAAGGCAGAAAGTTGTTTTTAATAATGTGCTTGAACAGCTTGTGGTTCACTTTTTTGAATATAAACATTGCAGTTGTGAGTATAATCTGTGTACTTTAAAGTAAAGAGTTTGATGAGGTTGATTGCCAATTTTTATCTTGTCTTTTTTTCAAACTTTGCAGGATCTCTAATATATAAAAATAAATATTTAAATATGACTAAGGGCACGCGATTTCTTGCTTGCTTGAATTACTCTTTAATCAGTTTATATTTACGTACCATGGCTTATGGTGTTCCTTTACAGACGGATTGCCATTGTTTAGAGGATTAACATCCCATTTCCATACACAAAGCTTACCTCTCTGTTGTGTTTGTGGGATCATTGAATGACAGAGTTCACCTGTAACCTCAAAGAGGCTGTTTCAAAGCCACAGTTAGCATTTAAGCCGAGGACTGGAATGCTAAATACGCTCCGCAAACATTTCACAGGATCCCTTTTCTTCTGCCGCCTTTCTTCCCAGCTACTTTTGAAGTTGCGGCGAATTGTTTCAATATATAATTTGGCAGTGCTCAGGTGCATTGAATAAATAGCCACAAGCGTGACAGTTTGTTGTTAAAATGTATGTTTCTTTTATTAATTATTTTTGTATTTTTTTCTATTTTCTCCTCTTAGGTCTGTGGGAGAACTCCTCTTATCCAGGTAAAGCCCTGCCCTGTTTAAAATGTTTTGTCCTTGATGGCGAAGAATTGCTTACTTTACACTGAAACCAAGTGGTAAAGACACGTCTTAGCAGTGGGCTTTTGCTTAACATTTGCCAAATCCTGAACTAGTACAATTTATTGTGTACCGTGCTTCATCTGTCTGGAATAAGTAAAAAGCTCACCACTTACTGGTCTACTGGAGGTGTAAAATCCAGTGCCCTTCAAGAGCAATATGGCCACAGTCATTCGCTCCCTTCCAATCGCTAACGCTAATGCACCCTCTTAATCTTTACGGTTTGAGTGGCCCCATCTTCATATTTTTTCGTTCCTTTTTTTCATCTGCCACAGCTTCGTTGATCTCAAAAATATGCTTAATTTATTGAGACATCGGTTGGATTTATAACTGCGCTATAGTTGTAGAGAAGCATTACAGGCCTCTTGGGAGGCTAAATTACTGTTTATGGTCGGCCTGAGAATGGCTAAACGGGTGATTGAGAACCTGCCAGCGTAAGTTCTGTCAGGTCCGGTCCTGTCTCCTTCCTCAAAACTACAGCTCACTGTCTATCCGACGAAATGTTGAAGAGTCACAGTTTGCCATCCTTAAACACCTTTTCATGCCCCATATGTCCACCCTTAATCTGCCAGTATCAGAGATTAACTCTATTTTTCACTGCTACATTTGCTTGTTGAGCCAGTTAGCTTTCAGCCAAAGAAAATTAGGCCCTTTTTTCTGATATATTTGACATTGTAAGAAAACACATAATTTAGTTTCCATACGTGAGAAGGAAAATGAAAAAGTCACGATGAGATTCCATTTCATTAATTTACTCTGGTGTTATTGCCACCATTTTGAAAAAATGTGTTTCACTGTATTGTGAGTCTTCGATTTTGCTGCGAACACTGTGCACTGAAATCAAATCTTAATTGTGTGAATCACAAAATGGCAAAAAAAAGTAGGTTTGTCCTGACAGAATTAATCATAAGCCCTGTGAACAAATGTAAGTGATACAAAGTTTCTTAATAGTCAGAAGGTAAAAATTCTAATACTATTACTGAACAATTTTAATTTGGCTCAACTGATAGACCATATTTAATATCATAGCTGCTATTTACGGTATTTTGTATCGAAACACTTCTGATTCATATGTATTCTTGTTTTATTATATTCTCAATCATAATATTGAGGCACTTTTTCCCAGTAGCTGTGCAGGCTCTATAAATGATTCTACTTTTAACAGGATACGTTTTATGAAACTTTCCCCAAATGGGTACTGTAGCTGTTGAAAGTATAATACATTTGAATCTGCTCCATGAGCAGGAATTTTTATACATCGGTTTTTACAATTCCTATTAGAGATGCTTTGTTGAGTCTCTCTATAGTATTGGACTTGTGTTTTTAAAATATAATTTTTTAGCTTAAATTCACGCCATATTTTGGGTTGACGTTCAATGTAACAGTAAGCCCAGAGTGCTAAAGCATGTCTTGCTAATTTTGCAGTTATTTGATTTTGATTGTGCAATATTGTTAAACTGATAAGGCTGGAATGTAAAATTATATACTCGACCACTTGACAGCACAATGCTAAAACACTGCTTGGCGGAAAAGTGGTTTGATGAATGCATCATCAAATACCTTGATTCATGATGCCAGTTTGAAGAACCAAACCACCCTTCTACTCCCAGGTCTATGACTGGATATCGTACTTGCTCAACAAGAAAAGGGAAACCGGCCAAAATCTTTCAAGCTCTTGCATACGGACCAAAGAGCACAGCCGCTTTTGCCTTCGGACAGTTCCTGTGCATCAGCATTCAATGGTTTGAATTTGATTTACTGGTGCAGTGGGAAGTACATCTGAATTAAGGGACTCATAATTTATATTTCCTGTTGTAAACCCAGTCTAAAAAAAAGTCAAATAAATCTTCCTTGTCATTGTTTTTTTTTTTTCTTTCTTCATGACTCTCAAGTTTTAAATCATATATTTCTTCATCCTGCCTGGTTTACTCTTCCCTGAAAAGGTTTTGCAATCTCATTCTGTACCACGCCTGTGCCATATTCCACCTGTAATTAAACGTCAACCCCAGAATAAACAAACTCTAATAATGCCAAGGTTTTTTGTGACTGATCTCAATTTTGGCAGTTGCTCATTTTTCAAAGTTTCTAACGAGGGTGCTTGAATTGACAAGGATTGTGCAGGATTCTAAATGTTACACTCTATTGGCTTCCTTTCTTTTTCTGGATTGTTGGTGGCTGGAGTTTAATACTGTCTTTGCACAGAAATGGTATGATATTAGAAAAAGTGTGAGGCAGTAAAGTAATGAAGATGGGGGGATGGGAGGGAGTGGGGTTACTGGGAAGGTCAGAGTTTCTGTTGCCTTATGGGATATGCATAACATTAGTGTCATTTTTTTGGTCAGTGATGTTAATCAAAACCAGCACCATAGAGTGTTAGGTGGTTAATTTGTGTGTTATTTCCAATGTTATCATTAATTATGTGTTGGCGAGAAAAGTTGGGAACTAATGAGATGTCACAGGTAATTTACACCAATCAGACTCCCCAGGACATTAGGCAAACAAAAACTGCGGAGGATTGCCCCGCCACACGACGCATCAAAGGAGAGAGGTCCCTTACAAAACCACGCAAGCATTAAATTAACATGGCCTACTGACAGCGGACGTGCTTCAGGACTCCATCTTGCTTTCTTCTTCTGGGGTTTTAGCTTATTTATCCTCCTAACTAACTAACAACCCCAACAGAGACCCACGGGGTCTTAAAGCACATAAGCCCCACTGCTTATTTTCATAGATTATCCTCTCTCTCAAACAGCAGTGGTAGAGTGGTGGGGGGGTCCTCTTCATTCTTAAGAAGTTAAAGCTGGAAGAGAAAGTGGGTTTTCCCAGCTGGCAGATAGATATAATGTTTCAGGGGAGCTGGCCTCGCTCTGAGGGACTGATTTCACGCCGTCAACTGAGGCCCCAGAGCCACTGAAACTGGAGGCTGGATCCAACCTCAGTCCAGGGGCGAGGGAAGATTTTTAAACTTCCTGTTCATGATGTCACAGGGATTGCCATCAAACCTTCTGACTGATTTGCTTTACATAGCTTAACAGAACATACCATAAGCCGCATTTCCACCAAACGCTTTCAGTGTAAATATCTTTAGAACCCCGACGTAGCTTGAACTGGCCGATACCTAAACCCTAGATCCGGTGTGTGATTGTGGCAGACAGTAGTCTTAAATCAAGGCATGGCTGTTACTGAACGGTAAGTGGCGGTTGGTGTTTAGTCCTTGTCAAACAGTGTTTCTAGGTCTACCTTTTAGTGTCAGATCAGTGTGCTAAGTGGGGTAACAAAAAAAATGGGATGGATCGTAACAGTTTTGGTGCCATCTACAACTTTTGACGATGGAGATGCAAAAATAATCATTCTAATGTGAAACGAACTGAACTGAAGTTAACCTGACTACCCAGTGGAAAGTAACTCAGATGGTCCATTCAGCCCTACAAAACATGGCCATTGTCCTTCTGCTTAAGTGCTCTAAACACTTAGTATACTTCAGCCTGGTCTCCAAAACCCCCCTGAGGTTCTGCCTCCACAACATGTAATGGCAGCTATTCCTCATTGCAACTACTGTCTGTCAAAGGATCCTTCCCTTCCTGCTTCTTCAGGTTTGGGTTTAAAGGGCGTCAGTGTGTCCATGACTTGGCACCAGCCATGGGAATTCCAGGAACTGGCCTTGGATTTCCACGACAAGGGAATTGGTTCCGTCCGAAGTATAAAACCAGCATTTCCAACTCTTAGTTGCCTTCAGTAGATTCAGTTTGGGGATACGGCTTGGTCCGAGTCAGACTTAAGCACTTTATTCTTTGAGAAGCTGGATAGATGATGTTGGTGAGATGACAGTCTTTGAGTAACCACACACACAGAAGCTCTGGACCGGATATTATCCTGATGTGGATATTTGAGGGAAAACCTCTGTCGGTTTAAATGACTTCCCAAGCTGTGACTGGCAAAAGAGATCTAATAATAGTATGCAGTGACTTCCATATCATTTTGAAAATAATGACATTTTTATGGGTCAATTTCAGAGCGGTATAATATATTGGTGATCTGAGATTTTCCTCTTCAGTCTTCCTGTGCTGCCTTTGCATTCTTTTTTGATTTATTCGTCTTTTCTTTAAGGTCCCCAACGGTCTTGTTCAGGTCTGTGCATACAGTGACAAACAGACAAGCTAAAATAACGTAAATATTCAAAAACAAATCATTAATTCAAGTTATTTCGCAGCACGCAGTTGTGCATGGTCATGTAGGTTAATTCCTCAGCCTTAGTAACTACCTTATGTACTGTGCTCTGTCATCACATCATTAAACATTCACAGTAATGAAATTTATGTGCTACCCGGACCTTAACTGTTTTTCTTGCCGGCAGCTCCACTCTAAAAATTGCCAGAAATGGAAAGGCCATGTTGCCTAACACCAACTACGGCCTTGGTCGTGCGTGATTGTTTTTCAGTCCGCCTATATCAAGTTTCTGTGGAAACTGAGGCCACTGTCAATGCCAGGTCATAATGAGTGCTTTATTTTGCTA
This sequence comes from Gymnothorax javanicus, assembly GCA_029692085.1. Taxonomy (NCBI): domain Eukaryota; kingdom Metazoa; phylum Chordata; class Actinopteri; order Anguilliformes; family Muraenidae; genus Gymnothorax; species Gymnothorax javanicus. Next base: position 73,974,355 of record CM056193.1, on the reverse strand, counting down.
GTGGAATTCACGTGTTCTTATCAATCATACATGTAAGGTGTCACCGACCACCCAAGGGCTCAGGGCTGTCAGTAGGGAGGGAGGGGTGGTAGAGTTGTTTCAGTGACTGAAATTACACTTTGTCATCGTGAGCCCCCATCACTTTAGGCTCGTAGCCCGGGACTACTACGGACGATTCTTGGGGAGTAATTAGCATTCCTTGCTGTAATGAAAATAAACCAGTGTCACTCTCTCTCTCGTATTGGAATCTGGCCAAAATAAACACAAGGTATGCACAGCAGATGACATTCTCTCTGTGACTATTGCAGCTTTGGGGACATAAGTTTAAATAAAAATGTGTGCTCGCTTCAACCTTGATTTGAATTCGGCTGCCCTCAGTTTGACTGAAATTTAGAGGTGACATATGCGTTTTCCTCAAGGTAATACAGTTCCCTGGGGCCTTAATGAAATTTCTGTGACAGGCTTTGGTCAAAATACCTTAAGATAAGGATCAAGCAGCACAGCACCCATCTAACCCATTCTAAACAGTCCTTTACAGACCACTGTAATGAGCCACAGCTCACCCCAGCCCCTTTCCGCAGGGTGTGCCGATGCCAGTGCCACTTTGCGCTACCTTGGCAACTGGTGACCGTGAGCCCTGGAAGAGCCACAGCTCCCGGATATAACATTGCTGTGCCACTTCAGCTATATATTTAAACCAGAGTCAGAGCCGAAGCTAGAGGAGGCTACCAACAATCAATAATACAGTACATCATGATGTTTCTGAGTGGTTAGCCATTTGCGTCACTTCAACATTTTTTTTGTTTGGATTAAGGTCAACACTATGGTCTTGCTGGCTTTACCGCAGTCGTGACACGAGTGTGTTTTTATTGTGTTTATGGTCTATGTTCCAACGGATTATCAAAATGGAAGTAGCGTGGACGTCATTAAGCTATACCTGTCACATCAGAAAAACCAGAGCTCAAACGTTGTTGATTACAGCCAGAATTTTTTTTCCTTCTGAACCCAATGCACATACCTTACTTCTGATATCTGCTTGGTTTGAAAATAAAAATGTTCAGTTAACAAGGATTGGAATCGTGCCCTTTTCGTACACTCTGCATAATTTAAATCTTTCCAGTCCAGAGGCCTGCATATGCCATTTTCTTGGATGTCAGGACATCCTTGACCATGTTTCTAAAAAGTTGGGATGCTGTGTAAAATGTAAATAAAAATGGAATGCAAGGATTTATAAATCATTTTAACTCTACCGTATATTTAATTGAAAATAGTACACAGACATCATCAGATGTTGAAGCTGAGAAATTTTGTTGATTTTTGAAAGATATATACTCATTTTGAATTAGCATAGGGTTGTACACCTATTCTTTAAATTTACTTTCATGTTATTTAGGAGTGTTGATAAGATGAAGTCCTTTTATGGACATTCAACAAACAAACTTGTAACTTTTTTTGTGTTTCCTGTTGCAAGTAACATCAATAACATTCTAGCTACGAGAAAATTGTGTGACGTGATATTTACGTCAGCTGTTTGTGTTAGCTAGTGCTAAATGGCCAAAAGTACACTGGGCACGATTTTATAAAGACTTACATTTTCCTCATCTGCAGTTTTGGCAGAGACAGGTGGTATTGATCCCTCCTTTCATATAAGTTTAGTTAGCCAGTCCTGCATTGTACTGACCCAGGTTGGTAGTGCAGTCGGAGAAAAAAGTGGATAGCACACAAGTATAGGATTTTGCCCATTGAATCTGGGATGTTGCTATCAAAAATAAAATTTTTCCTTTCAGCTAAATGCAGCATGCTCTATCACTATCTCTGCAGGGTTGAAGTAACAATGCTTCAGTTCTAAAGCCTCTCAGTTATTGTCGACTGAGGGCATATATGAAGACATGCTGTGCACGTCAAAAGTTTGAACGCACTATCACCAACATTTTTTGGATAGAAAATAAATACAATAAAATTGTACAAAAAATATCTAAATATTAAATTCTCAACATAACCGCCATTTGTGGTAGTAATAGCTCAGAATACTCATATAATTTGTGTATTAATTTTTCTTCAAAGGCTGTATGTTTCACCATTGTGGCTATAGAAGTGTTTCCAGACACACGGCTGTTGTGGGTTGTTTATTCTTGTCCCCCGAGTTCCTGAGCAGCTTGATTTTTCAGTTTGTAAAAAAATGATTTGTTAGCCTATTTAGTAAACATGCATTTTTATAACTGCAATTTTTCCCACTTGCCTGTGAAGTGAATTATTATGTTTAACTTCTGAATACTCACAGCTGACCTTGTGCCAAATTGAGGATCTTTACAGAAGTTAAACCACATGTATTGAACTAAAAGCAATACTAGGCAGAAGAACAGTGAGTTGCATATCAAGGAGTAATGTGTTCCCAGACTTTTTGCCTGGTATCGTTTATTCTGGATGTGCATAGCTTTAACGTCTTTGCTCTCGACTTTCCAGCCTGGATTACTAGTTCTGATATTCCAGTGAGCATCTTATGCATTTTCTTGACTGACCTTTAATAGGAAATGCCAACCTAGACTACTTTCAAATGGAATACCAAGATTTTCACACTGCCTTGATCACTTCTAGTTCATCCAAGTCGAGTTAATATCTGTCTTTGGGTTGGAGCTCATCAGCATAGATCTTTGATTAACTCCAGAAAAAAAAAAAGATTTTCATCACAGGTTACTTCTGTGTCATCTGTAAAAACATGCTTTTCATTCGAGGAAACAAAAGATCCATGCTTCAGTTGATCAAGTGCAAAGTGGCATGTATATTTCTTGGAAATCACTGTACAATGGATGATGAATGTTTGCCGTTTTGATATGAGGCATACCCAATGTTATTGTGGCTCCTGGATTGGATTGGTGAACATAACAATTTACTGTTTATTCACATTAATTAATGAGGCTCACAAATGTAAGTGAAATGCTTTGGAGAAAGGATAATCTGTTTTTGAATGGAAAATTAGGTTTAATGTATAAAAGTGCCAAACTGCAGTATATAATAGTGGTGTTAAACTACAATTCATAAAATGTTTAGGGATGACGTGATTTCAGTTGTCAGATCCTTTCTTTGCAAAAATGAAAATATTATATTTGTTCTGGATGCTCCAGACAAAAAAAAAGCTTTTCTTCAGTGAATAAGTAGTAAGTTCTACATATTTGTTCAGCCTTCCCGATGCTCCCTCACTCATTGCTAACTCACATACTACACTGCAGTCGACCTAATTTATAGCAAAACAACCATTCATCTGCACTTGCAGCCTTCGATGTTGTGAAGAATTCCGGCGTGGCCCGCTGACAAGTGCCCGGAGACGTCGACCCACAGAAACTCACATAATTATATTTAGCACAAATCTTTCATTGTGAACTCAGCATATTCGCCAGGTCCCTTCCTCAGTCAAAATGTGCTACGGCACCATGGGAAAGATATGAGACTTTGCTATTTTTTTTCATCATCGTTTCTAATTATGTGAGTAAATATATTATGGGTGTTTCAATGCACCTGTTTCTATTTGTTGGTATTTATTTATTGAATGTGAAATGGCGAGCCCAAGGTCAGTGCTTTCTTGTACCTTATTTAAAGTAGGTGTCCAGAGCTCTTGCAAGCACTCTTCGGTGGTTCAGGATGTTAAAAATGATCATCTTTTCTCCTTCCCCTGATATGCACATAGCCATTTATTTGCTATCATTTTAGACCAGATATGTTGTAGACACTGCATAGACATCGCCAGCTCTTTGGTAGTTTAGTTGTGAACAGTAGCAGATATTAACAGCTCATACTGTTTTCCTGAAAAACACATCAATGTTGTGGTCTATTATTAGCTTGTTCAGTCTTTGAGGCAGTGGATTGACACCCCTGAAGAATGACCTCACCGTATTGAAGATAACAATCTTTTCTCCCTCTGAGTGGGTATGGCATTTTTACAGATAACACAGCTATTGAGAGGAATTTATTTTTATTCTTATCATTATTATTTGTATTTTTTTAAGCATGAGATTAAGTGGTAAAAGAGTGTCTGCTGCACATTCAAATAGCGACCAGCATAGTTACAGTGATTGACTGAAAAATAAAACAGACGCATAATCTGAAACTATAGCCTTGTGTCCCTGATATTATGGGGCCCTGAAATGATAAAACGAAATGTAGAAAAAATGCCCTGAAATAAGAGCTGGGGGTTCATAATTGAGCCTCGTCTGTATTGTTTTATTACATATCTAAGATCGCTGATCACATAAAATATATCTGTTTGTTTTCAGACATTACGGAGTTCATTGTATGGAAGAATAAATACACTTTGATCAAAGCTGCCTCTCTTTAATAAGCAAAGAGCGTATCTTCGTGACGGTTTTTTTTTCACCGCGATAATGCAGGATGCCGAACTGATGTCGAGAGGGCTTTTGTTGCGTCCCGCACTTGTGTTTATAATGCCGATAAACAGCGAAGATGAAAGGCAGGGAGGGAGAGGAGGCGATGCTGACACACTGCAACACAAACCTGTTTTAATGCCGCAGTAGGCCACCCTGCCTCAGCCGTAATAAGTATAGAGAAAATGGCTGCTTCTCCGCTGTCAGCATATTGTTGTTTTAACACGGGCGGCTGCAGCAGACCCATAATTCCGTGCCATTAAAAGTGCGGAGTGGTGGGCCCAAAGGAATGCGCGTCGTGCCACATCCACCCATCACCCCGTCTCTTTTTCTGCCTAATTCCCCCATTTTTTTTCTTCTCAGGAAACTTTTTGGATCCAGTTGAAAGCATAACAACCGGTTGCGGCACTAAAATGATCATAAAGTCAATCATGTGGCTGGAAGTTCTGAGCAATTTAGTCAGCCGGTCTTTATTTTCACTAAGATGCAGGAACCGTTTTTTTTTTTTTTTGTACCAGTGTTGTGAATGAACTCTCATATGTGAGGTGGATGTCCAGAGTCGGCAGCCAGCTGCTCTTATCTCATGCCTCTTGCTTGCAAACCACCAGGGAATGAGTGGTATTATGGGGGTAAGTCTGTACTGGGAGCATGAAATTTAGCGTCACTTCAAAGTCCAAGATAAATAGATTCAAGTTCAGCAGAGAACTATTTACTAATCATGATATAGCAAAAGTCTGGTCCAAATGACATGCAATAACTGGCACTGGTTTGAATACATTTTTTTGAGCTTAGGATGCTGTCCTAATTTAAATGGGATGTAAAGTGTTTGATATTGTAAGGATGCTTATGTTTACATTTTATTTATTTATGGGGGGTCTTTTATTTTTCAGAGAGGTCCTCACCCTATGTTTTGCATGCAGAAGAGTGAATGGGTTCCTCTGAGGTTTCAGTTTTGGGTATGAGGCGTGCAAAGGTCACAGCTGTGTTTTCATTTTTTCTAAAGTTCGTCCAAGTGATGATGTCACTTGTTTTATTCTATTGAGCCTCTCTATAATCTCATTCTCTGAACAATGTAAAATGAGTAAAATGTTCATTCTATTTGGAATGGATGCATTCCGGCATGTCACTGCTATTTGAGCATTTGTTTTGTTTTGCTGTAAATATGATCAATTTTCACATTCAGCTAAGGGGCGGGCAGAATAAGGACAGGAAGCTGCAAAGCCAGCCAACCAGAGGTCACGGATTGTAGAAGTTTTTCTGAGCTGCAAGACTGATTGCTCGAATTCTGCTGAAAGGCACATGAGCGGCCGTTTTCCATCGTCACATCACTAGACAACCAATCTTTATCTGTGTGGAGTATGCGACAACAGGTTTATATAAAGCAGTTCGCTGGTGGTGACAAAGGCCTTCAGTAACCTCACATTTCAGTGCTCATTTACTTAATTCTGTCACAGATTTCTTTGCGTGATTTGGAACAGTTGCTAATTGGTAGAATGACTAGCAAATTTGTTTTCGATGACATAGTACAAATTGTATCACAAAGTTATGAGGCGTTTTCTGCACATACGTAAATGACAACATAAAATGTCAATATATCTATAAATTCTTAACTCATGTAGCTCATGAAACGGCTCAGATTTGCATTAATTAGTTTACGAGGTTTATTAAGCAATTAGGTACGAGAATCCATTCTGTATATTCTGAATGTAGTCAGGGCAAAAGAGCGTTGTCAGGCATGACGCACAGCGGACTAACATTGGAAGGATGGCAATAATCCAAATAAATGCAAAAAAAACTCAAAAGAGATGGGTTATCATTTAGCTTAATTTTTTACTGCAGCCGTTATATTTTTTAAAAAGTTCACGACGGCGTGCGCCCACGCCATCTATGCATAGCTGGGTAAATAAGAAAATGCTGGGGAGTTCACATGAGGCAGAGCGTAAATGAGTCAAGGCAGGGCAGAGGTACTCAATAATAAAGCTGTCCTCTTAAATATAACGGCTGCGGTAGAAATTTACGCCAGATAATGGTGTAACACAGGTCTTTTCCTGTCACAATGCGATCATTTGGCTTCAGCTGACTTTAAGTATGCTGTACGAGCTGTATGGAGTAATTTCATCATCATTTTTGCCTGTCTTTTGGACTCCAAAGTATGCTGATGACCGAGTCTCCATTGACTTCAATTGTTTTGGAGAAATCTGCTATGGAGTTTTGCTGGTAGTTGTTTCATGAATTAACAAACTTCACCCGTGTTTCAACTGGCAAGGAGGTGAGTAGGTAATGAAATAATTTTCATTTTTCGGTGAAGTGTTCCTTCAAACCAGACCAAGAAAAGGAAATGTTTAAAAGGCCATGGCTGTCTTACTTGCAAGGAAGCCTTCGTAGCATTTTTAGGAAATATGGCTGTTTAGGATGATCTCATTTTAGTAAAAAGCATAGGAAACATCCTACTTTGATACATTGATTTGGTGAAATTTCAAGGAAACATTAAATGGTTCCTTCGCAGTGCAAGAAATCCCAAAATTCCTTGAGTCAAGCTAGGGATTCGCCATTTGGTTCACGGACGTAGAATGGCAATAGTAGGTTTTGATAAATTTCATGTATTATTTCATCGTAAAATTTGCCTCTGATAATTTTCGGTGAAAAAAATGGCAGTTTAGTTGGAAAGGATGTTGAATTAAAAACTTGGTTTGTCATTTCCAGAAGCTCTGCAAATTTGACTGACAGAATGCTAACATTTCCCATGGAAACCACTTGCACCGTGCTGCAACATAGCCCAGTTTAGTCACATGACATGAATGTTTCATTCCATGTACCCTTCTGAATTACTGGTTCCAATTAAGGAAGAGTCCTAACTAAGTACCAAGGTGATAGGAAACATCCTTGCAAGTAAGACAAAGGACATTTCACAAGTGCACAAAAAGGAACAGGGATATTCGTTTCAGATGGAAACCGTGCTGATTCATTTTTAGTACTGAAAGCGAGCGGTCGAACTGATGGCGATTGATTGATTATGTTCTAACGGCACTTTCAACTTCATATCGTGCCTTCTAGTACTGTAGTGATCACATGCTCATACCTATGGGCAACTTAGAGTCTCCATTTCATCTGAAATTTATGTCTTTGGGTTGTGGGAGAAAACCCACTCAAACATGGAGAGAACAGATGAACTCCTCGAAGAAAGGTCCCAGGCCAGAATCAAACCCACAGTCTTCTTGCTGTGTAGCAACAGCGCTACCTACTGTGCCAGTCAGATAAATGTATTAGTCTTGTTTGTAGGTATTATACCTTTAATTGTACAATTGCGATTTTATGGTTTTAATTTAGGTAATGATTTCTTCTGAGGATTTGGGGATGTCCCTTATCGTCATTAGCACAGATGTTTTCAGAAAAAAGTATATTCTCGCCAGCCCGAGGGTTTACAGGCTTCGTGTTTAGAAGTATCGCCACGTATGCAGCATAAGTATGCTGCTGAGGGCGGTGTCAAGAATGCATAACAATAAGATTTATATCGAATTCATTAGCATACAAGAATAATATCTCGCTCATATGGCTCCCCGGAGTTCTGGCCAAATTCCCAACCTGGCTTTCACAATCTGGCCGCCTAATCATCCCCCTGATTAATTGATTTAATAATTCCTCCCTCTCCACCTCAGCTGGTGTTCAGTGAGCATTCTGGGACAGAAAAATGGCCGCTGTGCATCACCCAAGTGGGTGCTTTGTACCGATTGTGGGAGAGGGGATCGCCATCTCTTTCTTTGTAGATCGTTGTAAGATTTTTGCGAGATTCTAGTAAAAATAAATTTTGTATATATTTGTGTATTGCTGTGAGGTGATTTAGTGTGCATGTGTTTTTGAAAGTGGACCGTAAATATTGTAAACTGAAGGAATTTGCCTGAAATAGCATTAACACTGAATTGGCTTAATGGCCTAAAAACTGTTTTCATGTATTGGCTCCATACTTACCCTTGTAATATTCCAGATTCTCCCACAGTCTTTGCGGTATAATGCCTTTTTTTCATAAAATCTATCTTTTACATGCATTTTTACACCACCCCAAAGCGTCTTAATAAATTATTTTGTAATGTGAGAATGCACTTGCAGTACCCAATACTTTGAACTGTTGTTTCTGACCTTGTTGAATACACTGTAAACTAGAGGGCACTCAAAGAGCTCATACCTCCGCCAGCAGGTTTTGATCTGCTACCACTTATAATCAGCTGCACCATTTGGATCTGTATGTTTATTGGTCTGGAAATGTAATAACCTCCTCCCATTCATACAGTCCAACTTCCCATGTAATTTCTCGATAATTCATTGAATAGTTTTTGAGTAATCCTGCTGACAAACATACACATAAACACACACACGCACACACATGATCAGAATATGTCCTGGTGGAGGTAATCATAAATAAGGAGAAAAGTGATAATATAATACAGCAGCATATACCGTAGATGTAATAATTTAAAACCGGAGACTTGAACTTATGATATAGAACAAATAGTCGCGGTAGGCTGCTCCATTTGTTGAGATATAAGAGCAGGTTTTTGTGCAGTTGCTGACTACAAGGACAGTGATGTCATCTAGCAAAAAAAAAAAAACAGTCCCTTAAGACAACTTTTTAGTGAAATAAAGGCTCATCCTGTTTCAGCTAATATTCATTGAGAGACACTATAACAAATATGTTGTAAAGTTTCAGTATTTTGCAAAAGAATTTGTATATGTGTGTGCGTGTGTATGCATATGTGTGTGTGTGGTCCGTGCGTGCGTGTGTGCCTGTGTGTGTGTGTGTGTGTGTGTGTGTGTGTGTGTGTGTTCAGTGCGCAGAGACTCAGAGTAACATCGGCGGCACAGCCATCCACATCAATGCGATCTCAGGAGAGAATTGTCTCGGGGTAAGAGCTCGCGTCCATTCAGTGCACATCAAATAATATATCTGAGTCTTAAACGCTTGACAGTGTATCACTTTTACCAACACCATTTCAATTCCCCTGTCACAGGCTTAATATTTAAAGCAGTATGTAAATAATGCAAAATCCCTTTAGTAGCTTTCCTCCCTCTCTGATGGAGCAGCAGATATTTCCATAAAATGCGTTGTTTATCTGTTTATCTCGATCAAATACAATACGCGTTTCTCCTTGGCACTTACAGATGCACATATTGTGATTATTGTATTCTTTGTGTCACGAAAAGCCAGGTATTGCATGTTGAACCTAGTAACCCTAAATATATTGGTGGTCACCATATTTAACATAATGCATTAAATGGTTGCTTGGTCAAATCGTTAAATTTTTTTTCTTTCTTTGTCAAAATCAGACAAAGTTGTCAGAACACCCCGATGAGCCCTTTTGTAGCGAAGAAAAAGTAGATAGCGAGATGTTAAACACATATGCTGTCCCTGGTGGGGACGTGAGTAGACAGGTCTGAGCAGTTTTATGCATACAGATAAACATCGCTAGCTGGGCTGGCAGGGGTGGCTCTTCGCTAAAACAATGTTGATGCTTCGCGAGAAGGGACCCAGCGATAGGAAACACCTGCGCCAGTGGGGAGGGGAACGCGGCACACATTCCCCAATTCCAGAAAGGCCCAGGCTTGGCCCACTGATTAGGTGTTGACAGGTGCAAGTGCGAGGAATTTGGTTTCAGTTATGACTCATTTGTAGCTCTGTAAACACAATGAGAAACTGGATCTGAAACTGGGGAAGGATGTTCTGTCAGAAATATTTCTGCCTGAACTGCGCGCTGAAGGATGAGGCTAAATGTTGCGCAACACAAACTTTGGATGTGTTTAGTGTTTTTGTGCTTTTCTTTCTTGGACTGATTACAGCGGGAATTTAGGTACTTTAAAGGCTTTTCATTTGAAGTATTGGCTCCGCAAATCCTCACTTTCTCTGTTGGACATGCAGTAATAGCTATATGCACGACTCATAATTTTGTCCAGTTGGTTTTTTGTTTGAATCACGCAGGCTAATACAACTGATTCTCCCTGACTCTGTGCCATAAACTTCTGTCTTGAATTATGTGAGCTAACTCTGCAATGTGTGCTGATACACATGCAGATGGGTGACAAATTATGGGTTAAAAAAAAAAAAAAAAACAATAAATGTGTTGACCAGCATAACAAATACAAATGTTTCTGTTAATTTTCCTGGTATGGTTTTGGTCCATTTGTTCCCTTAAAGGTGGGTGAGTCATAGCAAATCAGTGTAGTTATTCTGCGTGATCACCTCTATATCCTATGATGAGCCAGTGCTGCCTTGATGGATGTGGTCTCTTCCAGAGTGACAATGACCAAAGTCCCACAGGGGGTCACTGAATGGTTTTATGAGTATGAAAAAGACCCAAAGCATATGCCACCGCCTTCGCAGTTACCAGATCTCAAATCAACTGAAGTTGAACAATGTGTTTGGCAGTGCTATTCTGCATAACTGTCAAAATACTAATTGTGGGACCAGCAACTTATATACACAGGACAATCAGACAGAAGGCAGCAGCCACCGCTGATCACAATTAAGGAATAGAGGAGTTAACGAGACAATCACACAGACTGCTGGAACGGAGGAAGAACTAATTCGGCAGACATGAGGGTTGTGCCATTATAGTGATTGTAGAAGTAGTTGTTGTTAAAATAATCTTTCTCTGGGCATTTCAACTCTGTACTTTTAAAAATGTTTTAAGCTGATTGTAAGATTATATATTTGTTTTTCTTGATCAAATACAGTGTACATACTTCCTTATCACAAACACAAATATCATGATTGTTGTTTTCATAGTGTTTACTAAAAACTTTAACTTTGTAAAACTCAATACATCTTTTATTTATCTCTACATTTAACATCAACGTGAGTCTTAAATTCGGGTAACTTCTGCAAACGACAAAATGTGCTGAAAACGTGCACACAAGTTTTACGGGTGAGATATGTCTCCAAGAACACAAGCATCCCACAGTGCAAATCATAGTATCCTTAGATTGCAAATGACTTCATCTGGAATGACATCAGAAGATGCTCAGACAAGGAAATCAAGTGAAGTTTAGTTCTTTCTCTTCCTCTGTTTGGGGTTGTTATCTTCCCTTCATAGCTTGCTGACACTTCCATACCAACGGTATCCAGGTTGCTTTATTCTCTCCATCCAATCGTATGCTATCAGCAATTCTTCCTCTGTGGTACACATCTGTTAGGCTCTGCATATTAAATTGCATATCTGAAATCCTGCCCGGTACGGCCCGTTCTCTGACACGCCAGTAATTTGAAAATCATTTCCTATCAGTCGTCTGCAGGTAACGTGCCAAAACTTTTGTGACAGCGTAATAATAACTGCCCCTTTTTTGCATATGTATTTAAATCCCGCGCTTACATTCTCAAACCTTCTGTCTCTCTTCCTCTCCCTCTGTCTCTCTCCTCTTCATATTGCTCTCTCTCCTCTCTCTCTCTCTCTTTCTCTCTCATCCACAAGCAAAATTAATTACTGTATGTTTTATTTTATGAATGTGTCAGGATGAAATGATGAATAGCTGGTAATATCGAGAGATTATAGACAAAGTGCAAGACAGTAGATTACACAAGGATGACACAGCCTCACATCCACGAACCACGCGAGCTGCAGAAAAGATTAATCTATTGCTTCATATTTGTTATTAACTTACCGGTGGAAGGATCCCGGCCGCGATGTCATTACTGCTAGTGAAGGCCGTAATGGAAGTGAACTTTAAAAAGGTCTTTATGATTGCGGTGTGAGCCCAGATAAGATTACACATCGGTTTGTACACCGCTCTCTCATTACGGTTGAGGAAAAAGGAGCGTTTCGCATGTTATAATGAGCAATGTTAGAATGAAGGTCATCGTAATGGGATTTAGCATGGTGCAGGCCCAAAGGTAGTGGGCATGAGGTAGCATTCTAATGAGCGAGGCCCTCTACCACACTCATTCATTAATTGGAAGCACGCAGGTATTTTTGAGAAAGCGGTAGCCCACGTTCGCTGCTGTAATTTCACCTCTGTGACCATGTTTTCCCTCAATGTGCCGTGCTGATGGTTCTCCCTCTTCTAGAAGCCGGCCTTCCGTTTGAGATGCATGTTTGCACACATTTCATTACACACATACACACAATCAGAGCTGGAGGGTACGTGCCATTGTCTTATGTCGGCCTCACCTCCCCAGACTGTGCCTGTTTATTGGATGCTGCAGTTTATTTATCATGCCTTTCAGGATGGGGTTGTCACTGGAGTAGATGAACATAAGGGATGAATATAGCACTTCACTTGCACAGCACAAACTGTCTGAGAGCTTGTGGTGGAAGGATTAAGAATCATTTTGGAAAAATTCATCATCTACCATCATCATGGCCTTTCTACATCATGGGCCTGCACTCACACGGTCCTGGTGTGGTTGCAACCTGCACTCAAAATGTACGGCAGGAAGGCCATCTACATACTTATCAACTTGGTTTGTTGCTAATATTATTCGAGGAGATGAAGCTATTTCAAGAGTATTTTTGGAATTTAAAAAAAAAGAAAAGTCTCCTGTCAGCGTTCTAGAACTTAATGGCGTTCAGTTTCCAGCAGTAATTTTCACATCAGCATTAGAATGCCCAGGTAAAACATACCCTGACTGAACACATATTTGTAATGTCATTTCTTTGATGAGTGGCATTGTTTGCACTTCATGCATCTTCCAGTTATTTGGGCTGGTCTGTAAAATGGACCTGCTCTATTGATACTGACGCATGCAACTCCCGGCTATATCATGAGCACTCTTTGGAGATCCAAACACACACCTCATGCGTTTATGGGTCCCTGACTTCCGCACCACGCGGTCATTAGATCTCAACTCTGTTGTGCAGTACACGAGTGAGGCTTTTCAGGAGACGTATAGGAGATGTATTTGGATCCAAAATGGAAAGGTTTCCAACAGGAACACTGTTATTCCTCAGAGATACCCTGTGCAGTCCAGGGGCTTTTTGCCATGGGTACTATCTCAACATCTGGGAGCATTCACACTCCACACATCATCCAAGATGGAGGGCATATAGGCTCTAAACCAGGGGTCCTCAATCTTTCCCAGAAAGGGCCAGTGTGGGTGCAGGCTTTCATTGCAACCAAGCAGCTACACACCTGATGCTACTAATCAAGCTTATTAGCAAAGACCCCATGGGTTGATTAGTAGTATCAGGTGTGTAATTGCTTGGTTGCAATGAAAGCCTGCACCCACATGGCCCTTTCTGGGAAAGATTGGGGACCCCTGCTCTAAACAAAGAAGAAGAATGAAGCTGAAGAGCCCCCTTCATTATAAATTGTACACCCATCACCCCAAGTAGGCCTGAGTTCTGGACTTTTGTTCTTCTCCCGTTCTTGGGATGAGAAGAACGAGACAAATGGCTTGATAAACGCCGCGTGGCGACCATCTGTGGAGGCAGGAGTAATCACATTAACCCCCAGTGTTGATGAAAACCAGAGCCCGCGCCCGTGATGCATGTCCCCCGAACGACTCCCGAACCCAGGAGGATGACCCAGCGAAACGCCCCGCTCCGCATCAGCGATAAATACAGACCAGAGGCTACTTTAAGATTATTTTAATGTAATCAGCATGACAATATTGCAGCATATATGTTCGCTGCTGCAGTAACGATCCACCCCCATGTATTATAATCCCACTACTGTTATTGTATATACAGGCGCAGTGCTGACTGAATTTGGACATTCAGTGTGTACAAAGATAGATGTAATTCCAAAAAAGATCAGTAAAGATTGACATATATAGGCGCTGATTAAAGTTAACAGGTTCTGCTTGAACCTCTCTATCCTGTTCAAGTATTGCTGGAGCACTAAAAAAGTGTCTCTGTACAAGTGTTTGTATGGGCTGAACTGATCAATTGTGTGGACCTGGTCACTATCCAAATGTTGGTCTGGGCTGAACTGATCAATTGAGGACCTGGTCGCTGTCCAAATCTTCGTATGGACTAAAATGGATGATTTTTTTTCCTGCTTGTGGTAGGCACTGTCCAAATGTTCACTTAGGCTTAACTGAATTACTGCAGGCTTGTTCGCGGTTGCTTGCAAATAAATGTGATCTTGTCAGGAAGTGGCCGAAGTGCTTAACGTTCAGCCAACGACTAAAAATGGTAGTTTCGGCCATATGGGCTGGCCTGCCAAGCTATCTGCTCAGTTAAGCCAATGTCTGCAGGGGAAAAAAAAAAAAGGTTTTGCCCTGATTTTAAAATAATCACTTTCCTGCTTTTTCAGTGGGCACTGTCAGAGTTTTTATTTTCCTTGCCGCTTGTGGTGGTGCATCCATAAAATATTTTGATAAATAGTCATGAATAGTAGGCTCAAAATTACTGGCACCCCCAACTGGCAATGCACAAATACCTCAAAAAAATTCTAATAGATTTATAGAGAAACTCTAACATGTGAGAAATACTGTACAACATTAATGTCCCAATAGAATCAACCAAAATCATTTACTGATTTAAAGATCAATTTCCTCCAAATCATGGTTTCACAGTTAATGGCACGCTTAGATTATTGTGAATAACATCCACCAAAATTAAGCTAGGAATGAAATTCCACTAATTAATTTTATCTACATGTTAAGGAACTTTTGAGCCATTATCTCACTACCCGTTTCACTAAGGTATAAAAATTAGGTAACACACATGCAATATCCTTTTGTCATCCAACTGTGAGGTACCGTTCTGGAACCAAATGCGAGACCAGGAAGTTGCAGCAAAAGTGAGTTTTATTGAAGTTGGGGGTTAAACCCCCACAGGGCAGAAAGCAATGGTACTGAGTCCACAATCCAAAATCAGAGTCCCAGGGACGTAATCCAAACTGTACACAGGGCAGCAAACACTAAACTCAGAGTCAGGCAAAACAGGTTCGGTACACAAGCACGGGTTTGTCAGAGTCCAAAGCCAAAATCCAGTGGGCGTAATCCAAACCGTTAACAGGGCAGCAAACACAAAACTCCGAGTCGGGCAAAACAGGTACGGTACACGGGCAGAGAAGTATCAAAGAAAAGGCCAAAATCAGAATCCGGGACGTTCCAGTCAGAAGTATAACACTAAGAGTACAAGGCATCAACAATCGCAGCACCGGGAAAACATTCTGACAAGAGCTGTGAGTGAAATGACTGCTTAAATACACGTAGGGGAAGTCACATGCTATAATAGGGAACAGGTGAGCTGGATCAGACTAATTACAAAGGAATGAACATGAGGAAGTACCTGATTACAAGAAATTGGCAAAAGCCAAAACGCGGACAGGGATCACAGGGACAGCCTACTGACAAACATACGGCTCCGGTTAGGGAGTTCTACCGTGCACAGAGTAAGGGCAGAACAGTGATTAGCCAGGTGCAGAGAATCTGCCGAAGCACAGCAAAGTAAACTGAATGAAGGCAAGGGGCGGAGACTAGAGCAGAGCGAGTGCTGAGAGCTTGTTAGTCAATTAGTAATGTGCAGCTATACAATCCCTAGTGCTTGTTAGTAAATTAGTACTATAAACAATGTTAGTCTTGGTTAGTAAGTTTAACTAAAACAACAAGCTGTTAGTATTGTTAGTAAAATAGAAAAGCAGGGTGAAGGAAGTAAACGAGATTGGAAGGAATGGTTGAAATCCCAGAAACCATGAAATCACCCGAAAGTGTGGCACACAATACTGGGGCAGTGAGCGATCACATGACAAAAGACCAGACAGGGGGAGACAAAGTGCAATGCATGGTATGACACAAAACATGGACCGGAATATAACTGCAATGGTGGAATATGGAAGACATACACAGACAAAGCAAAAATAAAACATGGCAGAGCATCTAAATCACAATACAA
The DNA here is from genome assembly GCA_029692085.1 of Gymnothorax javanicus. NCBI lineage: Eukaryota > Metazoa > Chordata > Actinopteri > Anguilliformes > Muraenidae > Gymnothorax > Gymnothorax javanicus. The sequence goes on along the minus strand of CM056193.1, from coordinate 73,958,151 downwards.
AATACAAAGCATGGTCAGACAAAGCAGCATTCATCATCAAAACATGGTCAGGCAGGACAGGATCATAACACCAACACCATGAAGAAAACAAAACAACTGTCAGTTCAAAAGAGGAAGACGTTCATAGACCTTCATAAATGTGGTAATGGCTTCAAGAAGATTCGCAAATGATTGAATATGCCACTGAGCACTGTCAGGGCAATCATTAGAAAATTCCAAAGATTTGGAACTGTTGAAAACCTCATGGGTAGAGGACACAACTGCACTTTAACCCCCAGGATACTGAGAAAGATGCTGAGAGAAGCATCAAAATCCCCAAGAACCACTGTGAAGGAATTGCAGGCCTTGTTGGCATCTTGGGGTCACCAGGTTTCAAAAAAGCACCATCAAGCGCCACCACCACGACCACAGGACCTTTGGAAGGGTTGCCGGAAGGAAGCCTTCTCTGACCAGAGGACATAGAAGCAAGCACTTGGAGTTTGCCAAACGTCATTTAAATTATGACTGGAACAAGGTGTTTCGGTCAGATACAGCATTGGCATGTTAGACGTTGAAACAGAAATGCATACAAGGAGAAGCATCTCATACACATATGATGGTAAGTCAGTCATGTTTTGGGGCTGTTTTAATTCAAAACGTCCAGAGGCACTGGTTAAGCTTAATGGCACAATGAATTCCACCAACTACCAGGATATTTTGGCTGACAACACGGTCGCCTCTTCCAAAATGCCGGGACTTGGCCATAGGTGGACTTTCCAACAAGACAATGACCCTAAGCGTACCTAAAGATCCACGCAGAAATGGTTCTGTGACAACAAAATCAATGTTCTACAATGGCCATCTCAGCTGCTGGACCTCAGTCCAGTTGAAAACCTGTGGGCTGATTTGAATAAGGCAGTTGATAAATGCAAACCCAAGAATGTGAAGGATCTTGAAAGGATCTGCTAAGAGGAATGGTCAAAAATCCCCCTAAATGTGTGCCTTAACCATGTCAAAAATAACAGGAAAAGACTCCATGCTTTATCCTTGCCAGAGGTGGTTGCATTAAGTACTAAAAGAAGGGTGCCAATAATTATGAAATCTTGATTTTGTTGAAACGTGTTTTGTATTAAATGATTTTTATGCTTTTGGTTGTTTCCACTGAAACATTAATAAAGTATTTCACACATGTTGGTATATTCTGTTTGTCTATAATTATGCTGTTTAAATATATAGTTGCAATCAAAATTATTCAACCTCCATTGCAAATGGGTTTACTGGAAACATTAACAAACTTTCAGCTGTTTGTGATGAACAGATTAAACAAGAACATTTTAAATAGCTCAAAACAACTAATATTGCAAGTGGTTTCTCCAAATTTAACTCAAAATGCCACTTTTAATGACTGCTGCATTCTCAAAATTATTCAACCCTCTGAATAGAATCCGTCATAAGAGCATATTTTCAAGTCAGGTATTGTCTCAAGCACACCTAATACAGCTAATCAAGAGCTTAATTAGTTGCATCAGGTTTGCTTGAGATAGAATACATCAAATACTTGCACTCGCTAGGGGTTTGTTGACAGTGACATCTGATTGCATGTCAGAAATATGGCTGTCAAGAGAATTGTCCAAGAAGCTAATAGAGGAGATCATTTCCTGGCACAAACTAGGAGAAAGATACAAAAAGGTAGCACAGGCACTGAATGTTCGTAGAGATAAAGTTGGAAGCATAGTTCACAAGTTCAGAGTTAAAGGAAGAGTGGCTACAGTACCAGGATGTGGCAGAAAGAGGAAGCTATGAATGGCTGCCACCAGATTCCTGACGAGACAGGTGGTCAAAAACCCTTGGGTGACAACAGGAGACCCGCAGCAAGGCTTGGAGGCAGGAGGCACTGAGGTTTCAGGTTGCACAGTAGGGCACATACTAAACGTTGAAGGTCTCCAAGACACACACCATAACTGATCCAAACGCACTAACTCCAATATGCTCAAAACCATATAAATAAGCCACAGAAGTTTTAGGATACTGTTATGTGGAGTGATGAAACAAAACTGGAACTTTTCGGGCTTATGAATCAGTGGTATGTCCGCAGGAGGAAAAAAGAAGCATATGCTGCCGACACAGAAGAATTGTGAGGGCTGTTTGATGCTCTGCAGCTGCCTTGCTTCCTCTGGCACTGGAAACCTGCAAAGTTTGGAGGGCAAGATGGATTTAGTCAAGTACCAGGATATCTGAGGAGAAAATGTCATTCTGTCTGTATGGAAACTGAAGCTTGGGCATAATTGAACCTTCCAACAAGACAATGATCCTAAGCATACCTCAACATCCACCAAGGCTTGGTTTCAGAAGAAGTCTGGGAAGAATCTAGAGTGCCCATCACATTTGCCTCACTTAAACCCCATAAAAAATCTCTGCCTGGATTTGAAGAAGGCAGCTGCAGCATGCAAACCCTAGAATAGTAGTGAACTGGAGGCCATTGTCCATGAGGACTGAGATTCCTTGGGAATGCTGCCAGAAGCTGTTGCCTACGCATCACATCTCCAGCAGGTCATAGTGGCAAAAGGGTGCTCTATTAAGTATTAAAGATGCTTGTTGAGAAGGAGTTGAATAATTTTGAGCCTGCAGTAGTCATTAAAAGTGGCATTTTGTGCTGAATTTGGAGAAGACACTTGTAATATTTGTTGTGTCGAGCTATTTAAATTGTTCCTGTTTGATTTGTTCATTGCAAACAGCTGAAAGTTTGTAAATTTTGCCAGTAAACCCAATTTGCAGCGGGGGTTGAATAATTTTGACTGAAATATATATATATATATATATATATATATATATATATATATATATATATATATATATGTATGTATATTTAGTTTTTTTTTTTTTTTTTCCCATGCTGCGATCTACAGAAATTCATCAACAGAGGTGAAACAAAGTTGTTGTCATCCATCAGGCTCGAAGGAGCCATGAAGCCATTTGTAAGGCTCTGGGACTCCAATGAACCATGGTGAGACCCATTGTCTCCAAATTGAGAAATCTTTGAACAGCGATGAACCTTCGCAGGAGCCTTCCAAAATTCCACATACAGCACATTGACAACTCATCCAGGAGGTCACAAAAGAACCTACAGTAGACTAAGATCGAAAGAGCTGCCTCATTTGCCACAGTTAAGATCAGAGCTTGTGATTCTACAATAAGAAAGAGACTGCGCAAAGAAGACATCCACGGAAGAGCTGTGAGGTGAAAACCACTGCCGACTAAAAAGATCAATAAGGCTTGTCTCACTTTTGCAAAAAAAAAAAAAAATCTTGATGACCCACAAGACTTATAGGATAATATTTTATGAACTTATGGGTCAAAAGTGGAACTTTTTTGAAGACATGGGTCCCATTACATCTGGCGTAAAGCTAACACAGTATTCCACAATAAAACATCACACCATCAGTCAAACGTGGTGATAATGTGATGATCTGGGGCTGCTTGGCTGCCTCAGGAGTTGGGAAACTTGCCATAATTGATGGGAGCATCTGCTATCTACAAGAAAATCCCATAGGAGAAAGTCCAGCCATCAGTTTGTGACCAAAATCTAAACCAAAGTTGGGTAATGCAGAATGACAACAATCCAAAGCACACATGCAAGTCCTCCTCTGAATAGCTCAAACTAAACTAACTGATGGTTCTGGAGTGGCCTAGTCAAAGTCATGACTTGAATTCAATTGAGTTGCTGTGGCATGAAAATAAACAGGCAGGTCATGTTCAAAAACCCTCCAGTGTGGCAGAATTAAAAGAATTCTGCAAAGAAGTGTAGACCAAAATTCCTCCACATCGATACAAAAGACTCATTGCCAGTTATCACAAACATTTATTGCAACTGTTAGGTTTGGGGGCTGGCAATTTTTTTCACATGGGTGATACAGGTTTTGAATAACTTAATCTTCAATAAATGAGATGATCATTTCAAAGCTACATTTTGTGCTTGCACACGTTGTCTTTGTCTTACTTCAAAACTACTTAGGTGATCGGAAACACTTATATTTGACTAATGAACAAAAATAGGAGAACTCAAGAAGGGGACAAATACGTTTTCACAGCCTGCAAATATATATATTTTTCTGCTCAGGAGTTTCTGTTACACTGGAGGTAAGCACACAACCAGGGGGGTCAAAGTAATGTCTCTTTTAATCATCTGCCGAGCAGGAACAAGGGTGTGATTCATTGCTGCGTTCCCCCCTCACCCCACCCCAAGCCCACCCGAATCTTGAAAGCTCGGCGTTAATAGTTAGGGGACGAGATGAAACGTGTTGAGTTATGAAGTGAACAATGTAATGTTCCAGTGTGTTTTTCAGCAGTGCTCCCCTGTTGAATTTACAGAAAGCCACAATACATTTTTTAACTCCTTCTCTGTCATTGGACTAGCAGCGCAAATTCTGGTGAAGTTCTTGGGAGTGCTGTAAAGCATGGCTATCACGATGCTTTGACCCAAATCCCTTGGTAGCGGTATCGTGATAGTTAATTTTAGGCTGAGACAAAAAGAAATTAGAATGAATAGGCAAGCTTATAGACTTATCAGGAAACAACTTTGTTTCAAAATTTCTACACTGATATGTTCAGATGTCTAATTACCTAAAAATCAGCCAGATCTCTGGTAAGAGCATAGTATCTATGCACTTTGTAACTAAAAGAAATGAAAAACACAAAATGTGTTTCCTCAGTACACATATGATGGTCCATTCGTTCAGTATCTACACTTAGTCAGTGGTCAGAATCTGGGGGAGGGCTGGAATATATCCGAATAGGTGAGCAGGAGGAACACGCTCTACACTGCCCGCTAGTCTATCTCACGTATCATACAACATTAATTTTATGGGTAAATATAAGGCCAAGATGTATGTTTTTGAATCTTTAGACTGCAGGTGGAAACCCACAGGAACATGGAAAAAATAGCCAAACTCTGCACAGAAAGGCCCCAGGCTGGATTCAGCTGTGAGGTTGTGAGGCGACAGTGCTAGCCGCTGCACCATCATGTCATCCTCAGGTAACAATGTGTGCTTTAGATGCAGTTTTCCTGTGTCTCCTCAGTGGCTCCTGTTGACTTGTGCTGAAACGAGAAACCCTATGATGGTGAAGTTCTGGCCTCCTGCTCATGAGAGAATCAGATTCCGCATCAAAAGCGGGAGGTTTTAAAGGTGATAAAAGGTACGGCCAAGAATATAATTCTGCAGATAAGCGAGTCACCCGCTGTCCGGGGGCTATATCCCTTTTATTGTGTCTGGCAGCAAATTAAGGCAAGTGGAAAAAAGGATGAAGAAGAAAGAAAAAAAGAAGAAGACTGAAAATTAAACCCCGGGCGAAGACCGGATTCGACTCCTGCCTCGCTCGCTTCCGGAAACGCTGACATTATTCTTTGATTTTTAGATTAGATCTTCTGATGATGATGAACCATAAAAAAAGATATAGACTAATAAAATACAAAAAGCCGCCAGTTCATAAAGGGACCTGGGGCCGTTTGAAGTTTGGCGCAATGCCTTCCATGTTTTTTTTCCCTCCATTGATTTTTAAAGATGATTACCTTTTTTATTTATAGGGAAACAATTGGATTTGAGCACAAATTTATTGGGATGTTCCTGCAAGCTCGGAGCTGCTTGCCAGGGCCTGTCTGATCCCATTAAAGCTGTTTGTCAGCCTAAATGGCCAGAGCTTCAGCCAACAGCATGCAGTGTACACAGAACATGGCCACTCCTATACTAATAAAGGGAATCCAATAACACAATTACTGCAGTCCCAGTCCGTGTCTTTGCAGCGATAGTGTATGACGTTAATTTTCAGGCTGCTTCAACAATAAGCACCGGGATGAGAACCGCAGGAGGGTAATTTCGGACCCCAAGCACTGTCAACTCTCCCCTCCCAGAAAACAAGCATTGGCAAATTCAACCGGTTAAGTTTTTCGGCCACATACGATGACTTTGATTGTGCGACTTTGTTTTCTTCAAAACAAAACTGTTCACTACACTGTAAACCCTGGTATGTGTGGTACATTCTATTGCTTTGGGGAAACTGATAACCTCAAAAAAATTGCGCATGCAACTGATCTTGTGTTCACAGCACTTAAGAACATTGAAAAAATAGCTTTACCTTATTTTCTTCAAGTTCCTTCCATACAATGCAAGCCTACACATTTTTGTTTAGGTAATAGGTTTCCTCAAAACATTTGAGTTCACCACACTATCAGGGTTTACCGTGTGGAAGTGAGGTGAAATAACTTCTGTTCTTTTTGACGATTCACAGAAAGTATCCACACCCTCCCTCCCTCCTTGAGGTGATGTACGTGTTGCACGAGAGAGGGATAGTGATACTGGGTTTGACGGAATAAGGCACACCTCCCCATCATGGCAGTCCTTTGATGGCATCTTTGGATAGCATAGAAGTTTTGCCCAAGTCTGTTTTAGTAAAATCCTTCAAATGACCAATTTTGTTATGTTGTACTGGGGAATTATAATAGTTATCTGAATGACTGATCTAATGTCTAGTGTCTACTTGTTTCAATACTTGAAGGGACTTCCTTCCTCTCTGGTTGGGCCTTCTTGCAGCAACCCTCTGTATAGCCCCCGAGTGTGTCTCTCTGTTAGTTCAGTCGTGGCATGAGGGAGCTCGAGAAAGCAGTGCCAATGCCGCCCCAACCTCCCCACTTAAGGCCCACTGATGTGACAAGCCTTATGTGATCTTGAAAAAGAAGAAGAAAAAAACTGACGAGCACAGAAAACAATCAGGGCGAGGAAGCATTCAGAGGAATGCGGATTTTTTTTCAAGCACAGTTAAAAAAACAATACGTCCATACACTTAAAAAACAAACCCCAGACAAAACTCTCCCCAGATGCATTTGCATAAAACATTAAGCCAAACAAAATGATCGCACCTGACAAACCGGGTTGGAAGGAGAACATCGCCACTGGCAGACAGTTGCTTGTAGGTTTTACAATCATTTCCTCGTCAAGCAACTGTTTCATGATCAGCTTTGTGTGCACTGTCATATCAGTGCTGAATGATTCATCTGTGCCTTTTGTTTTCTGTTGTTCTACCCTTTCCTCCCCCAAATCCAATATCTCGCCCTCGAATTAAGTTACCCTGTTCCTTGCAGATAGGGCATTGTGATGGATATGCCCAAATTGATGTTAGGCTTACAATGCCGTGCAGTCTGCAAAATTGTTGCTTTTTGCAATTTAGTATTGTGTTGCAAAACGCTGTCTGTTTATGCAATTAAAATGTGTGTGTACTCACACCCCCGCCTCAATACTTGTATTGCTCGCTTGGCGTAGGCCTAATCATCTTATTCCCTCGCTGTTGCTATGTTAAAATATGGCTCAGTCCTTAAGATGGAAGAGCGTTATTTCAACAAATATTAAAATAATAATTTAGACACTGGGGAATAGTATCAGCTCATTTTCTGGAGAAGAAAAAAATGAGAATCAAAACATTAATATCCTTTTATTCTCTTTAAACAGCACTGAAAATTCCAGAATGCTGAACACTTTTCTGAAGGATTGCTCTGAGATAAAATAAAAAGATTATTGGACAGTTTCTTTTTTCCCCCCTTTTTTTCTTTCTCCTGACAGCTCTCAATATGGTAATATTTTCCTTTTTTAATATTTGCAGCAGAAATTTAAGAAATGAGCCCTGATAAGAAATGACAGCAACAGAGGCAGGACTGATCTTTAGCGCGACAGCCCGTGTCAGAAACCCTGGTGACGCTGTCACACTGACGAACCTCTCAAAAGAACGTCACGCAGACGAGCGCTTATTGAAGTGCGCAGAGAGCCCTGTGCTTAATGTTGCTCCTGGAGTTTAAAATGGAGGCATTAATTATGCATTCCACATTTCTCAGCACACCCGTGCCGGTGATCTTTATTCCTATGTACATTTGTCAATACGCGCCATGTCCTTCATTCTGAGAAATGAAAGAAAGTGTTCGGTAAATAAACAGAGATGTGTCGTAGGAAGGTTACATTCACATGTCTTAATTGTTTTTTTATTATTATAGATGTATCATTGTGCAGTTAATATAGATAACTTCAAAAGCACAGAAGCAAACTGTAGTTTAGTTATTATAATAAATTATGATTGAGATGAATTGAAAAGGGTGGTCATTAACATTATCAGTGATAATATGTTTTCAATAAAAAAGGACATATTTGCTGCTGTAGCTTGGCTAAACTTTACATATATGTTAAATGCTGGCAGTGCTTATTGTGCAACAAAGCAGAGTAACTTGCTCTCACTGACTGTATTCCTTGTTTTCTTGATCGGCGTCATGTGGACAGTGAGGGGACCTGTCAACATTACAACCAAGAGTGGCAGTGCATCTGCTGGTACTTTGAATTCTGTTTAGAAGAGCCGGTATGGTACTTTATCTGAAGTAAACCATGTAGTGAACATTTCCATTCAAAAGAATGCATCACTGGAGGATCTTTCTCCAGTTTATCTCCCAGAAATTGGGTTTCTCATAGTATTTTGTGCATATGATTTGATTTAGAAAGCTATTGTTTTGCTGTTATCAATCCATGTTCACTACCCTACCTTTTTGTCGCACATCATTATTTTTTGCTTCTGTTCAATCTGTGACACAGTTAAAATTTTTGTGGTTATTTTTTATTTTGATGGAGATTGGCCATTACTGGAGTTTATTCAAAATGTTATCTGCATTCTGTAGATTGCATTTATTGTGTCGTTATTTCCTTTCATTATAATGAGTCTGGTGGGGGAAAAATACAGATTGGCCAAAAAGTCACTGTTTGTATTTGAATAATCAAATACTTAAGAGCCCTTGATTGAATCATTATTGCAATGATTTCCATATTTCTGCTGGCAACAATTCTTTTAACACTGATGCAGTTGTGTAGCTTCTCATTCCTTAAACAACCATTGGTGCATTTCCCAAACGCATAGTTGCTAACTACGGTAGCAACTTTCATAGTTCGAACTATGCAGTTGTACGCAAGTATTTCCCAAAACCATCGTTCAGACAATTGAGGTACTCACGTAGTACGAACCATCATGAAGAGACGCAGGTGTTCCTCAAAACCATAGTTCAAACAAATACTCGCAACCACTGTCATTAAGTGAGTAGTTCCTACTGCAGCTCTAATCAGTTCCTAATGATTGTGTCATCAATGGCAGAAAATGCAGCCCACAAAGGGAAAGCATAAGGTGAGTAGCTGAAAATGTTTGATAATCCTGCTTTACAAACATATATAATATCAAAACAGTGCTTTGAAAATGTAACTAATTGGAAAAGCACTTTTTATTGTATTTCTCTGCTCATGTGTAGGCCAGTGGTTGCTTCTTTGGAATTGTATCTCTAGTGGCCTTCGTGTGCATTAGCTTCGTAACATTAATGTTCGGTGAAGTTGGACTACGCTCCTCTAGTAGTTCAACAATATTTCACTCCAAAATGTTTTTGTTCCACAATCGCAAGCAGGAGGTCGTAAAGTCCATTACATATGAAGGGTTCATGATTCAAGACGGCAGAATGATTATTAAGTAAATCAGTCGAGTTGGCAACTTTTTTGTGGCTGTAATAGGAAGAACATGTGATCTTGCTGTTTACCTCAATGTATTTTGAATGTATTGATGGGAGAGGATGTTGTTTGCCCACTTGTGACTGCATATGGTAGGAATCATTATATCTATTTGCATATAATAGTGGAAGGAAAAGTGAAGGTAAAAGGAAAGGGGAAGGTCAATTTCTTTTTCATCAAGTTTGTCATTCCTCTTGGCCTGCAGAATGCATGGTCATCTTCAGCATCCTTTACAGAGACCGCCTCACCTTCAGGGAGCTGGACATTTGCTGAGACGGTCATGCTGTGCAGGCAGCAGGATGGGTGGACTTAGATGAACTGCCAGTCTGAGGGGATTCTGGAGACTCAGGGGAAAGAGCAGCCTTGACACACTGAGGCCCATGCCATAGGGGGCCCAATGTGGAGCGGCTCAGTGAGGGGATGGCCGATGTCGAGGGGTCCTGCATGTGGGTGCCCAATGTTGAGGGGCCCTGGGCATCAAGCTGTAAGGGGCAAGGCAGAAATGAGCCAAGAGGAAGTGGGCAGAGGGTGGAACACACCCATGTTAGAGAACTGTGCATAGCACTGACATTTATGCCCCTGGAACTCCTGCCAGCGCTTCTGGACTTAGGATGGACAAAACTCTCTCTAGGAGTAAGAGGAGGCAGACAGACTGGTGCTCCCACCACCAGTTCTCTGTTGCTCACTCCTTAGAGCTGTTGCCTTCCTTTTAGTAATGGAAAAAAACATGGCCAGAATCAGCTAATCAAATTTCAGTCGCCCTTATACTCACTTTAGCTGTCACCTGTCAACATGAAACTTTGGGCTCTAAATTCGTTGACCAGGCGCAGGCACAGCGAATGGGGGGAGCGCCGCGCCAACGGGGTGTATCCAGGCATATTTTGCAATTTCGTGCCCCGCGCAGCCCGGCGCAAGTACTTCTCTGTCCCACCTCTGTCCTTCCTGCCGGCGCAAGTGGCAAAGACGGAGGAGAGAAGGCGTGAGTGGGTTTAACACAGCCGAGTCAAATCTTCACCAATCAAATGAGCTCCTCTCCTGACCTTTAAAATGTTGGAATAAAGAAGCCTCTGTCCTAAATCTGCAAGATGCGTTAATGTTACATTTTACATTGCTGCTTCACGCATGTTTTCTGCACCGCTTACGTCTATATTAAGCATTACGAATATGAGTTAGCTGGCTAGCTAGGGCATTCGCAAATTATTACTATTAGCGAACTAGAATGGAATTTCAAAACGAAACTACGTCAGATCATTCAAACTTATGACGTTGCAATGAAATACGACGGTTGCTCATTTATTTCTTCTGCCTGCATCATTGGGAAGAGAAACGATGGATAGCGTTCCTATTATTACACCCTGTTGCTGCTTAAAATTTTAGGATTAACATGCATGGACAACAATGCAAGATACGTTACACATTTATTTTCAATGTGTGATTTTAACTCAGTACGAGATCATAGCAATCAGGCTGTATTCCTTTCCCCCACTTAAAAACGATAAAACCTAAGTGACAATAATACTAGTATTAAGCGCTTGCACACTGGATGCGAAACAAATTTTTTCAGACAACAGATTACATTCAAAGTCAATGCAAGACGCGAATACACGCGCGTGTATTCGCGTCTTTGCATTGACTTTGAATGTAATCAGTCGTCAAAAAAATTTGTTTCAAGGCCCAGTGTGCAAGCGGCTTTTACTGAGCATAGAACGCAAGCATTATTTTTGTTATAAATTTTTGTTCGTGGTTTCCCGCAGTACATACTGTATTTCTGTATTGCCAGCTGTTACGTGAGTGCTGCTGAGAGAGACGCAGGTCTCGAACGAAGTTTATTTTCTCCTGATCTGTTGGTCTTAAATTACAGTGATGTGATCGCGTGGCTCTGATTAGGCTCCTCAGCGATGGAAAAGCAAACAGGTTCTTAGGAGGTTCGTGGGTTGAACCAACTAAGCACTGGCACTAGCACCAGCAAGGGCACTAGCACCGGGTTCTTTTTGGTGGAAAAGGGGTAAATGGCCACCGGAGGTGGCCCCTCCACCAGCGTGGCCATGAGCTCGGCGGAGGACATTGTGTCCTCCACCCTCTCAGCCGTCGGTGTCGAGGGCTTTGGTGGGATTCAGGTTGGCATTACGGGTAAGGCAAACATACATTGAGCCAATAGTGGGCTGCCAGTTTGACAACAAGCTGTAGTCTTACAAAATGGCCAAAGAATCATTCCCATGTGAAACTGACAAGCCAAAGAAAAGAAAAATCAGAGGCAGAATAAAAGACCAAGCGAAGAAAGCCAGACTTTCAGGCCACCAAACAGGTTAGGGTTGTAGGTGAGCAAGATTCAAATGTTTTGAGGCCACAAATGAGGAGGATAGACTGAACCTCATCACTTCATTTAACCAGTTTGAAACAAAAGACTTGGAAGATTCATTTCTTTCAACCTTGATTCGAGTGGGGAGTGTGGCTAGGAGAAGGCCCAGGCTTAACCCAGATGTTAACCAAGATTATTGCAAACCTAAGGACAAGACTTACAAGTATATTGTCCGAGTGCAGCGGGGAGAAAGCGTTGAGGAAATCGATGTCTGCCTGAAAGTCTTTTTGGCCATCCTTGGGATCAGTCACAAATGAATGCAGACTATCCAGACAGCTTTGAAAGAGACAGGTGAGCTATTATTTTGGTTTTAATGTTTACTTCATACAATAATTTTTGTTTCCTCACTTTCCTGCAGGTCGTCCTCCTTGAGATAAGAGGGGCAAGCACAATAACCGCCCAAGAAAATTGAACACGGAACAGATTTTTTCAGATTTTGTTCATACAAATTTTGAGTGGCCCTGATGGAGAACAAAAGTTTCAGTGGATTAAGAGTGAAATGATGGGATGAGAAGAGTAAAACTTCAGATTTCGAGTTTGAATTTCATTAGTTGGTCCGGGTTTATTACTGATGCCTTTATTGGGAAAGGCTATTTGAAAGTCTTCTCTCCTACTACTCAAACTTTTAGTACCAGGCAATAACTCAAAGCAGAGAAATACCTGCCTTGTCAGCATGATATTGCTAGTGGCATGTCCCCAAGTGTGGCAGTTATGCACGGGACTTAGGCACAGGGGTATACTATTGCAAAGTCTGCCAGCCTGCAGTAGAGAGGCGCAAAGACCATAAACATTATCTAAAAGTGGCAGACAAGGTCATTACTATAGCAGTGTTGATTTCTGAGCTGCTAACAGACATCAATTTTTGTAAATTAAAATCACTGATTTTTCAGGAGAAAACGGGCACATGTCCGAATTGACCTTTCATTAAAATTTCCCCATAATTTCATAGAAAATAATTCTTGAATGCATAATATATTACACACATATGTTCGGAAGGGATTGTTTTATCTGCTGTAACAAAATTACAATGATGACAGAAATCATGAAAAAGTTGAGACTTTCAAAATTTAAATTGTATTTTCTCAAAATGGGTAAAGTGTGACATGTGCCCTTCTTCCCCTGTGGTCTTCATATGAATAAAGTGATCATTCAAACAAGATGGCCGACATCACCCAATTTAATTCCATTAGCCCCTATACTCACTTTCACTGTCATCAATTGTGAAATTTTATGCTATTGTTAAGGATGTGTAAAAGAGAAGTTTTAATGCAGATTACTTTGAGTGGTCAGATGGTGGTGCTATAGAGAGGTACAACAAATTTGATACCAATTGGCCAATGTGTGGCGCTGTAGTAAGAAAAACAATGTAAAATTGCATATTTGTTTTCAACCATTTGACTCAATGGTTCTAGTTTTGCATATTGCATCCCTGTAAGAAGATCAAATAGTCTTTTCAATGAGCAGAATAAATCTCCAATTATCTGGCTGCCATTTGACAGTCAGCTGCTATTTCAAAAACATGGCAGTGACTACTCAACTTGAAATTTGCAGGGCAAAGTATACCATACACAGTTATGTGCCACAACGTGGAAATTGTTTGAAAACTTCAACAATTTGTTTCGTCACCGCTTCAACATTGATCATTACCTCATGTTGTTTGGACCCCTTTATCACCGACTGCGGTTATATTTGTTTTTTTTTCTTTCACAAACTACCAAAGGTGTCTTCATTGACCCAATGTTGGACCCAAGCATAAAAAATACTACCACTTGTGAGCTCACATAACACTAAAGCCTGAAATAAACCAAGTGAGCTACAGTGCCCACGGCACTATTTTTAATTTTATTGTAGTTAGTATATGATTATAATATAAATAGCCTTAATAATAAATTATTATAGCAATATTGGTCACAACTCTCATATCAGGCATAATATTACATGGTTTATGACTTTTTGCAAGCTTCATGCAGAGGAACTAAGGCCGGAGCATATCTAGAAACTTAGACAGTTCAAACGATGGTAGTTTAAACCAACATGGTGGAAACTACTGTTTTATGAACAAGGAATGACAGTTTTGGGAAACCGTCGTACTTCAGATGTTAGTTAGTTTAATTTGCATCATACAATGTTAGTTCAAAGCAAACTTCCGTCGCTGTTCGGAAACACGCCCCATGTCGGAAGATGTATCCCATGGTCAAGGATTACAAGGGGGGGAAATTATTGGCCTGCATCAAGCAAAGAGAACAACTAAAGAGATTACTGAAATCACTGGAATTAGGTTTAGGACTGTCCAATGCATTACTAAAATACGGAAGGATAGTTGTGAACAGTCAACTTAATAATGACTGATCCTGATTTGAGATCACTAAAACACCTGGTAAGTCTTATTGCAAAAAATAAATAAATAAATAAATAAAATTAAAAAATCAACAAAACAAATGGCTATGTATAATCGTGAAAGTAAGAGCATTTTCTTACTCTTAATGCAATCAGAACTTACAGGATTGGGACTAAACAGCTGTGTGATCACAAGCAAGTCACTTGTTAGTGGGGCTAATCAGGAAGAAATGAGTTCAAGTTGCTTGAAAGCATAAAGATTTGGCTGTGGAGCAATGAAAAAAGGTCTTATGGTCTGATGAGTCCACATTTACCCTATGTGTCTTTGTTAGTGTGTTTTTTAAATGGACTATGTTTGGTTACGTACTTGTTAGACACATGATTTGTTGATATAATGGGAAGGCCCTACCCTCTGAACTCCTATGGACGGCCTGTTTAATACATCGTTCAACTTCCTGTTGCAATGCCCTGATGAAGATCAAACTGGCCGCAACACGTCGGTCCCTGTGTTTTTAACTTGTTTGCCATGTGAATATTAAAGGCTTTTTCATACTTTTTTCAAAACGGAGTGCCTTTGCAACATTTCTTTTTTGAACCACATTTACCCTATTCCAGAGAGGGCAAGAAAATAGGCCCATGAAGCGATGTACCCCTCATGCATAGTGGTCACTGTACAAGGCTGTGGAGGCAGTGTTGTGATCTGGGGTTGCTGTAATTGATGACTAGGCTCCACAATGTTATGCAGCAATGAAATGAAATCAGCTGACTACTTAATGTACTGAATGACCGGTATGATTTTTAATCCCTGATGGCACAGGCATATTCCAGGATGACCATGCCAAGATTTGTCAGGCTAAAATTGTGAAAGTGTGGTTCGGTGAGCATGGGGAATCAATCTGACTTATGAACTGGCCACCAAAAGGTACTGACCTTAACCAATTGAATGTCTTTGAAATGTGCTTGAGAAATCTTTATGGAGTGGTTTGGCTCTTCTGTCATCAAGATCTTGGCCAAAAATTAATGCAACGCTGGTCGGAAATAAATGTTGTGACATTGCATAAGATTGTCGAAACAATGCCACAATGAATGCGTGCTGTCAGTGTGATCAAAGCTTAAGGCGGTATAACTAAACAATGGAGCATGCACTTTTATTTTCTTTTTTTGGCCGGGCAGTGTACATGCAGTATTTTAAGGTTTACGCCGAATTCAGAAGTATTTTCCGACTTATGCGTATTTTGAATGTACACTGTTATAAATTGACCAAATTTAACGGTTAAATTCACGCACTGTCTCCTTGTTATTTTAACTTTAAGTAGAGTCCTGCGCGCATTTAAGTGTGGTTTACAGTTAACATACATGGAACCTGTGTAATAAACTGATTGTAAAATTACAGTTGAAATAACTCGCAAAAAAAAGAAGGTGTCAGTTAAAATAACAGGCCAAATAGGTGCCAGTTTATAACAGTGTACTAGCCTACAAGACATTCAAAATTACCTACGGTTTGGTCCGTCTACTTCATTATGTGTTCTTTTGTTTGAATACAACTCCTCGCTCTCATTCTTATGCAGTTTGCCATACATCAGAGATGCTGATCTCTTCCAGGAAAAGAAAAAAATGATTAACAAAATTTTGTTTTTGGCTTGAACCGATGAGAAAACACGTGAGAAAGAGCGTAAAGGGTAGCCATTCAGAGATGGCTATGCATGACCAAATACTCCACAACTCCCTCTATCTTTTTTTTTTTATCCCCTGCCGCGCGTTTAGCGCGAAGCGGGGGATATAGCATTGGGCTCCGTCCGTACGGACGGCGGGGGATATTGCCATGTTAGTGGCAAACACTTGTTTTTTTAAAGATTTTTTTTGGGAATTTTCCCTTTATTCGATAGTTATACAGTGTAGAGAGACAGGAAAGTTGGGGAGAAGAATGGGGGAAGACATGCAGCACATGACCCGAGCCAGATTCAAACCCAGGTTGCTGCGGGAAGGACACAGCCTTTATGGTACGTGCACTTAGACCGATGAGCCACTGGGGCGCCCCACAACTCCCTCTATCTAGTTATTTTGTGGAAGGACTTTGCCAGAGTTCAATTGTCACAAAGGCTTCAAAGAAATTTTTTGATAGTGTTTTTTGTCATGAAGAAGCATTTCCAGAGAAACATTGCAGCAATTTTTGCTGTAAACTTTCAAGTTCCTGGTATCAGTAATATGCTGTATATCCAAATAAATGTTTTATTTTGTGTGGCACAGCCATGGTGGTTATTTGCCATACTTCTCTTCGATTAAATGACGTATTTTATTCCATAGTTGTCAAAAACCAGTCATTTAAATGTGGGCTCTCAAAACTTATGGAGAGTGTTGAGTAAAATTGTATGACTGTTCTAGAAAGAAACAAAGAGCAAAAACGGAGTGACAAGCACGAACATAAAAATATCACACTGTGTCACAGTGAACCGGAGCACACAATCACTGTCAGGGTTCTACACAATCCCAAACTGGAAGTGGAGGTTACATCCTAATATTCATCCAAAACGCAAGACTTAACCCTAGAAATGCAGGTGTCAGCTTTGCATCCTGTCCCATAGTTGATTTTTTCCCCCTTTAATCTTCCGAGTACTCCTATTTGAAGAGCAACCCATGACCCCACTGTGACTGTTAGGATCTGATTATCATTACAGCAAAGGAGAAACAGCTGGGCTATTGTTTGTAACCTGCCAGCTGCGTCTGTTTTCATAACCTGCTTTCCTTTTGATCCTGTACACCTCCCAGCAAATGTACTGAGACAGAAAAGTGAGTTATACTCCGGCTTCTCTCCTGAACTCTTCCCCTATGGCCTGGTGCAGGGTTGTATGAGCCTGTGAGGAGAGAGCTCTGTAATCAGCTAATCCAAACACACCAGTGGAATCTCATTACTGGCAGCCAACAGCTCAATTTTATCATTATCAGCTTTCAATCAATCCCCTTGTGATTTTACATTTAAATCTGATACTTTTGTCTACAATTCGAGGCGATCTCGCTCACATCCCCGCAGGTTCTGTGGAGAAAGTCTGCCTGGCCTGTTGGATCTTTCTAACATGTACGGTCTCTTATTCGTTGGTATCTCTTTCTTGTGATAATCAAAAACAAATTTGCTAGTTTTTTTTCTTTTGAAGAATGGCTTATTTTCCTTTCGTCGCACATGAGTGATGGAGGGCCTGGAGACACCAAGCAGTCGCCTGCAAAGACCGGGGGCCGACAGGGGCCCCTTGGAATGATCTTGGCCCCACCCCCACTGAGGTAAAGGGACATTAAAATGAAACCTGACACCCTGGCCCTGGAATCCATAAGGTGTACCATGTACTTTTTTGGGGGGGGGTTGGGTCTTTGGGGGGGTCAGGGAAAGGTGTGTGAAAAGAAAGGCACACTGGGTGAACCGCCTCAGGAATCCCAGATTAAAAAACACCAGAAGTTTGGGTCGGAGATAATCACAGGATCTGGAATTTGCAATAACAAACCGGCCATATATCTACCTGTCACCCTTCTTCCTCTGAGACGGGAGCAAAAGGTCGCCGTAATGGCTGCATTCCACCAGCAGCTCCTGTTTGAAGCAGCCGGGAGATCGAATGCTAACTCAGAACACGTAACCGTGCTTCTCAAACTCCCATTTTCTTCTTCTTTTCTTTGCAAAACATCAAAATGAAACTTTTTGTTATGATAATGTTTTCTTTCATCTCTCGCTCACTGCTGTTCAAGTTCAGCCACATCTTAGAACAAGTTTTATTTATGGTCCACGAATTGTTGTTTTCTCCCGAGCTAAAGGCTGATGTTAAAGTTTCCTTGCTTCATTTTTTTGTACTTCTGAGCTGTGATCACAGCCAGTCAAAAGGCATCACTTCATCTTAAAAAAATACTCAGACTTTCTGATTTTCTTTTTTGCAAGAATTATTGACTTGAAACTTTTTAGTTGTCGCTTTTAACTTACAAGTATTAATCATTGTTTTCCAAATGACTCAGATCAATCTTTGAGCAAGTAACAATGCCTAATATAGTCCTATTGTTTTCATCACAAAACATTGCTGCGAACATTTTTTTGTCATAATTTTTACTTGAAAATGGAAATCGTTTCTCTAATGGCTCCGCTTCATTTTAGAGCAAGTAGGCGTGCTTAATGCACTCCTGTTTTTTTAATGTTCTCTCAAATATTGACTTATTTTTAGAATTGTTTTCACTTGCAAATGGAAATTTCTTTTTCAAACGGCTCCACTCGATTTTGTAACAAGAAACTGCACTCATCACGCAGTATTCATATATTTCCCTTTGCAAAGCGTCAAGGTGAAAGTTCTTTTTTGTCTTCCTGATTTTGAGTGGATCTCTTGCAGCAGAGGGGCTGAATAAGGTTTGCTGAGTGAAGGATTCGCCGCTGCAGATTTACATAGTTCTCAGCGTACAGAGTATTTTAGCCTAGTCAGACTCGTCCCGTGGGAGCGCATGTTTGTGGAGGTGTAGCACAGTTGTACGTTTTGATTTATGTACACAGAAATCTTGTCATCTGATGCATGACAGTTGCATTATTTATTTGTGTTTGCTTAGAGTATTTGCTCACTTTGGTTAGCGACAGTAAGCTCTTATGTAAATACCTACCATTGCCGGTATACTAGAATTGTTTTTTTTTTTCCCTTGCTTATCAGATATTCAGTTTGCACTACATGTTTTTTGTTTATTTGTTTGTTTGTTTCTGTTACGTTTTTTTCTGGTTCTGTTATGTTTTTTCTGCTTATTTTTTCCTCTCTGCCACATCTTCATGGTGCTACAGTTTGTCCTGATAGAAAATATTCACATCATAAAACCATTTCTCGTTGCAAAGGGGTTCCTTGAATAATTATACATTAGCTGGGGACATCTGTTTACCTCACTTGCCTTCTACGTATTGAATGAATTCCATACTGGACTGCTTATTTCTACAAAATTGCGGTATTATACTGAACCTGTTTATATTTTTCTAGGCCGCAAACCAGAACTTGCACTTTTGAACACTAGGGCCAGAAGATTAAGTGTCTTTTTTTAGTTTGATTGTTTTTGAATATGTGCCTTTCGGTGCAGCAGAACACTTTCTGCTTGGATGGCTCTTGCCAAGAATTGAAAGGTGATCCCTGCATGCTGCCTCATTATAGGCCCTCTAATCTATCCTTCAGTGCTGCATCCATATCCTTTGCTTCCCGAGTCAGAAATCGAATTGCTGTAAAAATCGACTTTCTGTTTAGTCAAAGGAATACATTTTATTTGTATTGACAGCGGCCGAGCGGGATACCTATTGCCTGGCATTTAATTATTGAAGACATTGATCGACAAAGTGATTTATTTGCTGTACAGTAGTTCCACTGGAGGGCCTAATTTAGTCAGAGACTGTATATGGCTTCCATTTACCAGTGTTTGTTTGAATCAAGTATTTACAAGACAGGAGAGAATAGGATACTGATATGCGACCATATAATGACAGCTCTTAAACGTACTCTGTGTATGTGTCATAATGAACACATTATTTGAAACATTTTTCGCCTCGGGACACAGCTCTCTATTGAGCTTCGGTGCAGAGAGAACGTCGTGTCATGAATCGGAAAGACAATTTCTTCAGCGCCGCAAACCACTGGAGATTTATTTATTTATTTATTTATTTATTTTGTGAGTGGCACTTTATTTAAATTCACATTAATGCCTTAGGTTATTGGGTAATTTAGGCATCCATTAAGAAATGAAGAGGCAATCTTAATTTGTTGGAGGAACAACAGTATGTCTGACCCTTGATTGCTCAAGCTGGGTTTGATAATCACATGTAATATTATTGGCTTTGGAGGATGGGTCTTTACTTCGGTGGGAAGTGAGGCACCGGGCAGAGAATGTTCTGGAGTTCCTCATGCCCTCACACTCTGCAGCTCCCACTTCTGTTCTTCTTTTTCGAAAGAATCCATGAACAATCGACGGCCCGCAGAAAATCGTTTTCATCTGTCTTGAGGATTCAGGATGACGCAACTGCAGAAAATTTGGAATAAAAGCACCCACCCCTCACTTTTTTTTTTTTTTTTTTTCATGCACACAGTAAATAAAGCTGGTCGCCATTGGATTGAAACCCTATCAATAGCATGTGGTTTGGAACCCGTATTCTGTATGGTCTGTATTGCAGCCAGCTTCCCCCTTATGAGTGGAGAGTAATCTCGATATCTGTCCCATGGGATCTCTGCTATCTGGGGTGTGCGTCTAATAGACTCCCACTGGTCTCAGGCTGATCATAGATCTCATTCTTGGATAATTCTTACATGATGTAGAAAATGCCACACTGCATATGGAGAGAAGATGGAACCAAGACCCTCGATTGATTTAACCTGCGCAGTTCCTCACAAACATAACATTCAGTACAGATGCTTATAATTATCATCATTTCACTTGTTCATTTTTTGCCTTAAAGGCATGTCCCGATGCTAATGATGACGACCCACCATCACACAATCTGTCAGACTGTATGATCGCATATTTGGAAAATTGATCCATGTGCCCCTGCAGCCAAAGGAAATCCACATGTATTCCACTAATCTTTGATAGGAGATTACAGCTAATCTAATACATTTTGAGCTTCACAATGCTTATTTTCATTGCTTTTGAGTTTTAATAAACTGTCTTCAAGTTAGCGTTAAGTTGCACCGTGTATCTTGCTTTGCTATTAGCTGCACCTTCCGACACATTGAAAAACAGGCCTTGCGAAACACTAAATGAACTCTGAAATGTGATTAATATGATTTTATGTTCAGACTCCACCTTCCTTGGGTCTCTTACAAATAAATGGTTGAAATTGTTGAGAGGGCTTGGTCAGTCTCCGGCACCTCAAAAATGGTCAGGAGGCGGGGCAGTCATCGGAATAAGGGCTTTTTGCTCTGTTGTTATTCTGATGATCTAAGGGTGGAGTATCGAGGTGTGTGTGGGGGGGTGTAAACCGGATGGTGGCAGCTCCAGGTTGGGTTCCAGGCACAGTCTGAGATTGGGGAGGGTGGGTGGGAGCGGGGAGGACTGGAAGGAATTATGAGATAGAGGTGGGCAGGATAAAGGCTGCCCCAGCACCGATAGGGGACTGGAGATGGGTCTGCAGTAAGGGGGCAGACACTGAGCTTCATCTTAGCTGATAAAGCTAATGGAACGGAACGGCGCGTTAAGAAAAAGGAAGCTTTTGGCAAGGCCACAGTGAGAGAAGCTGCGCTCGTTCGACGCTTGTGGAGCAGGGTGGCGGTGGGTGGCTAATTCGCGATCTCACTCGCTGCGCGGAGGTGAGACCCGATATTAACCTTCAGCTCCAGGCCCGGAGCCTCTGCACCGCTAAGTCCGCCGGCTGGTTCTGCTCCATGTTTGTTTGGCGATTCTGACGCAGAGGGTATCGTCTTTCTCCTTCCCTCCCCTCAGGCAAAAGCGCCAATCTGGCTCCCGTCCATCTTACCTGCAGCTTCAGCATGCACGAGAGGAGATAGAGGGAGAGTGATGGAGATGGGGAGATTCAGGGACTGTATAGATTACATTCTAGCCAGATGCAGTTCACTGTAATATCATAAAAGTACAACATTTTATTATGGACCATTTTGTTCAGCTGCGTAGACAACAACATAAATTCATTGCTCACAACATTAAACATATATGAACTGCTCAAAAAAAACTGCAGCCGTCAGATTACCTGTGTCGATTTTTTTTTTTTTTTTGGGAAATGTAATATTTAGTTTGTTACAAATTTGGCTAGCCTCACAAGCGCAGACTAAGCTTAATCTTGGAGCAAAATTCGCTCTATATGGATTAACTCCTTATAGAATTGAGTTCAATGTTGTACAAGGGTGAGTCTGCGCGTGTAATCAGTCTTTTAATGTGTGAGAAAAATAAAGCATCATGTATGGTTCCCTGCTGGCAGCGGTGGGAGTCGTTCAGCGGTGCCCAGTCAGTAGCAGTGCGGTTGCTATGTTAGTACTTTAGCTCAGCGAGGCCTACCACAAGCTTGGTCCACAGGACCAGAGCGTCGGGCTTTCACTCAGTCTGCGCATAGAGCACACTCTGTGGATGCACCAGAGCCACAGACGAGCCAGTTTGATGCCCATTGGCTTTTTTAAATTCTTCTTTTTGTGTAGAGGATGAGACAGCTTCCTACTGCAGATTGCCCTGGGGACTACAGAGGTTTGAGAGGAAACGGACCTCTGGAATTCTGGCTCAGTTTTCACCGCACAGTTTTTCTGGTTTTTTTACATTCCTAAATATGGGGCAAAAGGGGAAATCCAGCTCCCGTGGGATTGGGAATCCTTGAAGCTATCCGCGATATCGTCCGGGGCTTGGACAATGACAGTCCGAGGACGCGGGAACACTATTTTTAGTGGTCGTGCCTTTCGCCAGGGAGAATTTAGGCAGCGGAATTCCAGCCACAACGTCCATTTATAGGAGAGGCTACAAAAATAAGCGCCATGTCCGATTCGTCTTTTTCCAGCCTAACCCCGTTTCCTTTGTCCCCCCCAACCTCTGGTACTATCGTGCTAATGACTCTTTCAGCTGACTGATGATAGACATGGATTTATTATGTAGGCAGATAAGCCTTGGGATTCTTCCTCCACAGAATGCACCGAGGCGTATGCATTAAACACCGAGGTCCGTAGGGCCCGTCCCTATACTGGTAAAGCCCAAGGCAAAAAAAAAATAATTATACAACTGAGGCCTTAAGTTCGCAAAAACAACCAGAGCCAACACCGGCCATTTTGAGACCTCGACTGTCAATGGAGGTAAACGCAATAACAGCTCTGTTGAAATGCTTCAAACTGTGAGGGAGTCTTTCTCAGACAGCCAATCGCGTCGTTGGATTAGCGTCAGAGTCGCTCTGGTGCGGACAGCGCTGCGTTGGGGCATTGGATTCCCCGAGGGAGCCAGGGCGACGATGCCCGTTTATTAAGATAAATCTGTCCGGATTTGCATGAGGTCATAGATTCCACACATCCGCCCTCTGTCAACAAGGCCAGGCTCAAATTTCATTCAGACTCCTACTCCTGGGGGTGAAAAGTCTTGCTTAGTTCATGTGAGGCCCAGACACTGACACTGCCAGAAAGCTTATGTGTATGATCCAGAAATATTAGAGTCTCCTTCCTCTCATGTTTATACTGTGGACTTCTGTCTCCAATTTTTTTTTTCTTCACGCAAAATAGAAATGCAATGTCGTTTCGAAATTCACAATTTTAATCTACTTGGACTTGGAACATGTACTGTATTTGTCACAAGCCTTAGTATCTAAAAGCCAAAAAAACTGTTTTTTATCGTCAATTACTGATTTAATGTGCTGTAATTGAGTAAACATATCTATTAAGCCTTCCTTTTCACATGTTTCATGTAGACTCGCACATCATAGGAGTTCAATGTAGTGTTTAAGCAGGTCTAACGCATTTGGTCTGAAGGCAGCACTTTGCTGTCAAAGGGCTATTACCCTTCCATCTTAGGCTACAACATTAAAGTACTGTTTTGTGCAGTTTTAATGGAAAAAAAAACTATTCCAAAATCTGGGCATGCAAGGGCATGCACACACTGAGGTCTTGCAGCACGTAGCTGAGGTTGAAGGTTTACACTTCATTTGTAATGGAACACACAGTCACTCCAGGAGCAGCACCTATGCAGCTCTTATCACGAGGCAGTCCGACCATCTCCCCAAAGGCCGGGATCCATTCCCACTTCTGAGTGGATTTATCCTCCCAAATGTTCCCATAAGATCCTGAGACAGAGCTAAGATTGCTCACTCTAACCCCGAGGTATACCTGCGAGAGTGCACTCACATTCCATACGGAGCATCAGGGCCCAGTAATATATATTTAAACCAAGGATGAAAAATATAACAGTTCAAAAAGTAGCAGAAGGGGAAATCAGAGTGCCGAGCACAACAGCATATGCAGCCATTACATTTCCTCCCACTGAACACAAGCTTTAATGAGGACTGAGAGAATTATTCTAAACCCTCTCTCACTGTCTCTCTCTCTCTCTCTCTCTCTCTCCCTCCCGCCCTCCCTCCCCAGATGGGCTCCCCCCCCCCAGATGGGCTGGATGCCACATGCTGGCCTTTTTGCTGTGTCTGGTAAATATTATTTGAGTTGCTGGCTCGGGACCCTTGTAGAAGTCAGGCTGTACTCCCCCAAATGAGCGTAATGCACAACAGAAGGCCCGGCGGTCGCTCGCTGTCCGGTGCATTAACCTCAATCAGAAAAGGGAGAGGGAGAGAAACAGCATCCCGATTTTGGGAACACAAGTCTTTAGGGATGGAAAGAGGCATCCTCCACATGTTCCAGATTCTTGGCACTCCTGTATGACTTAGCAGTGATTGGCCCTCACCTTATGGTGTGTACTCCCATACTCACAAGGCCAGGAGTATAAATGTCTTTAAGGTCTCTCTTTCTCTTCCCCCCCCCCTCTTCTTCCTCTTCCCTCACTCCTGACCTTTCCCTGGTCATCACATCTGCATCACTCCATGTCACTCTCGTCTCAGCTTCTTTCCAGTCTCCCTTCTCCATTGGGGCCTCTCGTGCTGCCATTTTTAAAAAAGTTAGAGAGTGTTAATGGCCCCCTGTTTTAGTAATACGTATATTTCTTCTCTTGGCTTGATGTCTGTGTGTGTTTGTGTGTGTGGAGGTGAGTTAGGAATATGCTTCTTAGCATCAGCATCAAGGCTGGACTTTACCATAATACCCGCTCTATGCGAAGTGCCAAGTAAAATTATGTTTTCTTTTTCATTAGAATTGCCATGTTTTGTTGCCATATATGAATGTTAGATTGCACTGTACTCTTACGGCATCGCGTAAGAATAGCAATATTTTCAGAGAAAAAATATAGGCTTGCACATGTATTTTGGCGCGTGTATTTCCACTCCATTAATTGGAAGATAATGTTACTAATATAGTATGATACATTTTTACAGTCTGATGCACAGTTTTATAATTTCAGAACGAATAAGCACACAACAACAACACTAACTAGAAGGGCACTCGATAGAGTGCATACTTCCGCCACACCATATGTCAGTATTATTGGTTAATAAGGAACAATCATTCTATTCAGGTATAGTTTAAGTTCTTCCAGATCTAGAATCCAGAATATGTCCCGGATCACTTTCAAAATTGAATAACTCATCCTTGGTCTACGACTTACCATCCTACCAAATTTTGTGCCGATCCGTTCATAACTTTTTGACTTATCCTGTTAACAGACAGACAACAAGCGTGAAAACACAAGCTCCTTGGCTGAGGTAATAATAATACTAATAATCATAATAATAATAAAACACACTGCTAATACCTATGAGGCCTCTTCACTGATGACATTCAAAATGGAACAGCTTTCAGCAAGCAGGTCTCTGGAGGGTCACTTCTCTATCCAACTTCCTGTCCGTCTTCCGCGCAATCTTCTTCTATTGTCACTGCTGATGACAGGTAAGCTGCTCCATGATGAAACATGGTGTCACTCCGCAGATGAGACTGCCCCGTCCAATTTCAGCAACACGCATATTTATTGAGATGTAACCCTCGCTGAGTATGTGCCTTCATTTGGGCCAGCGGCTGTGTTATTAATAATTATGCTTCCCCCCCGTGATATGTAGAAGAAGACAAGGGAGATGTCAAAAATGGATGCCGTGGCTTATTACAGCTGGAAGAATGGTTGTACCTGAGCTCCAGCTTGTGAGCACGTACGTTTGGGTTCCCGTTGGGAAATTTCTTCAAAAATTTCTTGCAGTCAGATTTTTCACCGTATTTTCTCTACATGACAAGATGCCAGACTTTGTAACTATCAGTGAGAACTTCTGTGAGCAGCTGATTTACTTCCATTAGCCCCTTGAAGAGCTGTTTCTTTGGAATCTTATTCATGATCTTAGAAGGTGGTGTTCTGGGACTCATTGCTTTCAATCACCAGTTATGATTGATACATTAGCATTAGAATGTTTCATCAAGACAATTCGACACTTGCTGCCCAAAACTTACAACCAAAATAACACTGTATAGCCTATATAATACAGTTGCGACTGCTGAAAAAAAAATCCCTTGAAACTTTTGACTAGTTGTGATGCTTGATGTTTTTTTTTTTTTTTTTTTTTCAATTAACTAACATTACATGAACTCCAAAAACACTCATCACTGTCAGGCTTGGCCAGTTTGTTAAGGTAAGACAAGAAATAAAACACTTCATCCATAAGCAAAATTGCATTTCGATCAGAGTTATTCAAAAAATGTGGATACATGTTGCTAATCCTTGTTTTCTAATTTAAATGATCAAGAAACACAGGTTAGATCACTTGCTTTGCAGAATGTACTAAAAGCAAACTTGGAAGCGAACAGAGTAGTTTATCTATTTATTTAATGTAAAGCGTACTTTTTAAGTATAACATTTTTCAGATTTAAATTTATTTTCAATTGACGTAGCATTGCATGAAGAAGGAAGCTGTGGATTTAACTGCCAATGGATCCAATCATTGGAAAACATGTTCATCAAAGAAAGTGATTGAAAACAGGTCACAACAGATAATTAGTATAAAGAGATGTATTGTGCCTAGTCCAATTTTTGTTGAGCAGTCGTCACTGACATTAAATAACAGCTTTTACTATCTCCCGTTACAGATGAGGTCATTTTATGTCAGAACAATATCATAGTTTTATTGATAAATATCAACACGTCTTGCTGTGATAATATTTTCCAATCATAATATTTTCCAATCAATGCAATGAAGATGTCATAACACTTGACATTAACTGACTTTTGATGATGTTAATGTCTTATGACGCCTTGTGACAGGTGTTATGTCGTGTATATAAAACTGTTATGTCAACCTAATATCTAGGGGTTAAAATAAAGCAAAACAAAATATTCTTATTGGACATTTGTCATCTAGTGCCTTAAACAGTTAACTAGGATGGGTTATAGACAGTGCCGCTGACAGACAGACCAACAATGGCAATCTTTCAAAAGACAACGCACATGGCGAGCTGAGTCATTCAGACCCTTTCTGTGATGTGTGTTTTTCGTCTGTTTCCGCAACCAGCCCCCACCACCCTCCGCCACAGCCGCCGCCATCGGCCGCATTCTGTTATTCAGCTGGGCTCCTACCAAAGGTGATAATCCTTGGCTGCGGGTGCAAACACACGGTGCTGCAGCTGGGATGTGATCCCAGGTCCTTTGGTCTCAAATTGAGTATCCTCCCTCCCCACTGCACTGGGCTCCAGCCCAGAGGGCCTCCCTCAGGGGTGCTCCCCTCGCTAACCCGGGCTCTGCTAGCAAAGCAGACAGGCTTCCTGCCCCAGCGCAGCCCGGAAAGATCACAAGTCCATTTTTTTCTTTCCTTTTTTTTCATTCCGAGCTGCAAATAGTAGTTTCTGCCACAAGCCAGTCGACTCCGCAACTGCTTAATCTGATTGTGGAAACAGACCAAGTGCTATCGCCGTTTCCTCATCGAATTCCAACAGCGAGCGCGAGCTGGCTGGTCGAATCATTTAATGCATCGAAATGCTTGCACTTCTTTTTTTTTGTTTTCTTTTTGTATGTCGTCTTAAAAATGCATTAGCATATCCCTGCATTAAGGTGTCATTTGATACCCTGCTGGCTTATGTTTTCCATCAAACGCGTTGAAATAAGAGCCAACCTCCATTACGGCTGGCCACCCGATACTTTGGCACTGCCTTATCCCTCCGTTTTTGGTTCTATCGCTCATCTATCTATCTCTCCATCTATCTGTTTGAGGCCTGCCGCACTACTTCGTCGAGGTATCGTTTAACACAAAAGATTAAATGTGACTCCCCTGCCAATTCGCTCTCTCTCTCTACTGCCTTGCTCTAACAACATGAGAGAATAATTAAAGTTTTATGAAAAGCAGTTCTCACTGACCTACACCCTCTCTTCATACTTTTACCCCACCTTGAACATTTTGTAAAACTGAAATGACCCCTCTCCGAGGTTAACTAATAGCGGAGACGTTTGTGAAAGATGCTTCCCGAAATTTAATGTATTGACAAATGTGTTTCCTGGCTTCCACACGCACTGCATAACCTTTTCTCGTCAACTCAGTAATGAAGCTCTTCGAAAAAAGAAAGGGAGAAAGGGAAAGAGGGGTATCGAGAATGAAAGGCTGGACAGGGATGTGTGGCAGGGTTTGGACGGGTTTTTTGTTTGTTTTTTTTTTTTGCTGCTGGACCCATGAAAATAGCTCCTGGAGAGAGAGTGTGGATCCACCTGCATGTGGCGATTTCAATTAAGAAAAAGTAAAAACATATGATCCCGTGATTGGCTTGGGTCTCCAGCAAAACATCCCATGCAGCTGGGCCAGCTGTTCCACGTGATTTCAACTCAAGGACTTCCTCCAAGGAATTTGCAAGAAATGAGAAGCGAGCCAAGGTCGTTCCTCAGCGGACGAAACCGGCGGGCGATCCACCTTCCTCCAAAACTATTCTGTTGTTCATCACAGGAAGTGTTAGAAAATAGTAAGCCCTTCAGGGCCTGGATTAAAGCCTCGCCTTAACCAATCCATTAACCTTGGATTCCGAAACCGGCGCAAATAGCCGAATTATTCGCAGCGCGGAATTTACTGCCGGGTTAGCTTGTAATTTGTGACCATTTGCTAAGTTTTATGAGACTCTATAATCGTTTACAGAGCAGCTAAAGGTCAGTAGGTTTCACAGCAGTCTCATTGGTGCAGTCTGTTTGTAAAAATTGTGATTCTAGTCATTACTCATTTTATTTCGCAGATGTCCACATTTTGGCATGTATGCTTATAAAACTTATCGTACATTGCATTGTGCACACTTTTGAACAGACCCTGAAGCTTGCAGTGTTGTCTTGCAAAACCAGATGTCTCTTTAAAACATGCTAAATACCAGCAGATGTGTTCAAGCATTAGGCCGATAATAACTAAGTTTATTGATGAAGTGACACTCTTGTAAACGACGCATTTCCATATACCTCGCCTCAGTATGACCATCCACATCCTGAGCAGTGGCGTGCCATCAGATGTCCGGAAGGCCTTCAGTAACATCACCCTTTTGCGCATAATTGCTCTTAAACTGTTTGCGATCAAGTTTGCCTGATTAACAATCAAACTATTTATTAACTGAACAACCACCACCAATGCATGACACGTAATGATAAAGAAATGCTAATGACTAAGCGATTGCCTATTGCCTATGTTGATATAATTGATGTGACTCCGCAAGGATGACAATCTGCAAAAAATCCTAAACTTTCGCTGACTTCGCAGCAATTATTTCGCAATCACTCAGCTGTGCATCGTACCTATCAACGCCCTTTAACTGTCACTACATTCAGACTATAGAACGAATTCTCGTGGCTTATTGCTCAATGAGCCTCGCAAACTAATTTACACAAATATGTGCTGTTTCACAAGCTACACGAGCGCAGAAATTATAAAGACATACTGATATTTTTCGTAGTCATTGATGTGCGGAAGAAAACGCTGTATAATTTCGTAGTGTATACGACTGATGATAGTGTAATGTATAACAAGGCTTTCAAAAAGAAATTAAACTCTCGTTGGTTCAACCAATTAGTCTGAGCAACTGTTGCTAATCGGGAGAGGTAAACTGCGAGAGGTGTCGGTTATTAAGCAGTGAAAGGTGAGGTTATTGCTGGCCTTGTGTTTCTGCCGATGGACCGCCACTGATCCTGAGTGGCTCCACCTGGTTCTGTCCACGTATGTGCGTGAGTGTATGTGCGTGTGTGTGTGTGTGTGTGTGTGAGTTAGAGAGAGAGAGAGAAAGGCAGAGAGAAATACCTGTACAGGTCCACATAAGCGCACTCACAAATAATTACAAACTATTTTTATGCCTGTCGATGAAGTCGATTACTACCTACAAACTACAAAATCTGTATGAGCCACGCCCTGCAAGCGTTAGAACATGGTTTAATTTCTCATTTTTTCTCAACCTCAGTCTGAAGGTTACGGTGATTATCCCAGCTAATCAGCACTTCATGTCAACTGCAACAGGAAATCACAATTACTCCATTGAGTGAAGTGTTCACCTATTTCTTCATACCTGTATATTTAGCATGTTTGTTTTCATTAATCGTCTATTCACCAGATTCACAGTGTTGACAGGGTAGATTTTTTTCCACAAAAGAATTTCATGCTGTGAAAACATTTATGACACTGTTCACAGGGTGGTGATAATACAATTGTGTGTGCAAATTCTTGACTAATCAAACAGAACAAAACAAATAAGGGTTTTCAAAAATAATATGGGCTCCTTTAACTTAAATATGGCATTGATTTGGAACTGAGTCTGAACATCTACCTAACAAAAATTATATACCAGAGCATAATACAGTAGTTAGATAAAATATCTGCATTGCCCCTGTTAATAACCCTACGTAGACTTAATAGCTTTTAATATGTGCTTTTGTTAAATAATGCAGTACATGCAAATGGATTGCTTGAATGAACGTCAAGCTTTTATCTTACTTTTTGCTGAAAAAAATACAATATTTTTTTCAGCAGTTAAGGTCTACATAATTCTACCACAAGATATCCCTTTCCTAGGGGGAAGTTTTGCACCTTATATCTTTTTCTCTTGTTCTCTTTATTTCAGTCACAACCCCCAACACAATTGTCCTGTTACAACCCTTTATCAGAAAAGGTTGGGACGGTCTGTAAAATTTAAAATAAAATTGAAAGCAGTGATTTGTAGATTATGTACAACCTGTATTACTTTGAAAACAATACTACAGCACATTATTGTATGTTTCACCACGAATTTTATTGATTTTTCAAAATAAAAACATTTAAATTTCGATTCTTGTTACATATTTAAAAATTAGTTGGGACAGTAATGTATTTACCTCATCGTAATTTTGCCATTCCTTTTCACAAGACTTAATTATTTTTTAGGGACTGAACACACCAAGTGATTAAATGTTTCAGATATAATGTTGTCCCTTTCGTCCTCAAAATAAGTCCTAAGCTGTGCGACTTTACAATGTCGTTATTTTTGCATTTTGTGCTTCAAAATGCCCCACACGCTTCCCATTGGAAACAGGTCAGGACTACAGGCAGGTCAGTCCAGCACCTGTACCCTCCTCTTATGCAGTCATGCTTTAGTATTACATGCAGAATATAGTTTTGTATTGTCTTGTTTAGCTATGCATGGGCGTCAGGGAAAGGATATCTTTAAAGCAGCATATTTTGCTCTAAAATCTCAGTGTATTTTTTGGTATAAATGGTGCCTCACAGAAGTTCAAAGTACCCATGCCAAGAGCTCCGATGCTACCCGATATTATGACCAAACATGGCTTGTGAACTTGTTGCTGGTAATAGCCTGGATGGTTCATTTCTTCTTTGGTCAAGAGCACATGGTGTCCATTTCTTTCTTAAAAAAGATGTGAAATATTTATTCACAAAATTTCACTATATATTTTTCAACTACAATATATGGTTCCACTGCTCGATTGTTATCGCAGATGTCTTCACACCCAGAAGTCAGCAGTTCTGGACCCTGTTAACATAAGGCTTCCTTTTTGCACGAAAACATTTTCACTGGCATTTGTGGATGTTACTATGTATTGTCGTATTTGAAAAAGATTTGCCTGATTAATCCTGAGCCCCAGTGGTTATATCACGTAGGGATAAATGATGGTTCTTAATTCAGTGTCATCTCAGTGACAGGACATCAGGGGCATTCAGCTTTGGCTTGCACCCTTGCCCTGTATGCACAGAAATTTCTCCAGATGCCATGCATCTTTTTATCATGATGTGCTCTGTAGAGGGTGAAATATTCAAATCCCTCCCTATATTTCTTTGAACATTGTTTTTTAAACCTTTCAATAATTTCCTCATATGCAGGTGTTGGTAAACTGGCAATCCTCCGCCCATCTTTGCTCCTGCTGGACAAGACCTTTCCTGGATGCTGCTTTTGCACCAAATCATGATTACAATCACCTGCTGACATCATCTATTTCAAATAATATAAGTATTCAAATGTTTTACATCGTTGCTACTCCTAAATTGCCCACTTTCCAATCTTTTTTTTTGGAATGCCTTGCTTGAATGGCTGGAATGGATGTGTATTTACAAATATAATGAAGCTGACCTGACAGAACATTAAATTTCTTGTCTGTTGACAATGAAATACTGTACATGTCAAAACATATTCATAAATCACTGCCTTCTGTTTTTATATGTATTTTCTACACCAGTTGTTGTTAGGGCTCTAATTACAAATTAAAAAGTTTGTAACTAATTACAAATTAGAAAGTCGGGGTTTTGTTTTTGACACCTAAATTTTCATAATTAACTGAACATTAGAAGTAAGGAATTTGTATTTAATTTTGAGATAATTGGAAATAATTATGTCCATTAATAAATGCTCAGATGCATGGTGAATATTATGTGATAATACAGTACATTGATCCCATCATTATAAAACAACATCAGATCTCAATCGAACTTTGCATGTAATAAGTTTTGTGGTGTTTTTTTCACTGCCTGTTGTGTAAACTTCAGTATCTTGCATTGAATCATTAATATGTCCCAATGTTGAGGGGCAGCTGATGGAGATTAGCCACAGAGCAATGTGCTGGTGCTGCAGTTATATCTCAAAGTAGACTGAACCGTAAATGAACCCCCTTTGGCTACATGACGCTCACACCAAGGTGAAAGCACAAATTTGACAGGACAGTATTGAGCTGAGGCAATAACTTAACTGTTCATTTGATTCATATGCCCAAACCTGTCCCACATGCCTAAGAACAGAAGTTTTATTTCTCAGAGAAATAGCCTGATGGTTTGGTTCACGCAGTAAGAGATTTTTGTTTTTATATTTTTCCTGAAGTTATATTCTGTACTATGAAGCAAACTGGCAAGTTTGTTGGCTGGCTGCATGAAATACTAATATTCACAAGCATGTCTGCAGGAGTGGTACATACTGCAAAACAGGGATCACTAAATGTGGAATCCAAATCCAGCCCAGGGTTTCTTTTTCTTCTTATCTCTTTTCTACCTCTGATTGGCTGGATTGTCCTCACTTGTGGCTCCCAGGTGAAGGGAAGATAGAAAACCAGCAGGACTCAAACCTTGAGGACTGTGATTTGATGATCCCTGCTGGGGAAACTCATTTTCTAGTGCTCAAATTGTACATCAAGGCAATGACGGTGGGAGGGGGGTGCTAGGGGGGGCTTAAGCCCTCCATGAAAAAGCCTTAGCCCCCCCTAAGCCCCCCAAGCAAAAATAAATGTACTGTAAGCGATCCACAATCAACTGCTGCGTTGTTATGCCATAAAGGCTGTTGTCAATCAACACTGCCTGTAAAAAAAGGCAACCTGAGCTGATTTGATTGGCTGGCTGACCTGGCTCCAGTCATTGCACCTGCGACAATTAGAAGTCCAGCAGCGAACAGAACGGCTAATTAACTGAACTGAATAAATAGAGTGGATGGATCGCTTTACTTACTTTATTGGGAAGAAAAGAGGGAGAGCTGATGTCAGTGGCGATCCACCGGCACCGACTCCAAATTTACCGGCAAGCGGCAGCAGCGATGAATATGCTAGTGGTGCGGCTAGTTCTAGTGTGGCGGTGGCAAGTGCTAACGTGGCGGTGGTGGATGTGGTGCAGAGCATGGAGGAGGACAAAGACGAGGAAGACGATGAAGAGGGGGTAACAATAATGACAGGGGAGGAGGATTCGATTGAGTCTTCAGAATATTCTGAGACAGAGGATCGTGATGATAATTTAATCTTAGTGTGTGTGTGCGTACGTACGAGAGAGAGAGAGAGAGAGAGAGAGAGTGCAAAGAGCTCATTTGTCTTTCTTGAAGCTGCAGTCCGCATTCCGCAAGCATCTTAGACAAACATATTTATTAGTAATTTTAAGGTGACTTAACCTGAAAAAGGCATGTTTTGACAGCTTACCTCATCCAGTATAGGCATAATACAGTACTGTACGGCAGTGGCGGGCGGTGGACGGAAAACTGGGGGGGCGGAAAACATCCGTTGAAACGGATGAGATTAGTGACTCAATTTCATTCATTGTTCTCGGTCAACATGTTAGTTTCCCTTATGATGAAATGTTTAGGTGAGTGAATAATAAATTCTATAAAATGTTTGATTCACATGCCTTAATAGGCAACTCTTCTTGAAAAAACCACGGTGGATTTTCCGCGTTAAATTTTGTCACATCCTAAGCAAGTCGTCAAACCTGTGCGTAATGATTGTTTAATAGAAAAAGATTTAAATGCGCTCTTTTTTGCATTCAACTGGTGCGTTAGATTTCTCGTCTTAAGGAAGACAATTAGCTACACCTGAGAGGGGAGAGTTCAAGTGTCTTTTACCAGGGAAATTGACTGAAAACAGATCAAGACTAATAAGCAGTTTAAAGACATGTTTATCGCCCTCCTTGTTCTCTGTCCACTGCCCGCCACTGCTGTACGGTACTGTAGGAGTATTTTGTGTTTGTTACGTCAAAATTCATAAGCCCCCCCAATGAAAAATCCAGCGCTCCCCTAGCTCCCCCAATCAAGAATTTCTGGCGCCTTGCATGGATCAAGGGTCTCAAGCTAAAATCCTTAAGGGCCGCTCTCTGTCTGCTGGTTTTTGGTTTGTTCCAGTACTTAAGTGCTTAATTTAAGTCACTGATTGGCTGAGGAATCTGCACACCTTGTTTATGAGGCCTGAATTAGCTGCTGATTGGATGGAGATCTCAAAAACCTGCAGACACTGTGGCCCTCGAGGAGTAGGGTTTGAGAGCGCTGTTCTACATCATTTCTGGATCCTACTGTTGTAATACAATGTGTATTCATGCTGTCAGGAGTGCATGCTCTTTGTCCTGTCCAACCACTTGGACACAAACATCGTAAAAATAAGTGAATGAATAAATATATAATTGAGCATTGACAAATATATGGGTGTCCCAATGCTGATAATGCAAAACTTAAATGTTTCAGAGGGTTTTGAATATGATTCTTACGATTCAGTATTTCTCAGCGTTCGCGCTAAGCACATCAACAGAACAGAGAGATTTTGGTAACACTTTAGTTGAAGGTATTGTCATAAGAGTGACATGACATAGTCATGAACGTGTTATAAACATTATGTCAATGTCATAAACGTTTATGACTGTTGTCATTAAGTGTCATTCGGTTTTTGAAATGACAAGTTGACATTGTTTGGGTTGTCTTGATTATGACAACTTTGTCATAAGAGTGACATGACACTGTCATAACTGTTACATGACACATAACAGTTATGACAGTGTCATGTCACTCTTATGATGATACCTTCAAGT
The DNA here is from genome assembly GCA_029692085.1 of Gymnothorax javanicus. Classification (NCBI taxonomy): domain Eukaryota; kingdom Metazoa; phylum Chordata; class Actinopteri; order Anguilliformes; family Muraenidae; genus Gymnothorax; species Gymnothorax javanicus. The sequence continues at coordinate 73,922,624 of CM056193.1, read as the reverse complement.
AAAGTGTAACCGAGATTTGTTTGTGTTAGCATCACGGTAGAATGTGGCAGAACCACACGGTTGGGCAGAAGGCCTGTCTGACTGACGGGTAAGCCCCACCTTCTGATGAGCAGGCCCCACCCCCTGAAGGTTAGACTCCGCCCTCTCCAGGTGGTTCAGCTTTCCATAAGCTTTTCTCAGGTAAGGTGCCCTTAAGGCCATATTTGTGCATGCTAGTCACAATTACACAGCAGAAGTGCTTTTCAGCAATCGCCAGTTTCCCATTGTGTTGGGGGTAGTATATTATGTGCATGTTCAGTTAATTCAGAGTTTTGATTATAAATATGTATAACTTGCACTCAGCAGCCTACTAAATACAACCCCAATTCCAAAATAGTTGGGTGAAAAGTGAAAATTGTGAATAAAATCAAAACGCAATGACTTTCAAATCACACCAGCCAGTATTTTTTTCACAATAGAACAGAGATAACATAGAAAATGTTGAAACTGAGAAATTTTACAATTTTATCCACAAAATGAGCTCATTTCAAATTTGATGGCTGCTACAGGTCTCAAAAAAGTTGGGACAGGGGCCTGTTTACCATGGTGTAGCATCCCTTCTTCTTTTTAACACAGAGTGGAGGCATCTGGGCATTGAGGAGACAAGTTTCTTGAGTTTAGCCATTGGAATTTGATACCACTCTTGTTTAATACAGGCTTCCAGCTGCTGGAGAGTTTTGGGTCTCCTTTGACGGGCTTTGCATTTAATTATGCGCCAAATGTTGTCAATCAGTGAAAGATCAGGACTGCAGGCAGGCCAGATCAGCACATGGACTCTTCTACTACGAAACCATGCTGTTGTAATAGCTGCAGTATGTGGTTTTGCATTGTCCTGCTGAAATACACAAGGCCTTCCCTGGAATAGACGTCGTCTGGAGGGGAGCATACGTTGCTCTAAAACCTTGATATACCTTTCAGCATTCATGGTGCTTTTTAAAACATGCAAGTGTCCCACACCATATGCACTAATGCATCCCCATACCATCAGAGATGTTGGCTTTTGAACTGAATGCTGATAACAGGAGGGGTGGTCTTTCTCCTCTTTAGCCTGGAGGACACGACGTCCATGATTTCCAACAAGAATGTCAAATTTGGACTCGTCTGACCACAGGACACTTTGCCACTTTGCTACAGTTCATTTTAAATGAGCCTTGGCCCACAGAACACAGCAGCGCTTCTGGATCATGCTCAACAATGACTTCCTTTTGACACGATAGAGTCTTAGGTGGCATCTGTGGATGGCACGGCGGACTGTGTTTACTGACAGTGGTTTCTTGAAGTATTCCTGGGCCCATTTAGTAATGTCAATGACAGAATCATGCCGGTGAGTGATGCAGTGGCGGCTGAGGGCCCGAAGGTCACGGGGATCTATTAAAGGTCTTTGGCCTTGTCCCTTACGCACAGAGATTTTTCCAGTTTCTCTGAATCTTTTGATGATGTTATGCTCTGTCGATGATGAGACCTTCAAAGCCTTTGCAATTTGACGTTGGGGAAAATTGTTTTTAAAGTATTCCACAATTTTTTTTATGCAAGCCTTCACAGGTTGGAGAGCCTCTGGCCATCTTTACTTCTGAGAGACTCAGCCTCTCTAAGACATCCCTTTTATAGCCAATCATGTTGCACACCTGATGCCAGTTAACTTAATTACTTGCTAAATGTTCTTTCAGCTGATTCTCTTATATATTAATTGCTTTTTCAGCTCTTTTTTGCCTTTGTCCCAACTTTTTTGAGACCTGTTGCTGCCAGAAAATTTCAAGGAAGCTCTTTTTGTGGATAAAAATGTAAAATGTCTCGGTTTCAACATTTGAAACGTTATCTATTTTCTATTGTCAAAAAAACATATTGGCTCATGTGATCTGAAAGTCATTGCATTTTGATTTTATTCAAAATTTACACTTCGTCCCAACTATTTTGGAATTGGGGTTGTAAATTCCGAATCCCACTAGTTGTATATTGAGGTAATTATGAAAGAAGTTCTGTGATTAGAATGATTTGTGTACCGTATGTGATTATGTGGAGCACAATTACAGGGAAATGCTAAGCTTTTAAATTACAGCAGGAAATTTTAATTAAGTTCCCAAGTTGGATATTGTTCAAAGCATAGCTTTTAGCTACTGTGCATAATACATTTTAGATGTAATTTTGTCTTGATTATCCATGTTCTGCAACTAATGCACGATAAGTCAAAAAGATTGCTCTGCTCCATTCATAAATCCACATGCCACCATTTTGCAAACCCTAATTCCCAGTTTCCTGAACATTCAAACTACCTTGTACAGTGCATCTATAAAACACGCGGTACTTTCCTGTAATCTTCATAGCTGCTTTCTGAAAGAGGAAAATCAGTATGGAATCAATTTTTTAAAATCCATTTCCAGAGTGAATTCTTCATGTAATGTCAGAGATAACTCCTTCAAGCAAGTTTTACATCTTAGTTTATTTCCTGGAAGGAAAGTCCAAGCTTAAGACTATTAGAGCCATTATTAAAAAAAAAAAAAGCATAACCCATCAAATGTTTAAAAGCATTAGTAATGTTCACATTGAAAAAAAAAAAAAAAACACTGCATAACAATATGCCAAAGACATAAAACATAAATCCGAAATCTTCGGGGATTTCTGGCAGGGGAATCAAAATATGGAGTGACCATGACCTGCTTTAACCCTTGCAGAGCTGGTGTGGGATCATGAAGTGTGAAGTGTGTCCATCAAAGACCTGCAGTCCATGTGGAAATCCTTTCCCAATTATACTCTACTAAATGTAATGCAAAGTAGCGATTAAATCTCACCGCAAACACTCAAATGAGAATTCACTAATACAGATAACTGTGTTACTTATCATTCAAAAACTTGTTTGTTCAAAAATATATGAAATTCCAAATAACACATCTCAAAATACACTTGGTGTTTGTTATGCATGGTTTACCATTGTAAAAACACTTTTATTGAATAAAATAGCAACTATTCAGTAGATTGCTTGTGATTACAAACTGTAGGCTGGATTACGGACTGCAAAAAACAAGCATAACTTTAACAAGCATTTTAATCTTGTATTTAGACTTAAAACACATTCCTTATACCATTTTTTTCTCAGAAAAATAGAAATTCTGCCACTGATGAGAGATTTATTTTGACTCATTTTTTGGATATTTTTTTTTTTGTGTGTGTGTGTGTGTGTGTGTGTGTGTATGCATTATATATTAGCTTTCATAGAAAAAAATGACATTGCACATTTGGGGAAGAATATAGAGACAGAAGGGGGGGGAAGTAGTGGTCGCAGTAGAAGATATGAAATGCATCAGACATAAAGATTCGCACTTCGTCCATGAAGAAGAGAAATGAGAAACTGTGCTCCACAGCAGTCAAGCACATAGTGGTTGGTAAATGGACTGGCACAGCAGTGATTGTGAGGGGTAGTGAATATGGGGCTCATGGCTGATCCAGTCTTTTCTGCCTGGCTTGGAGGATTTCCTATCACTGTCATTATACCTGATGAGAGTGATCCAGTGCTGTGTCCTGATTTCCTGTATCATCTAACATTGGATAAGCATCACATGCTCCGCACTCTTCCTCTCTGACGAAGGCTCTCGCTCTCGCTCCTCCGTCTGAAATCAATACCAGATCCATTTGCTGCATTGCGCCCATATCTTGCTTCCAGGATTGGCAATGATGGTACGATAAGCTTGGATGAATCTCTTGGAGATTTTAGCATGATAAATGGAGCCGGCGCACACACTTTGAGTTATGTGCATATAGCTGCCACTCCAGGCAGTCTACGGTCCTGTTTGTGTGTGACACTGCAAGTGGGTCGTTTTCCAAATTTTAGCTATTATTTATTCAAAATAAAGTAAATGAGGCCTACCATGGTGTGTGTTATGGTCTCCGTGATTTCCCCGCGATTTTCCTCGTGTAGATCATTGCTGTGCTGCTATACTGTATGTAAATATTAGTAGACACATGGTAATTTGTTTGAGCATGCACTGGAATGTTTTTTTTTGTCAAAAGCAGTACCAGTCGACCGAACGCAAGCCAAACGTTGCTAAGGGCAACAATGTAAATTTGAATGCCCTCGTTAGTGGAGAGTGGTCACTGTCCAACGCTGGTTTCATATTGTTTCCCACCATGGGATTTCTCCTAAATTCAAATATGCCCCTTATGAAAATATCCTATAATTATTTCTTCGTAATACTTCGTAATAGTATTTATGGCATAACTATAGTATTACTATAGTTTGCATAACTAGAGTAGCACTATTGCCATCACATTATAACTATAGTATTACCACAGTCAACAGAACCATGATACTACTATAGTCCACACAACTGTCTTGCAGTAGTTTGAATATCTATAATATCACTATAGTAATACTACACTATGTTGTCAAAAATACAATCCATTTACTATAAGATAACTATAGCTTGGAACCGGTCATTTTTCATAAGGGACATCCCAGTAAATGGATTGATTATAAGAAGAAAAAAACTAGTGTGCCCCCTTAGCTTTGAAGCTTTGATAAGAGCATCTTCTGTGTAGCTAAATAACTATACTGTAAAAAAATAAAAAGTTGACCAAATTAAAAAAAGTAAGACAACCTGCTGCAAAGCATTTTTGTGTTTGCTCAACTTCATGTCCCAGTGGTCGCACAAACTCATTTTTTAAAGCACTACGAACTTGGAGTTGAGCCAACTCAAAAATGCTTTGCAGCTGGTTGCTGTACTTTTTTAATTTACTTTTTATTTACAGTTTAGCTAAAGTATATTTAGAGTGGATACAGAACTCTACCCGCAGCCGCTCACATTTCTGTGTTATAGAGCTTGCCCAGTGTTTGTGGATGCTCTGGATGAATACCTGTAGAGGAGGGATAGAGCCTGTTTGAATGGCTCTATCCTGCATTAGAAGCGCTAGGTCCTGGCAAGCTATGACATCACTGCTCTAATGCTCCACTACCAGAGACCCAAATTACTGGCGTCGCCTTGGGGAGATTTTAGCAGGGTTTTCAGTGTTATGAGCTGTGCCGGCTAACGCCACTTAAGCCCAAGGTTGTGCTTCCTAAACAAGTATTTAATCCCCCTCATTAAAGATATATGAACCTGGAAATCAATGCGGGATTGGGGTTAGATCCGCACCGTCCCTACGGTTGGCCTAATGGTTACATGCTGTGGAACATTACGCGGCCCTGTCTGCGTGTGTATCCATTACGCTCACGTACATAAATGCTTTGTAAGGTGGGCTGTGGAGTGTTAAAGTACCCATGTTATACAGGTGTAATGGAGCCACATGTTAAATTGATGGACGTTGAGGATTTAAAGACAGATTTCATTATGCATTACGCGACATCGTCCAATGGGATTGCAGACACGCTGGCTTGGAGTGGCTCTACTACTGTCTTTTCAAGTGTCTTATATTTCAGTCCTTTGCTTTTGTCTTCCATGATTATAATCCTGAGAGGAGTCCTATAATCCTTTCAGCAGTTCAGTTCACATATTGAAAATTTAAATCACATTTGGGAAGTCTTTTTTTTTTTTTTTGCCCAAAGCACTTTTTTAAGAGGCCATTGCTGATTATTGCTCATTTTGTGTTTTCACCGAGGGATCAAATTCAGGTCACTGTTAATCATATGATTACTTGGCTTTTGAACGTATTGTCTTGAAATTTTGTCTAGATCAGGTTTTGGATGTATTCAAGTTGTCTGATGTTAAGGGTGCTGGACATGATTGGGTAATACTGTTAACGTGAGCATTGTAAAGTGCATTATATAGGCATACAGGACTTAAATGATAGTTTAACCGATTAACAGCATATTGAACGGATGGTTGGTATGCAGGAACAACATACCCCGGGAATGCGTGAGAATCATGTGGTGTACGGAGTAAGGCAGCGATCACCAAATACAGACCTTGAATCTCAATCCAGCACGGTTTTTTTTTTTTTTTTTCCTACCTTGTAATTAACTGAGAAGCAAATCAGTGCTTCTGATTGGCCAGGCTGTCTTTAGACTTGACTCTCAGGTACAGGGAGGGTGGAAAACTTGGATCTTGAGGACCATGATTCAGTGGTCTCTGGAATAAGGTGTGGTCTCCATGGCAGACCTTGGCCTGGTGCCTTTGTTTATTTCCCTTGGGAATCTTTCCCAGAGACTTTGTTCCCTTTCCTTGGAAGTACAATGTTTTGCTCATTGTGTTTCCAAGATAGAAAGGCCTGCACATATCCTCCATTGTGTCTTGCTGCTTCTCGATAAGGACACCTTGGTTCCCTTTCATTCTTATCGTATCGGTCCCTGTTGTCCACAGTCTGGATTTCCTGTCCACAATCTGAAGATTCCACCCCCCCTTCCTGCATGGTAGTGTGTGAAACCAATTGGCTATGCTAGCATAAAGGCAGCACCTTACTCAAACAGGCAGTCCTGTTCACTCCAGTGGAGTTCACTAACTTTGCTCAAAGCCGGAAAAAAAAAACTGGGTTTTAGCCCCTTGACCAGGAAGCTGAATTGTCTCTTGCTTCAGCAGTAGTTCCAGGTCAAAGTTTTGATTTGGTTCATTGAGGGTAGCATGCTGGGCGGAAGTCACGGAGCCATTCCAAGACTGGTGCAAACTATCGCTTGTATTTTTTGCCAGTGACGAACAAATTCCACTTTTATTCCTCAGAGTCCGGCCAGTGAATCAAGATTAAAGAGGCTGTCAGGAAACATGGCATGGGGAGCCCCATGGATCCATTTCACCGTAAACAAGCCAGGGAACCTCCTAAACGATGGAGGCTGTCCTTTTTTTTATGCCACTTCAAGTGACTCATCCCCCCTCTGTTCTCGGTAGATTTGATTTTTAACTGCCGAAATGAGCTGCCGCACATTACAGGCTTGTCTGGAAAAGGTTCAAAAAAAGAAAATGGAGAGCTTTTCGCCGCTCAGTACCTCAGAAGACGGGAGCCAGCTTCCGTTTTCAAACCGTCGTGTGAATGGAGCATTTTACGCTCAGATGAACACCGCTACCAATGTGGCTTGCAGACATCTCTGCGGTGTTCAACATTCTTCTTGGGGAAAAAAACACAAACTAATAAAAGAAAAAAAGAATCCTGAAAGCAGGTTATAGTTATTTTGGGGTCATTTAGTGTACAGCTTAACCACAGGTATCAGAGACAAATGCTCCCCCCGCAAGGTCAACCGGAGAAACGAGCCGTGCCAAAGAAAAACCAAGTCCGGACGCCGCACAGTTGTCACCAGCTCCAATGGGCCTTTTAAGAGATGCTTCTAGAAGCACATCTGAAGGCGCTCTCTTCTTTGCCCAGAGAAATAAATTGCTTTACAGCCTGGCGCTGATAAGAATTCAGCCCAGGGAAACCTAACTGAGAGGACCATTTTTCATGATTTGGTGAAAGGGGGCTTCGTAGTTTACATTCCTTTAATGATATTGAATTTGACTGGCACCCGCGTAATAAATTACCACGGCTTTGTGAAAGAATGTGAAAAATTCTGCTGCAACTCCCGTCGGTGTGAGAGTGTTAAAGTGGCCCAGAGATGGAGAGAAAGTGAACAGAACTGAATTAAATGAAGCCTATCTTGTTCTGAGCCTTGGGTGAAATCACTGCATGTAGCTCAGGGTTTCAGAATCTCGCTTGTGCGTGTGTGTGTGTGTGTGTGTGTGTGTGTTTGTGTTTTTGTGTTTATACATGTCATTTCTGTTAGAGTCCAGTATACAAATTTAAAAAGAAGTGTTGAATAATATGAAATGCTGTGGATGAAAAGAATGAAATACAAGCACTTTAGAGGAAGTTTTCAATTCAGTCTGGTTTTCCAGCTTCGTACGTGAGCATTCATGAACAACTTCTGTGAATTCTTTCTGCGTGAGTTTGCGATGTGTAATGACGGGTGTTAGATTATTTTTGAGTGCACTGTGCAGGGTAAAGCTGGCGTATCTGTTAGTGATTAGGTGCCACCGAAGGGAAACGAGGCAGGTGGTGTTTCGCGGGGTGGTGTGGGGGTTGCTGACAGTTTGCGAAACTGTAAAAGATATTATCTGGGGGGGAATGAAAACAGTACTCAGCACGTCTGTCAGGGAAGACGGACAAGTTAAAACAGATGATGCAAGCTGGGGCCACTCGCTTGATGCTTCCCCGCCGCTGTGGCATTCCGAGCTGCAGGCAGCTGCAGGGATTCCCGGGATCTGCACATCTGGCCGTCCTCACCTGGAGCCCCTCGGCAGGAGCCAGAAAAAGGGAGCCGCGAATGGAGACAATTTTTTTTCTATTTCTTCTTTTAATGGCAAACCTGTCAGTTCGGACAACACAAAAGGGGCATTCACTGGGTGTTTTAAAAGCGCTCACTGTTTAAACCTGCAAAGCTGTAAGAGAAAAGGCAAGAAGCGAGAGACGGAGTGAAGGGGTCTAAATTGCGTGGTAAAAGCATGCTCAAACTTGGCCGTCATTAGCTGGAGGCTATTTATGTGGCGACTTTAAGTGAAATGTCTGCTTTTCCTATGATGGGGAGTGGTAAGGCCTTAGGTAATGCCTGGTCTCGCTTTGAGTGTTGCCCATAATGCCCTGCTCTCTCTGCACAGGACGTATGGTGAGTTGTGGGGGGAGGTGGGGGGGGGGGGGTGAGCTGGGTTCAGAGGTCAAACTCCGCTCTTCCTGGTCTGATGCGGCTGCCCGGTGTTTCGGAGTTCTGACTGATTACTGCGCTGGGACGGAGCCGCACATCGTTTTCATTAGGCCGAGGTCCATGATCATTCCAGAGCGTTCCGGACCATTAGTACATTTGAAACGGCAAATGAAAAAGGGGGGGAGGACTTGGGAGGATTGTGGGGACCCACAGGTTATTTTGAAAGAGGAGAACCCCACTCTATCCCCCCCTTCACAGTCTCGGGAGCCCCTGTGAATAAATCCAACCCAACGTCATCCTTAGCTAAGAAAAGCAAAGAAAAAATCTTCCTAAGAACTGTGGCCAATTTTCCTGCAATTGACTGTAAATTGTTTGTGAAATCTTGCGCTGTATGACCGCAGGGGGAATCTGTGCTGTAAAAGGAGTGATGGGGGACTGGAGGTTACTGTGTGTGTGATTATGAGAGGGGTTATATGGCAAATCTTGGCAAAAAAAAATGAGCTCTGAAGTTAAGGCAAATCACTCGGACATTACTTTTTCACTGCATGCACGGGCCTTTTTATTCGTACGCTTGATTGTGGCTTAAAATAATTACAGCAGCTCTTTCTGTGCAGTGCGAAGCGGAGGCAGATCATGGTGTGGGACAGTGATTCATTGGCAATGTTTAGAATGTTTAATGACGCCGATCCCCCTCCTTGTTATTGTGGGCACGTACCCTTCCTGTGTAATATTACAGCTATACTGTAGATACGAGTTTCCATCCAAGCAGAGAATTGAGTGGGTCTCATTATGTTGAGAGTAAAAAAAAATAAAATACAGGTCAGTTTTTAGTTTAGTTGTTAATATTTCACCTTGCATAGTCATATAATGGACGGTATTGATTTCTCATTTTGTGTGAAAACACTTTGGGGACGTAGTTGAATGTTGTAGTGGCCAGTAATAGTGACTTACAACTCCAGACATTTATCAAAAGAATTTAGCAATGAGTAAATAAAAAGTAGCATCAGTTGGGAGTAGATCATTCAATCATAAACTGGCATTAAGAGTGCCTTGCATTTGTTTTCAAAGCATCTCTCTCTGTGCAAAGACAGGCTGTCCAATGTACGATGATACCACTGCTATTTATTTTAATTATATTACATTACATTACAGGTTCTTAGCAGACGCTCTTATCCAGAGCAACGTACAAAAAGTGCAAAAGATCGGTAGAAAAGTGCAGAGCTCTTTGGAGACAAATACAATTGTTACAGTAAAAGTGACAGAGAGCACATCAGATGTTACTAGTCCAGACGGATAGGCAAACACCAAATATACTGACAACAAAATCAAGTTTAAGAGCAGCAAAATCAAGTAAGAGCAACAAAATCAAGGCAATTAAGCAAATGTGGGATGTATTGAAGAGGCGGGTTTTCAGGCTGCGCTTGAAGGTGCTCAAGGACTCTGACGTTTGGACCTCGATAGGTAGATCATTCCATCAACGAGGAACCAGGACCAACAGCAGCCTTGAGCGAGAAGGGCAGGAGCGGAGAGGGGGTGGAGCCAGGCGACCAGAAGTGGCAGAGCAGAGTGCTCTGGCAGGCGTGTATGGTCTGAACAGTCTCTGGATGTATGCTGGAGCTGTTCCGTTGACTCCCTGGTAGGCTAGCACCAATGTCTTAAATTTGATGCGAGCTGCGACAGGCAGCCAATGGAGCCTTGTGAGCAGGGGGGTAATAAAGCACAATTTCCCATTTCTTTGCTTGAAATCACACCCACATGTTAGTGAACTGATTTCAACGTGACAATGCAAAGTTCATGCTATTACATCCGCGTCCTTTTTAGTGTGTGATGTATTTGAAATTAATGCTTTGATCCAACGGTTAAAAAGTGCGCACTGGGAAAAATACAAAAGCATACTACATTAATTGAAGGCAATGGATTGTAGCAGAAAAGAAAGGATACATACTGTGCTATGGAACAATGTGTAGCAGGTATGGAGTTTTCCATATGAGATCTGGGGACAAAGTGAACTTTGTTAGAGGCTCATTCCTTGCGGTTATGCTACAGTACAATCTTCAGCTGAGTACCTAATGCATGGTACATTTACCGCTGGCTCCAGTGGGAGGAATGACCATGAGGCCTGTATTCTGTTACCATTTTAGTATTGACTTTAAAGTACATAGAAGTGCTTCAGCTGGTGTGCATTCCATCCTGTACAATATATTACTCAAATAAATTGAGCAATCCATTATCCCTCCATATATTCATAAAGCACTATTCACTCCGAAAATACCCATTTTGCTTATGTTCCCAAATGTAAAAACTTCAAATATAAGATGTCTCAAACTAGGAAGTCTGCAACAAACACTCATTACCTCCTTAATAGCCCCTCCAGTGCATTAGCGTCATGGTGGAGATATAAGACATGGCAAATATTTTTAGACTTTTCTTATTGAACACAAAAATATGCTATAGTTCATTTATGACAGTGAATTTTTTATAAACAGCCTCGCTTGCTGTGCAATATATCCCAGAATCCTCCATGGTGGTTAGGGAGAAACCCTGCAGCTGATTCAAAGGCCTGCTTCTGTTTGAATCATACAAAAAGATTCTGGCTTTCTGAAATTCCTGAAAAACTTGCCTCCATTTTAATTGTAATATTTGAGGTGGAAGCTCTTGCAATTCATGCAATATTAACTCTTAGCGGAGCGTTCTACACTGATCACTCCCTGGTTTGTTTCCCCTCAACATTCACCCAAACCTTCAGTAATATCAAAGCTCTCAGATACCCATTTTTTTCATTTCTCTAAACCTGCCAGGGCACCCGAATCCTGGTCTTTTCTTGGCAATATTTACAACATTTGATAAGAGGGAGCATTAAGGGGGAAAAAAAACCTAAAATTGTGAGTTGTGCATGTTTTATGAAAAATGGTGGCCATAGGTTATCCATGATGCTGGCCTCCAATTGGGTGAGCCTGCCTTGGAGGATACAGTCAATAAGCATTCCTGAAAATGAAATGGCAGAATGGTGTTCTGCACCATAGGTATCTGTAGCAGTGGCTTAAATCAAATATTACTCAGTATTCCAAAGGTGTTTTTTTTTCCTTAATTGCAGCTTACTGAACCATTGGTTGAGTGTATATTTTTTTGTTCACATTACCCTTATTATCACATAAATGGATATACTTTAGGGGCTTGAAAAGCCTTTACCATCGAGGTACTCACTGTGCCAACAGTGCAGCCCAGGCTCCGTGGCCCAGATAATTGGACGATAGGCATAACATTGGGTGGTGCTTGTGAGAGTGTGTGAGCGGGCAGACTAAGTGCACTACACCTCAGGTGGAATTTGGGTGTTGTGTGGAAGTATGGAAAAACATTGGCCGGTGACCAGAGGAGGATGCAGCGTAAGCAATTTTGTAAGCAGTGTTCAGAGAGCAGAAGAGTTTCCTGTGATTTGGCAGCCAGGATGCTCATCTATGCCAAGCCAGCTGTCTGACAGGCGAATCCAACAGCCAGGCTCTACCTCCCTATCACCTCGTCCTCCAACACCTCGGGACGCCATGGTGTGTTTTCACATCCATCAACACAATAAAAAAATCACTCATCATTTAAAAGTGTGCAGGTAAATGTTTAAAAGGTGCTTTTATTGCTTTTCTTGTCCCTAATGTAACCTGTTTTGAATGAGAATCTACATGAGGGATGTTCCATGACAATATCGCTTCATTCTGTATTTTTTTTTTTTTTTTTTTTTTACATCCTGTCTCTTATTATTGAGTCAAGCTATGCTCCAAGGAGGAAAACACACTTTTGAAGGAAATAAATATTGTGCATTAGAGATCCTCTGGCCTGTGTTTTCCATATTCAAGATTAAAGTGGGACACAAATGATCAATTATCTATCTCTAACCTTGCTGTAGAGTGTTCTGCTTTTACCCCAGTGTAATAGACACAGAAAGAAAAGAGAAGAAAAAAAATTGAAGCGAATCAAATAGCCTGGAGTTTTGAACAATGTAATTCGGTCCACTGTTGATAATTTCCAGGGGCTGCAGAATCTTTTTTGAAAAAGACAGTGGTGGGGTTTTTATGAGAGGCCGTTTCTCTGGCACCGGCTTTTGTTTACACTTTCATTATATCTCAACTACATTATCTGATCCCTCCATCCAGTTTTCAATCTCGCTCCACGGCTTTAATCTCGCGGGCCGCCCCGGCTCTCGCTCGGCTGCGCTGGGAATCGGAGAGAGGTTATATTACTGCACATGAATCAACGCAAAATGAAATGCACTCCAGACATGCTCACGTGGTTTTAATTTATAGCGCGGAGCCACGGATACAAAAATGCATTTAAGGTAATCTGATCACTTGATTCGATGCCGAATTTATGGCTGATCCGCCAAAGAGATGAGTGAGTCATTCTATTAATAGGGAAAGAAACCTTAGGCTGCTTACTCTCTGACTATCTTTATTATTATTATTATTATTATAATTAGTTGTAGTTGTAATAGTAGTAGTTGTTGTAATAGTAATAGAGGTTGTAGCAGAATTGAAAGTGCTAGTGATACTACTAGATGTAGTCGTAGTAGTAGTGATAGTATTGTCATCTTTAATAATTATTCAAATGTCAAAATGTACTTTACTTATATAATTTAAAATAGCAAAATATTCACATGTACACAATCATGACATGTATCGTCATTGCTTTTAAAAAGAGAAACTTATAGATAGAGTTCAAAGCTGTGGGCATATTTCCTCTGGGTCTGCCTGGGCTAATGGGGATTTCATCGAAAGCAATCTCCCTCTAAAACCAGCAATATGATTATTGAGATTTCTAAAGCTGACAATTTGTCTTAGTCCCACAGGGATTTGAATTCCTCACGTATGTGGTCCATGTTACTCTGATGGCTCAATAGTAAATACTGTATTATCTGTCTTTGCCTCTCTTCTGAGATTAAATCAATTTACAACAGGCAGATATTGGCTGTTTGGTCTTATCCATTATCATCAGAGCATCTGTTTAACACATTAAGAAATCCACAGGCACTTCGAACGGAAACGGAAGAAAGCATTGCGTTTTAATGCTCGTAGCCACAGAAACCAAAGTGCGATCACTCTAAGTCATTAGACTATCAGTCTACAGTGTTCAGGGATTTGGACAATATGCTATAAAATGCCTGTAATGAATTTACAAAAGGCGAATTAAGCGAAATCCTGTCTCTTCTGAGGCTTTGATTTTGACGTGTTTAGAAATGGAAGCGAGTGCTTGAGTGCTTTGTGTTTGGGCCTAGTGAGCTGGTGTGAGCTCACAGGTGCTAAACTGCTGTTTAATTTTTGTTTTGTTTCCAGGTTAGGAAATAAACATTTTAAAATGTGAACATATTCCAGCTACTAAAAGATGAATGATCAGATTCATCTGACACTCAGTGGTAAAAATTATTATTTTGAATATTTTGCACATGTAATCTACCACCCACTTTCATATTTTAGCAGCATTTGGCTGGTGGCTAGGGCCAATTTCCCACTATGTTTGTATATTTCACACAGTTATAAACTGACTGAGTTTAACAGTTGAATTAACGCATGTTTTCCTGGTTATTTTGATTGTGAGTAGAGTCCTAACTGTGGTTTACACTTAACATACAGGGAACTCTGTTGTAAACTTATTGTAAAATTACAGTTAAAATAACTGGCAATAAAGGTGCCAGTGCACGTTTATGACAGTGCATCTGCTCTGTTGCCAGTCTGTCTTTGGATGCACTCGGCCCCCCAGAACGGTGTGTCCTTCATGTAACCTTCCTCTCAATGAGGCTGGTAACCTCAGCCTGTATTTGGTTTCCTGAGTGTTACTTCTTTGGTGACACACCATCAGTAGGTCCACTTTTCCCAGGACATATAATTCATATCACTCCTGTCCTGAGACCTCTTCATTTAATCCATTCATCCAGTATGTTACCAGCTTCTCCCTGGGGAGAGTGGTGGTGATTGATGACTGGGTCAGAGTCTATCCCAGTATACTACAGAGAGGAGGACACCCCAGACAGCCTCCCAATCCATTGCAGGGATTGCACACTATTCACTCACTCATTCATGACAATGGCCTGTTAAGAGCCTCCGATTGCCTCTCTTTGGGTTGTTGGAGAAACCCAGAGAAGAGGCCAATGTCAACATGGGGAGAATGTGCTAACTGCTCTGTTGTGAGGCAACATCACTATCCACTGTGCCAATGCGATATGTATTTTCAACTACTTTGAATTAACCATGCTACCGTGCTCTACCATGCCCCATTCAGAGAATAGCCAGTGTGTATTTAGAGGTTCGTGATTTGTAGGGAGTGAAAGAAATGACCAACCAATCACCCTCTGAAGCCTTGTCAGTGCTCCAGACAGAGCACGGCGCTGTTTTCAATCACAATCTAAATTCACTTGTTACCCGTCATGTGGCTTTATTGCACAAGGTTTTATGAAAGAGATTCAGATTCCTCTTTTACTCCAATTCTATTATGTCTGGATGACATTTAATCAGTTTTGTAGATATATTCCCATGGCGTGTGCCAACTCACCTCTGTTCAGCCAGAGACACACGGAGGCCTTGACGCTGACAGCGACACGTCATTCTGATTCAGACGGAAGGAAAATGCCGCTTGGGGGGAAAAAATGGCATTAACTCCTGAAGTTTGGACAATAAATCTGTTTTATGCTCCAGGACATCCATGAAACTGTCTTAACTTTACAAGTAAATTTGGTTCTGGAATCAAGCAGTGAAGAGACCTATAGGTAAATCACACCCAAAAAAAAAAGAAAAAGGGGAAAAATGTGTTCGCCAAGGGCCTAGTGACGCCGGCCACATCGATACGGCCCCTATTACAGAATGAAAAAGTACAAGATGTGACCCCGGGATATGTGTCAACGGTCCCGTCGTGGTTCAGCAGACCACGCCTCGTGTCCCTGTCTCACGCTGTCCTCTCCGGACAGGGCTTTGAAGCTGGCGCAGACCCGGAGAAATCCGTGGAACAGATGAAAGGTGGCTTGTCTCTGGGGCCTGTGAGCCGCTTGCGAGCAACTGCCGGGGAACGGTATGCCGTGGGCCGGCGTAAACCGAGCGGCGCGCGAGGCCCACTCCTGACTTATCGCTGCCTGGCTCGGCTGTGCAGTTCTGCCTATTTGATCCGGGGATGCATAAGGAACCGTGACGGGTTTAGAGAGGAGGCTCGAGGTATGCGGTGATAAATCCACTTCTTTTGTGGTCAGTCTAATGGCATCTGTAAGCAATCGTCACGATCACCACTCCCGAACAGTGGATTGAGTCTTCCAGCCAGCCTCCCGGTTCCTGAAACAAAGCCAAGCTTAAATGTAACCCCAAGCTATCTAGTATTACTAGCCAAATCAGTCGCGACCAACTGTAACGTTGAATAATTTACTGAGTGATTCTGTATATTCTGATATAAAATTTGTAGTCCTTTTATTCTTCAATGTCTAGTTGTTTCACGTTCACTGCTGTAGTCTTCTTCCCTTCTTTGTAATGCAATAGTGTGTTGGGCTTTGCACTAAAAACATTTATAAAGCTCATATTGGAGGGAATATTCACTACCCTACTTACTCCGGTGTCCTCAAGTGTGTAATTTTAAAAATTCAATAAAAAAAATTCCCTCGCAGTGTTCTACTTTATGTTATTTGTGAGTGCTTACGAGGACTAGATCATTGGACAGGTTTTGGAAAGCAATGGTAAGAATAAACTTTCGGAATCTGGGGAAATTAGGCCGAGCTCAGCAAATCATTGCATGGCATTTTTTTGTGCGGTGACGTACAGCTGCACATCTGCACAGGGGGAGCCAGTGACGGCTCATGCGAATAACAGAATCTTGGATAAGCTACACGCCGAAACTGTGAAAACATTGTGCTCAAAGAATAATAATACGCTGAAACTTTTTAGTTTTTTACCGAAGTGAAGCATTGCTTGAAGGTTCACAGCATGCAGCAGATGATATGAAACCAGCACCTTCAATTATTTCTCATCAAAAAACTGTTCTCTGCATTGTCGAGGGCATAAATCAAATTTGTTCTTTCAGACTTTTCACGTGGTTTCGGCTAGCCGAGATTCTGGCTTTTGATTGGCTGATAAATTTCCCAGAATCGCTGCTATCCTGACCTAGTGCAACCAAATTAATGTCAACTGGCGAGACATCAAAGGCAGATAAATTGGCTTGCTTTTAAACATAACCATGTGGAAGGTCGTTTTGTTCAAAAAATAAGCTCAAACAAATAGATTGGGGAGGGTGTTTATTGCGTAGACATGAATCAATTTAAACAGCCACATTTAACTTGATTCATGTTATCAGCATCAATGAAAACTGAATCTGTGAAATGAAGACACTTCTTCACCAATGAGGCATTGCTTCATTGCTTGTGAATTGCTTTTAAGATAAATAAAACAGAGGAGGATATAATTTCCATGCAGTATACTGTAAAACAGAGGGGACCAGCCCTATTCCTGGAGATCTACGTTCCCCCAGATTTCCAATCCAACCCAAACAAAGCTGACCTCATTCAGCAACAAGAGATCCAGCTAATGAGCTGCTCATTAGTCAGGCCCAAGTTTGCCACATTAAGGTTGGAATGAAAATCTATGGAAGAGAGTTGATAACCACGAGTGCAAAATATAACCATGACATCCTTTTGGGCCACTGCAGACATAAGCAATTCTACATGATTATTCCATTCTTTGAGGGGCCCATGGAAAAATATGCTTTTGTTTTGATTTTTTTTCTGCTGATTTGCACTTCTTGCGAAAAAAAGGTGCAAAATAAGGGAGTGTTAGGGGTGGTGTTACGACCCCGGTTCATTGCCACATCAGAGGCACCGGAGCTGCCCTAATGACCCGTCTCTCTCTCTCTCTCTCTCTCTCTCTCTCTCTCTCTCTCTCGCATGCATTCAGATGCGCCAGGCTTGTAATGAGCCATTCTACCTCCTTTTATTATTTATCCCTGCCGGGGCCTCCAGCTATTCTTTAAGCCTGCCGCTGCAATCGAGTGAGCTGCGGCCGCCTTTCTCTCTCTCTCCAGCTCGCTCGCTCGTCCGCTCAGTCCAGCTGCAGGGATAGTTCAAACGAACGGCGGCCCTGTGAATTATTGAGGGAGAGCTGCTGGGAGCACTCTGTAAATTACCTCAGTTACATATGCACATGCTCTCCCCCCGCATCGAAGAGGATCCACGCCACTGTGGGCACAATGATGGTATCAATCACCCGGCTCTAAAATCTGTGTGTCAGTAATAACTACTGTGTATGTCTGGGCCAGAGACTGATGGTCCTGCCGCGCTTAACCAAGCACTAATCAACGGCGCGGCCTGTCTGCAGCTGATCCGAGGGCACGCTTCCCCTTTGCCTGTTTCGCCAAAATTGCGGTTTCGGAGCGGGTGTCGGGCGATTACATTTTTATTTATGCTCCCTTGATTTAGAAAGTGTGCGATACCGCAGGAGGTTTTTCTACGCCTGCGCTGTGTTTGCACAGTCTAGGCCTGACACGACAGCGGACCGTTCCGATGAACCCTTTCTTTAAGACTCGACTTTATGGGGTAAGACTGCTCAGCGTCACATTGTGGACCTGAATAGGTGTTAGATACCCATGAATCAGGTTTTGTTGCGAAACAACTTAATCACCACTGATTTCGGTAGTCGCCACCTGAATTAGGAGGTCATGTCATAAGCTACATTTCGTTGTTTTCTGCGCTCCTGTTCACTCTAAAACAAAATGTTCTTTGGTTTCATTTGATGTCTTATTAATTCTTTGTGTGACTCTCCTTGTCATAGCTGTGAAAACCTTTGAAGCTATTTGACAAATAACCATGTTGCGGAACAACAAACCCTCAATCTGGATCAGGCTTCTTTCTGAAAGATTTTTTTTAATGAGGATTGCATGGGATTGTATTGGAAAGACCATCACACATCTTTAGACTACAATAACGGAAGCATCCAGGTCCTTTTGATTTTGACAGGCTTCTACTTCACTTCCTGTTGCTCTTAATTCTCTCTCACCTGAGCACTGGTCTTTTCCCAGCTCACCTCCACTCTGGGAGGAAGTGAGGCTGTGGTATCCTGCACCGATGGATTATTGATTTGTTTCTCCTGCCCCAGCTGCTTTCACAGTTAACACGGCACTGTTGTATTTTACCCTGGAGCGGTCTAACAGGGCCTACGTCTACACTTTCAATGGTCTGGGATCAGATAATGACTGACCAGGAGCTCTGTTTTGGAGTAGCGGTTCGGCTTGTCCTTGACATGGAACCACATCTTAGATCTGAGAAAGTGAGGGCTTGAGGTCAATGATGGCCTGGGTATTTCCAGCTCTGCGGCCGCGTCAAGAGAGGCCCGTTCTTTACGCCGGCGAGGCGAGCATGCGGGCAGACGCGACATGACAGCTATCAGCCTCCGAGCGCACCTGCACACATCACTGTGTGATTCCCTAACACTTTCCTACACTTCCAATTGGACGTACTGGTCATTGTATTCAGCCTTTTGGAAATGTGCATTAAAAAGTGATGGCGTTCTGCACTGCAAATGCATTATTTATGCTGAGACAGATACGTTACTTGAAATTGGAAAGATTCTTATTATTGAGATTTATATCATGGCAGATGTATTGAATCCATTTACCTAACCCACTGTCATGAACATTGCAGTGGAGTTTGTAAGGATCTGGACAGTGATGCTGTATAAAGAGGACAATGATTCCTGCATGGTTCGCACAATATAAATGCAAATTCTTAAAAATTAAAGCTGACAGGCTGTACTTCAACCTTATATTTGTTAAATTGGTAAAGATTATTAAGGCAAAGAACTATGGGTCACCAATGGAAGTTGGCCAAGTGTAAATTTAGTACTGATATTATGATTTTTTTTTTTTTGCACGGAAAGTGATCACATGGTGGAATTGCTTGCCTGGTCATGCTGTAGAGGCAGAAATATAATTCTTTAGCATCCAAACAAAAATGAAACAATTACTTAGGGGTTTATTTTCAGTAAATACAAAGACAACAAGAAGACTGTCATCCATATCCCTCCCCATGATGGAATCCCATTTTTGAACCCAATCAAGATCATGACTAGTAACATGCGCGTACAAAGTTTCATTGATCCATGAATAGGCGTTTCTGAGCAGTGGCCGCTGCTCAACAGAAAAGGGGGGGGGGATTATGGATTATGAATAATCCATTGGCAGTCAAACACCCAGTTACCTTTTTAATGAAATATTAAGGCAAGTAAATGATAATTTCAACAAAAAATGTTTCACTCACTTGCTTTAATAGGCTGCCCGTGAAAACAAATCTACTACTGGATTTTTTACATTAACTTGTGTTATAGGCTATCAAATCTGCGCTTCATGATTGTTTCAATGAAAATATAGAAAATTAAGATCGAAATGTCCAAATGACGTTTTATTTCTTGTCTTAATGAAGAGAATTGGTTACACCTGAGAGAGGAGAGTTAAAGTATCTTTAATCAAGAAAAATGACTGAAAACAGATCAAGACAAATTATCACTTTAACCCTCTGTTAACCAAGTACCTTTCCAACTGTGTAAAAATCATTTCCCTAGGCAAATATGTTGATTATGGGCCAATATTTGGAAAAATAGAAAAAAAAAAAAAATTCGACCCTTTGGCCCACCTTTCCAAAAAGTAGCAGATCTGCTACATTGGGTAATAATGTGAATGGAAAAATTAAAGTGACGGACCATTCAAGTTATTCTCAAATGTTTATTTGGCAATAAGAAACAAAACCAGCAGGGTGTCCAGGCTGTTAACCCTTTCACTTTATGTAGCAGATATGCTACGGTGGTTAATAGAGGGTTAAAGGTACGTTTTATGCCCTCCCTTCTTTCTGTCCATCGGCCACCACTGTTTCTGAGAAAACTTGTCCCGACTTATTGTTGTCCTGAACAGACAGACAAACGAACAAGCTTCATTGTAATAACCCCCACTCTACATTGTGGCTGGGGATGAATTAACCTCAACTGTTTGTCCTAGCCAACCAGTTCATCTCTGACATGCTGAAATGTCAACTGTATAGCCCTATTGGGTCTTATTTAAGCAAATAATACGCAAGTTCCATCCCGCACTTACAGTGGACCACATACCTAGCTTGTGTCTGATGGAACTCGCAGTATGAGGTGAAAAATAGCTAGAATGCGCTAACCTTTGGGCCTCCTGCATGTTTAATTTCCATGTTGGAGATGTTCCACCAGTAAAAAAATTTCTGGAACTGTGTATTCGCGCGGAGCTTTGCTGCTAATGACCGCAGTTTTTCAAACAGCGACAGAGGGGAAAGACGGTTGTTGCATAGCTGTGTGGTTTCTTGTAGACCTCAGTGTAAAGGCCAGTGAATTTGAATCGGGCCTCGTCATATCAGATCACCCAAATCAATGCAGAAACATCTGCCTATTATCGCGCTTCGCTTTGTGAATAAAGACAGTTCAGCAAAGCAGGATTCGGCCACATACTTCAGATTTCCAGAGAATCTGGGAAAAAAAGGAGATGATGACATGCCACATACAAAAAATGGGGAGGAGGGGTGGTTATCATCTCTCTTCCCTGAGGGTCTAAGATATTAAGAACTAGCGCTCACACTGGCTTGTTATTGTCCAGGTATTTGAGTGCGGCGAGTAGTAATTACTGTGGCAGACAGAGGATGCGCTGTGTGTGTTTCTTCTGCGGCAGCCGCGGTCCGACGGTACTGTCAGGGCATTATGTCTGAAATATGCGTGTATAATCATGCTGATAAGGGTGGTGACAGAGCAAGGGCCATCCCATCCATACTTCACCAGGGGGATCAAACCAGGACGAGGGGGTTAAAAGAGCCCCCACCCCACCCCCCAACCTTCCAACCCCAAACCGCTCACTTTTGTTCAAACCTTCATCACATCAGACAGCCAGAGAGTTGTTCCTCTGTTCTGGCATTTTCTCCCCCTCTTCCCCACATCCAGGGAGGAAGGTCTTCAAAGATTACTACAGGTGGGGAGATCTTTCTGTCTTGCAACGTATTGAGTTCGATGGTTGTTACTTGTTTGAAGATCATTCCACAATTTGATTTCACTGATTTCATATGAGGGCCTGGAAAGTGAAGTGGTGAGCGGCTTTCCTCTATGGCTTTGCACTGATGTGACTTTTTAGTAATTGTGGAGGGCAGTGTAATTGGGTTCTGCTCTGTCTCTGGTATCACTCATATTTTCTAACCTTTGCAGCATCTTTACTCTGTTGCATCTTTGATTTGAAATGATAGACCTCCTTCAGTGAGCTATTTGAACATTGCTTCACCCATACATATTTATATATATATATATATATATATATATATATATATAAAGGGGCAAGTTTGCATCTTTTTCTGTTTATGGATATTTAAAATTGGGTCACGACCAGCTTGTGCAATATAACGGAATGTAACTTGCAATAACAGGATATCAACAGGGATGCCATTTTAAATTTCTTTGTTTTACAGTGATGCCTCAAATGTCAAAAAATATGATTAATTTGATCTGAAATCCTTGCGAAACCATATGATGTACCAGGATTTAAAAACAATGAAGCTCAAGGTGAATACATTTTATTGACTCCTCCATTGAAAATTCAAGTTTTTCCATCGATAAGAATAAATAACAGAGAAACTCAGGAGGGTGGAAAAATGATCGAAAAGTTGTTTTTCATATTTCAAAATGATTGCCTTAATCAGTGTTTTTGCCATGTAAGAAGACTTTAATCTCATGTCCTTCCTCAAAAAAAAAACATTTTTGCTTATGTTAGATAGCGTTTTGTTTGTCCAGTAAATAAAAAGTCTTACCTCAGGAATCCTGGAATGAATCAAACCCTCTCACTTCATCAGTAATTTTTGTCGTCTTATTTAGCAAAACAAGGTAACAGGAATACAATTTTAAAGCAAAAAAAAAAAAAAAAAAACATTTGTATTAGCTCTTACCCAGTAAAAGTACATGTTCTTCTTGTTCCATACATATTATTTCCAATTTTGTGTGATTTTTATTTATGTACAGAGTAATCAAACATCAAACCTCTGAAATGCAATCCATTAGCACAAGTTCATAAATTCTGCCATTCTGTTTATTTTAGCCAATCAAAAACTACTTCTTGTGGCAATGTCCCGGATGGTATGACGCAAATGTACACCCAGAAATCAGCTGTTATATATTAAGTATTTGCAAATTAGTCTTGATTATCACTCATGCTGCAGCTTAATTTAACACAGAAAGGTCAAGGATTGATATTTCCTATCATTATTATAAACTGAGGAAGAACATCTGTCATGAAGCCGCTGTATGTGGCAGTTGGTTGCTCCAACAAAATAGGAAACTCGGACCTACCAACGAAGAGTCGCCAGTTATGTTCTGCACTCTTTTTTACCCAGTTCTATCAAGGTGCACATCTACATAAAATAAGGAATTGGAAAATATCGGAAGATTTTGAAAGGTGATGCCATCAACTTTAGCTGGGCTGGAGAAATGACAGCATTAGTTGCAGATAAAACAGGTAGGCTCACCAAATCTTATGTTGACACATAATGCGTCATTGTTGTTATATCAATAACTATCATATCGGCCATTCATGCCAGAATGTAGAAACCAGTACTGGTACAACACTCAGCAATGTTTAAAACAATAGTTATCACTAGAGGCACTCCTAGAGTGCAAACCTCCTCCAAAGCAGCACAGTCCAAATCTTGGTGTGTGGGAGCAAAGTTCAGTTACTGCGTGTCATATGATTTCAAGATGGCTGCCTTGACGGTCATATTGTTTTACTGATCGCAGTGAAAATCAATACGGTCTATTCCTGATATAATATTGACCCACCCACAAAATTTCAGAGACATCTGTTCATGACTTTTCAAGTTATCTTGTTCACAAACTAACAGACAAACAAACAAACAAACAAACAAACGGCAACAATCAGATAAACTCCTTCCAACTTCGTTTGGCAGAGGAAATAAACGTTATGCATACTGGTACAACAGATCTCAACTGTCATTGTAGTATTAACATTCTGTGCAAATATGAGTTCCGGTGGCCGGGTGACGTGGCAACCTACCCCGACATCAAACATGGTGCGCCGCCAACAACATATCCTATATCCAATCTTCTTGAGCTGATTTAGTTGTTAAGAGAAATTTTCAAAAATTACCCAAAATGATATTTTAATAGTAGGGCAGTGTACTTTTATTGGGTATCTGCTGTACCAAGTGTTTTCTTTGCCTTTAAGTCTACAAAAGACAGAATTACTTTTTTAATTTAATAAAGCTGGTCATTCGTTCTCAGTCGGGGCGAAGAAAGATTTCGTTCTGAAACTCTGCGGTTTTCCAAGCCGGAACTTTCCCGGACCTGCAGAACTCATGAAGAGATGCCAGCTGTCAGTCACTCTGTGGAAACACTGGGTGAGTGGAGAAAGGAGGTGGCAACTTTCTTACTATAGTGCTGATGAAGATGCCAGGGTCAGTTTGGACAAAAACACACAGCTCAGCATAAAAAATAAGATGCTGAATTAAAAAAAGGTTTACAAGTGACCCCATGGAAGGGTTGCTGCTCGAGGCAGTTTTCCTACTTTGTTTAGATGCTAATACACTGCAGCGATCAGAATGTAGCATACATGTTTTTTACAGAAATGTAGCAAGCATGTGGTTGGGATGTAGCGGACATGCTGCAGTAGGGATGAAGCACATATGCAGTGGTCGGGATGAAGTGTACATGCTGAGGTAGGAATGTAGGGGACATGCTGTAGGACGGATGTAGAGTACATGCTGAGGTAGGGATGTGGGGGACATGCTGTAATAGGGATGTAGAGAATATGCTGAGGTAGGGATGTGGGGGACATGCTGTAGTAGGGATGTAAGGGACATACTGAGGTAGGGATGTAGGGGACATGCTGCAGTAGCAATGTAGGGGACATGCTGCAGTAAGGATGTAGAGTACATGCTGTAGTAGGGATGTGGGGACATGCTGTCGCAGGGATGTAAGGGACATACTGAGGTAGGGATGTAGGGGACATGCTGCATGCTGAAGTAGGGATGTGGGGGACATGTAGGGGATGTACATACTGAGGTAGGGATGTAGGGGACATGCTGCAGTAAGGATGTAGAGTACATGCTGAAGTAGGGATGTAGGGGACTTGCTGAAGTAGGGATGTAGGGGACATGCTGAGGTAGGGATGTAAGGGACATACTAAGGTGGGGATGTAGAGTACATGCTGAAGTAGGGATGTAGGGGACATGCTGAGGTAGGGATGTAAGGGACATACTGAGGTACATGGGGACATGCTGCAGGGGATGTAGGGGACATGCTGCAGTAAGGATGTAGGGATGTAAGGGGATGTATTGCTGAAGTAGGGATGTAGGGGACATGCTGCAGTAAGGATGTAGAGTACATGCTGAAGTAGGGATGTAGGGGACTTGCTGAAGTAGGGATGTAGGGGACATGCTGGAAGTGGGATGTGGGGGACATGCTGAGGGATGTAGGGGACATGCTGAGGGATGTGGTACATGCTGGACATGCTGCTGGATGTAGGGATGTGGGGACATGCTGCTGGGCAGGGATGTAGGGACATGCTGTGAGGGCCTAGGGATGTGGACATAGAACCTCGAGTTGATGAAATGCTGAGTAGGGATGTAGAAACATGCTGAAGTAGAGGGATGTTCTTTAAGGAACACATTTCTGATGTAATGGATGTAGGGGTTCAGCCTGCATGCTGAAACCCAGGGGATGTAGGGGACATGCTGAGTGACTGGATGTAAAAGGAACAAGGTCCCACATGCTGAGGAAATATCAAACTAAAGTAAAAAACAAAAGAAAGGCAGGGAGTGGCAGCTAAAGCCCTACTGACCCGCTAGGAGACAAATGGCCCATGTAAAAAAAGGGGAAGGGTTGCTGCTCGAGGCATGTTTAGATGCAGTAGAATGGATGTTTTTTACAGAAAGTACATGCTGTGGTTGGGAGGGATGTGGGGGACATGCTGCAGTAAGGATGTATGTGGGGACATGCTGTACATGCTGTGGTAGGGATGATGTAGGGGACATGCTGGGGCAGGGATGTGTAGAGTACATGCTGTAGTGGGACATGCTGTGGGGGATGGGGATGTACTGAGGGGACATGCTGCAGCAGGGATGTAGGGGATGTAGTAGGGGACATGCTGGTAGTACTGAGGGATGTAGGGGACATGGTACTGTAGAGTACATGCTGAAGTAGGGATGTAGGGGACTTGCTGAAGTAGGGATGTAGGGGACATGCTGAGGTAGGGATGTAAGGGACATACTGAGGTGGGGATGTAGAGTACATGCTGAAGTAGGGATGTAGGGGACATGCTGAAGTAGGGATGTGGGGACATGCTGAGGTAGGGATGTAGAGTACATGCTGAAGTAGGGATGTAGGGGACTTGCTGAAGTAGGGATGTAGGGGACTTGCTGAAGTAGGGATGTAGGGGACATGCTGAAGTAGGGATGTAGGGGACATGCTGAGGTAGGGATGTAAGGGACATACTGAGGTGGGGATGTAGAGTACATGCTGAAGTAGGGATGTAGGGGACATGCTGCAGTAAGGATGTAGAGTACATGCTGTGGTAGGGATGTAAGGGACATGCTGAGGCAGGGATGTAGCATTTTTACTGCTTTTATATGGGTATGAGGGCCTATTATAAGGACTTTGCTGGACATAGAACCTCGAGTTGATGAAAACTCTTCCTATTCTTGCTCTCTTGGAGAGAGCAAGTGTGAGATACTGTCCACTCTCAGAAATAAAGTTAAAGTAGAGGTTCATTTTTATTCTTTAAGGAACACATTTCCCTGATGTAATGGAAAGTGCAATAATTGTAAGAGTTCAGCCCACCGGTTGCCTCACGGCTGTCCAGCAGACTCTAAAACCCAGGACTGGAATTAAGGACTCAAGTGCAAGGCTGGGGAGTGATGATAAGTTTAATAACAAAGAGTGACTGAACCCAAAACAAAAAGGGAACAAGGTCCCAACAGAAAATGTAGCTAATAAAAGGAAATATCAAACTAAAGTAAAAACAAAGAAAGGCAGGGAGTGGCAGCTAAAGCCCTACTGACCCGCTGTAGGGAGACAAATGCCAGCCCAGCCTTAAATGCCATTAAATATGAGCTGCAGGTGCTGCTAATTATGGGTGAAGGTAAAGGTGTGAGGAATGTGGCTAGGGAGAGGGCTGGAGGCACAGCCTCACAATAATGCTCTCTTTGAGTACTAATAAATATTATTCCCAAGCCAAAAAATAAATCAATAAATATTTAATATGATAAATATTTACTGGAGTCTTGCTGTTTAACCAAACTATGCTTGAGCTTTAGGTCACAAACTGATGGCTGGAGTTTCTTCCTCAGGATTTTTTGGTAGAGAACAGAATTCATGGTTCCATCAGTCACTGTAAGTTGCCCAGGTCCTGAGGCAACAAAGCAGCCCCAGACCATCACACTACGACCGCCATGTTTGGCTATTTGTATGATGTTCTCGTTGTAGAATGTTGTGTTAGCTTTACAGATGTACAACCCCAATTCCGAAATAGTTGGGACAAAGTGTAAATTGTGAATAAAATCAAAATGCAATGACTTTCAGATCACATGAGCCAATATTTACAATAGAACATAGATAAAATTTCAAATGTTGAAACTGAGATATTTTACTTTTTTATCCACAAAATGAGCTCATTTCAAATTTTCTGGCTGCAACAGGTCTCAAAAAAGTTGGGACACAGGCAAAAAAGGGCTGAAAAAGCAATTAATATATAAGAGAATCAGCTGAAAGAACATTTAGCAAGTAATTAAGTTAACTGGCATCAGGCGTGGAACATGATTGGCGATAAAAGGGATGTCTTAGAGAGGCTGAGTCTCTCAGAAGTAAAGATGGCCAGAGGCTCTCCAACCTGTGAAGGTTTGCGTAAAAAAATTGTGGAATACTTTAAAAACAATGTTCCTCAACTTCAAATTGCAAAGGCTTTGAAAGTCTTATCATCGACAGTGCATAACATCATCAAAAGTTTCAGAGAAACTGGAAGTATCTCTGTGCGTAAGGGACAAGGACGAACACCTTTACTGGATACCCGTGATTTTTGGGCCCTCAGACGCCACTGCACCACTCACCGGCATGATTCTGTCATTGACATTACTAAATGGGCCCAGGAATACTTCAAGAAACCACTGTTTGTAAACACAGTCCGCCGTGCCATCCACAGATGCCACCTAAAACTCTATCATGCAAAAAGGAAGCTATTGTTGAGTATGATCCAGAAGCGCCGCCGTGTTCTGTGGGCCAAGGCTCATTTAAAATGGACTGTAGCAATGTGGCAGAGTGTCCTGTGGTCAGACGAGTCCAAATTTGACATTCTTGTTGGAAATCATGGGCATTGTGTCCTCCGGACTAAAGAGGAGAAAGACCACCCCTCCTGTTATCAGCGTTCAGTTCAAAAGCCAGCATCTCTGATGGTATGGGGATGCATTAGTGCATATGGTGTGGGACACTTGCATGTTTTAAATAGCTCCATGAATGCTGAAATGTATATACAGGATTTAGAGCAATATATGCTCCCGTCCAGACGATATCTATTCCAGGGAAGGCCTTGTGTATTTCAGCAGGGCAATACAGAACCATATACTGCAGCTATTACAACAGCAGGGCTTCGTAGTAGAAGGGTCCGTGTGCTGAACTGGCCTGCCTGCAGTCCTAATCTTTCACTGATTGAGAACATTTGGTGCATAATTAAACAAAAAGTCCATCAAAGGAGACTCAAAACTCTCCAGCAGCTGAAAGCCTGTATTAAACAAGAGTGGGATCAAATTCCAGTGGCTAAACTCAAGAAACTTGTCTCCTCAATGCCCAGACGCCTCCACTCTGTGTTAAAAAGAAGAGGGAATGATACACTATAGTAAACAGGCCCCTGTCCCAACTTTTTGGAGACCTGTGGCAGCCATCAAATTTCAAAGAGGTGTTGGTGGCCAGTAGGTGGCGATCTTCCCTCTGGTGGAATAATCCCCAATGCCCCAGTGCAGTGACGGGGACGCTGTACTGAAGGAGACGCCGTCTTTCGGATGAGATGTTAAACCGAGGTCCTGACTCACTGTGATCATTAAAGATCCTATGACACTCTTCGATAAGAGTAGGGGGTTCCCCGGTGTCATGGCTAAAGTCCCAACCTTGGCTCTTTCGACCTGCCACCTAATCATCCCCTGATCTAATTGGCTGTGCAAATTGCCCTCTCCCTCCCCACCTCAACCCCCAGGGCTCCCTTGAAAAAGAGATTTCAATCTCAACGGGACTTCCCTGGTTAAATAAGGGTTAAATAAAAATAAATAAATAAATAAAAATGAGCTCATTTTATGGATGAAATTGTAAAATTTCTCAGTTTCAACATTTGCTATGTTATCTCTGTTCTATTGTGAATAAAATACTGGCTGGTGTGATTTGAAAGTCATTGTGTTTTGTTTTTATTCACAATTTACACTTTGTCCCAACTATTTCAGAATTGGGGTTGTAAAAGACCCAGATGTAACAGGAACCATGTCTTCCAAGACGTTCCTCTTTTGACTCATCGCTTCAAAGAGTATTATCACAAAAGTCTTGGGGATCATTAAGATGTTTTTTGACAAATGTGAGATGGGCCTTTGTTTTCCGTTTTGGTCAGCGGTGGTTTTCACCTTGCAGCTGTCCCATTTATGTCATTTTTGTCCAGTCTCTTTCTTATTATGGAATCATGACGACTGACCTTAACTGAGGCAAGTGAGGCCTGCAGTTCTTTAGATGTTAGCCTGGGTTCTTATGTGCCCCCCTAGATGAGTTTTCGATGTCATTTTGGAGTACTGACCAGTACTTGGAAAGTTCGTCACCGTTCCAAGTTTACTCAATATGTAGATAATGGTTCTCACCATGTTTCCCAGGAGTCTCAGAGTCCTAAAAATGGATTAGTGACCCTTTCCAGATGATATATGTCAACAACTTTGTTTCTCATCTGTTGTTAAATTTCTTAAAATCGTAGAATCATGAGCTGCTTTTCAATGTCAGTGGCAGTGCATTGATTCTAATTATACTTAAAAAAAAAATAAATCACATTTTAAGCTGGTTTCACATATTAAGATTAGTCCTGGGCATAAGTTTTTGTTTTGTTTTGACAGTTTCTGATTCAAATGTGTATTAAGTCTCGGACTAGGCTGAATCCATGATCTGTGAAACAGTATGCTTTATTGTCAGAAAATCCCGCAGATACCTGTGGAAATGACTGTATAAATGTGGAGGAGAGTGCACGTCTCCCTTTGGCCCATGTCCAGACTCACTGTAGTGTGGTGTTACCCTTGGCCCTGCGTCCAAGCTCCAGGTGGCTTTAGTGCTGTAGCGTGGCCTCTCATAATGAATGTTCTGGAAAATGAGGCTCACCAACGGGGCCAGGCTTGGGGATCAGAGTCGGGGGGACCCCTGACTCACCCATGTGACCGAAACATAATCCGCCCCCCCACCCCCCTGTCCCTTCTCACCGACATCAAATAGAGTAGAGTCGCCCTGAAGGGGGCTGGGGTAGGGGGTACCCCAGTCGGTCTAATTGCTGGGCGTCTCCTGTATGACTCTGTCTGCTTGTGGGAGGAGGTCAGGGTACTGGGGTGCCTTGTGAGCAAAGAGGATGGTTGGGTGGGGGGGGGTGGGTAGGGCAGGAAGCAGACAGGAGGAGACCAGAGCAAGGGTGGGGGGGGGGGGGGGGGATGTATGGAAGGGGGCAAACACAGAACTAAGAGTGAGGGTTCTAGGGTTTCATTTTAATAGCGCAGTCATATACCCCCCCTCCCATGTTGGAAGCGCAAGGGTCCAGGCCATTACAGAGCCCTCTGTAGAACGTGTAAAAAACCCCTGCTATTAAAACCACTATTTGCACTGTCAGCTCCTATGAGCCAAATCTACAGCAGCCCCCAGACCCAGCTTCTGTCTCTTTCCTTCAGAGCAACTCTCGGGCCACAATAACCATCATCAGTTAACAGAGGCAGATCCATTACACTTCCCCTGCTCCTGCCGCCTGCATTAAGCTAATATTATCTATTCCCAGAGTGCGCCAGCCCTCCCCGACCCCATCAATTATTAAAGCTTTGCTCACAGCTAATGTTTTGTTTGAATTATTTAAATGTATCTTCATTTATCAATAAACATAAATGTTAAACAAAGCATACTGATGAAGGGCATAAATTATATTGTAAAATTTTATGAGATTATTTAGGATGCATGCTTTGATTTATGGACATAATTCATTCTCGCAGTCTTTAAGACAAGGGGGGGGTCGCAATGTTTATTTTATTTATCACAATGAGGCAAAGACTTAAATCTCGCAAAGCCAGGTCAAGCCTTGCATGTAGACTATCACACAAGACCACTGTAATCACCTGTTAGCTGAAACAACATGAATATGGCAAAGAATTGAGAGTTTCTTTAATTTAAGGCAATAGATTCTCTCTGCTGGTGGCACAAAGCACTTATATATTCTGTATTGTACTTGTAGAATTATCATCCAGAATTTCTTTCCATTGAACTTTCAAAAAAGTGTGAAACTGTTACCACAAAATACTAAATTCTTCATATTTCTGAGGTCCTGAACATCAGGAGCGGAAGGGTAATGAAACTACTTCCTGGGAAGGTCAGAATACTAGAGGGGTCGTGATGAACAGAACATATGCCAGTTCTCTGTTAATGGAGGATGCAGTATCCTGATGGAGTGCTGACAAATGGGGGAAACGCAGGGACGTCGTCCACATTACTGACGATCCATGGCAGAGAAAATGTCCAAACTCCTCCACTCACTGCTTGTAGCCAGTTGAGCTCGCAAAATTCTGAAGCCTCTGCTTAGGCAGGCCTGAAATGGCAGCCTCTGTAGAGCATGCAGACCTTCAGGAATGGGCGAGAGATCAGGTCGCTAAGGGGTGTGTAGGCCAAGGGGTTGCCATTAGAGGCCCTGTGAGAAAAGAAAAAAGTCAGTGTTGTCACAGAAAATAAACCAATTGGGTAAGGGAAAAGGCAATCGAAATTTCTTTTTCTCTGGATTTTTCTTCATTAGTCATATTTTCAGAGGTTGTAGTCACTCAGCAGAATCTTAGAACAAACTTTGCTGGAACAACCATCCATTCTAAAGTGACTGTTTAGTGTCAACCACTCTGGAGGCCTTTCTGCTCTCCATTCACCAGTTTCAGTGAAGTGCACTGCATGATGGGATAGTTGTGTTCATACTTTTCTGTTATACATCAGCTCTCCTCAGACTGTTGGTGTCACACGCTGACTGCTCCAGCCCGCTGAAGAAAGCTGTATCATTCTGTGAATCCTTTTATTCCTCTCAAACCTGCTATTACTTCTCAGAATGCATCTCATGCACTTCTTACAGAATCACAATGAAAGTGCTGTCAATCTTTCATAATTTTGCCAGTGGGTTTAACTACTGGATACGGTATCCGTACTTCGTAAAAAGTTCTACGCACAATACAATATACTTCAATATGTGAGTATGTGTAAGCGGGCGTTTCTGTGTGCGTACGTATGTGTGCGCATGTGTTTCTGTGCATGTGTGTTTACATGTGTGTATGTATTTGTGTGTGTATGACTGTGTTTGTGCGTGTGTGTATGTATCTATGTTTGTGTGTATGACTGTGAATATGTTTGTGTGTGCATGCATGCATTTATGTGTATTTGTGTGTTTATATACATACGTGTGTGTGTGTCCGTATGTGAATATGGATGTGCTTGTTCATGCATAGCACAATTAAATTACAGCTTATGTACTTTCTGAAATCAGCACCTCTCCTTGGCCAGTACTCATAACCATCCTCTCAGGACACAGCTGGGCATGATTCCCCGGTCTACTGTCACAACAGCAGCACTGCCTGTGCGTGTGTGTTTGGGGTAGGTGCGTAAGGCGATACAGAGCTGCGTACATCTCCTGCTGCGCCCCAGTCTCCACAGCGGTGTTTGGTAAACAAGGCGGAACCCCTGTCAGCCGGCTTTCGCAAGGGCGCATGACAGCTCAGCACCTGACTGAAGGATTCCTGCTTTCCAATGCGCCGCTTTCCCAGGTAATTACCCCACTGATGGCTGCGTGTGCCAAGGAGGACGCAAGTCGATTGGGTGGATGCAAACAAGGTATAAATATATTATTTATTTCAACTGTCGCCTCTAAGTCAAGGAGTTTTAGGGGTGACACCATATCTAGAGCTGTCTGAGCAAGATCTGAGTCTCCACTTAGTTACTTTAGAGACAAGCAGCAGGCTGGCACAAAAAACATGGCCTATTCCTCTGTGCAATGGACCTGAGCCAGATGATCAGCAGTACAGATTGGATTACAGAGAAGAAGTCATGCTCTATGAAGTGATGAAAGCGTACTGAGAGGTTGTGTCCTGGTCTGTGATACTGACCCTTTGAAGAGGAATAATTTTAATGTTTTCAGAAATTCTCAGGCAGCTTTTTATAGCTCCACTGTATGTATCCTTATAGAGGCACTACTTGCAACATTAGCTTTAGAGCATTCAGTTCTGGAACGTTCTAATCACATATTTCTGACCTCACATATTGAAAGGTTTTGATTTTTGACATACTCAAGAACTCAGATATTTCTGTGTGACTGTTTGGAGGAGGGCAGAGTAATGTTGTGAGCAGGTTTAATCACTTTTCTTTTTCTCTCTCACTCTCTCTGTCTCACCCACAGTCACCCTCTCTCTCTCTCTCTCTCTCTCTCTCTCTTCTCTCTCTCTCTCTCTTCAGTCCTATCCATGTATCATTACCCAGAAACAAATCACCTTGTTAAAACAATGATTATTGAACACCGTCAGTCGTTCACCCAGGTTTCCTTCATCTGCCGTGGGAGATACATTTCTTATCAAATGACTAAATGTCATTGGCTGCATTAGCGGCGGAAATCCCGGGAAGTTGTTAAGCAGCATTTAAATATGAGCTGATTATTACGCCGTAAATTTGCCTGGCATGCAGGGCTCCTGCTGGGAGCAGTGGGACTGTGGGGATTGATGCGGCTGTTTGGCAATATCCCAGACCAGGAGAATCGCCGCGCGGCTGCAGAAAAGCAGCATTAAAACTCATCAATGCTTCCGAGGCTCCGTCGCATTGGAAATTCAATCCCCGGTGGTCTATACCTTTATTTATTTAGTTATTTTTGCGTGTTGTAAAGCGCATCAACCAGGCCCGTGCCAGCATCGCTGTGCCACCCCTGCAAGTGTGTGATTGGCCCTTGTTGGTGAGCTAAGCGTCGGATGAAATCGCTGCAGTTGCTTTCAGTCATTTTCAAAATGTCTGAAATTTCCTGCGTATGTAAAGTAAGCACTTGTATGCATGTGCGTATGCATGTGGGTATGAGTGTTTGTCATGTACGTATGTGTGTGTGTGTGTGTGTCAGTGTGTGTGTTTGCATACATGTGTGAGTACGCACTAGTGTTAATTTTCTTCTGTTAACCTGTATGCTGAAGGTAATTTTTCAGATATAAAAAGTATTTACCTTCAAAATCAGTGAGCTGTGTAGGAATTGCTGCGTGTTTTGCACATAGTTTCCCCCTTATTTTTAAGGGACCAAAATTAATTGGACTTATGGCTGAGTAGCTGTTACATGGCTATGTATGTGTTATTCCCTCATCATTTCATTTACAAGTTGGCAGATAAAACTTATACAGTTAATTAAAAGTTTGGCATTCAGAATCTGTAGCTCTAAACTCTTAATATCAAATTCCACTGAGCTTCCACTGCTTGCAAAGCAAGCTGTCACTAGTCTGAAAAATTGAAACAAAAGTTTCAGGGAAATATTAAGAATGTCTGGTGCAGCCAAATCAACTATGCGGTTTATTCCCTTTAAAATCCTCATGAAGAAAAAAGCATTTGAAAAACATTGGTTTGCTCTACCATACAGCTGAAGGTCAAAGATAGGGAATGTTCTAGTGAGCTCCAGAATACCAAAAGGCCCAGAAGACCCAAGATGACAACTGCCATGAAGGACAGAATTATTTCCCTTGTGAAGAAAAGCACCTTCACAACAGTTTGTCAGATCAAGTTCACTCTCCAGGAGGCAAGCATATTTGTGTCAGTATCAGCAATCAAGAGAAGACCTCACCAGAATAAATATGGAAGGTTTACCACAAGATGTATTGTATTGCTAAGTCTCAGCGTCTAAAGAAGTCTGTACTGTTCTGGAACAACATTCTATGAGCAGATAAGACAAAGATCAACCTGTTTCAGATTGACGGGATGAGAATAGTATTGAGACAGGAAGGACATGCCCACGATTTAAAGCGTTCCACCTCATCTGTGAAGCATCGTCATGTATGGCTGCTAATGGAATCAGTTCCATTGTATTCATTGATTTGGCTGCTGATAAAAGCAGCAGGATGAATTCTGAATTCATTCCATTTAAATTCAAAGTCATTCCATGGCGCCTAAGAGTGCAGATTGATAGTGACACAAAGCACACAGCAAAAACAACCCAATAAATTTGTTTTAAGGCATAAGAGTAGAATCTCCCTCAATGGCCAAGTCAATTAGCTGTCCTAAATCCAAACGAGCATGCTTTTAATGTGCTGAGGGAAAAACTGAGGAACAAATGCCCCCAAGAGCAAGCAGGAACTGAGGACAGCTGTAGTGAAGGCCTGGCAGAGCATCTGCAGGGAAGAAACCCAGTGTCTGGTGATGTCTGTGGGCTCCAGGCAGCCATTGACTATAAAAGGTAAATGAAAATTAAATTTATGAGTTTGTTAGTTTGTTCAAATACTCTTTGGGCCCTAAAACTGGTGAGGGGAGTTGTGTATAAAAATGATAAAAATTCCAACATGGTACATTTTTGGGAAAAAGCACTTAAATTAAACCTTAAAGTCTACCCCGCAAGCATATTTTGATTAATTAATTTGAAATGGAGTCCTCTAGAGCCAAAGCGACAAAAATTGCGTCACTGTCCAAATACTAATAGATTGACTGTGTAAAAGTTATTTTAAAATGTCTTGCCACTGATTAAAGGTCACTTAGAGGGTATGTTATCAGCCATCATTGAAATGATTGGTGACAAGCTGCTGTATGCAATTGGCAGACATATTGTAATGTGCATAAGTGTTTCTATGGTGCAGGGTTACATTGACAAGTGAGTGTCATGCAGAATTGAATTCATGCACATGAAACATATTTTTGTTAAACAGAACTGCATTTCATAAATATAATCAATGAAATGTAGCCATTTCCATGATCAACTATACAAAAAAAAAATTGTGCAGGATTTTAATCAGAATATTTTTCTTTCCTTCTAATGTACAGTAATTGGCGTTATAGTTAATTATAATTAGAATATTTAAAATGCTTGTATCTGCATTTCTTCAGCAGCTACAAGAGTTTTTTGTTTGTTTCTTCCTTTACTGTAATTTGCTTACACAGTTAAATATCTTCAAAACACATTTTATTGCATATGGATTGCAGCATTTACTTGAATTTATCACCATTTGTTGATTATTCAGCTATCTTTTGAGTGTATTTTTTGTAATAAAGCAAGAACAAGTTATATGCATTCCACTATAAAGAGTGTCTTCCCACACCGGAAAGATCTTAGGCCCACATCATTATACTTTATAACAACTGCTTAGGACCACTCTCTGATCCAGCCTCCTAAACCCATTCAAACTTTGTCATTTCACATGAACTTGATATTGTACATTATTTTAAATATCTGATACAGTTTTCATTAAATCAATATAACTGATTGATTCATAAATAGCAGCAAATGTGTTTGTTAATTCAGTAGAAGATTTGAAGTTAAAGAAGTAGCCAGTGTGAATGAATGGATCCTATTTCAGTGCAGCATATGTGTTGTAATTCCTCAGTATTAGATCTGAACTGATCTGCTCTTAGTAGTTTCTAATCAGTCGTAAGCAGCAGAGCAAGACACAATCCCACAAGGGGAACCAGGGGGAGGAAACATTGCCCAAAATGGACTATTAGTGCTCCTCAAACATTTCTTTTTCTAAATACTGCCATTATCTAATCCATGGAACTAAAGCCTATTAAAAGGTCATGGCCGCACTTGTAATTCACAGCCTCCTGTGAGAGTTGAAGTGTATTTTTACATTTGCTATGTATTGCTGCAAATTTAGTGATTATGACATAGAAATATTATCATGATGGTCATACCAATCAGGGAAAATGCTAAACATTTCTCATATTTACTCTCTGTATCTCTGTTCATTTTTTAATCCTTTTTCTCCTTTCTCAAAGTTCCAATTAGAATGAAGGTCTAACACTGAACACAACTTATGATAACTATGATTTAAAGAAATGAAGGCTGAACAGTTGATTACCTACTGAAGAAAGATATGAACATCAAGGCCTCTTAGAATTCACTGACCAAAATGCACTGCAAAATAAATACAATTGTACCAATATAAAAGAGAAATCTCTCTCTTTAATTCTGTGGAGCAGATCTAAAGGACTGAGTGGACCTGGGCTGCTGGAGATAATTCACTGAGAGATGGGCAGAGACAGAGACTCTCTGTTAACTTGTACATCATCAGGCATCACAGGAACTTCCAGAGGAAGAAAGGGATTGCAGAGATAATGCTTTCTTTGTATTGTGATCAATGGTGTCTTTGTCTTTTTAAAAAATCGCAGATTTGCAGAGGTGCAGAAGTGGGTGTTATAGAAAAAATATTTTGGAATTTTATTGGACATTTATCAAGAAAGCACACTCAGAAACACACTTTCACCTGAGATTATAGTGGTTTTCTTGCAATGCAGAAAATTAGTATTATTGAGCAAAACTTTCATTTTGTGTCAGTTATTACACTGAAATTTAACTCCAGTTTTATGCTAGTTTAAGAGTTACTTTACTGGGACGTGAACTTGGACTTTCAGGTTGCAATGAAAATAGGCAGCTTTTTGCCTCAAGCGGTTTGCGACAAAATCTTGTTGATCCTTTATTTTTTTTATCCTTGATTGCTGTAAAGCCCGGAGTCTAAATAGAAAATTGTACATGTTGACTTTGACCTAATCAACATGGTTCATAAAGTGGTATGTGAGCGGCTATGTGAGCCTCTTTGGTTGGTTCAGTCGGTGCCTTGGGAATGTCCAGGGTCAGGAATGGGAACCTCTGGCGTCAGAGGGCAGGATGTGCTGCAAATCTCTCCAGGTTTAGGAGCCCAGCCCTACTGACTGGCCTTTGGTGTAAAAATGCAGTATTTTCCGTGGATCTGCCGAGACTCTGATCTTTATATCCTTGGATTCTGCCGAGACTCTGATCTTTATATCCCGTCCGTTCCCTCAGGCCATTAGTTCTCTGTGGCCCCCGAGCTCTAACGCAGCACCAGCAGGAGCAGGTGGAGAGATAGTGGCTGCTCCGCTGGACTTTGAGGTTGTGGACTGAGGTAAAGTTTAGTCCCGAGTGGAGCTCTGCTCTTATAATGTGACAGACTGTAAACCTCCAGATGTCCAGACGCAGAAGAGAATTCTGGGAATGCTCAGCTGTGAGGCTGCCCGAACAGTGTGGTTATGCAGCATATTTTTTTTGTTTAGGGCTATATGTTGGTTCCGTCATACACTAAGTCATACATTTAGATAATTTTGTGATACATTTTGACCATGGTTCAAACTTGGCTGATAACTCGACAATCCTTTGTTCTCACTGAGTTAAAACTGTTGGTTCGGCTTCTCATTAATGTTGGTGCTTAGGTCAATATAATGCGGAATTTATCACCTATGGTCCATAGCATCTCAGTTTCATTTGTATGTTTGCAATTTTACTTGTATTCTTTTGCAAACATTTCTGAATATTCCAAAGAATTTCACCTTGAATATAGGTTGACAAATTCAGAGTTTATGAAATTTTTTTTTTATCGAACCACACATTGAGGATGAAGATAGTTGCATGATAGGAAATGGAATGATAGGTGAACAACAAAAACAATGAGAAGCCTTTCGGTCGGCCATTAAAGTTTTTACATGAGAATTGTTGCATTCAAAGACCAGGTCTTATCTACTGGGGCAAAGCTTCAGAGGCCTGTATTCTGTTCTGTTTCTGTTGCTCCCTAGGAGTGCGTTCCTTCTGCGCAACATATGTGACTATCATCACAGGGGGGCTCAGTCTTACCCAGAAAGGACCACTGTGGGTGCAGGCTTATGCTCCCACTGAGCAGTCACACACCCTAATCCACTAATCAAGGTCTTTAGCAAAGACTCCAGGGGTTGATAAGGAGAATCAGGTGTGTAAGTGCATGGCTGGAATGAAGGCTTGAACTTGCCCTTTCTGGATGAGCTTGAGTACCATTGATCTTTAATCTGTTCGATGCAATACAGCATGTGCTCTCTTCGTTCTTAGGTTAGCACAATAATCT
The DNA here is from genome assembly GCA_029692085.1 of Gymnothorax javanicus. Classification (NCBI taxonomy): domain Eukaryota; kingdom Metazoa; phylum Chordata; class Actinopteri; order Anguilliformes; family Muraenidae; genus Gymnothorax; species Gymnothorax javanicus. The sequence goes on along the minus strand of CM056193.1, from coordinate 73,883,658 downwards.
TGCTCTGGTGGCCTGAGAGAGAGAGAGAGAGAGAGAGGAGAGAGAGAAAGAGAGAGAGTGGGAGAGAGAGAGAGAGACCTTCTTTTATCTGCAGTTGCTGTTTTGTTTTCAGGTTTAAGACGCGCTAAGCTGACCTCAAGCTCGTGGGGGCGAGGGGGAGACGTCCGTTCCGACAGCGTATAAACACAACCAGGAGTTTCTGCTGTCGACAGGTAAAGCGCTATTACTAATTTATTTCCTTCCTTTTAGTCTTCAGTAAGTGTGGGAGAGAGCCCCCTCTCGGAGCCGGCATGGCGGATGTCGGCCCTGTCAACCTTTCATATCGGCTGTCAGGCTGGTGACTGATGTACAAGCGCTTGTTTGCCCTTTCTCTGGTCCTCGGCGGCATAGCGTGATGGGCCCCTGTTCTCCAGCCTGCCCTAGGTCTTCATTTAAACCCCCCACTGCTGGGATGCGCCATCCTCCCGAGACTTCATTTATTCCACCGTGCGCATAAAATAAATATGGCGGAAGGGGCAGACCGCGGCAACCCGAGTGTTCTTCGCAAATAACTAGCCGTCATGCATCATGTCGAATGACCCCCAGAAGTACAAAAACGCAAGTCGTTTGGTGTTTGTTTTTATTTTTATTTTTTGTGTTTCCCCTCGCTCGCTAAAATACGTTGTTTATTACAAACGGAGAGTCTTGTTTCTATTTAGTTGAGAAAGGAAAAGTTGCAAGTTGATGTTTTTTAGTGACTCTCGATGCAAATGGAATTTTTGCAGAAGTTTCAGCTTTGCTCTACTTCCACTAATGGGCAGATAATTATCTGTCGTAATGTGACTGTACTTTCATGCCAAATTTACATAGAGACAGGACTTAATTGTGAGGGTGGACATTGAGTAGATACATCGCCTCGCTGTAAGACAGTTGTAGATTTGAATCTGGCCTTTGGCTTTTCATTGTGGGGTTTACTGTACATTATCTTCCTGTGTTTGTGTGGGTTCCTCCTGGTGCTCAAATTTACGCCCTCAGTCCAGAAACATGCACGTTAGACTAACTGAAGACTCTAATTTAGATGCTGAGATGGGCTCTAGACCCCCATGACCCTTGCGAGGAATAAGCAGTGCATTGACTTATTTACGTACTATTCAAGTTGTCAAAGGGAGAAAATGGTACTGTCATATTTAAGACTTAAAAGGATGGATGGATGGATGGATGGATGGATGGACTTATTTATGCGCTGTCCAAGCCGTCAAAGAAAGAAGATTCTTCTGTCATGTTTAAGACTTAAAAGCCTACATTTAATTCATTGGCTATGTAGCTGCATTGACACAGGTGACTTGACCTCTTCATATCAGATGTATAAAATTCAGGCCACAGAACACATGGTAAGTAAGATGAAGTTCTGCATTTAATCTGGATTTTATGTGAATGATGTCAGAACAGCCTTTACTGACTTTCATTTCAGAGAAATACCATTGGAAAAACCCTCGGAAATATTGAATTGTGACAATAAATTTCACATATAATACTATTGTATTTGGGTATGTGCTTTTCAAGGGCAATGCTAGTTTTGCAGACATGTAAAGGCATGGTTAATTATTATATAAAATAAATAAGTGTTTTTTCTGATTATTTATGTGAAAAAGTGGAAACAATCGCAGAAGACTGTTTTTCGTAATGTTGATATTTGAGTATTGTTTGAGATACTCAAAAAAACTTGATTACATTATTGCCTAGTTTGTCCTCATATAATATTTTACAGGTCCACATATTCTATTTGATATATTATATTTAAAATCCAAAAGGGCAAGTAATAGAAACAGTTTTTTGTCAAATACCTAATGAATTAATTTACAAGCTCATGTCACTGAACAGATGTTTGTAAGAATATATCTTTCTCTTTTTAAAATCTTCAAACTTTTAATAACTATTTCTTTTTAGCCACATTTAAATTTAGTACACCCCTCTACAGAGAGTTATGTGGTTTGACCTGAACGTTACTTTAAGGGTGATGTAATATCCACCTGGCCCGTGGTGCCCTGGTTGTAGCTGGAGGTGTCTGTTGGCCCATACACAGTGTGGGTGTGAGTTTATCGGAGGGGGATCGTGTAAATCTCTCAGTTTCTTCCTCTTTTTATCGTTTGCTCATATAAATGTTCTTCACACATGTTTGTCTGCACTGCCTGCTGTGAAGAAGAGCATCACTTTTGCGGGTTATCCATTTTCCTTCTTCTGAGACAATTTTTTTTCTGCAATTCCAGTAAAGTAGACCATTCCTGACTCTCACGCTGCAACGAGCTGGGATTTCCTGTCCCAACCGAAACCATTTTTTAACTCGGTGATCTAATTAACAGGATTTTCATTTCTCTATAAACTTGTTAAGGACTTTTGCATCCACAAACGCAGTGACCTCTCACAGAAGTAGAAACAGCAGTGAACCCTCTCTGCGGCATTACACAGTTCAGAGGTAAAACAGGCCGAGGTGCTGATTGGCGATTGGCTGACAGATGGGACGGGAGCAGAGAGTGCATGACAAGCAGCACTTCCTGTCAGCCTCATCTCCATGTGAACTCTGTGAGGGTGCTTTTCTCCCGTGTTCTCGCCCTCCTCCCTCTCTCCTGTCATCTTTTGATCACAGCGCATCTCGCACGCTTTCCTTTTTCGAGCGGGGCGGCGAAGTCCTTTGAGCGGCCAACAGAGCCTCACACATCCCCGAGGCTTGTTCTTCCCCGAGTCTCCCTCAGATCAGCCAAAATGGGGCTCAGCACAGGTAACCTCCATCTCGGGCATCACTACCATCCGATAACCGAGAGAGACAGGTCAAACCGGGCCCACACTGTAACTCCGTACTACTAAAACTAACCATGGCCGGTGCACCTCGGGTTACCTCATACATTATCTCACTAATACGGTGGAAAAACAACAAAAATATATCTTCATCCTTGCAAGCATTTCGCCCTGAATTTTAGATGTTAATTCATAGTATATGTTCCTTTTTTTGCTCAACGGGACATACAAAATAAATATTAAATAATTTGACTCATGTCGAGCCTTGCCAATTGGGTGGGCTTGCAGTAAATTCTGGCCAATCGTGACCTGAGTATTTAAAGGTTCTATCTGCCCCAGACACACATGCGTGATAGAACCTTATAATACTGAGGTCACGCAATGTCACCGGTCAAACACGCAGAAATGTTTTAACCCCTTGAGTCCTGGGGTTTTTTGGGGTATAACTGTGATAGTATAAAGTGGTGATTTTAGCTGTGATGTCAAAATCTAGATTACTATTAGATGAAATACAAAATCATGAACCCAACGTTCTGATATGATGTGGGGTGCTATGACGCACTCAGTATGTTATGTTTGGTCTCTTTGGGACGAGTGCAGTCTCTTATCTCCGGTGATAGCCATTCATCGGTGTGGCGTGAAACAGATCTTTTTCCAGTGGCATTCAATTTTTGTTTGTCCCTGATTCGCTGGGGCTTCTGTAATTGTACATTTGTAATTGCGAGTTTTGTTTTTCTGACATAGTTTGGACTAAATATAAATGTATTGCTTTTTAAGAAGCCTAAAGGAAAAAAGTTCTGCAATTGCACCACCACAAGTGTTAGATCCTTTATAACAGCTGATTACTGTATTTTGCTGCTTTGGACCTGGTTCCTGGTTTGTTGGGCGCAAGCCAATTTTTCCAATTGAGGAAAAAAAAAAATAACAATAAGATGATGATCATGAGTCATGATGAGACTAAAACGTGTGTTGTGATGGACATTTTTGCAGGCCATTATGAGTGCGACAGAGAGTGTACGAGGCTTAACCCCTTTGCACAGCTATAGGCGTCCGAAAATTCCGAAATTTAATTCCTCAACAATTCTGTGATTGAATTTCCAAATGTTTGCTTCACTGAAATAATTTTCCAGAGTCTCTGTGACACAAATACTGAGTTATAAGGCCTAAATAGGCTCATGCGTAACAGGAAAATATTGGAATTATCTGTATTCTGCGCAAAGGGGTTAATCCAAATCTGCTGGAAGAAAGCTGGATATCGGTAATGAAAGGTGGCTGTCACGCTGCCAGTCTCTTCGAGCACTGCTCATTCACCTGTAAGGTTTTTTTTTTTTTCAGTCACGATGATGAGAGCTGTAGCCATTGTGCTCCCATCCTTCCCCTGTACCCTCTACTCCATACACACTGCTTTCTGGGGCCTGTAATTGGATTCTGGGGCCCCTCCGTAATTATGTTTGAAAACCTGTGTTTTCTAGACTTGTTTTCACTCCTCCCGATCAAAGCGAAGCACGACGGCCTCCATTAATCCACCCCTTCTCTACTTTTACCTTCTTTTGTCCTGCTCCCCCTTGCACACTCACACCTCGTATCGATTTCCACCGACCCCGGTCCAGGCTAACTCTCTCTCCCCGTCTCCCCTCCTCCCGTTATACTCAGGCAGAAGTGTGGTCCTCCCCGAGCGGGGTCCCGGCCGTTCCCCAGGACTTAAACGTCCCCAAACTCTTTCGTCGATAATATCGATGTAATCCGCGAGCATTTCTGAGCGATCCCACTGTCAGCACTGGCTAATGACGGTGGGCCGAGCGGGTGATTGCGATCAGGCCTACGACAGGCAGGCAGTGGCCGGCCAATGGGAAAGTCATCGATAAAGTGTCAGAGACTTCAGCGCTTTGATTAGCCCTCCGACTAATGCCATGCTAAGCAGAAACATTACCCTGCTCCCGCTAGGCAGCAACACGCGCTGGGGAGAGAGAGAGAGTGAGAGAGGGAGGAAAAATATTCTACAGGGAAATTAACCAATGCGGATGAAATGGTGTACCAAGGAAATTCTTGGATAAATTAACAACGCAATTACATTACATGACACGCCGCAAGATGGATGAGGAGAACTTGGCCGGTATTATGTTCTGTTTTCCAAATTGCAATTTATTTGAGGGCTTTAATGGATGCCGTATTAAAACATCTCAGGCCCGGTCAGGTTCCATTGTGTGTCAGCGAGCCGTGATTGATGACCTCCTCTCTCTCCTCCTCCTTCTCCCCGAACCCCCCACCCCCACTGAACCCCCATCCAGCCTCTCCTCTCAGTCCTCTGCATATTTGCTGGGGGATTTTTAAACATTAGCTACATTTATATATGGAGGCCGCTGTGAGCGATTGATTTTCTTATCGCTTAATTTCACTGCTTAGTCCTGGAAACGCGCCGATAAATTCAGCCCCGCTCGAACCGAAGGCCTCGCCTCCATGCGTGTTTCCCAGCCTGTGATGGCTTTTGTCTCAAAAGCTGCACTAGCTCTATGCTTTCATTCGCTACAGTTTATTTCAGTTTTATGCAAAACTGGGATCAATTAAATTAAAATTAAATTAGTCTGCGAGGATCATCTTCAAGTCGTCTCCAGCCCAGAATACACTAGTGACGATATTGTTGAGTCTTCATTTTATTATTTATAATTATTAACCGGACATAGTGCCACACTGACTCTTTGAGTGTGGAGCACTATCTTGAACTATTGTAACCGGAGGCTTCAAAGAACCAAAACCATCTTTTTTCAGTTTTTGCCACTCTCCGGGTTGGTGTTTAGGACGACAAGCCTTCCTGAAGAAAAGGTTAATAACATTCTGAATAAATTAGCTTTACGCTGATCTACAGAACTACATCAGCTCTGGAACCCACAGGCCATTAACAGCTTTGTTGTTCATGTTTGTTTCAGATGTGTGTGAACGGATAAATAATAGATGAGCCCTCCCCGACAGTACACATATTTCACTGAGCCGTAATGGCCTTAACATGGCTGTTGTAGATTATTCTCCCAATAATGAAGCCTTAAGAATGAAAGGGGGAAAAATATTCAAGCAAACGTCAAAGCCGCTCTGAACTTGTGTTCTTTATGTTCATTTCAGAGCGTCAAACCCTCTTTGAATTCATGTTCCTTCTGTAAATTTGACCCAGTTTCAAACAGGAGACACTGATCTCATTTCAGTTTTTTTCTCCTCGATTTCATCAACAGTAAATTCTCAGGGATGAAAAGATTCATAAAAAGATAAACATTTTAATTCCGCCACTGATTTTTTTGTCCAAGGCAGAGTATATAATTTACTTTTAGGATGAGTTCTGCTTGTAAAAGTTTTGCTGTCACTTGCAAAGCTGTTTCTTTCAGTACAATTTTTTTTTTTTTTGCATTAAAGAAAACACAGCAGTTTTGCATTGGGGAGAGATTTCAAAATAATGAAAATATGACAAAAATGTGATGCGCATGGAATTGTAAAATAATTTAAATTGACCATTGAAAATGCAGAGGACGGCTATTTTATAAAACCAATAAACATGCACATATCTCAAGGAAAAACTATATTTTTTGTCAACACTTTCAAACCACAAATTAAGCTCATACTTTCCACTCCATTTAAATGTGATTATTTTTCCCTAAGATAAGAAAATACAAGACATTTCTTTGGAAATTGAACCGTAGAAATTCTTGGACATGGTCTTTGATTGCACTACTTATTTAGTAACTGAAAGCGTTGCGTGTGTGCAATTCCATATGAATTTTATTTATATTTACATATCTTCTGAAAAATGCAGAATGTTCCCATGGTTTCAGTGGGCAGGGCTTTGGATGGCCACACCCCTTTCCCAGATATGCCTGACTGTGAGAATGAAGCGGCTCAGCTTTATTTCGGCGAGTGGCTTTTAGAGTTTGTCTAAACTTGGTTTGGTCTGTAAATAGTGTGGGTTATCTGTACATCGAAAACTCCAGATACTTGCTGAGCCATACCACCTGCCATGGGAAAGCCAATGCTGTGTTTATGAGAATGTGAGAGAGAGTGAGTCTGTGTCTGTGTAAATGCGTGTGTCTGTGTACAAGTGTGTGCATGTTTGTGCGAATAAATGCATGTCAGTTAGAGAGAAAGAGTGTATGGGTGTGCAAGTGTTTATGTGTGTGTATGTGTGTGTGTGTGTTTGTGGATGTGTGGGCATTGGTGCACACATGCATGCATGCCTTTGTGTGCTTGTTTTTGTTTATGTGTGTGTTTGAATGTTTGTGTGTGTGTGAGTGTGTGGCGTGTGTGTGTGTGTGTGTGAGGTGGAGAGTGTGGGAAGTGTTTGGCCTGGTGCTCTCTCCTCACGTCTCCATGTTTAGCTCCAGCTCCCTGTGACACTCACCCCAGCGATGGGGCTACGCGTGTTTCTTCTCATCCTACTGAGAGCCCGTCTGCTCGGCCCTCTCTGTAATGGAAATATCTCCGTCCCAGAAAACAGCACATCACAGGCCGGCCCGGGCAGGGATCTCTGGCTGCAATCGCTCTAGCTGCAGGTCCAACTCCCCTAAAATGACAAATCTTTTGATGAACGAGGGGGGCGGGGGAGAAAACAGCATTTTAGATACTGGTTGCCAGTGGCAGACAGTATCGGGGGGGGTTAAGGGGGTTAGTATGGTGAGAGAGGGGATGCCACTGAGAGAGAGTGCGCTTACTCTACAAACCTCTGGAAATGGCCTGCAGTGTGAAGCATGAAACATCGCCCCGCTTTTAAGTTTGAACCCCACGGACTCCCTTTCCCAATCTCCGCAGTGTAAGAAGGCACCATTTTTCGCAGCCGTCTAGATGTGGAGAAACAAGTCAGCCTTTTCTTTTAAGGGCCAGCCTGATCTTTTATTCATCCTTCTTTACTCTTTTTACAGGCTCTAATTGGTTTGCTTAAAAAATACATGCATATTGGGACTTTTTTTTTGTCTGCAAATCAATGACGCATGTCAAAAATGCCTAACATACTCGAGGAGGGAATCATTTTCGACCCCTGTGTGTCCAGTGCGCTCCCCTGATTGTTTAAACAAAGACCCGGCGATCGCACATCACCCTATAGGCTGTTTTGACAGGAGCTTTGATCAATAGAGCCTCCATTTTGTGGTTGAGCAGACACCCATTTCCAGAACCATTAAAAAGGTCACCAAGGAGACTGTAAACGTGTCCAATCGAGTAATGCTTCTCGCCGCATTATCTTGCGTGATGCGCGCGAGACAGAGTTGACCACAAGAATCGGCGAGTCGCTTTGATCGAAGAATGGCGTCGTGTTTATTTACATGCTGGAGTTCCTTTGACTGTCAGCTGTGGCCTGTACTCCCTTTGAAATGGGAAACATGGCTGCCTTCAGGGCGGTGTTTCGGACAGAACCGCGGTGGCGGTGGACCTGCCGTATATTCCCGCTCAACCGTGAAGGCCACTACAACAGCTGCCATTTTGTTGCCTGATGCAGAAAATGGGGTCATGGTCCTATGTGAGCTACAGTGAGCACCATAATTTATTGTACTCATGACACATATTTTGTTATTTTGGTTCTGTTGGCTGAGTGAATCACTGGATTTGAATCCATTTGAACATACCTTTTACATCCTATAGGGGAGACTCAAGGCAAAAAGTCCCCCAAACAAGCAGTATAGGCTTGACAGTGGATTACCAGGGAAGATACTTTGTGTATGGCGATGTCTGTGTCAGAGACTTCAAGTCAGTTATTGCATGCAAAGGATATGCAACCAAATGCAAAAAAGATGACTTTATTGTACAGTAGTTTAACTGTACAATATTTTGTCATGCGCCAGAAAATGGGGAAACTATGTGCAAAAGGTCCACTCTGAACGTAGCCAAACTGTTTAATCCATCACTGTGACCTGCTCCTGTCCAGTCAGGCATGTGATTCTTTGGACTCACATGACAACTAACCCTCGCTTAATTTACTCTGCAGTCGCATCGCCTTTCACACATTACCTATGCCACCGGAGGGTGGCACAGTCAGTGAACAATTTTGCTCATCCAGCTACATGCGCTTGACCGACCAGGAGTGGCTGCAAGAGAGTGATGAGACTTACAAATTTTGACCAGCTTTACCCCTGTCATCACTGGCAAGGCTGACAGTGTACATTTTAACCTCATTGACATTCATTGTATTCTTTCAAACACAAAGTGCCAGTGTGATATGATCCAGACAAGGAGCCAGATGCAAAGACTGATTACAGTCCTATAGTAGGGTTTATTGACAGTTATTTGGTAATGAGTGAGACTGAGAGGGATGGTGCTCAGAGCAGAATGGCACAGTTTAGTTCAGATGGTAATGGGTGTGGTTGTAAGACGTGCCTGTACCTGGCCACTGGTGTTCTGGGGCAGTAGCTAGAAGGATATCACCCATGCTTGAGCGGAACTGTCAGATGGTGGGACTAGAAGGTTTAGCAAGAACGTCATCAATCCAGATGACCACAGACAGCTTCGGAGGTGTTCCTAATAAACTGGGCAGAAGAACAGATTGAAGAATGGTTAACAGGAAGGCAGTCTCAATCCTGGAAACCAAGAGAAAGCTTTACGAGCCTTTTCCTTTTAATTAGACTCAGAAGAGTCCCTCCATATCTAACTATCATTAAAGGGTACAAATAATTTCCAAAGACAATTAACTCTAGACTGACTGGTTGTTTTTAGGGCATATAGCAAGTGGCAATCCAGCAACTTGCACGCTCAAAGCAGTGGGTTATATACACCACACACACGTACGGGAATGGTGAACACAAATGCATAAAACCTGGTAGCGAGGCACACAGGACATCAAAACAATCAAAAGACACAAAATACTATATTAAAAAAGACACAAAGTTGCTGGATGGGAGGAGGAACAAAAGGAATTCACACGATGGTTGTGACCCTACTGTGTAGAACCACAATTAAAAATGTGTCACTGTCCAATGAATAATAGTGCTCACTGTACGTACAGCTGGGTAAATCCAAGTTCATGAGGTGGAAGTCCAACCCAGTATGTTTTGTTTCATTCACCCAGCTTTGCTGATGTGACCAAGTGGCAGGAACTAAATAGCGACATTGACTGGTGGAAGAAACGTGGCTGTCTGACTCTAACTCCAGAACTTTCCACTTCGGTTTTAGAGGGGTTTGTTAAATTGCAGCTCTGACCCAGTAATGCACTCGCACAGTCGTTCCCAATTCAGAACACTCGGCGAGTCATTGGGGAAAGGGCTGTCTCTTAAGCAGGTGAGAATGTTATGGTTGGGGGGGGGGCACATAGCACCACTCTTCGACAGCTCTGCAGAAACAGACACCAGCCGCTCCGCCAGCTGCATTAATTAAATGCGAAAGGTTGCAAAAGGTAAAACCAAATAGCAAGGCCACATATTAAATTTAAGTTTCCTCTTTCCCTTACACTTGCTTAATAATTCATGGCATCAGAAAGCTTACAAGGCTGCACGCCCTGCTCTTGGCCGCAGACCGGATTTTCTGTCACCCGTATTCGGTTTAACTAAGGAAGTGTGTGCGGCAACCCAGGCCTACGCTGCCTTATAAATAAATATGATGATTGTTAATGGGGTTTCAGATTACAATCTCTCACTATCTCCCTCTCTATCTCTTTTTTCCCTTGACTTTTGGTGTGACCGTCCTGTCATATAAGAGCATGGCGATGTAATGTCCCTAAGCAAAAAATAAATAAAAAATTATGCAATGGTAGACCTCACTAATGAAAATTATGTGTGACTTTCTTGATGAAGTACATTTCTTTGTTTAACCCTTAAAAGTGTTGGTTTTTTACTATTATCATTACACCATTACTATTGTATAATACTATAACATTACTATTATAATTACATAGCACTTTCATTACATACTATAACATTACTATTATGACAACAATCCGCTCGAACTCAACTGGTCAGAATGGCCTCAAGTAATTATTACATCGGTGTATGAATGTTTCGGTGTGAATACTTGTGAAATGCATACTTTTTGCCCCCAGAATTGTGTGTTAAGTTATGGAGGGCGCACACTTTCACTGATCTGTTTGAAAAGCCTTCGGACTCTGTTTTTATTTGATTGCACCCCAAGCGATACAGCCTTTCTCAACTGCCATATTTATCTTTCATTCTGTGCCTGACTGACTTTTTACGTTTAGTCGGTTTCAGCACCAAGTCCCACGTTTGTACTTTTCCACAATACACTGTCCAGACCTCCAAACAAGTTTAATCACATTAGAGATCTCTATCAACTGTGGCAGCCACAATGTTTTACTCTAATTACAAATGTCTAAGTGAGAAAGGAAGCCAAAATCGCTCTCCCTGGCTACACAAATGTAAGCAGTACACTTTTTTTATTACATTTTTCATCAAATGGAGTTTATTAGAAATATAGTGAAACTTTTTTTTCTTGATATTGATTTTCCTTCAGCAGTGGGGTGAAATATCACCTCTAAGGCAAAAGTGAATATCTGGTTTATTGTAATGAAATGAATGGTGACACCGTCATGACTAAGCCATTTTTGTGAAGCAGATGCTTCCATCTACAGCAGTAAGAGTCGAATAGGATTGTTAAACAGGGTGCTGCGTGTATGTTTGAGTGTGTGTGCATGTGTGTCTGTGTGTTTGTATGGTGGTAATGTTTATTATTGCACGAGGACAAATCCATATGTAGGTATTGTGTGCATGTATGTGTTTGTGCTTTGAGAGATTGAGCTTGCCTGAGTATTGTGTTTACATGCTTGTGAATGTGTGTACGTGTTTGTGTGTGTGCATGTGCGCGTGTGTCTGGGCGCCTAGTCCTGCTTGCTGGCTTGCTTGTGTTGTGTACATGTGCGTGTATGTGTGCATACGTGCGTGCGTGTGTGTGTGTGTGTGTGAAAGGTGTATTTTCAGTCAGCATGGTTGATAGCTTGCTTGTATCTCCCCCTTTAGGACAGTCTGCATATGGTCCCATAGCTGCAGAGAGCAGGGGAAAGGGTGTGTGTGTGTGTGTGTGTGTGTGTGTGTGTGTGTGCGAGCAGCCATTACGCGGCCTCGTCCCCCCAGCAGCGGACGGGCGGGCTCCGGGGTGATGGATGGCGTTTCTCCGTCGAATTGTCAGGAGAGGGTTGCAGGCCATATGGAACCGGCATATGGACCCGCCGTATACGACGCTCTTCTCGTAGGGCTGTGACAGAAATATACATTAGAGGTGCGCTCTTAAAAATCTGGGGTTCATCATTTTACTGCAGAGCATCATTCAAAAAAGGGGCTCCCGTGAGTCGCCAGGCAAACTGATGCAGGTGGGGGGGCCGGTTTAGGCTGGATTTGTGCCACAAGAAAAGTTTTCACTTTATATAAGAGGGTTTATTAATTTTCAATCCACAGTATCAATGCAAATCTGCTCGTTTTCTTGACAAAACTGTCCTGCAGGGCAAGCTAATTAACGTCAGCCTGGTTTGTAAATTGACCAGATCTTGCTGCTAATTGGTGAATTCGATCGGACATCCCCATTAAGGATGATTTTCCATTCAATGAAGCAATTTAATGTCAAATATTTCAGCTACAGACATTAGTTTTTCTAAAATATGCGTGATTCTTACATGAAAATCCAAAATTACTAATGGAGATTTACAGGAAGTGCATTTTTTCAATGAGTGAAAAAAATGGCAAAATGAGCTTGATTGTTATAATTGGGTGAAACAATTTCTATTGTTGTACTTTCATACAATTAACATTAATAGAGTAAATAATGCTAGCCCTGATAAAATGTTCTCAGCATAGACAAGCCCTGAAACATTAAATGAGTGCAAATAGCATCAGAATATTTTTGTAGAGTAATATCAATATTAGATGTGTAGTAGATGCAGAAATGCTGTTGTTTTTCTCAGAACCCAGTGTATGGGTGGCATGTGTACTTCTCCTCCCGGCCTGTAAACTGGCAGACGGACCAGAGCGGCTCACTTTGATTGTTTCCGAACCCCCTCACCCCCCGACCGTCTTAATTGCCGCTTTGTCTATGCGCTCCTAAATGAGCTGGGACACCCGTGGTGTGTTCCCGTGGAGACCGGGCGCGACTGACAGGCTCCATGGAGAGGCTTGTCCCGGGAAAAGCTCAAACCGTGAGCCATGTGACAGCGACCCGCTCCCCAGCAATCAGCCCAATTAAAACTCCTCTGTCAGGCCGTCAGAGTAAATGCACACAGCACCGGGGTGCTTGGGCGTGTGTGTGTGTGTGTGTGTTTGCGTGCTTTGTGGGTGAAGGAGGGGTGCTTTGGTGCGTGTTTGTGTGCTGTGTGTGTGCGTATGTCTGTGTATGCACGTGCTGTGTGTGTTTGTTTGAATGTCCGTGTGTGTGTGTGTGTGTGTGTGTGTGTCTGCATGCGTGCACATTGTCTTGTGCGTGCATGAGTGTGTGTATAAAAGTGAGCTCTGTGCAAGACATACGCGCGTGTGTTTGAGAGAGGTGCACGTGTGTGAGAGGCACACGCGCGTGTATATGCGCGTGTGTGAGAGGTACTCGTGTGTATACGCATGTGTGTGAGAGGTACGTGTGTGCATACACGTGTGTGAGAGGTACACATGTGTATATGCGCGTGTGTGAGAGGTACACGTGTGTATACGCATGTGTGTGAGAGGTACGGATGTGCATATATGTGTGTGAGAGGTACACGTGTGTATAGGTGCGTGTGAGAGGTACGCGTGTGTATACGCGTGTGTGTGAGAGGCACGTGTGTGCATACGCGTGTGTGAGAGGTACACGTGTGTATAAGCGCGTGTGTTAGAGGTATGCGTGTGTATACGCGCGTGTGAGAGAGGGTTTGCGCACAGGCAGTGAGAGACCTGGAGTGCCAGTAAGGCTGGCTGGATTGGGTTACATGCGGAATGATTTGTAATTCTGAGTAATCACTTAGGACAAGCCCTTACACCATTTTATCTGTTCATGACTGTAGGCCAAAGTCAATACTCATAGTATAATAATGAGGAGAGGCTAACGGAGCCCTTTTATTAAAGCTCAGAGGAGAGGATCCGATCCAGGGCAGCTTCCCTTTGAAAATATCTCTTTCTCTCCCTGCAAATGGACCAGCAGGCGGTTTAAAATGGCCGACAGCACAGCCGCTACCTTTCCTCAGCCTTACTGGCCTTTGTTTCCAAACAAACAAACACACAAAACTCAAAACTAAAAAAAAAAAAAAAAAAAATGGGGAGAAAATAAACTACAGGTAGGATCATCCATAACGTTGATGCTTTTCTGCTGGATATATGTGCAGCAGGAGGAATGAGCGAGGTCCACCGAGTGCAACAAAGAGTGCTGCCTTTATTCCAAATCAAAAGAGGACTCTCTGGATCCAGGGAACGCGTACAGTATGCTAAATTTTCGGCTTTTATTGCTCCTGGATGGAAAAGAGGCAACCCCAGGAAGAGAGAAAGCTACACGCCCTTCCTTCCCTGCTGTTTTGAAGTGAGACACAAGTGAGCGCAATAAAGCAAGCAGAAATACCCCAGAAAGAAATAAAACAGAAGTACTGAAAACTATATCATGAGCACAAATCAATAAAAAAAGTATGCATTGTTAGGATGAGTGTGTTTTTTTGCTGCAGTGTGTGTGTGCACGCCGCTGCAGGTTTTGTGTGCTTACATATATAGATATGACGTGACAATCATGACCCCTTTCCATTACATTCCTTATTTTAACGACCTAAACACATTCATCAAACGCAAGAGCTAACGGTATTGCAGATCAAAACTGGCCATGTTGAACTGCATTCCGGTTCTTTCATGTCAGTATGCAATAGTGCTGCTGTGGTACTGCCGTCATAGGTGTTGGACCCAGACAAATTAATTACCCTTGGGTGTGGTGAGGGTTTGGTTGCATTAAGGCCAATCAGATTGCCTGCTGTCATTCCTTTTAAACCTTGTGCATTACTACCATAGTGAACCCCCCCCCTTCATATTAGACCCCCTCACCATTTTGTAGGCCTTATTTATGGGGTACATAACAAAAATAGTCATGCGAGGGAAGCAACATGCGTTGATTTGGTAACAGCTTTACTGGTTGTGATTCAATCCCATGGTTTTACCATAGACCTACAGCATTTGGATTAAAAAGTGGTCTTGGTGAGTCGAAATGCCAGCGAGGTCTTTAATAGGAAAATTTCACAGCTCTTGCTTTATTCATTCATACACCCCTTAATGCACAGTATGACCCCCTGTGTTGTAAACACATTTATGGCAGACTAGGAAACTACTAAAGCGGGCAAAAACAATAAATATGCCATTTGCGACTGAATATGCCACGTTGACTAAATTATGAATAACTTCACCGCAACAAGAATTTACGTTTATGATGGCACAAAATAGAGCCCTATTGTGGTTGAGTAGTACTTTATGATGTACTTTTGCAGTTACTAAATGGTTTGGTAAGTTAAATGGTAAAATATTAGTTAAACCACATACCAGTAGCCCATATATTTCCCCAAATATACAGTATGGGCTTGAGTTTACAAACCAGAAAATCTTGCGATTAATGACTCAGTCTCAGTTAAATTGGAAGGTATTCATAACCCCTGATGGATAACAGGATTGTCAGTCAGTTGGCTTAAAAATGCATTGAATTCTATGGCACAAAGACCAAGAGTCCAAAAGAAAAAAGGGCCCATGATTGGAGTTGCAATTGACGATGTTTCAATTGTACAGTCAGAAGACTGTCATGGAAAACATCTTTGACTCATTTCACTTGAAAGCGGATTGGGAAGAAGGATTGTAATGCTTTTCCTGTTAGGCCATTGGGCTCCGTAGACAGTGTCGAAATTAAATGGGGCTTTACGACTGGAGAGAATAAGAGAGGCTGAAAAGGGAGAAGTTAAAGTGGAGGCCACCAGGGGACAAACACAATCAGCACATCCAGAGAGTCAGAGAGGCTGCTGTCCCTGTCACAGATACAGATCTGCATGAAAACACTGACTCACACACGCGTACACACGCACACACACACACACACACACACATGCACGCACGCGCACACACACAAACACGCATGCACATGCACACAAACAAAACCCTTCTGCTTTTCTCAATCACACAATCACATGCTGCCCCCCCCCACACACACACACACACACACACACGCTCCACTCCCATCCTCCTCATGACACAAGGCTTCGCATCTGGAAGCGGTCCTTGAAAAGTGGCTTCTTCCTGATAGCTGGAAACATTTCCAGTCGAGTGGAAATCTTCTTTTGGGATTTGGCTCATCTCCAGGAACACTTGGGTTTTACAGCTGTCTTACAGCATTTAACAGCAACATATGGTACCTAAGGACCATTGTTCCTCCTTGGAAGCCTCCTCTTTTTTTAACCAGCAGAGATGGGCTTTCTGACGTCAATTCTGCAGGAAACGTTTCTAAAAACGAGTCTAAAAATGAAATGAACGCAAATATTTATGTGAGTATTTTTTTTTTTTTTTTTTTTTTTCGAGCCGCAGTTGATGTTGGCAGCAATGGCCTTTTGATTTCCTGCCCGTTTGTTGGCGGCGACTGAGCCATCTGTGTGCTTTGCCCCAATTAGTGTAATAACCGCAAAATATTAACACTAGTCTTTAACACAGCAAGCTTTATCACTCGTCCGTATGAACGGCAGCAGCCATTCTGGAGGAATAATGTGGCAGCTTTTGAGTTGTACAGCAAATCAAAAACATTACTGCCATGAGATTAGGTCAACAATTACTTTCTCAAAACACATTTTGCTTGTT
Organism: Gymnothorax javanicus; assembly: GCA_029692085.1. Classification (NCBI taxonomy): domain Eukaryota; kingdom Metazoa; phylum Chordata; class Actinopteri; order Anguilliformes; family Muraenidae; genus Gymnothorax; species Gymnothorax javanicus. Next base: position 73,867,162 of record CM056193.1, on the reverse strand, counting down.
TTCAATATTTCCACAGTGCAATACTCATGAATCCATGATTTCAAAGATCTTCACAGATCGTAGTGTTATTTTATTTATTTTTTTGAACAGCTGAGTAAGCACGCTGGTTGTCATTTGACACACTTGGTTTTGTTTTTATACTTTTCGAAGCTAGGAGAGTAACTCAGGTTACACGTGCATACGGGATCACAATAAATAGGCTGGTTACACTTTCCTTAAACCTCTTGATATTGCGCTGATATAACACTGTCATATACATGTTATGACCTCTTGCGACTGCTCATACGTCATGCGTTTGACAGTATTATGCCAGCTTTATATCTGGGGGCTCAAGTAATGAATTAATAAAAGGTGAAATACAGTAGGTGTAATGAAAGATGTGGACCCCCCAACCCTTTTCCAATCTTGCCTGGATTTTCCCATTTATACCTATTATGACAGAAACAACACCCTGTTGAGATACATTGATATGTTTCTCACTGTGGGGTAATGTTCACCGAAATACAGTGCTTTACTGAGTGCCATTATCCCACATCATTACTGGAATCATTTTTGCTGCATTTTTTAATTTGATCCAAAGAAAAAACGACAGTAATAAATTAAATTTAAAACAGTTCCCCAGGAAACATATAATGATCAGTCGAAAGGTTAATGTTTCGGTTAATGCATAAATGGGAGATTGTTGTCAACATGAGGAAAAAAAAAAAAGGTTCTGAAAGTGCTGACATCAGAAATTAAAGTCTGTCAGATTAATTTGAACCCTTCAGAGAATTACGAAGGAAATGCAGCCACCTACGATGTCCGAGAGGTAGTGCTAAATGATTCCCACAGGAACCTGGCTTTGGTGGTGGCTCAGTTAGATATGTTCTCACCCTTGGGTGAGGTAACCAGGTGTAGTATCTGCTCTCCAGGCAAAAGTCAATACCTTGTTAATACACTGGCACCACAGGTGTGGATCGCAGAAGTGAAAACTGCAGCAATGTTTGCAGTGCATTCTGGGAGCTGCCGAACAGGAGCTCTGTGTGCCTGTTGAATCAGTAGTGACCAACCCTGTTCCTGGATATTTACTACCCTGTAGCTGTGGTAACCAACCCTGTTCCTGGATATTTACTACCCTGTAGCTGTGGTAACCAACCCTGTTCTTTCAGCTCTATCATCCTGTTGGTTTACATTTCAACCTTATTTTGGCTCTAAGGTCGAAGCATCAGTTATCATGAAATTTGGGGAATTAACATAATCCTGTTAATTCATGTGTGAGTCTTTTCAGTTGACAGTACTTTAACGCATTACGTCTTCTTCAGACTCAATCGCACACTTTTTTGTAGCCTACCTCTCATTACTTTTTATGTTGTATATTGACATGATATTATTGTATTACTCTGAAGATAGTGAGCTCTTGAGTGAGATAACACTGTGAGGAATATCCTCAGTATCTGCCCAGCTGATATCAGCCGGCTCCTGAATCCGGCTCTATTCAGCACACTAAGTGTTTATGAGGTCCTATGGGATGGAGATCATTACTGTGATGTGGCACTACTGCTGTTCCAATCAGTCTCACACAAGTGATAGTAATGAGATGGAGGGAGCTGAGAAGATCTGACCGCTATCTGTCTCACACAGAAACATCGATGACGACTCATCAGAAGAGTAGGATCAGTTCAGTCCTCACACTTACTTTTCCTGTGATCCAAGCTAATTTGTATTTCAGTTAGAGACATCCAAATCGGCAGGTTAGTTGAGAGGACAAATGAAATTGCTGTGACCTTTGAGGGCAGAAAGGGCAGCTTTTTTGATAGGATTGTTGGGATCCTTTCCCATACAGCCTAACTTTTCAATAATCTTTAATAAAGTGCTGCAGTGCAGTTGGCCGCACTGTTGTCCCACAGAAGAGAGGTTATGGGTTCAAATCAGACCTGGGATCTTTCTGTGTGGAGTTTGCATGTTCTCCCCCTGGTCACGTTTTCTCTAGGTACTTTGATTTCCTCCCACAGTCCGAAGACATGCATGTCAGTAAAACTGGAGGCTCCAAGGGCCCGTCCACACGAGAACGATTTTTTTTGAAAACACATAAATATTTTATCGTTTCGGCCTTGCGTCCACACGGAGACGGCGAAAACGCAGCCTGAAAACGGTATTTTTTGAAAATGAGTTCCAGAGTGAGAAAATCTGAAAACGCCACCCCAGTGTTTTCGTGTGGACAACCAAAATGGGTTTTTTTTTTAAAACAACGACGTGTAGTCCCCAGGCCTGTGTGTGGTGCTGTATGGCGCTGTAGCGTTTCTACTGAAATAGACCAAAAACGGAGAAGGCATTTTTAGAAATGATGCCTTGTGGACGGGAGATTTTTTTAGAAACGACAAAAAAAAGACTGTTTTCAAAAATCTCTGTCTCCGTGTGGACGAGGCCTAAATTGCCCATAGGTGTGAATGGTGTATGATTCCTGTGATGGATTGGTGAACTGTTCAGGGTGTGTAACTGCCCCTTGCCCATTGCATTCTGGGATTGACTCCTCTACTGCCGAACTGGTTTTGAAATGATTGTTCCTCATACATGACAGGGAGGCCTGCTGGACTGACCAGCACCAAGCAACGCTCAGGATAATGCACCAATCGAGGGACTGTGTTACTGAGGCAGCCAGATAACTGCAGGGATTAAATCCCGCACTGGAACCCCCCTCTAATCTGGAACATTGACAGAAGTGAAAAGCCCCGTTCTGGGGCTTACCTTCCACAGTACAGTCATGTGACCGGCTCTCGCAATAGCAAGCCCTGTGGTGGTAGAAGGACTCCTCCGTCTCATGTAAAGGTCAGACAGCCCTACGAGCGGCGACGCAGGGCTTGTGCGGCTGCCGCTAAGTGTTTGCTCAGGCCTCTCTATCACCAGTCATTACCGCTAGCTGTCACTGAGGTCAGGCTAATAGCTCCTCACCTGACTACAACAGCCATCTGTACCGGAAAAAGGGGGGGTGGGCGTGGAAACAAGGAAGAGAGGGACACTTTGAAAAAAACGAAATCGATAGGATGCTCATCTTATTATTTTTCAATGGACTGACAAAGCGCCCAATTTATTAGCAAATTACCGGTTTAAGGGAGAAATATATTCAATAAACGAGTGCCCCCCTCTGCGCCTCGGCCAAAAGTGCGGCTATTTTGGGACGCGCCTGACAACGGCCTGGGATTATGCAGTCGGTGCTCTCATAAAAAAATGGCAATTACAGTCGAGCAAGTGTACACGTCTAACATCTGTGTCTGTGGGGGGTCGATTTGTTCTGTGCATCCAGAACTACTGGCAAGATCAATCTCCCCAAATCCCTGTGATTGAGGAATAACGAGAGTGGACCCTAGTGCCTGTGGGATGGGGGGAGGTCCAATGAGATTAGTGTGCCGCGTCATGAATAATGTCCAAGCTCCAGACTGACATAGTTGTGATGGCGGAGGTCTGTGGGGTGGGGGGCATCAATTGCCATTGTCTTTTCAGCCTCCAATCCCAATTTTCCAACCCCCCGCCCCCCCATACCAATCTGAAAAACAGGCTGTTCAGGTGCAGTAGTTGTCAGCCAAGTCCTGTTGTATCATTTTTAATATGCCACTGTTATAGCAGAATAGGGCAATCCGACCACTGGGAGGTCGGCCCGTAAATGTAGTGCTACTGCTCCAAGGATCACCAGGGCTGCAGCTCCCGAAGAAAGGTTCCAGTTTTTTGTGGCGTGAACCTAGGGCGATGTACAACTCTTCCCTGTGTGACATTTTTGGTTGCTTGGTGCTAAACTACATCAAATATGTAGATATTTTTATAACTGACCGGTGAGAAAACTTTTGCGCAACAAAACACGTATATCTGTTGTTAAGTGAAAGTATACAAGATTGTCTTGAGCATGTTTCCTGTTATACAGATATTGAGGCTCAGAAGGTAGTTAGCATTAATGCTATCTATGAACCTACAACGAAAACAGCTAGCTGGTCCTTTCATAAATTTGTTGACGGTCTCTTAAGAACATGAATTTGGTGTTGCTGAACATAGTGATGGCGATGGAGCAGAGATTAGTCATTCGTCAGCATAGCAGAAATGGCAGGGAAAATTATATACATTAGTGGGCAGGATTGTAGATGACATCATCACGAAGTACTTCTATAGCTACTGCACTGTATGTGGTGACCTTTTCTATGGAAAAAAAAAACTTGCATATTTTCACGTTTTGGGTGATGTAAGAGTAGGGCGATACCCCACTCTGCCATCATCGACTACGTCAATCTTCTTGTCGGAAGTCTGAATGAAAAGGCCCATCAAGTATGCAGCTCTCAGCTTCACTTCAATAAAATTTTAGCATAAGCATCAGATACTTTATCGGAGAACAAGTTATATTTGGGATGTTATAATTTAAGTGAATGAAATTTATATTATGAGGCAGATATCATTTATTTGACTTTAGCCATCATCCCAGACCTCTTCATCGGGAAATATGCTTCTGGTCAAGCTTTCTGGGGAAACTGGCAAAGACATGTTCAGTTACTCACCCCTGTCATGTATTACTCTGACTTCATTTGAATCTGTCATTTTACTGGTATTTTATTCATAGTGTGCGGTGAATCATGAACCCGAGTCTTAAATGCTTAACTGTGGCACTTCATATAAACCTTTGCAGTTAAACTGCTGCTACGACCTCTCGGTAAATTAGGCAGGAACAGCCCTGGCTAGCTTCTGTTATCGAAGTGTTGCTACAGCCTCCTGCGGTATCCTTGCATGTCCGGCTTTTGCCTTTGAGTCGACATTCCTTCCACACATCCCCGGCCAGAAGTGGAGCCACGCTGAGGTTCAGCGGCCTGCGAAACTAGGCCTGCGGGGCTTTATGAGAGTGACTTATCGCTGGCGAGGCCAGGCGACGCCCGAACACGGGGGTGGGGGAGGTGTGTTACACTGCTTTACAGGCTCCCGTAATGACCCGTACACACTCGCAAGCAGGACACTTGAAGGACAACGGCCAAGGTCCAGGGTGTGACGGTTGCCATGGTGAACCAAGCAAGGTGTTATTCAATGGAAGGGAAATGTGTCTTTTTCCCTGACTCTATCTCCTCTATCCAGAGGAGGATAGACTTTGCTTGTTGTGCGAACTTGGTGAAATTGAGAGTGAGATTAATTTTTTGTTTTATTGTCCTGTTTATGCAGACTTAAGGGATGTACTTTTCACCAAAATGTCCTGTATTTATGCTGATTTCTTTTGGATTGATGAGTATGCCAAACTTGAACTGTGTTTCAGAAAGGGAACCTTTTATGTAGTGAATTTTATTTGTCAAGCTTGGGAGAGAGGACAAAATATTCTGTTTAAGACTGATTGTAAAATGGACTGTAATTTTGTATTGAAAGCATGTATGAACACTGCAACTGCATTTTTTTTGGTGTCTTATAAACCCATGAGGGTTGGACACTTTGTGCAAGACATGAAAATAAAAACTAATCAATCAAAATCTATCTCTCTCTCTTTCTCTCTCTCTCTGTCTATCTGTCTCACTCTTTATTTCTCTCACTGCCCCTCAATTGCACATTCTCTCTGTTTTTTTTTGGTGTGGGGTTGCTTTTCAGTGTGTCGTGTTTATTAACGGATGGCAAGAAGTCTCTGTCTCTGTTTCTGTCCTCTCTCTCGCTCTTTATCTCCCTCTCTCGCACTCTCTCTCTCACTTGCACATACACACAGACACACGGTCTCTGGCCATTAATGACTTACCTGAGAGCACAGGTTGTTTTCTCCTCCTTCTGGTGTTTGGCGTTCCTCCATTCACTGGAACAGCATACATTCCTGCAGGACCCTGAACTCCAGGATTTAGTGCTTGACCCTGGGCTGGCGGCTCTGCCTCCTCCAGCCTACGCTCACCCAGCTGTAAAATGAGGCGCGTGCGGGCCCCAGCTGTAAAATGAGGCGCGTGCGGGCCCCAGCGGTAATGAGAAGTGGCATCTCGCTTGGGCTAACCTCGGGAAATCGCTACCATAAATACCTTCTATAAATAAAGTAAGCCTTGGCAATGGTTGCATCAGGCTTTTTGAAAGGTCATCACTCACCCAAACCAAGCTCTCTGTCACTCAGTCTTTCTCTCTCTAAAATATGAAATATAAATCCAAGCAATGTGTAATTGGTAATATCATATTCAGATCATTAAACGGGTACTCCACCCAAGACGTGATTTGGGCTCATTTCCATTGAGTTTTTGAGCAAATAACTGCCTATAAAATTTTTGCAAACCATCCTTTCTATCTAGGGATAACGTCGCTTGATACGCATGTGCCAGTTAGTAGCTACCATGCAACCAGGTGGTCTCCACAACCCATGTTGTCACCATTGTTTTAAAAACATGATTCTGGCATTGTAAGCAAACAAACCCCTCAACAAACCATTTTACAAAAGGAAAATCAGTTATTTACCAGGTAGGGGTTTATTGTTTCCTTCAGAACAAGATCCAAAAAGAATGAAACCTGTCTTCATTTTCCTTGTCCAAGCAGTAGCCTGAGCTTGAGTCGGATTCGCATTTTCATGAATCTTCTGCCCAGGCTACGGTTTTAGTTAGTAAAATGAAGTTCAAATGCTATGATGTTTTCCAATCTTACTCACACTGTTCTTCTCTTACTCAACTCAACCTCTATCTATAGACACAGAACAAATTAAAGACATAATAAATACCAAATAGCCAGATGGTGATGGTGGCATAGAATAACGCCATCAATTCATGGATTGGTCCATGCATGTTTCAATCAAAATTTTCACTCGCGAGTGAGCGAAGGGGACTCTCACTGGAAGTCCATATGGTCTGATAGTTTGGTCTCATATTTTTTGTTGTGTCTCCCCACACTGGTGAAAGAGCCCACACCACCTTATTCTGTAGGCACTGACTGGCTGCTGATTGAATGAGAAACACAAAAGCCTGCCGACACCATGGCTTCCCTGCACTGGAGTTTGACACCCTCACTCGAGGAGAGGGGTGTATAGGGGGTTTGGCTAGTGTTAATTATTTCTGGTTATTTATCGTAAGAACCGGGAAAAATGTCATGTACTGTAAATATGAACACTGCCCGCACAGGAAAACACTAAATCTAAGATTAAATTGCTGGAATTATTCAAAAGATGACCTTTCACAACAGATTTACTTTGGTGTGATTGATGACGATAGCATTCTGTTGCCACCAGAGGAGTTTGTGCATTTAATGGGATTGACACAGTAGATCATTGTAAACATGCTGCATGGCCTGTCGAGTTGGTTTGCGGCTTTGGAATTTATCATTTAAATTGTTTATGCATTTATATCTTGATATCTTTTTGAGCGAGGGCATATAGCCTGGTGGTTAACACTTTAGACTGTGTCTCAGGAGGTTGTTGGTTCAGGCCCAGTGCAGCCTCAATTAGGTCAGAACAGTTTTTGGGCCCCTGAGGAAGGCCCCATAACCCTATAGTGCTCCTGATGGGACTGGCTCCTGCCGGCTAATGAATTGTAAGGCACTTCGAATGAAATTATCAGATAAACACATTTAACATGTAACATAAGATCATGTCTGAGCTCTAATTCAGAACTCCAATACAAGTCTCGCACAACTGTGTCCAGCAACTTATACGCAACTTCTAAGATTCTGGATCCAGTTATTGAGTTGGTTATATGAAAGCTACTTTGCATAGTCATGTTTGACCGGTAGACGTAACTTTATTGAAAATATCTAAGATTTTATATGATAAATCGTGTTTATACAAAAGTGAACTGATGCTTTTTAAGTGATGATGTAAGTAGGGGATCCTCAAATCCAGCTCTCGAGTCCAAATCTCTCCCTGATTTCTTTCTTCTTGGGAAAATAAGGAAACAGTCAAGAGTGATGATTGGTTGGACTCCTCTCCCAGGCAGAGGGAGGGTAGTCAGCGGTTCTCGGTCCTCAAGGACATGTTGACATACAGTATATATCTCAGTAAATTTGGTCTATTTTTTTCTGTGCAGGGGTGCCATTGTGTTTGATAGGAGCTCCACAAGCGAGTCTCAAAAAAGCAGAAAAAAGCTTCTGATTGGCTCAGTAAAGTCGCATGAGATCACTAGTGCACAAAGATGAGGAGGCATAAAATGACAGGCTGCAACCATTATATGTGTCACAATGTGTGTGTTTTATGTCGATTGTGCTCACTTGAGTGGATGTGGGTGTATGAGTGTTTGTGTGTGTGTGTGTGTGTGTGTGTGTGTGTGTGTGTGTGCGTTTGTCCCCTCTTTGTTTTTAAGCCATGTCTTCCTGTAATAATTAACCCTGTATAATAATCGGTCCCCTGTTTCTTGTCCAATATTAAGGACATATTTTAAGTAGGGTTTATGTTGTCTAGGCTCATAGATACCCTGAGAACACATTGTGTACATTTTATTGGACATTTCCAGTTCTGAATTTCCCCAATAAGTGCCTCTCTAGTATGTCACAGGATTCACCGCAATCAAAATGGCAGCATCCACGAGTAAGAGGTTAGTTGACTAAACACAGAAATATTCTTACATTGTTCAAATTTTGATAAAACTTTTTACTGTTGGAGGAATAAATTATATCATAGGGTGCACACAGAAACACATAAGCTCTGTAATGCATGTGTATTAGCTGGAATACACCTGATTTTATGCTCTGAAAAAAATATTGGACATTATGTATGCCAGGCAAATAGCTCAAATAAGCCTGTCCGGAATACTGGACATCATGCTTATCAATGACCAGATTTCTTCAACTTCACATTATTTCTGTCACCCCACGTGCATTATGTCCAAAATACTAGACAGACTGACCATCAACTAGTTCCCTTCCCAAACACAAAATTGCACCAAATCCCATCAAATGGTCCCAAAAGAACATTGGGTATCCAATTTTAACATATTAGAGGCATTTGTTCACACTCTATGACAATCATTTGCAATAACCATAATATCTATTGAATTTTTCAGTATTTCAATGAAAATCTACAAATAAATCTGTATACATTGCTTGAGAATTTTTGACAGTATAAAATACGTTTTTCGGAGGGAAACAGAAATGGGAATTTTGAGCAGAAACTCACATTTTAAATCCAAGTACATTAGTGAACCTAAGTCACTTTTTCTCCTCCAGAACATGGCAGTATAAGCCAGTCACCTTTAGCCTCCTCATATGGAGAGATGCAGTACAGAAACACAAGCATGATCAGACTACTGTAGTGTCCGTCTCTGGAGAGTTCGGCTAATGTACTGCCTGTGATGCTGTCCAGCCCTCTTACAAAATACAGGGCACTGGTGAAGGTACCCCCATAGGAGCCCTTCACCCCCCAAGCGAGGCCGGCACCAACAGAAGTCATAGTGGGCGTAGGGGCGGGGGAGAAGTCCGGTGCCCGCCCAGCTTTCTGTTGGGTCAGGGGCTCTGCAAAGTGAGGCCAGCTTTGGGCCTAATACCCACAAATTGCCCAAAACTCTGGCTATTGTTTTTTTCACAGTTTGGTAGTGTCTAAAATATTTGCGCCTGAAATACAAGTTTGTGTCTTCAATATTTCTGAGGGATTGTCTAGTGCGACAGCAGTGATGGCTAACAAGGACATTATATGGTGAGATGAAGGGATTTCTCATCATTTTACGGTGTGCGGTTTGCTAGTCGACTGGAAATTGTCGAAGTGATCAGTCAGACATGATTCAGCCCCATCTGGAAGACCACCAGATTGCAGCATCGCTGACAACAACTGCCGCAAGTTCTCACTTATGATAGCAGTCTCTGAAAAAGATACAGTTCCGTATGTCGAACAACGTGTAAAGCAAAGCTGCTTTCAGAACAACGAAAGAGAAACTTTCTACCTATAAAATGTAAAATACAAAATCACATGAACTTTTGGAGGAGACCTCTCTTACCTGTTAAAACTGCATGCATTATTTTAGATTACACCGTCAAATACTTTCAAAAGAACATTTGCTGGGATGTAGAGGTATGGTACTTTTTTTATTTTTCCATGTTCGTACCTGTGTCCGCAGGCAATGCTGAAATAAGGTCTCTTCAAAGATCATCCTGATTACTTTCATTAATGAAACACAAAAAACTCTCTGTAATGACAGACTCATGCAGAAAACAAACAACAAACAGACAACAACAACTATGACAAATACAATCAAAACAAGTAATTGTCCCTAACATGACTGTGTCCCCCGCCGCAGGTAAGATACTTTGACAAAAAATTCTTAACCAACATAAATCAGATTTTAAGTATCACTGTTCATACAACCATGTTGTAGAAAAAGAAGAGCAATCAATTTCACATTTACAAATGCCACGCTTGACAAGGGCAAAATCTATGTAATTGCGCTGTGACCTTGAAAATGATGTCAAGGTCACCAAAATGGACTTTTGTCATGGGACCCCACCAAGTACATCTTGGTGCTAAATATGAGCAGAACTGGTCCACTGGTTCTTGAGATATCGCATTAACACGGTTCACGCAGGGAAAAATCTATGTAATCGCACTGTGACCTTGAAAATGACCTCAACGTCATCAAAATCGACTGGTGTCGCGGATGTCATGGTTTGTGAGGTGTGCGTGTGTGGTTTGGACTTTTCTTTGTGGCTCTCGTCCCGGGACAATATGGCTATCGGATTCTTTACCCAGCTGGCTGATTGAGCTGGGGCGGCACCTCCCCGGACTCTATATAAGCAGGAAGTCCGGCACGCCCCCTTCGCTAGAGTGTCTGTTTTTAGCTTCGCACTATAGCCGAAGATATCTGTTGTCAGGTTTTGTATGACTTTCTATCTTCTGATTATTGGAGTTTCTGGAGTTTTCTCCCTTTTTCTCTCGCTTTGCTTCCATGTTTCAGACTATTATACGTCCTTTGGAAGCGCGAGTACTTTCGTTTGGTCTGTATTTTTCTCTGTGTTTGTGCTGTGTCCGTGCTACTCACTTTCTCTCTGGTCGTTGCACTTGGCCTCCTAACTCTACCAGCCATTACAGAACATTCTAGCCTGCATGGAGTCGTCAGCAACGGCTGCATTAAAGAAAGTTGTGGCCAATCAACAAGCTGTTCTCTCTGGATGTGGCAAGGGTCTTTCTAGTCTGAACAATCAGCAGGCAGAGTTGGCGGAGAGAGTCCGCCTTCAGGCAAATGCCATGGAGAGACAGGAAAACGTTCTGTTAACTCTCACTGAGAGTATTAGAGCCTTCTCCACTCAGATCACGCAAAATGTTGCACAAGCACAATCCGTACACCTTCCCCGAGAGCCAAAACTCCAGTTACCCCCAAGATATGGAGGCGAGGCAGGAAGATGTAAAGATTTCATTGCCCAATGTGAAATATTTTTTAAAGCGCAACCTTCACGGTTCGTGAATGAAGAGTTTCGGGTTTCATTTATTTTATCCCTGTTGACCGACACAGCACTCACTTGGGTCGGCCCACTTATTCGATCTAATTCACCAGTAGTGAATACAGTGGAGACTCTCGTTAGAGAAATGGTATCGGTGTTTGATCAGGATCTTTGTGGTCAGGACGCGGCTACGTGTTTAATGCATCTGAGGCAGGGCTCTGAGAGTGTCGCTGAGTTTTCAATCTCATTTCACTCCTTGGCGACAGAGACAGGCTGGCCAGAAACGCCTCTGATGACAGTTTTTGTTCACGCTTTAGCTGAGGAGGTTAAGGACGCCCTGGCTACATTGGAGCCTTGTGTTTCTCTGGATTTGTTAGTTTGCACTGTGGTGCAAATTGATAATCGCATCCGCGAATGTAACAGGGAGAAACGTACTGCATTGACTCTTACTAGCAACGGGGCTAATGCTCCACGCAGCGTGCATGCAGCTCCCATTCCGCCCACTGAGATTTCCACTCCTGGCGAGCCTATGCAGGTTGATGGCTCATATGAGAGCCGGGCTCGTAAGCCCGTTCGCAGACGTATAATCTGCTATAATTGTAACAAAAACATACGGACATATCCGTCCATGCTGCCCTGAGCTTCAGGGAAACGGGAGGTCCCTCTAGCAGTATGGGGAGCACTAGAGGGACAGGCCCAATTTCCCTTCCGAACTTTAATTCCTGTTGAATTGACTGTGGGGAGACAGAGAATATTTATCGAAGCTTTTGTGGACTCTGGCGCCGTGGACTGTTTTATGGATGTGGAGTGGGCTAGGAGACATTTAATTCCCATCCGCCCTCTTTTTCATTCACGCCCTGTTAGATCTTTGGACAGTCACCCGCTGGGAAGTGGATTTATAACCGAAGTCTCTGAATCATTGACTATGTTCATCTCTTTTGGTGGTCATTTTGAGGAGGTCCGGTTTTTTTTTTCAGTTCTCCTGTTTTCCCTGTCGTTTTAGGACACTCTTAGCTACGGGAACATGGGCCTCTCATCATTTGGGGGAGTCAGAATAACCCAATCGTCCAGTGGGGCACTGATTGTAGGTCCCACTGTAGGGACAGTTTGGCGTGTCATCCCGGGCATTAACCTGTAGGGGAGGCTGACGCCTGGAGTGATTCTGAGGAGTTTGTCTCACATAACCCTCCTAATCTAGAGAAAGGGGCAAAGGAGGGGTTGGAGTGGGATCCTCAATTTGACTGGCGGTGACCAAAGGAGGATTGCTATTCGGAGGATTTCTCTGACGTGGAATCAGACATAGAGATGGCAGGTTCTGAACAGGGTGAGAATTTGGGGGCTGCTCTGAACTTTTGTCTGCCTCCTAATGTTCCTAACGATTATGCTGATCTCGCGGAGGTTTTTAGCAAGCAACGGGCCTCGACTTTACCTCCTCATCGCACGTTCGATTGCGAGATCAATCTCTACCTGGGTACCACTCCCCCCAAGGGTTCATTATACTTGCTGTCAGGGCCTGAGCGAAGGGCCATGCGAGAATATATTCAGGAGGCTCTGGGTAATGGATTTCTTTGGCCCTCCACGTCTCCTGCCGGAGCGGGGTTCTTTTTTGTGGGCAAAAAAGGTGGCGGCCTGAGACCCTGTATGGATTACAGGGGCTTGAATAATATCACCATTTAAAACCGATACCCCCTTCCGTTGATGAACTCTGCATTTGAACATCTGCAGGAGGCATTGTTTTTTACTAAGCTAGACCTCCGCATGCTTATAACTTGATTCGGATCCGGGAAGGGGACGAGTGGAAAACGGCATTTAATATGCATGACGGGTACTACGAATATTTGGTCATGCCGTTCGTATTGGTTAACGCGCCTTCTGTGTTCCAGGCACTCGTCAATGACGTCCTCCGAGAGATGTTGGAGAGATTCGTCTTTGTCTACCTTGACGATATTCTGATTTTTTCTTCAACTCTCTCGGAGCATAAACAACATGTCAGACAAGTGCTTGAGGCCCTCCTTAAAGCCAAGCTTTTTGTCAAGGCTGAAAAATGCGTTTTTCATGCCAAGACAGTTTCGTTTCTTGGCTTCATTGTTTCGGAAGGGTCAGTCCGCATGGATCCTGACAAGGTGGCAGCGGTCAGGGATTGGTCTGCCCCACAAAACGTCAAGGAGGTGCAATGGTTTTTGGGGTTTGCTCATTTTTTCAGGAGGTTTATCTGTAATTTTAGCACGGTAGCTGCCCCCATTATCGCGCTCACTAAGAAAAATACCTCCTCGTCGTTTGCTTGGTCTCCAGCAGCTGAGGCTGCTTTTCAGGAGTTAAAGAAACGATTTAGCTCAGAGCCCATTATCGTTTTGCCTGACCCCTCCCTCCCATCTGTTGTGGAGGAGGATGCGTCGGAAGTCGGGGTGGGTGCCATTTTGTCCCAGCGTCCCCTTCGGGACAATAAGTTGCACCCATGCGCCTACTTCTCCCGGTCGTTGTCAGCGGCCGAACAGAATTACAGCATTGGTGACTGGGAGTTGTTGGCTGTCAAGTTGGCGTTAGAAGAGTGGCGTCATTGGAGGGGGCTGAACATCCATTTGTGGTTTAGACGGATCATAAAAATCTCCAATACATCCAACAGACAAAACAACGTAATTCTCGGCAGGCGCAATGGTCGTTGTTTTTCAACTGCTTTAACTTTACGTTAACCTATCACCCGGGTTCTTAAAACATCAAGCCTGACGCTTTGTCGTGGATTCACAACCGCTCTGGTCGTGATCCCATTCCTGAGCCGTTTATCCCGGCAGCTCAGATTGTGGCTCCCATTCAGAAGACCGTTGAGTCTGTTGTGCGGGAGCTTTGAGAATTGATCCCGGTTCTGGTGGGGAGCCGCCTGGCTGTTTGTTTGTACCGTTGGCAGTACGGTCCCAAATTCTCCAGTGGGGGCACTCCTCCCGCCTGGCGGGTCACCTGGGGGTCCATCGGACCAAGCAGTTCTTGGCCCGACGTTTTGGCTCAGCATGATTGAGGACATCTGGGAGTTTGTAGCGGCGTGCTGTATCTGCGCTAGGAACAAGACTTCCCATCCCCCCCCGGCCTGCTGCAGCCGTTGCCCATCCCTAAGCGCCTGTGGAGCCATATCGCTCTTGATTTTGTTCTAGGGCTGCCTGTTTCTGAAGGCAATATGGTCATTTTCGTTGTGGTCGACCATTTTTCTAAGGCCGCCCACTTTATCGCGCTGCCCAAGCGGCCTTCGGCGCGGGAGACGGCCCTTCATTGTTGTGGACCATGTTTTCCGGCTGCATGGTCTCCCTCAAGATGTGGTTTTTTATCGGGGCCCTCAATTTACAGCCAAATTCTGGCGTGCGTTTTGCACCCAGTTGAGGGCCACTGTGAGCCTTTCCTCTGGGTTTCACCCAGAGACTAACGGGCAGACAGAGCGAACCAACCAGTTATTGGAGAATACTCTTCGATGTTTAGCGGCTAACAACCCATCTTCGTGGAGTCGATTTTTAGCATGGGCGGAATATTCCCACAATTCACTGGGTAACTCCTCCACAGGCCTTTCCCCGTTTGAGGATCAGTTGAGTTATCAGCCTCCGCTGTTTCTTGAGACTGACAGGGATTCAGAGGTTCCTTCGGTCAATCACTTTGTTCGGCTTTGTCGGTCATTTTGAGCCAGGGTCCGTTCCTCTTTGTTGCGATCTGGATGGAAACAAAAGACCGCCGCAGATAGAAGGCGCTGTTCGGCCCCATATTATCGGGTTGGCCAAAAAGGTCTGGCTTCCACACGGGACCTGCCCTTGAGAGTGGAGTCACGGAAGTTGGCTCCCCGCTTCATTAGTCCTTTTAAGATTGTGCGAAGGATCAATCCTGTCACAGTCCAGTTGAAGGTCCCTAAATCCTTACGGATCCGCCCCTCTTTTCATGTCTCCAGGCTCAAACCTGTTAGCACTTGCGTCCTGGCTCCGGTCGAAAAACCCCCGCCGCCGCTGCGGATGATTGAGGTGGGGCCTGTTTACAATGTGCGTCGTATTTTAGCCGAGAGGCGTGTGGGTCGTGGGCTCAGTTTTTAGTCGACTGGGAGGGTTATGGTCCTGAGGAGCGGTGCTGGGTTCCTTCTCGGGATATCCTGGATCCTACCCTTATCTCAGAGTTCCGTGCACGGGGTTCTCTAGGAACTTCTGGGGCTGCTCCTTGGGGGGGGATCCTGTCATGGTTTGTGAGGTGTGCGTGTGGTTTGGACTTTTCTTTGCGGCTCTCGTCCCAGGACGATATTGAATTCCTTGGCTATCGGATTCTTTACCCAGCTGGCTGATTGACCTGGGGCGGCACCTCCCTGGACTCTATATAAGCTGGTAGTCCGGCACGCCCCCTTTGCTTTAGTGTCTGTTTTTAGCTTCGCACTATAGCTGAAGATATCTGTATTCAGGTTTTGTATGACTTTCTACCTTCTGATTATTGGAGTTTCTTTTTCTGTCTCGCTTTGCTTCCGTGTTTCGGACTATTATACGTCATTTGGAAGCGCAAGTACTTTCGTTTGGTCTGTATTTTTCTCTGTCTTTGTGCTGTGTCTGTGCCACTCACTTTCTCTCTGGTCGTTGCACTTGGCCTCCTAACTCTACCGGCCATTATAGCGGTACCCCCCAAGTACATGTTGGCGCTAAATATGAGCAAAATCAGTCCACTGTATCTTGAGATATTGTGCTAACACTAATGGGACGGTCGTACAGACAGACGGATGGGCAGAGCTGAATACTATATCTCTCACTCTGTGCTTCATGGTGGCGGGGTACAGTAAATATGGAAATCAATAGATGTTTTATCGCCTTTATGTTTGGATCTTGCTTAGAATTTGAAAAGGAATTTTTCAAGTCTAAAGTAATTCCAGATAATACAAAATAAAATAATCATAGTCAGTACATTGTACGTCACAAAGATTGTCAGGCAATGACTGAAAATAGATTCAGTGCCTGTAAACTTCTTATCTAGATGCAATATTCTTGCTGTAAGAGTTTATTCTGTATTGGCAGTGCATCCATTGATTTTACAATTAGGTTTCTGTATGATGGTTTAATAACACTCAAACAGTAAATAGAATTTCCACATTCATTGATGTATCAAATTAACTTTGGGAATTATGTCATTAAGATATCGGGCCACGCCATTCAGTGCTAATTAGCCTAACTGAATTGGGGAGGGTGGAAATTTTTGCAAACGGGTAAATGGCTTTTCCTTATGGCTAGGACTGCCCTTGCGCTACACTCTGTTTGGGCTGACAGGGTATTCCTGCAGCTATTCTGTCACATGAGGCCAAAATAACCCTGCAGTTTGAAAGTACCATGTCAAAAAAATTACTAGCATCCCCACCCTACCTCAACCCTACCCCCACCCTGAGTCTGGAAAAGTTAAACTGATTAGAACCAGCCTTGAAGGATCGTTTAGCTAGGTCAACACATCCAGGAACACTTATTGATCATTATTTTTATTGATCAGCAGCATGGTGTCAGTTCAAGGAGGCTGTCTTTTCTATTGATCCAATCAAATTAGCAAGACCAAAAGGACAGGCAAGTGGTTTTAAATTCCCACTGTCAGAGAAATATGACAACATATTTCAAATTCGGTCCGTTTGTATTTTGGTTTGATATGAAAGCATTGATTGTTAAAATGATATGGTTGCAATGATAAGTTTTCTTGATGTATTCAGATTGGAAATGCCACAATAATCATAACACAATAGTAGTTACGCATACTAAATTCATAAATGTAATACAAAAATATTTTAAGAATAATGCAGATTGCATTCTAAAAAAAAACGTCATCTGAAAAATTTACCACAAGAAAACTGCACTAATTGGCAGCAGTATTCCAAACATGGCTCTCTCAACCTTCCATCGAATTGTACCCTGATTTAAATGGCTGAAAACAATAACTCTCTCCCTCTCCACCTCAACTGATGAGTGATGAGTATTCTGGTTCAAAATGGCTGCCGTGCATCGCTCAGGTGGCTGCTACACCTTGGCACTGGTTGAGGCTAGCACCCTCCTTATCACTGTAAAGTGCTTTTGTTTGTGTCGCCACTGGTTGGTGAGGAAAGCTGCAGCCTACCTGTTTATGTCTGAGGTGTTTTATTTAGCACAGAGCACCACTGAACCCGGAGTCCTCTTTGGTCTTTTTCGGGGGGCAGAGGGAGATGGAGGGATGGGAGTTATGTGGGGGCTGTCTTTGATTCTGAAGCAGCAAGACACCCCCTCCAGCCCCCATGTGGAGGTTTCTCGGGGTGATTGGGGCCCGGTGTGCGCTCAGATCCGATCCCCCGGCGTAGCCCTGTTACATCACTCCCCTGGCACAGATCATTAAACCATGGGAAAACTGAGCTTCATAGCCATCAAATATTAACGCCCGGGCTAAAATAAGTAAATAAGTCATGAAACCCAGACAGGAGGCAGCAGGGAGCGGCTGGAGAACAGAGTGGACGTTTGCCTTGTCGACTGTTTCTCACTCGCCGGAGGTTTCCGAGGGAAAAGAGCCAGGCAGCGAACAACACATAACTACACTTCAAACGAGGGCAGTGCCCACATCTGAGCAGAAATTACATTACTGCGGCCAAATAAGCAGAAGCAATTTGGAGTTTATTTTTTTCACTTTTCCTTTGGCAGTAAAGCCAAAGATAACCTATTACAACGCATTCTGAATCAGATGGATACACAAGCAAAATATAAAAGGAAGGGCAGGCAGCGGTAGGACTGGGCATAATTATCCCAACTAAAATATCAATGGCTTGTGGTTTTCAGCCTGCTGGCTTCTCTTATTGGATAAATTGGCATGAAGTGTCAAAGTAATTATTCCTAAAAGACCGGTGAGTCCCTATCCATCTCTTAAAAAAACATTGGAGCTAATGCTATGCACGGCGTAACGCGGAGGAAACAGCCGCTTCCCCTTCCAAGTCCCCGGGGGTCTCATTTTGTGGACAATCATTTGTGGGTCAGTGAGTTAATGCTAAAAATATGTGTTGCCAAAACACCCCCCATTTATCTGCAGAGAGGCCTCTGTGTCAAGGCCTAGAATGGGCGAATCTCGACGGGACTCCCCCCGGCTGTGAGGACCGGGCTGGTTGGCAAACTCAGACATTATCTCCACAGCTATACCCTACTTTTTTATCCGCCCCAGTGCACACAGCTCGTAAAGATGGGTTGGAGAAAACAATTTAGACACATGCAGAGTTACTTCCGACTGTAATTAAGTAAGGGCGGGGGGGCCGACACTCCATACATAGCAAGTGTGTGGTTAGCCTACTTTAGCTGGTTTTGTTGAGATAGCTCACAGATTGAACGTTGAAGGGTTGCTCTTTGGTTCACTGGGTCTAGTTCTTTTGGGTTCATTGTTCTGTTTCCGCATGAATGTAAAACCGACAAAACGGTGCTAATCCTCAACCCGCTAATGACCGTGTGCGCCTGCTTCCTGAACACAACAGCTTTAAAAACAGCCTGCTACCTCTCCAGTGTTGCGGTAAACAGGCTGACCGCATGACTGCCGAGCTGAAAAATGTAACGACGGCTTCGACTGCATTCTAAACTTTATTTCACACTGAGGAGCTACTTATAAGTAAAAAGAGAAAAGATTTTTTTAAAAATCTCAAACGTTGCAGGGGTCCAGTCAGTCTCATCAATTGTATGTCATCTGTTTTATTTAGGAGTTTTTAGCCTCGAACAAGATGACAGGGTACATTTCTTAAGTGCTGCTTTATGGTGAAATCACCAAGTGTTTGTACCTTTCCAATACTCTTTTCAACATAGAGTATTCACTAGAATATTGCAAGGTCACGGGGGTCATCTGTGTTACGGGAGAGCGCTGGAATCACAAGAGAACGTCGGAGGCCATTTTGTGAGCTGTCAGTGGACCAGTGCTCTTAAAAGGGTTGTGTGATGGCCGCTGACAGTAGCAGACGCTTTTAAGAGCTAAGCGAGCCCGCACTCGGCAGCCAGCCTGTGAGATTGACGTGAACGCACCTGTCACCGGCAAAAAAACGATGCGCTTAAGTGTTTCTGAAATGTTTTTTAGATCACAAAGAGTCTCACAGTTTGGCTTGAAAAGTGTTGCTTTGCTGGGCGATGCTGTTGCTGCTCTTGTTTTTGTTGTAGCAGTGCTCTATACATTTTGAAAAAAGCTTAGATAAAAGAAAGCATGCACTGTCATGTATACTGAAAAAAAGTTCTATCAGGCATCTGTAAGATTACAGCTCTGTGATAATAGGGCAGTTATGCATTCTGCATGAACTGAATAGACAGATGAAACTACTGTCGATCTGATGTAGTGCAACCAAACCCCAACTTGTCTTGGGAACTTATTCTCTTAACTGGATCTTTTAAAAGTTTGGCAGATATATTCCTCGTAGTTTGCATGGATATTTCTGAGGAAATATTGCTAATTGATGTTAAAGGCATTTAATACAATTCAAAAGCAACATTAACAGTTTGAAGTGGAAGCAACAAAGCACTATGAGTCTCAGAACTGAGTTTTGTACCTACGGACAAACGCAGACAGTCTTTAATCTAATGTTTATCAGTCTCAAATCAAACATGCTGGAGTTCATGACCAAAGACCTATTGAAGAGTTTGAGTCCAAACCGCAATATATCCATTTTACTCATTTTGAGTAAATCAGCTTTTTCTGTGTTAACACATATTGCATTTTATTTATCGCATTTTTTTTCACACCATGTGGAAGAAGCACAGGGCTATCACTATATGGTATTATCTCAATTTTTGTAATTTTGGCACTTATTGCGTTTTGGAAACAAACTCTTCGAATGTTTTCCTGTCCAAATAATTGTGCGATGCACAGTGAAGTCAGGGACACTTCTGCCTTTCTCCTCCAACAGGCATCTTTTAAAGCACCTCCCAATCTGTTATCCTGATCACTCAAACACACCGAATGCAGTCCCCTTACAGCCGTCTGGCCTTCCCCCCTGTGTGTGTCCTGCGGCCGTTTAGAAAGGGCCTGGTTCAGCACTCAGGCATGGGAGAGGACATAGAGGGACTGTCCCCACCCTCTTGTTAAAATGTCCCCACTTTTATTTGCGGCCCTATTAACAACTGTTACCGAAGCTTTAATTACGCCCCAGTGGTAGGGGGATGCATGGCGGCCGCGTGTCACTACCCCCCCACACACACACACTCCTGGGGGACAGTGTGTAATTACCAGCATCCATCCTGGCTGCCTGCACGTTGCGCCGCACAGCTATGTTCCTTTATCGCGGCAGCGGTAATCACGCCGTCTCTGCCAACATCTGCTGGGTGAACGATGATTCCAAAGGGCCAGTGGCTGTCAGGCACGGTCGTCCTACATGCCTACCCCCCCCCCCTCCCCCACGACCTTTTCAAACACTTTCACAGCTAATTTGTTTACTCCTGGGGTATGAATGGCACAATTGGTTGGGTTGAAGAGAGATGCATTTCACCAGAATGCAATTAAGTGTCTGGATTTGCAAAATAAGAAAATGTCCTCCGATCTCGTTGTCCTTGTGTTCGCCCCAACTCTTCCCTTATGTAAGTTAAAAGTGGATATTCTTTTCTTTTTTTTAAAGATTATATTTTTGAGAATTTTTTCCTTTATTTGATAGTTGTATAGTGGAGAGAAACAGGAAAGTTGGGGAAAAGAATGGGGAAGATATGCAGCAAATGACGCGAGCTGGAGTCGAACCCAGGTCGCCACAGGAAGGACACAGCCTTTATGGTGCACTTGTCTAGACCGATGAGCCACTGGGGCGCCCCCTATAGCATTTATTCTGATATGGGTGAGTTAACTGACTCATCTTCCAACTGATCAGGTGAGGAAACTCATTTGAAACCAAGGAAATGCACTTTTCATTCTTTCTACTGTATGTCCCCATTTTTTTCACATTATTTGGGACAGTTATTATGTTATTAAAGAGGAGCACATTTTTGTTTTGGACGTCGACAGTAATCATAAAATTGGGGACTAAAAAAAGCGGAACATCTCTACGTTTGGAGAGGAAAGTGGTTTGGGAGAAATGAATGCAGACTGTGACATACTCTACAGTGCATTTCACAGTTTGGATACTGCATTTGCAAGTAATAAAAAAGGATTAATGTCACTAATCTGGAACAATATTAAGTCATTAAAAAATTGCCTATTTGTTTATTGAGAAGCGGTGATTCAGAAGTTACATGGTAAACGTATGTGTGTAAGTAGTTATACCATTTTAAAACCATAGTACAATTCAGGTCAGGACATATAAAAACACATTAGGGGTGTTGCATATGGGACCTGAGTCGACAACTTTTTTTCTGCATGTTCAATAGTTTCCAGATAACTTAGTATTCGAATTAACACTCCCTACGGCCGCTGTGCAACTTTCACTCGTACATGTGATTTGCAAGCCATTTAACTTTGTTTCTGTGTTTTAGATCATATCGTTTTGCTGCCAGTGTGTAATGCAGGAGACTGATAAGAGTCATACAGTAGATAGATTAATTTGTCTGGGCCTCTGTTGTTTTCAGTTAATATCATCATAACTAAACTCAGCTCTGCTGATGCAAACGCTCACTGTCAGGTTACTGTTTTCCTTGCCATTGACTTCTGTACAATGTTTTTTTTTCAGCACATTTGTACAAATATGAGGTGATTGCAGGAGAAATAACTGCTAAAGAATGCATGAGTTCTGTGGAGCAGCTTAGTCATCACAGAGCAGGGTCGAGACAGGAAACAGGAGAGGGCCATTTCAGATGAAAAGCCACAAAAACAAGAATGATTGAGGCCTGGTAGAGTCCAGAAATAATGATGCATCGCCATAATTTCTGTTAGAGGAAACTAAGACCAGGAAAGCAAGGTCCAACCCCCCCCCATATATTCGGCAGATCGTCTTCAGCCCACGTCTGCTGAAGGATGCCCATCTAAACTGCCCATGTACCAATGTTCAGCTCAGATCGTGAGGTGTGTAGGCCACAAATGGACCATTCAGGTTTACAGACATTACTAACATTTTGGAGGTTATTCTTTGATAGCTCAGAATCTTTTTGATAGCTCTGGACGTGTAGCATGATTGCACAGCTGGATCTGTTGGAGAAAATGATACTTTTCTGATGTCATGCTGTAATTTTCTCTTTTTCTTCCTTTTATTAATTTGGGTTATTATTATTATTATTATTTGTAAATTAATTGATCTGGTTTTATTTGGTTTTCTCAGTATATGATGCACAAGTTCTGCCTCCCAAGACTGGATTCAGTATCTGAACATCAGTTAATGTGCTTAAATAGTCTCTCCTGATAGGTGATAAAAGATGTTTCCAATGAGCATTACCTTTGTAGCTCAAGTCTCGCTTTAAAGTTGGTGTCATAAAAAGACAAAAGACAATCTGGAACTGGGCCTATTCCACTGTCTTCACCGAGCTGAGTGTTTCAAGTTGCCTTTCTATAGAGTTCAGGTCAATCTCCCCACTTCCTCATAGAATACCTATATTTAGAATGTTGCTGTTTGGTTCTTTGACATTCTTTTTGGCAATGGTTTTCTGTATGTACCTTTGATGGCAGTTAAAACTCATTGCTTTTGTTCACATATCTATCACATTTTGCGTTTTAGCAGGCATTTTTTTCAAAGAAAATTTTTGTCGTATGTTAATGCAGAGCCATGGTCAAATCTGTGGTGTCACAAATGGGTCAGTGTCCCAACAACTGAATGTACTGTACTCGATGCAGCAGGGACATGGGAATGAGGAGCGTGAAGTGGTGGAAGGATTTATTCAGCATTGTAATTCCTGATTTGTATCTGTTTTGCTCAAATCTTTTTGTATTTAGAACAGAGGAGAGGCTTCATGCGATATATAAGCACAGTTTTGATGAAAACAGATGACTCATGCGTACATAACAAAAATGTGCACTTTATGCATGATCCGCGTCACCGTAACTGTCGGGAAATGGGTCAGGAATAATTTCAACAACAACAATGTGTTCAACACAGTGTCTAGAATGTCTGCAAGAACAGAAAAGTTTTAGATGTTAAAATTAAAGCCAGGCCAGAATTTCCTTATACAGCACGATAAGAACAGTGTCTTTTTTTAAGAGTAATGCCTTCAGAATTCTGGTGCACGTTTAGCCATTTTCAGCCTGACCAAATGGGAAACTCGCCCCGGCAGCAGAGTGGCATTCCCAGTTTGATTTAGTGTTAATCATAGAATGACTTCATGGCAACTCGACCACTGACGGGACCCCAGATCTGAGCCAAGCCTCTTTTCCTTTTGAAATATCGAGATGAAAAATTAACCTGTCTCATTTCATCCGCGTTTCCTCCGAAGCCCTCGCGCAGTAACTCATGACCCGAGACCGATGTTGGGTAGGAAACCAAAGCTTCATGGGAAAAAAAAAACACAGAGTGACTGCATACATAGCAGAATTAGAGAGCAATCAGTGGAGAAATCCGGGGAGACCATAAAGCAATTTCCTGTTCAATGACCAGACGCTGAAGCACCACTAACTCCAAAAACTTTTCCCGTAATGAGAGGGCTCAGTGTTTTCAGGCTACGTCAGCCATTTTGTGCGTCTGTTCATTCGTGAAAGGCAAAGATAAATGGATAGGTAAATAAGCATACACTCTGCATTTAATCTCCAGTCAGAAAATGAAAATCAGCTTAAATAATGAAATACTTTTGATCAAAGGGATGAAAAAAAAAGTAGCGATGCATTTAAGCCGGTCAGAATTTTTTCAAAAAGCTGTTTTATTTATTCGCTTTTAAAGAGGCGAAATAGGCGCCTGATATTTGGCAGCTGTGACATTAACAAGCAACATATTTGAAGGGAGAAAAGTCATAAATATGCATAAAGATATTAGGGTGGTGTTAACTGTAAGCACCTGTCTACTTAGCTGTGACAGAAAATCATTGAGTGACTTTACAAGTGCCCCCTCCCCCCCCAAGCCAAATGTGTTCCATTTTATTTAAAGCCACTATTGCTCATCGGTGACGGCCACGCTGACAATCTGTGCACGGCAGAGGGGAAAAAAATGTTATTTGAGATGTCAACTTGTGAGGTGACGGCTCAAGGTTGAGGCGTCTCCAAGTAGGGCAGTCAAAGATGCAGCGGTAATGTTCATCAGTCATGCCCTTTAAGAGAAGGCACGAAATACCCGAATATATCTTTCACATTAACTCTTAAATTCAAAATACCCAAAGTCATAGATGGCTAGATGTTTATCTATTTATTTACTAACTTATTTACTACTTATTTATTTATGAGACTAGCTTTCAGTAGATTCACCAGTCTCTGGTTTTAAAGTACAGCGTAAGCACTTTCTAAACATGGTTTGTGGATTGTTTCCACTTTATGTCCTCCATGTTTCTTTTCAATTTGAGCCTCAAAAGATGTTTGGGAAAAAAAGTCCGCTTTCAAGTTGACTGATAGTACCACCGTTCAGGAAACATACAAAATTTGAAAGATGAAGGTCAATCCAGGATACAAGAAGAAGTCATCACAAAATGTAACCTTTAGGTTTTTCGAGTGAATTGTCAAATGAAATGTGCGGCAGTCTAAATACATTCCTGTGATATCAAAGTTTTCCCAAAGTGACCTTTATTTTATATTTTGATCCTTCATAAGATACATCCAGATCAGGGGCGCAGGAGATATTTTCGAAGTGAGGGGGACCAAATTGTGCGCTGAAGCCCAGATTGCAAAATCAGATTTCCAGATACTGGACCGCCACTTCTGGCCAACTGTAGGACCATCATGCACCATCATATTTTTACCTTGTCTGAATATTATAAAACTAACATTCATTGTTATTAAAATGAATTAAGTATAAATGTATGATTTAAAACTTTTTTTAAATCAAAATTTTTGTCGGTAGCCCACCCATGGACCACCCTCAAACCGATGATCAAAACGCCAGCGAAACGCCAGATCTACCTCCAGTGGTCCACTGGCCTCTTGTTATGTGGGAGGTCTCAACTTTTAAGGTAATAGAAATCTATTTTTACCATTTTAATTGAGTTATTCTACATTGTTTGGGGTAATGGTTTAACCTTCTAAAAATAACATGGGATGCTGACAGTTTGTGAAGCCATGGATGACCAAGACTTAACACGAATCAACATATACACTTGTTAATATGCATGATCAAATGATTAGGTCTACTTCATTGTCTGGTATGAAATTGCCAACAAACCACCAATATAACATGCATTCTCCACAATATGTTTGAAATGAACGTTTATAGATTATAGGATACTGTAATGTTATAAATTATGTTAGGAGATAATGGTTCTTGATTTATACTAGCTGTAACCAGAAAACAGTAATTTGCAACTTAATTTGCCCTTACGGTCAACTATTAGTATTAATATGAAAAATAACATTTTAACAAAGCAAGAATGAGATTAAATGGGGTCTTGGGAAATTGTTTAAAAAAAAAAGTGGCAAAGCTACTGCGCCCGCTTATCCAAACATGACAAAAATCGAAGTTGGCCTTGATTTTCATCCCATATACACGCATATGAAATATGAAAAGGATCCGCGAATAACAGTGAAAAGACCACCACGAAGGCATCTAACCACAGCATAAGCCCGATTGGCCTAGAGGCTAAGCGGCATAAAACCGCTCCATAGGGCGATAACTGTTTGAGAGAGCATGAATTTGATTTTGTTGCAGGTGTGTTGCCAATGTATAGACTTAAGACCCATTATATTTCTAAAATACATCTGTTGGTATCCCCATGCTGACAGCGAATACTAACGGACAAACTAAAAAGCAAATCATTTAGCAAATGCGTCACCGATTTCCAAAATCTGTTGCGTAGAATAAATCAGATATTGGACCTCATGCAAGAAGTGATATAAGAACAAATTTTCTCTAATTTTTGTTTGTATCCCCGATTTTTTTCTTATATTGTTCTTACCCATTGATTTCTGGGATGCACCAATGTTTTCTTATTTTTGCTCTTCTCTTAGGTAAGAGAAAATTTTATGAGTGGTCGAGAGCACTCCTACTGAGAAAAGAGAATACAGAAAACTGTTATCTCTGTCCACAAATTGCTTGTCCAATGCACGGAAACACAAGTTTTAAAACTTAACATTAAAAATGCATCATATAATCAAATTTAGATTGTTTTACGTTTTTGAGGAAATATAATGATTTTAACATTTAATTCTTGGGCTAAAGACTTTGGCCAGTTGATCTTCATTAGGACTAACCCTTAGAGACTTACGTGCGTTGTGCTTCTGAATGGCTTATCTATTGCTGTTGGACGCTTTGGCCATCCAGGCCTTGCGCAGAGACCGCGTTTATAGAGATCGCTCAGATCTATTTGCTGAGACAGATGAATGGCTACTCGTACTAAATGTGAAAGCAACCGTACTTAAGCACGGAAGATTACTGTTATGTGTTACGGCTCTCTTGTTCTAACAAATGCAGCGGCGAAAAGATATCTCCATTCAAATGAAGAAATTCAGTGCTTGCTCGGAATGTAGGTGGATGAAAACATACAATCACAACTGGATACTACACGCAAAAACTCTGAGATTTATGGAGTAACGCTTGAGTAGTTACATTCGCGTGGTTATCACAGAATAATAGATCAGTGCCGTGACAAACTAAAGAAAATGTGGCTGCGATATTTCAAAGTGCAGGACGCAGTGTGAAACTCTGGCAGCTCAAGTTATGAGATAGATACATTTTCGTAGTATGAGGCAGTGGACAGCATAATCGGGCAAAAAATGCAAGGGTGAAAGAATTCTGTATGCAACATCCACCTAAATCGAATGTAATTGGTACATTTTCGGCTTACCTTGATGTTTGGGTACCCAGAGACAGATTCGGATGTGTAAAAACATCAAGTATTCAGTCAAGAAAATTTTGAGTTTAATTTTTCGTGCTGCTTTACGTGGTAATCCATGTTACAGATGACACACCGGGTTGCTAGGGCACACGCAGCATATGCATTCGCAATATTAATATTCAATATTAATATTCTAAACCCCCTTCTCAATAATAAAACCCCCCAAAATATAAATGGTAAATGATAAATGGACAGCATTTATATAGCGCTTTCTAGTCACATGACATGACCGCAAAGCGCTTTACATTTATGACTCACATTCACCCTGATGGCGGATATATCGGCACCTCCTTTTAAAATCGTTCCCCATTTAAAACCACCTAGGTGCATACTGCAACGCCCTGTATCGGAATTTTGACAGGAATGCAAGCGTACTCGGGTATGGTACGATATTACTAGTATGAAAGCTGACCAGCGGGGGGAGAGGGGAGGGGGGACAATCGTACTGTGGCACGGTGCGGAACAATCATATCTAGTGTGAAAGCGCCCTAGATTGCCACGAGCAGTCGGCTCTTTGTACACGGCACGTCACCTGCCCTTATATGGTGTTTAGTGGGTGTCATATATGCTAATTTAAAACAACCGGCCACACGCTTCCAATTTATGATCAAGTGGGATTCAACATTCAGCACACATGGGTAAGAGCAGATTTGGACGGTAAGAGTGTTTGGTTCATCCGGAGTTTATTTCTCTTATCAAAAAAATATGAGAAAATATAGGAGAAATTTAAGAGAATGTTGCTGCATAAGGCCCATTGAGTTATCTGAGATGAAACGTCACGTTTTGCAAGAAACTGCATGGTGTGAGAAAAGATGTTGCCTGTAACTATGATTACCATTCTATGCCCCCGCATGTTACTTGAAGCAAACGACATGATGCAGTCCTTCTGATTTCTGCTCTAGCATATCGATCGCAAAATCTGAAATATTAACGTCATGTTGTAAACAAACAGATAGTTACCAAAGATCGACAGTTAACTATATTTTACCTCATCCAACCATTTGCCTACATTTTCTGCTGCCGTTGTTTAACTCATTCCTTCTTTTGGCCGATTTGTGCGAAAACCCATTCATTTTCCCGCATGGATTTTGCTAAAATCTGCACACTTCCAGGCTTAGGTATCTCAACAGATAGATCTGCACCATGTCGCTAAAAATGTTTGAAATAAATATTTTAGAAATTAAAATTGGTGAGTTATTCACTTTTTTTTTTAATCATTCCAATGCCGTAAGTGAAAATGAGTTGAGTATCAGCAGTAGCTGTTCAGTTGGTTGATAGCCCACAGATTACCTAATGTTACAAACAGGGCAAACGAGAGACGGCCTCCAGAAGCAAGTAGTCTAGTTTGTGATTATTGTCAAATTACGCAAAATAATCAAACATTTTAGATATGTGACTGTTACTAGCAGCGCATATACGCGATAGTGTCATCTCTTGCCATGGCTATAGCTAGTGGGGAAGTGACCAGTGAGTCAAAGGTTTTATTTAGCGTCGCCTAAGTACCGCTATTTTTCCCTCTTCAAAAGTGTGTGTGTGTGTGTGTGTGGGGGGGGGGGCATGCCTGGGACATGTCCCCCGCGTCCCCCATGCCTCCTGTGCCCCTGATTCAGATTGAAGAATGTATGATTAAACCCAGTCTTACAATAAAGAAACAATTTTAACATATTGAAATTTAGCATCTTAGCCCACAGACCACCAGAATGGAATGTACAGTGGATGTTGTGATGTTTATTGAGAAGGTTTAAGTAAGTCAAGGCCATTGTAAATGCAAACTGCCATCATCTTTGTCGCAGAAATAGATTTTTGTAGCGTGTTAGCATGTGTTTTTGTGGAACATTGCATCTAAGGGCTCAGAATTTAACAATGTCATATAAAATAGGCAAAAAAAGCCTTGAACTCTGTTAGCAGGTAGTACCTTGAGATGCTAACAGAGATACTACGGTGTCTACAGAAACATAATGAGCATTTTCCTTGCGATGACAGTATCATACCTCTGTAATTTCAATACTGCATTTATATAAACATAAGCGTGAGTGTTCCTGTGATCACTAATACATTATTTACATCATCCAAATGCAATGAATTAAAACATTGTTTTTCCTTCTCTGCCCTGTCTGATGAAATAAATGAATATGAATTTGTCCTTCTGTCGTTGAAAGAGTGACCGGGACTCTTCATCCTGGTTGTCTGGGAACACAGTGACTTTACAAGGTGAGGAAAGAACAAGCATCTGCCGGTCGCGCTCCAGGAGTCTGGCCGCAGACAGCCGAGGGACTAAAGGTGGCGTTGTTTGCTGTTGCTTCCCCCCCACCCCATCTACCTACCTCCGTTCGCCCCTCTCCGCTGTGTTTACTGGGCGAATCCCGGATCCTCGGCACCCCTCCTGTTCTCAGTGGTAGCTGGTTGTGATCAGAACTGGAGGGCGGTGGAAGTTTGGGGGGGTCAGAACCCCAACAAGCTGTGTGTGTGTGTGTGTGGGGGGGGGGCCCCTTGCGTCCTGTCCGATCGGCACCAGGTGGTGCACCAGCCGCCCGGCCGCCGTCTCTCATGCAGATTAGATGCGGAGAGGAGAAACAAGCGGGAAAATACCTGCGAGATAAACACACTGCATTACTGACAGTCACTCCATGTCTTTAAAATGTCTTTGAAGACTTCTGCAGGCGTGTGGCATTCAATGGCCATTATTAATGGACAGCAAGCCCTGGTTCACTTTGCGTCCCCATTGGACAGCTGTGGAAACATCAGCGTGCTAATAAGGAGCTCTCTGTGTTGGCCCAGCTTTTTAGTGCCACCAAAATTCCTGGGATGCATTATAGTACTCATGACATACTGTTTTCCTCTCAAAAACTAGCTGCCTCATCTCTTTCCTATCCAGAACTATGAAGTAGGGAATGAATGAAGGATAGGTCACTTATTTTCCACATTTTCCAGTATTGGGATACACTCCTCAAAATCCTCCAACCGTGCATCTTCAGGGCCAAAAAGTGCTGGTGTTTTGCCTACCCATTACCTGATTACCTGAGTCAGGTGTAAAGGCAGTTCGGCCAAACAATTTAGCCTTGACCGAGACAGTGTACTGGCTTACTTTTTTGTAATTAAATTGAGCGCACTGATTGAGAAAGTTTTTTACTCTATGCATTCTTGGATACCCTGAGAAAGTTTTTTACTCTATGCATACTTGGATACCCAAATGAAATACTAATTTCTGTAGTTTTGCTTAGATTGGTTATGCTCTAATCTGCTGCATGTACTGGGCACTGTCTGAGCATCCTGTAAGATGGACGTGAGATAAGGTGTTCACCTGTTAAATTAATGCACCTAGCTACCTTTTCATCAATGATCCGTCTGACTGTTATTGGACACAAAGACGGCTCTGCCTCTTTAAATCTGAGTTGGCTGTACTTATTAAAAATTCAGCCTGCCAAACCTCAAAAATATGTGTATAATCTTGATATTTCAAGTAAACTATGACATTTTGCAAACTTACAATACTTACTTACCTTTTACATTCAGTGCACTGAACATGCTGTTGCGAGAGACAGTCTGTTTTCGGGTGCGCAGTAGGTAGTTGGCAGTGTGCTTAAAAGTTAGCAAAAGTTATGCGTTTGAACTTTGACCCCCCCATCAGTAGCAGACTTTGTGTGTCTCTGGGAGTCCTCCCTGAGGTAGGAAGCTAATGTGCACCCCGCCACACTTCCTGATTGGGTCTGTTTTCTGTTCTCCTTCACCCTCGTTTCTGTTTGTTCTTTCTTGTGTTTTTGGGATTTGAAGAAAAGCTCGACGGCCACGGGGGAAGCAGAGATTCACACCCTAAGGATCCAGTCTTTCTGATATGTGGGTAACCTTCATGTTGGATCGATACTCCTCTTTCCAGGCGCTGTCTCTTACTTTGTTTTGTTTTTCCGTCTGCTCTTTCGCACCACCACATATGCCCCCGAATCCTGAAATTGATCAAACTTTTGTGCCGTTAACCCTAAAGATGCAGCACGGATTTTTTATTTTTTTTTAAGGGGAAAAGTGGGGGAGAGAAAGAGATTGTGTAACAGGCGAAATCTATGGAGGTAACCTGATTCTCCGATAATTTACAGCATGCAGATACTGTCCAGTCCAGAACCTGAGGTCTCGAGGTGGCTACTGTACACGTTCGAGGAGAACTTTTCAGCGCTTGTAAAAATAGAGCTGTTTACTTTCTAACGGGGCTTTGTAACACTCTCCTTACAAGGCTCATAGTGTGTATAATCCCTGCCCTCCTCTGATCGCCTGACTGCAGAGGGTAAAATGCACCATAAACTGCCTGAAACCTCTGACTGCTATTGTTATCAGAGTCAGACAGCACACAGGCACAAGGGTGTGCTAAACCACTGCCTGCATCGGAGAACTTAGTATCTATAAAGGCTCTTTTTTAAAGCTGACCTGCTACATTGATTGTTTCTTTTTTCCTTTGGCTATCACTCTGCAGTAATCTTTGGCTTTGGCGAGCTTGGAAACAGGGCGTTTATAAGCTGCTATTCAAGGCCCTGAGTGCCTATGTGCTGGACAAAATAAACCAGTTAAGACCCTATTTGTTGACAACATGCCTATAAAGACACCTGAATATCAGGAAAACTGGCAGAATTGTATAAAGGAAAGTGTCAGGTGGGAAATAGTGGTTGAACACACCTCAGACAGAAAATACTGAATTTAATATACAGTTATTATTTCATTTATTAGTTTATTAATGAAACGTTCAGTTAGCCAGGAAGGCCTATTTCTGCCTGAAGACCTTGGTTTCACAAGTACTTTGAGAGGAAACTCACAAGTAGACTGGAAAGACGGCCAACCTCTATGGAGGGAGGATTCAGAAGAGAAGATGTAGAGTCGGCCTCAGAGCACGTTTAGAGGATTTTTCCTTGTTTGCCCCACCCTGAACACAGCCAAACTATTTAGTCCATGTTGTGACCTGCTACCATTGACTCTGGTGGAGGATTATGCCCACTTATTTGACGGGTAGACTGAGCTTCTTCACACCATGCAGTTGCCCATGCACTCTGATGATAACACAGTCAATTTACAAGTTGCTAGTGCAGCTACATGCAC
Organism: Gymnothorax javanicus; assembly: GCA_029692085.1. NCBI lineage: Eukaryota > Metazoa > Chordata > Actinopteri > Anguilliformes > Muraenidae > Gymnothorax > Gymnothorax javanicus. The sequence goes on along the minus strand of CM056193.1, from coordinate 73,834,955 downwards.
ATAGCCGACCAGGAATGGCTGTTAGAGAGCTATAAGACCAAAAAATTTTGACCCTTTTATTCCCACTGAGGCTGAGCCAATTTTTGCCTTTTCCATATAGACCTCCAGCCACTGCTGGTAATGGCGTGACTAGGATTGGAGCACCTGACCACAGAGCTCCTAGATAAATGTCTTAGCTGTGAGTCACCTGGAGGTACCGCTAAGCTTTTTTTCTTGTGAGTCTGAAGTCCTGAGTACTGTGACACCATCCCAGCCACCATATGAAACATAGACCTGGGCTGCATTTGAATAGTGAAAAAATTACGTCCTATCATTTAATTCCTAACTGCTTTTCTTTGACCTCAGCGGAAAATGTCATGAGGTTGAGAAAAGATGTGAAGGGGAATTCAGAATGGCTTTGAATTCAGATAAGACAACCGCACTGCTAAGAGAGTCCGAATGTACTTACACTAGGCAACGTGATCATGGGTCTCTTCTCATGTTCGTTTGTTTTTGGATTGAGTGGATGGATGGTCATCGCTTTAAATATTGCAATTTTATATTTTGTATAGGATATTTCAGCGTGCCCTACACTAAAGTGATGTTAGGAAGTACTGAAGCTCCTTCCCTTAATTTAAATACACTTATCATGGCTGCCACTAAAATATCTCCGGGTCGTTTTTGTAGGAGTTGTGAACTTTCCCAAGCAAAATAAGACAATTTGAACGCAGCCAAAAGTTAAGCACCACCTACTTCTTAAAACAAGCTCCATTTCAACAAAGGACTAAAAAGCAACAGCAAAGATATTCTAATTCTTAAATATATGGCTGAGACATAACATTCCTGGCATACAAAATCACTTTGAAACAAATTTGATCCTTACGTCAGAATTTATTAGCCTTTAAAAAAAGGGTACGTTTCCAACACCTTTAATGCAATTAAAAGTGCGGGCCTACTGTCCTTTAAAGTTGGGAAAGAGACCTGTGTCTGCCATAAAACTGTTCTCTGAAGTCTGAACTTTAATTGGATGAAACAGAATCAATATCTGACTCAGACAAATCCTAAGTTTTCTGAAGTGCCTCCCAACTACTAACATTCTGCATGTGCATTTAAGCTCGGCTCATGACACAGTCTTTTGAATGTGAAATGCACATGGAACGCATGCTAAGTTCAGAACTTGCCGAATTTCATTTTGATTGTGTTACTTAACATTTGTCTGAGTGAAGATATAAGAGTTCAATATAAGGCGTAGGCCTACACTATATTCTGCATTTGCTTGGGTTGAAGGGTCACGCTTTGAATGAAAAAGCTAGTTTAAACCATTTGAAGTCGATGAGTTGTTCGTGGCAAAATACAGTTGCTCTCTTTAGTGGATGGTTGAATATCTCAGCCCAGTTGTGCAACCCCTGGTGCTGACCCCTCAGAGCACATCTCAGCCGACATCAATCGAAAATCTGGCAAAATCTGAATCCCAAGAAAATCTGAAGCACAGCTAATGTAAATGTAGAACTTAACTGATTTTGTACGGCTGAGTTCTGGGCTTATGTCAAACAGACGGGTTGCCTGCCTACCAGTTTGTGGGAAAGCTTTAGCCCACGAGAGCAATGGCAGCCGTTTCAATAGGTTTGAATTATAAAAGATTAATAGGCTCAAAAATGATGCGAATGCCAATTTCTTTGCAGATTTCAGATTTACAGAAAGAAAAATTGACCTTAAAAAACAAATGAAATTGAAAAAAATGATACATACACACACACACACACACACACACACACACACACACACACACGAAATCCAAGTCAATTCTGTTTCATGAAAGAAAAATCGCATAATTTCATGAATTCAGATTTTTTTTTTTTGCAACACTGTTCTTCTCTTGTTTAAGCAAATGCAACATTTAGGTTTGAAATCCTCCCAAATTTTAATAAGTGTGACCCAGTGAGAGTGAGGGCACCATGTTCACGCACATGCAAATGAACTCATTCACAAAAATATGCAGTTTAGAATATGGGGACTCACCAGTAGCCTCTCTTTGCTCTCTTCTGAAATACAGCAAAATACAGCCAGCTAGCCATATTCGATAAGTCATCTACAGCATTGACTCATGAATGCAATATGGGTTTCGTGGCTTTTTGGAGATGTCAGTGTCTCTGCAGGTCATTGATGATGTCACTTCTTTCAGCCATTGGCACAGCAAACGTTTTCACAGCGAGCAAGATCTCACACTGACATTGATAGTGAGATTTTTGACAATGATCCTCGTACAGCCTCTACCTACAAAAGATTGAGGCATTCTATATTTGTCGAATAAAATGCATTAAAAACAGACCCAAAGGCTAAGCTTTAGCCGGATATTTCGCATGGAACATACGCGCTTGCATATCCAGGTCGAATCGAGAGCTACAACGAGTCTCAGAATGACGTCACATGCATAAATGAATACGTAATTAACTTTTTGGAAATCGGGGAAATCGCATTGCAGCTGGGCTGCTTTTTGACCTTCTTTTTTCAACGCAAATAGCATGATTGAGCTGGGTTATAAATGTATTCGGGGAAAGAGTAATATAAAGTATCTAAAACTGCCAAAACTGCAAAAAAGTCAGGTTATGTTTGAGTTCCTTTTTAAGTAATCCAGCTGAGATGATATTGGGTTCCGTGGTACTGGTGGAATCAAGCTAAATTTGTTATTTCACATGAGTGAAGACAATGTGATGACAGCGATTAGCGCCAAGTCTGGAACGCTGAATCATTAATGGCCTGTCCAATCATCTTAACTTTGTCCTCCCATACAAAAATCATGACTGGGCAGCCAATGCCAGATGTCATTAGTTTGCTCCTGGTGGGAAATCTCAGTTGCTGTTAGCAAGCTTTGTCATCATGTATACACCTGACATCTCAAACCCGCATGCGAATTACCCTAAAGCTTTTGGATGCACCCGCCCACCTACTCACACATTCAGGCAGGTGCTGAATTTTCTGACAAATAAGGAATACTCAGGCACCCCACTGGTGTTTTTGTTGATCATCTAGGTATGTCCTGGTCTGAGTTATGTATGTTGCGCTCTCAGGACATCCATGCAATTTCAACTGTGTGTCAAACTCAAATCTTGAGGGTGCTCTGCGTCTGCTGTCTGTTATGCGCGCCGGTATTTAAGTGCGCAGTTTATTCCATTGGTTTAAAAGCTAAATGTAGCTCATTTCCAGAGTCAGCATGGCTGCTGATTGAAAGGAAATAAGCAAAAAAAAGAGAGAAACATCAGAAACAGCAGTCCTCCGGTATTGACTTTGAGACCCCTGATATACACTGTAATGAAAATACTGGCGCTGCGTACTGGCAAATTCAGCATCATAGCATGTATGGTCAAAAATGTCCAGGCTGTACCTACAATGTTTTTAACATCTTACCTTTAACCTATAACCTGCTTTTAACTTTCCTTGAAAGTCTATAAGTTGGGTAGTGGAGAGGCAGATGAACATTGCAGTGAAACTTCAAAGGGACATGATGAATAAGCTCTCTGCCTAAAGCTTTTTTTGAATCGGGAATTCATTTTAGGAAATTCACTGTACTTATCCGGTCATGCAGACATTAAATATTTTACATGTTCATGATTCATGGAAGAAACAGCGCATTGATTGGAATTCATGAGTTCACATTACATTATTATCTAATTAACTGAACCATCCAAAAATAATTACACTCTTGAAATTCCTTTTGCCGGTGTGATAAATATTGAGCAGGTTATTCATTATTCTTGTCTATAAATATACCTCAATGTTATAATTAACTCCAGACATACAAACTGAAAGAGGCCTGGCTGACAAATTTAAATTTGATACTCCACCAAAATGACTACAGCCGAGGGAAGGAAAGAATAACCTCCTCCTCAAACCAGTGGAGTACAATTACTTCCCTTCCCATGTTAAAAACTTCAAAAAAAACATTGACGATGTGGGATTGTTTTAGGTCTCTATCTCAAACCTCCGAGCCCAGTAGATCAGTAGATCTCTATCTCCACTACGGCAGTCATTTGTCCCTGCTTACCTTGGTCAGATACTCTGGTCATGTTTGGGTGCAGCCATAGCTGCTGCGATAGTTTTAGGTCAGGCGAGGCCGGCCACAGGACTCTCTGGATAAATACATGAGGACTAGCCAGGAAGGAGCTGGTGGCAGCGCGCCTCAGTGCCAAATCAAGATTTGATTAATCAGCCCACATACTCGTGGTGACTTGTTGCGTAAGCTACTGAGTTGCCTGCCCCCCCCCCGCCTCCCCCCTCCCTCTCGCTCTCCTTCTTTTTCTCCCCTTTCCTCCATTCCCTCCATCATTAGATTGAGCAGTGGCCTCTCTTCGCCTGTCATCCCCACTCAGGTTTGGGTCACTAAAGACTCATCTGTTGAGTGTTTGGCCCCGACCTCTCTGTGTATCCACAGCCTGGAGCGCAGGGGCCAGGCCTATCCCCAGGCAAGGTGTGGCCCCTTGTTGCCCCCTCTGTCCGGAAAGGTTATCTGCTGTGATCACTGCGATAGACTTCAGCCCGACCTGCAGTCCTACAGCCAGAAGGGGGGGCAGCAAGAAAAAAAAAGGAGGGGGAGGAAGGGATTGAGGGGCTACCTAGAGCTATGGTCAAGGCAGGGAGTACCCCTAAAAACCAGCAAAAGCTCTTCCTCTGTGAGAAGCTCTGGCGTCCCCCTCAGGGGGTGTGAGAGGCCAGATAAAACCTCTCGCTGTAATGTAGGATTACTCTCAAACCTGTTCTTGTTTACTTGGCCTGATTAGCCATTCAACACTGATTTGCTCAGTTATTGTGACTAGGTGGTATAACGATTAGCCAATTTAGTTTTACATAGAATTGTTGTGATTGCATGAAAAAATTGTGAAGTGTTTTTTTATCAGCGTTAATGGTGATGAAAAATGTTCATATGTCTCTCAAAGATTCTGAGCATTCATTTCTGTTAAGAGCAGAAGTGATCAGTCACGTCAACTGCTGGACTTCTTACCATCTTCTCTCTCTTTTTTTCTCTCTACTCTTTCTCTCTCTCTCTTCTCTCTCTCTCCCTCACCTTTCCTTGGGTAATAACACCCATCTGCAGTTACTCGGTGATTTCCTTGAACATTGAGGATCATGAGCTTTGCTTCTTGCCTCCGGTTTGATCATTTATTCTCTTTACTTGGTTGTTTATCGATTTATGACTGATGTGGTTTTTGACAGCGAGCGTAGTGCTGAGCAAGGACCCTAAATTGCACCAAATGAGACTTGGAAAGAGATTATCTAAATTAAAAAACCCAGGCAGAATTTGAGGCATCATTAATATCCCTGCCATTTTACTTTGTGATAAATATCTGTCGGAGGAAGCTAGTCGCTCGACTTTTTTTTTCTTTTTTTTTCCAACATAGTGATAGTTTGCAATCTGTAATCATAATTGCAGAATGTGGTCTAAGAGGCGGAGTGCGCCTGGGTTCCGGCCAGCAGTCGGTAGTGTGGCTCGTCATGGGATGACGGAGTCTGCGGGAACTACTCAGCCGAACAGATGGGAACCGACTATTAAACACTCAATGCTGCTCTGCGATAGGCACTTCTGCAAATGTTACATTCTATAAGTTTTTGCCGGAGACTCATGCCAGTACATTACTATTTGTCGAGCAAATGTCGACAATGAGCTTGCATGAGGTAGACATTTAATTTCTGATACCATAAACTCAGAGGGCAGGAACAAGCCTGTCACAATGCGAGTCATGGCTGAGCTTGGTTTGCATGTTCAGATGCTTCATCTGAGGACGTTATGTGGTTCAGTTGCTCAGCAGTTGACTCACCACCAGTAGCTTGGTTGCTTGGCTCCCCAGCAAGACCAGTGTGCTCTCCAGTTTTGGATGACTAGAGGATGGCTGGTGGTACATATACAGGATTTGGACAAAATATTCACTATGAAGTCTCTAAACCACAAATTTAAAAGCATCTACACAGGTCATTCCTTTTGATTTGAGTATTATTACCAGCATATGTCCGCTTTCACAACTTTTTAACTGCAACACTTCGGTAGGTGAGTCTCCAAAGCAACATGGAGATATTAACAGAGTTGCGAAGGGGCAAAATAATTGCTCCCCAAGTTGCTGGTCTGCCAGCCACAAAAACTGCAGATTTATTCAAGATGTTGAAAGGAAATGTGTAACATAATGACAGCCTACATCCAAGACCAAAAAAAAAATACAAAAAACAATAGATAAACAACCATATGGAACCTCATCCCCTTGAGAAGTATTGTGGTGGACCATTGATGTTGTGGGGCTGTTTTTCCTCCAAAGGCCCAAGAGAAGTTGTGAATATATATGGTCTTGATCAGTGGTTCCCAAACTCAGTCCTGGGGACCCACTGTGTCTGCTGGTTTTTGTTCCAACCACAACTCCAATCTTGGAATGTTAATGAGTTGCTAATTGTTCTTAATTGCACTTTTCTCGTTCATACTGATTATTTACCCTTTTAGACCACGTCAGAAATGGCCATGTTGAAAAAAGTTTCAAAGTTGGCTGTATTGGAAATGACTTTTCTCACATAAAAAGTGGAAATTTGCAATTGATGACATTAAACTATGAACTGGCTTCTAATTGATAAAATTGAGGACACATAGTCACTAAAACTAACTATTAATAGGCTATTAAGAAGACAAAGCATTTTATAATGAGTCAAACCTGTTAAATGTTACTTGTTTGGTTTCAGGAAAGAATTTGAACATGTGCGTTCAGAACCCTAATCAGCAGCTGACTGACTGATCGCAGTCTTGTGTTTGATCACATAAAACATATCGGGACCTTGGCTTGGCATGCTTACTTGAAACATCAAAATAAACAAAATGAATGTTGGGCTTTGAAACATCTTGGAATGCATTGCCATTTCTATCATAATGTGATTTAAGGGGGTAAAAATGTTCCTCTAATATGAAAAGCAACTAATTTAAAAACTTAATAGCTTCTTAAAATTCTGGTGTGGTAATTGTGGTTGGAACAAAAACCAGCATACACAATGGGTCCCCAGGGCTGACTTTGGGAACCTCTGGTCTTGATTATATCAAGTATCAGCAGATATTAAATGAAAACCTGATTGCCTTTTCTGGAATGCTGAAATCAACCCATGGCGGAGGCTGCTTTTCAGGAGTTGAAGAAACGACTTAGCTCTGAACCTATTGTCGTTTTGTCCGACTCCTCCCTCCCATTTGTGGTGGAGGTTGACGCTTCGGAGGTCGGGGTGGGTGCCATTTTGTCCCAGCGCCCCCATTGGGACAATAAGTTGCACCCATGCGCCTACTTCTCCCGGTCGTTGTCACTGGTTGAACGGAATTACAGTATTGGTGACCGGGAGTTGTGAGCTGTTAAATTGTCGTTAGAAGAGTGGTGCCATTCGTTGGAGGGGGCTGAACATCCGTTTGTGGTTTGGATGGATCACAGGAATCTCCAGTGTGTCCAGCAGACTAGGCGACGTGATTCCCGGCAGGCGCGGTGGGCATTGTTTTCAATCGCTTTGACTTTATGTTAACTTATCGCCCTGGCTCCATAAACATCAAGCCTGGCGCCTATAACGGATTTATGACCACTCGGGCCGTGATCCCATTTCTGGGCCGGTTAATTCGGCGGCTCGGATTGTGGCTCCCATGCAGTGGGATACTGAAACTGTTGTGCAGGAGGCCTTGCGGCCCGACCCTGGTTCTGGTGGGAAGCCGTCTGGCTGTTTGTTTGTCCCCATGGCGGTGCATAAACGGAGGGCTGCCGCTGATAGGAGGCGCCGTTTTGCACCGGCTTATCAGGTTGGCCAGAGGGTTTGGTGTCCGGAGAAGCGGTGCTGGGTCCCTTCTCTGGATATCTTGGGTCCCACTCTTATTTCAGAGTCCCGTGCTCGGGGTTCTTTGGGAACGTCTGGGGCTGTCCCTTGGGGGGGGTCCTGTCATGGTTCTGGATGTTTGTGCGGTGTTTTGGACTTTTCTTTGTGGCTCTCATCCCGGGACGATATCGTATTCCTTTTCATCGGATTCTTTACCCAGCTGGCTGATTGAACTGGGGCGGAGCCTCTCCGGACTCTATATAAGCCGGATGTTCACCACGCCTCTTTGCTAAAGTGTCTGTTTGTAGCTACGCACTATAGCCAAAGATATATGTAGTCAGGATTTGTTTGACTTTCTATCTTCTCGTTATTATTGGAGTTTCTTCTCCCTTTTCCCTATCTCGCCTTGCTTCAGTGTTTCGGAGTATTATACGTCCTTTGGAAGCGCGAGCGCTTTCCGGTGGTCTGTATTATTCTCTGTGTTTGTTTGGTGTCCGTGCTGCTTGTTTCCCTCTTGTCGCTGCTATTGGCCTCCTTCCTCTACCGGCCATTACAATATCATTATAAATGACAAATAATCTTCAAAGATGATAGACTTTTACTTGGAAATACAGACTGGTTGCTGAAGGGCATATAGCAAGTGGCATTTCAACAACTTGTAAACTCAAAGTAAGGGGTATAAATACATAAACATACATGTGAGAGAAGGGGAACATGTTTTGGTAGCCTCTTCAACAGTGCCGATACCATATTTGGTTTTGTCAAATGCAGTCGCTTCATTCAAACCTGCAGATTTACTTTATTGATGCAGCACAACAGTGCAATGAAGTTATGTTGGCACTCCCTGAGTTAAAAAAAAACAGAACAGTAAAAGCATTTAACACCAACATTTAAGCTATAACTATGCTTTATAATGGAAATCTTGGGACTTCCAAAGATCCCAAATATGTCCTGTTGAATTTCAGGGAAATGTGCATAAAATGATGCACAAGATCTAGGGATTTGATATTTGGTATAATGCTGTGGCCATAAAAACATGGTGCCCTGGGTATGAATATTTCACCCATAATTGAGATGTAGCTTCAGTGAGGCTCTACAACCAGTAGACATAATACCTATGTGACATTGTCCTGCACTCAAAAAAATGAAACCCTATGAAATGTTAGATTTACTAATAATGTTATGTCAACCGGTTCCACAAAACTGAGTTGAATACATTCCACTCAATGCAATTAATTAAGCTGGCCAAAAATGTTAGAAGTCAAATAAAGGTTACGCAAAGCTATTGCGTGGAACCAGTTGACATAACATTAATTAGTAAATCTAACACTTCATAAGGTTTCATTTTTTTGAGTGTGCAATATGGAAAAAAATGCTTCTTCTAACTTTGAACCTGCTGAAGAAGAAATTCATGCAAAAATCAGTCCTCGTCCAACCAAGGGGGGGGGGGGGTTACCACCCCCCCTCCAACAGATTTTTTCCTGTTGCACAAAAACGTTAACAGATATGATCTAATGCTTCTAGGTAATTGTTAATTCATCCTTTGCGCTCATTTTCATGAAAAAACGATGAGGGTACCTCACCCCCCGGGGGTAGGGCAGGCCGTTAAAGTCGAAGGGTGGGAGGGGGGGGTTGGTTGCCACCAGCGTCAATTTTTGCCTGTTTTTGAGACAAAATATGCTTACAAATTAGTTGCAAATAGTATGCTATTATTATGTTTCATGCTCATTTGTAGACCACACTGATTGTCATCCTTTTTGATTTATTGATGTAGCTTGTCCTTGTATTAGTAAATCTTGGAATTACCTTCACCTAAAATTGAGGGGGGAAATATGTAACAGTCAAAATTGAGGGAAAAATATGAAAAAAACATGGATTTTTGTATTTTTTTCAGATATGACATCTATAATGATGTCATTGTGATGTCACATTGCTAAAGTTTGTGATGTTTGATTCTTGTTGTGAAAGAGAACATATGTACCAGACATATTACTGAAATTATAAGCCTTGTTCTATCATAGGGAAAAACAAAGTAAAGAAAATGTGAAAAGTGTTCAGAAAACTATTTGTTTTCCTTTTGTGTGTGTTTTTCCCAAAATGAGTTATTTATGACATCATAGTAATGTCAAATTTATGTTACTCATGAGTTTATAACATTTATAATAATACTTAAATATTAATGGTAGTATCAGTAGTTCTAGAGGTTACAGAAAGTTACTTATTGTCAGCTAAAACTAATAAAAATATTTAAAAAAACATGGATTTTTGTCATTTTGATGTTTTTTCCTAATATGGTGTTAGTTACGACGTCACTATGACGTCATAATGTTGAAATGTGTTTTATTTGTACTTGATTTGAAGGGAGGACATCTGTAGCTGTACACTGATACCAAACAAGATGGTGTTTATTGCTTAATTTCGAAATAATCGGGGGTGGGGGGTGGTAACCACCCCTCCCTTGGTCGGGGTTGTAGTAGAAAAACCTTTGGTTGGACAAGGGTTAAGGGGTAAATATTTTGGAATAAATATCAAGAAGATTTTTTAAAGGCATGAAATCATTACCGCTTGAAAATATTTATCAAGCACGTCAATAATATTTGAGGACACTGTATGTAAGAGACATGCGGAATAAACATGTTTCAGTTTTGTGTGAAATGACTGCATCACCTGAATCTCCATCACTGCTGCAGCAAATCGACTCTTCTTTTTTTCATAAATTTGGCCTCTCCAAACTCACCCAAATCTGAAATGTCCAATCAGTGAACTATCAACAAGCTTGTTCGTACGCCACTCATGCTGCCATCTCGGGAGAGCAAAGACAGTTTGTGGTTCTTTGAATCAGACACTTGTCAGCTGCCACTTCTTTTCATTCACTGCTTCAAACCTCGCGAGATTGGAACACAAGCAGAGGAAACTAGAATATGTGTTTCCATAGAATGTTACTGACAAGCACCCCAATGGCCAGGTGGGCGCACGTGAGAAATGAAGAATGCTACCCAAAACTGACTGCATCCCTCCCATATCCCTGAGCAGTGTTAAGCAAGTTATGCACTGCTCGCACAAGGTTGCTGAACACAGACAGGGCTGACACAGCTGAATTCAATCAAATGTCATGATGGTCAGTCTGCTGCCTTTAGCGAGTGAGCCAACCCAGCCGCCAATCGCCAATGTATTTAATTATTTTCTCCTTGTCTCGGAGGTGAATCTTCACCTGATCAGAGTATCCACTTCAAAAATCCCTCAACTTCAGATTTTTTATTTTCTCCCAGAATGTTTTTTTTTTTTTTTTGTACAACATTTCGGTTTTAAAACCTCTGGTTAGTGCAACTCTTGCTTTTAGTTTTGTCTCTGTCAAAGCAGAAATGTAGTCTACGAGTTGTGTGTTTCTCTCCAAAGCTTCCCTGTCTTGTTACTGACAGGAATCATATCTGACATGATCTTCTTGCACTGCTAACCACAGCCTGCTTTGCACAGGCAATAAGATGGCACTGCAGCCTAATGTGGGTTAATGTTCATCAGAAGCCTTCTCTTCTTTGTGTCTTATTTGTCTGGGTATGGAAGATCCCCCAGAAAAGAGCCTTTGACTATCCTCAGTCTTCTGCTGTCACACACATACACGCACTTGCACACATACACACACATTCAAGTTGAAATCCAGCTTTATTTGATACATTTGCAGATTAACCCATTAAGACCTAGGGCACCTCATGATGCACTTCATTTGCATTTCTTAAAAATGATATATATGTATATATATATATCTGATTTTCATGTCCCTTCCGTTTTTAAAGCGAGTGCAACGCAGACGTCACATCAGGTCTTAATGGGTTAATGATACAAGGAAACGGTGATTTATTAATTTATGAATCGTTGAAATGTTATATGTTCCCAGTATGTACTTGCACTGACATATCCTTTATCTCTCTTGAAATCTTTCTCGCTCTATCTCTCTCTCTCTCTCTCTCTCTCTCTCTCTCTCTGGCTATCTTTGGAATCACATACTTGTTTCTACTACTACATACTGCTTTAGTATATCCTGGATACATGTTGCTCTCCATCACAGCGGTATAACCAGTATTTGAAAATAACCATGTGGTGTACTCCACAGTCACACCACTACCAGGCTATTAAGATCACCTGGGTCTCAGCAAAACATTACCATTAAATGCACTGCATTTTTGAGTATAGAAAACTTGGAAGACACCTCTCGCTGCATAATGTGAAATTTAGCTCGGGTAGTGTGCCATCAGGGTATCTTTGGTGGAGAAGTGTGTAAATTTCTTGCTGGTCAGGAAACGTGCACAACTGAGCATTCAGTGATGGTGTTTGGTAATAGTAAGTTTTTGGCAATTCCATACACATCCTTTCTGTTGCTCTCTCTTCCTCACTCTCTCCCTCTCCATCTCTTGCTGTTCCCCTCCTCTTTGTTGTATTCTCTCTCTCTCTCTCTCTCTCTCTCTCTCTCTCTAATGCAAACAGTCCCATATCATCTTTCTGCATGTGAGGTTCCTTCCTGGACTCTGGGAACAAGTGCCTCCTCTCTGTTTTCCTGACTGGAGTCACTGACCGGAAGTGCTCTGGGGAGAGAAGTGCTTCCTGTCAACAAGCCCCTCTACCTCGCCAGCTGTGCTGCAGAATAACTACTTTTTTAGAGCACTGTTTATTTTTATGTTTACACGGGAAAAGAGTGGTGAGCCAACAAATAAAGACCTACTCTGCCTTACCTTTGGACCATGTGGCACAAACAGTACCAAATGGCTGAATGGCAAATTAGGCCTCTGATTGTTACATGCAACATACCAGGCGTCATTAAGCACTTAAAACCATCAGCAGTTTTTAATCAGGCTCCCCATTTAAAAATAACATCTTGAATGTGACAGTAAAATCTGTCCCGAGCACTCCAGCTTTTTTACGTTTTCCTTTGCCTAATTGTCCTGCGTCTCCACCTCATAAATCATGGGGGGGGGGGTTGGGGGAGTCATTAGCTAAAATGTCTGGCCGTGAATCTGGAGAGACGTGGCTTTTCTGCAGAATGCGAGGGGTGTCCACCGATGCCGCGAGTTCCGAGGGCCGGACCCGCAAGCCTTCGAGAAGACAGGGCCTGCACACCCTCAGTGACCCCTCTTTGTCCAAAACATTACGGTGCCACGAGAGAGATGAGTGAAAGATTTTTATGGAACATTCTGCCAGTATTCGGACGGTGACACATATGTGAAAGGGCTCGCTCCATGTGGATGGATTACACAAAGGACTATCCATTATAGTTAGAAGGTACTTTCAACAATAGTGTCCCAACTCTTATGGACCTCTTTGCATAGTATAACCCCTGATATGACAGAAGAGTGCAAGTCAATACACTTTCAGAAAAAAAAGCTCTTTGTGTTATCTTCATTGAGAATTTTTTTTGTTCGGTATTGAACGTCTTAGAAAAAGTATGTCAAGTTAGAAAGCCCTGAGAGTGAAGTATTTTGTCTGGGAAAGAACTGATGAAATCGAGAGGATTCATCTGTGGAGACTCTTAGGAGTCTTACCTCCTGAGAGAACATGATAGAAAATAATCTGTCAGACTATAGATGCATTGAACTGTCACATTTCTGATATTTTCCAATAAGCCCAAATAATGTGGGTGGCATTCAAGTACTTCCCTAAAGTGAATGTCAACTGATTTTTATACTGTTAATGTAAAGTACTGTGCAAAAGTCTTTGGCACTTTTAAAGCAATTTCATCAGGCAAATATGCTTGCAAAAATAATGAAATTCAACATTTCTAATAACTGAGGAATTTACTATAAAGAGCTGTAAACTGTTATCTACCACTAACTGTTATCTAAACTAAATATAACCAATATTTGGAGTGACTACTCTTTGCCTAAAAATTTGGGACACAGCTCTGTTTTGCTAGAGTTTCATAAGATGTTTGGCTTTTTGTTTGCTCCAAGCAGACTGGAAAACTTGACACCGTTCTTCTGCAGACCGACTGTCTCAGTTGCGTCTGTCCCTCCAAGTAATTGCAGACAGCCATGATTATGTTGACATCTAGGTTCTGTCAAGACTATATTATCTGTATCAACTGTTTTTAATTGAATGAAAACATTTGTTCATAAACCTATTTTTTTCTAATTAGCATTTGAATTTCAAATTAACTTTTTTATCTTCAGCATGACCAATATGGAAAACAAAAAGTAAACATCTAAAGCAAGAATTACATTTTTAAAAATATGGGGTGCCTAACACTTTTGCACAGTACCCTATATGAAGATTTTATGAGAGTAATTTTTATTTCTGGTGCTTACTTCAATGATTCAGTCCATTTATGATTGATTGACTCATTATATCCTGTTGTGCCCAAAACTGAATTCATATCCAGGGTCAGCATTGAACCTGAGTAATCAGGTCTCTATTGGAAGTGTAGCAGGAAAGATTCAGAATCAGGGAAAGGAGTATTATTAAATAAAATGCTAGAGAAGCTCAATGTTGGTTACACTGGATAGCTCAAGTGTCCTCTTGAGTCAAACTGTGTATGTGTATAATTGGAACCAATGCCATAAATACTAGCTTTGAGAAGTCCACAACATACTTCTTTGTTGAGATAGTTTCCCACATGGATTGATTGAATTATGTGATGATTTTTAGATCTGCAGTTTCTGTGGTTACTTGTAACTAACCTATCAAGTGTCCAGCGCACCCGTAATTCAGGCACCAACAAATAGGCCCCTTTAAAAATTTGTTAGTATCCTCAACTCACTTAGGAGACTTATCAAGCAAAGTTCTGCTGGTTAGATCTCTTTTAAGCAGACACAGGCTGCTAATTAGTAGTCAAATGAATCAGAATTTCCTGTGTCAAGGCTTTTGTAATTGTGGTTTTGAGACTTCAAAATTAAAGCCATTCTTCAGGAGTGCTTCTGATATTTTGTCCACCCCCTGGTGTTAGGTTGTAAAATTCTCCCGTGACCTCAAAGTCTAAATTTCCTTTCTGAATGACAGGCGCTCTGGATTGCTGGTCGGTTTTGAATCCATATCTGACTCAGCTATGCAGCTCCTGTAAGACAAGGATTCACTCAACATGATTCTTTTGAGTACAAAATGTAACTATTTTATTTCACAATTCACCACCAAAGATTTTGAAGTTCAGTCATCTCCGAAACTGGCCAGACTGGCTTAGTGAGGAGACAGTTTAACACTCCACTGCTCTTTTAAGCATGTTCTGTTTCCCTAAGCAGATATTGATTCAGATCAATTGACGGTCTCTGGAAATGTTAAAATCAATGACTGTATTTGTTCATACAATCAGAAATAAGTCACCACTTTGATAAAATAATTCCCAGCACAAAGTTTGATTCTTTGCACATGAGAGAATATTTTAAATAATCACTTTGACTTGATTGCTTTGTTTTTGATGAACACATTATTGATTCAATTGAAGTGAAGGTCTTTCGACATGGTAAAAACCCAGTGAGTATTTTTTCATGTAATCAGAAATAAGTCAGCACATTGATAAAATAATTCCCAGCAGAAAGTGTGATTCTTTTTACAAGAGAGTATAAGGTAAATATTCACTTTGACTTGATTGATTTGTGTTTGATTCACACATTATTGATTCAGTTCAAGCGAACGTCTTTGGACATTTTAAAAACCCTGTCTGTGTTTCTTCCTGTAATCAGAAATAAGTCACCACATTGATAATTCCCAGCAGAAAGTGTGATTCTTTTTACATTAGAGTATATGTTAACTATTCACTTTGACTTGATTGTCAAGCTTTGGTTGTAGAATTACCTGGAAATGTGCTCATGAATACTTTTGGACTGCAGAGATCTTTGATTCATTCTGATATCTAATTTAGTTTCAATAATGAATCTGCTTCATGGCCGTCTCTACCAATTAGAATAAACTGCCTACGCCTTCCTAACGTCCAGGTTCAGAGAAAAGATACGGCATAATCAGTTTTTTTTTAGTATGTTTTTTTTTTTTGTGTGTGTATTGCTTGGAAGGTCAATAAGATATCCACAGACAGTTCTGAAAGAAATTAAAGAAATCTTACTTGCAGTAATCCATTTTCCATGCTTGTCAACATGAAATGCAAACCCTCTGAATGTTATTTGACAAAATACTCTGTTTATAGCGGAAATAGAGTGTGCAGAAACTTAGGGTCATACGGTTGCCTGCAGTCTAATGTGTTTGCACAGTGTAAGAGTGACTTAAGTGTCCATTATGGCTTTATGGTGTCATTACTGATCTAAGCAGAACTTATGAGGACAGGCCACGAGACTCCTACTAGTCATTAGTCATTGAAGAGTAGCTTGCATTAACTGCATTTTGTCAACACAGCACTGTTTGAGTATAAATTTGACATTTACATCGCCACTTTTGATGCACTGCTTTATTTACAGTGTCCAGCAACAAAACAACTGAATGTCAACATCGCATCCAATCACCAGCGTTCCATAAAGCGTCAGGAATTGGAGCAAATGTTTTAATTTAGTGACTTTACACAGCAGTCTTATATATAAAATGTTACATTTCCTGAGTGAGAAAGCATTCAGATATTTTATAGGAAACACTGACACCTCTCTTTGTAGTAAATCACTACTCAGCAGGCTTGTATATTTTGTCATTATTCAGCGGTTGACTTATTTCCATCTGCGTATAAAGCGCTTTTGAAAGGCAGTTAGTATTGTTTTTCATCTGAAGAAAATAAATGTCTCCCAATTCGCATATCTCTATAAAGATATACACTGCCTCCATAATTTTGATGGAATTCAACACCTGACTGTTGAATGCCTCATTCATACAGTGGAATTTTCATATTGAGCATTAATTCAGTAATATGAAAGGATTAAGAGCAATCCAACACCGTTGAATACAAATGTCATTAATACAATGGTCCTCTTGTTAAAACTGCCTTTGAACGGAGATCTCCTTCAGATTTTAAATAGTAGTATATGTGAGGTAAATTTACTGCCGTACTGTATAAGCGGGGCAGTATAGTACCTTATTATAACCATGAATCATCTCAAAGCGGCAACCAAAGGTGTAAATGACTTTAAACCATTTAATTAAATTAAATGAAATTGAATTTATTCAAAATGTATAATTTCTGTTCCTTTTTATGACTCTAGAGGTCTATAATTGTTCCGCCTCCGCTTTTGTTAAACACATACAATATACAGTATTACTGAGTTAATGGGACAGATAATTGACAGTGAGCCAGAGGAGGTTAATAATAGATATTTAATTGACTTCTACCAATTTGTTACACTAAAAGCATCTCTGCTTCTCTCTCAATCCACATGAATAATAGGCTTATCCCTTTTGTAACACAGGGGCTTGTGATGATGTCAGAAAAGAATCCCGACCTAAATCATTGTCAAATTAAATCAGTGGCATAATTGCTGAGACTAAAGTGGCTGGAACTGTCAGTGGAGAAGTAATGCAAATGAGACGGTGTGAAAAGTTTTCGCTCAAGCGGAGTGCGCATCGCCGATGCAGACGGGATACACACTGAGACACAACCTATGTGGCCCTGGCAGCATCAAACAGGATGAGGCACTGTCTCAAATGAATACCAATGACATCAGAATAATTAGTCAGGTAATTAGGTACAGTCAAGCAACTGCTCTGGTCTTTGTGCTCAGGTTGGCAAGTGAAATGGATGGGGGGGAGAAAGCGTGTGTGTGCGTGTGTGTGAGTGTGTGCGTGTGTGTGTGTGTGTGTGTGTGTGTGTGTGAAACTTTATGAGAATGGAGGCGCGTCCTTGGCCCGTCCGTGGTCTGTCTGTGTCACAGACCTCGGCGTCTGGGCTTGGAAAGGATGGCGAGTTGGCTGCCGCTGATGTGCGTGACATGTGCTTCCTCTCGCTGCAGACCCCTCCGTTTGTCCGTCAGCGGCCTGGAAGTGAAAGTTTATGTTTTGCTAACTGCGCTAAACGGCCGCGTCTCGTACGGAACGACGGAAGGCCCACTGCTGTCCTGAGAAGCTCCGCAGAGCACTGGCGGTGAGTAGGAACCCTCCTTGTTTATATATCCGTTTCACCTGAACACGAACAATTGCAGGACAGGAAGCTTCATATCTCCTTTCAGTTATCCATGTGAAAATCCCATATACAATTGAGGAAGGGATATTTAAACAATATATTTGCATTCTGGAAACTTAGTCACGTAAATGTAATGCAAGAACATACACAGAGACAAGCATACGCACATGCACACATGTATGTAAGCACTGTATGTACTGTTTGTGTATCCATGCATGCTCTCATGCATACACATGTTAAAACTGGCACTAACATGCAGGCATACATGTTTGTTCAAAGCACACTTTCATCTATATTCAAATGCATGCCTGCATTCATTAGAGGATGCTGTATGCATTTTAATACATCCACGTACCCACAATACACTGTTTTACACACAACCCTGTGTGTATTCTCACTACGAATTCGGACACGCGTGCAGCTGCACACACGCGTTTGTTTTCATCTTTTGTGGGGACATTCCATAGACTTCCATTCATTCCTTTACCCCTTTCCCTGACCTTAACCCTCAACATGACATCCCTAACCCTAACCCACACGCTAACCTCTTCCCAAACGTAACCTGAACCTCTGACCAAAAAATATCTCAATTTTTTGTAAGGAATAGTAAAAGTCCCCTAAAGTACAAGAACAATCTGGAATTCCATGTCTGTGGGAATATTTGGTCCCTACAAGGGTTGATAAACATGGTACAAACACGCATGCACAATATTTGTGTAGCTGTACGTATGGAAATACAGTATTGACTTACATTCATCTTGCTCAGTCTTTCCTGAACCCTAAGTGTAACCAAATTATGCCAAACCGCAACCCTACTCTTACTGTAACCGTGACCCCAACATTCATCAATTAGCCATAATCCTCTGTAATTCTCCGTGAGGACCACCTAAAATGTCTCCTAAACCCCAAAAGTCCCCACAACATGTGGTTTCTTAAGAGTTGTTGCCCTCCCACAAGTATAGTTACGCAAGCCCCTACATGCGCACATACATACACACACACACACACACACACACACACACACACACACACACACACACACACTATCTTGCACTTAATAAGTACTCCAATCATAATCATGTTGTGGACATTTGGTGGATTAGATTGGTTCTGGTTATGTTTATAGTATGATGGTTTGGAGTATCATCTAATCATGAATCAGAACTACAATTAAAATGTTAGTTAGCAGCAATAATTCAGCAACACCATTCATTTTCAGCAAGCTAGTTCTCACCATGATGCACATATTTCCAAGAACAAATGTCTTGCCTGGTGATGTAACTGGGAACTTCTCAATGTTTACAATGTGAGATGACTTTTTCTGGCAAATGACCTGGTGATGAACATAAACCATTTGAGGCATATTAAGCACTGTGATTGCGTAACATAAAACAGGGATGGACAATAATTATGAGATGGGAACTATGTTTGGTGTTGAAATGAATCAGATGAGGCTGAGTTGCACTCTAACCCAAATACAAGAGTCCTCCTTGTCCATAGAGATGGAGAACATTTCAGCTAGAGAATTTACAGTTCGTAACATCGACTAGCTTTTTGCCAATTGCCCTGTTCATTAAGACAGGAATTTATCTTAACCTGAAAATTAAAAAAAATATATATCCATGGCCTTTTAGAACAGCATCCAAGTGTTTTTGCTGAATAATTCTATCTAGCTGCGTGGATATGTTTAGATCTACTCCCTTAACTTTTTTCCAATAATATACTGAATATATTTTTTCCAGAAGTTTCATTAAAAATACATATTTTTACAGGACACAAACAAATTTGTTTCTCCACGTCCCATCATGACAGGATTTATGTGAAATATTTGTGAGGCTAGCATTCAAGAAGGCGTGAAATGGCTTGTTTCAATTTATTCTTATCATTCACTATTTTTGCTCTGCATTGTGGACAGGGTAGTTCATTGGTGGATCTGTTCTGTCCCAAAATGTTTGCTCCAAATGAATAATTGCACAATGAATTCCGCTATTGTGAGAATCAGCTTGAGAAAGATATCACCCTGGAGTTAAGTGAACTGAGGAATGCCACATGAAATGACTGGCTGTCGTACGAGTTGTGTTTATGTGGTGAGGGATATATACTACTGGGCTGTGACTGTGATCCAGCAATTAAAAATTCAGGACATCGCTCGACTCTTCCACCCTAATTTATGGTAATTTTATGCACACAAGCCTAGTAGCTTGTTAATTTGATAGAATGTAAATAGTGCAGATTGGAACACTGGGATGTCAGCGAGCCATACATCACCAAGATTACTTAAACAGTTCAAAGTGAGCTGATAGATGAACTTTCAGGAGACGTGGGCGAGATATGGAAGGTGCTGGAAGGTTGGGGAAATTCATCACGGCAATTATTGAGAGTGTTTTTGCTGACATCATAGTCCCCAACCATACATCAGCCATAGCAACATGCGGATGAAGTAGTGACAGGGCCGGAGTGGGGACATTGAGCAGTAAAAATTAGCGGTTGTTCGAAATGAAAAATGGAAATATCAGTGGGTTAAGCAGGATGCATTTGTTACTCTTAGGAACCACTTAAGATGAAAATCCATGATATGTTCATCCAAAGTTTCACTGAAATGTTTCCATGGCAATATATTGCAGAACGCTAATGAATTTAAAAGGTCAATATATCAATAAATGGTAATACTAATACTGATTGTAATGATACACTGAAAAATAAAATGATGGATCAACATAAAAAAATGTAAGTCATTGCTCATGCAAAATAATTTGCTGTTGACTCAATGTACCTAATTTATTTAGTTAAACCTGTATTTTTTAGGTTCAACCATCAACATTAATTAGAAGCTTCTCAGATATTGGAGGGAGGATAAAAAAGACATTGAACAACAACTTTGTTTTACTTTTTCAGAGAAATAATAATAATAACCATCATCATAATCATTAAAATGTGGCTCAATTCGGGTATAAGTATTACTGAATAAAAATGTAGAATTGTGTTTCTGTGACAGTTAAATAGTTGCAGTCAAGCCAAGTAAAAGTCCATGGCTTTAAACAGCTCCCTTGAAATAACTAACTGGAACAAAACGGCACATTGAATAAAATATGAGCGGTGAGAAAAATCGTGGCTTTAGAAAGTTCAGGAAAAGAGAAAGAAAACATTTGACTGTCTGGCGAAACAATAGAGATGGCTTGATCAGGAATGATCAAAAAATGAGGGAGACAGCGAAGGAGAAAGAGGCATAGGCAAAAAAAAAGACTGAGAGAGAAAGACAGGAGGAGAATGAGAGAGCGGAGGAGAACAGTTTCTGATATTCACACAACTGTCGTTTCTGAGCGCGAGCCAGACTGGCGTGCATGAATTGTGTGTATGTGTCGCTCCCTGGCGCACGCACTTTGAAAAGTATGTATCGTGCCTGCCACCCTCCTTGTCCCGACTCCGGAAATGGCGGAAGCAGGGCTCTGGACTATGCTATCTCCAGGCAGACAGCCTTCCTTGTTTGAGTGGGGTGGGGGTTGTTTCGGAGATTGGAGGCAGCACACGGTCCAGGCGTTATCTGGTCCAAGCTAAGCACGACCCTGGCACCCCCCCGCCCCTCCTAGCCATCCCATCGGAAGAGAACAGGGGAAGAGGCTGGCATCCTATCTGCACAATGAGCATGTCCTAAAAACCCCCTTTATTGCTGTTTTTATGGTGCGGGCCAGGGTTGGGTTTCACCCTTTTTTTTTAAAGCAAGGCAGGCAAAAATGGAGTCTGCTCTCCAACCATCCCCCTCTTCTTTTTCTTTCACTCGTTTTTTTCCCCCTATTCCAGCCAGACCCCAATTTACAGTGGGGCCTGTCAGATAATTTAGCAATGGCACCCCATTCGAACCCGACCGGGGTTATTCACAGAAACAGCCTGTGCTAAGGCTAGCTCTGATGGTTCTCTAAACAAGCACCCCCTTGCTGAGAGGAGATGATTGAGGACAACGGCGGATTAGGCCTTGTGTGTTAGCCTCGGAGCCTTTGTGCGTGGGTGTCGCGGGTACACACACCCACTTGGCTGTGAGATCGGTGGCCTGACCATGAACTTCTCGTCGCTAGAGGTCATCCAGGGGGTAATGGTAGCGGAGGGGATGGGTGTGGTGTTTGGGGGTAATAAACAGCAGGCAGAGGAAGCGCCTTTAGGAAGTCCTTTTTACTGCCGCCTGATACATTACAATTCTGCTGTAAGTGGACGGATCCTGATTTGGTGGAAGCGGCAGGAGGGTCAGCGGCGGTGCGGACAGGTCACTGGGGGGCCAAGGCCTCTGCAATGCCGCTTCATCGCCAGACAGTGGCGCTCAGAGAGCATTACAAAACAAGATGGCCGCCCTAGAAGGGACGTGAGTCCTGGCCCAAGTCTGTTTGGTTGAAATCTCCAACAAACAGCCCATATGTAAACTTTCATTAGAGTGGGCGACTCTACTAATTGTGTGAACACATTTTACCCTTGAAAATAAGATTCTTAAAAAAGAACTTGATAAAAGGGAAATTAAAAGTGCCCTCCCCTTTCTCCTTCAGTGGTCCATTGTCTGTCTCAAACTCAGTTTTGTCTTTTCTAGGCTGGCCTTCCGGGGGCTACACGTCAAATTTGGCAGCTGTGGACCAGCTGTAACTGTTCTGCCCCCAAAGTGCTCCTATAACAGCACCCCCCTAACCTCTCACACCCCAACTCCCCATCTCATTCCTACTTTAATTTCCATCGCCAGTCTCCTGCTGGGTCTTGAACTTGTTGCCCCAACCGAACAGGGCGACAGCTCACTAAATCACGGTGTTTTAGTGGAGTGGCCTCTTTTTTATATACTTTAATCACAGAATTCCAGCAGCAAGGAATATTGGGGCCAGTGTATGGAATTCGCCCATAAAAAAGCCTGGACACTGATGTGCTTCTCATAGCAGGATTGCTGAGAGAATTCATTTGGTGCTTTGCTGAGGCAGTAGTGGGATGCTGGCACACCGCACGCTTCTGCTACAATCAATCGCTCAGCATCAACAGGTTCCCGGCCGTAAACCTGAGGTCATTGCCCATCTGTCAAACAGTTCCTCGTCTGTAGCTGGACTTATTAATGCCTCCTGCAGGAGGCTGCAAGGCCTTGGCTTTTTGTTTTTATTTATGGGTGCTCAACAATTTAGAATGGTTCTAAATGATCGGAGGCCATCTTTCACAAAACACCTTCCCCGGGCTTTAAAGTAGGTGTGTTTAACCCTTTGCTGAAGTGACTGAAAAAAAAAAAAGACCTAAACACACACACCTCTGCAGTGGTAGCACTGATTCTCTTTTCAACATTGTCTTGCTCCTTTGCTGGTTTCAAATGCAATTCCATTGTACACAAAATCCATGTTTTATTCCTCGTGATTCAAACACTACTGCAGTTTTATGTGCAAACCTGCCAAGGTAAGGCATTTTTGAAATGATTAATTTTGCGGCTGAGCATGCAATTTCTATTTCCTGCTACGTCTTCTTTTTTTTGTCAACAGCCACGAATTGTCTTAATACCACTCCTTCAGATCACATAACCCACACTTCTCAGAGGAAATACACAGTGTAAGTGGAAATTCCGCACATTGAATGGTGACAGAATGGGGTAGCAAACTATCATATGATGACGGGCCTAAGAAATAATCTACACAGAAGTCCATTCTATGGATGATAATAGAAAGAAAAATCTAGAGGATAGTCGTTTTGGTTAAGCAATATTTTGCGAGGGACACGTAAAATGTCAGAGTAGAATAAAAAGAAAAAGTGGCAAAAGAGAAATATGACATCATTACAATAGGTATGATTATTTCTCATGTTTCATTGGTCCTACAGGTGGGAAAAAGAAGAAGAAATTAATGGTATATTTTCTCTAAATTTAAGGTTCTGCGGTATTGTTGAGATGTACTGGAAATACGTCTGACTCAATACAATTCCCTCATGTTTCAAAGTTTTTCTTAAGTTTTTATATCTTTCACAAACATAATGGATCTAAAAATTATTGGCACTCCTGGTTTTGTATGTGGAGCAAAAACTCAAAGATGGTAAAGATGACTGCTATGAGACTTTACTGTAATTACCAGCCGCAATAGTGAAGCTGGTATTGTTTTCAGTTGATCTGTGTGTCTGGGTGTTATCAGGCCAAAGAACAGTGAAATCACTCTGAAACTACTATTAAACCACCAGGAAATCTGTTTTGAGCATTTTGGAAAGTGGCTAAATTTCTGTCGGTCTGTCTGTTCGTGGACAATTCTTGTGAACACAACAGCATCACTACCTTTTGAGATGCAGCCTTCAAACATCATGGGTGAATAGTTGCGATAAAAAGGAAGGCTGCGGATGAAGATGGGCGTGTTCTGAGATACACTGTAAGTAATGCCAACTTCGCTATTGCAGCTGGTGCGATCCGTGCAATCCCAGATGGCCTCTAGTCTATTATAAGCTTATAAAAAAACGTTTCAAGCGATTCTTGAATATTCCTCCTCACAGAGATTCTCAAGATCATTAATATCCGTGGTTTGCCCTTATTGACTGCCTTCCCTAGTTCAGACAAAAAGTTTTTGATGGGACTTAAGCCCAGACTGAGCTGGCAACTGCAGAAAATGGATTTTATTTATAAATTCATCATTTCTTTGTGAATTCACGTGTGCATCTGAGGTCATAGTGCTGCTAGAAAATTCATCAAGAACCAAGTCTTAACCTCCTACCTGAGATCATCTGATTTTCACAAAAATTTCCCAGCACTTGGCACATTCACAATTCCATTGTTCTTAATCAGTGCCCAGGTTCTGCAAAACATTCCCAAGAAAATCAATGGCCAACCACCAAATATGGTTGAAGGGGTGAGGTGATAAATCTTGAACATATTCCTCTTTTGTGTAAAACATGACAATAGTGTGTCTGATCAAACACTGTCATTTTGCTCTCATCTGGTGATACTGCTCTCTGCCAGTAGGTGATTTGCTGATTAGACAGATTATATTGTCCTTGTAAGTTGGCAACTTCCTATACTTGCCATCTCTGTGAGTTTGCACATTGCTGTACTTCCTCTCCCTGTGAGTTGGCAAATTGCTATACTAGCCATCTCTGCAAGCTAGTACATAAGCTTTTACTTCCTGCTCTCACAGGCCAGTAAATGGCTAGTTTGGGCACTCATGGGCCAGCACACTGTGATACTTAATGCACTGCTTTATTAGTTCGGTTCAGAGAGACCACTTCTTCAGTACTGTTCATATTAGCAAAGCAGGTGTTTTGCCATTTGATTTAAAGTTTTGGAGCAGAAATGACTGAGTTTAAAAACCACAGGACGAACTCCCAAGCCACTCCCTATTCCAAGGCAAGTGGCTTCTCCTGATAAACCAGAAACAGATGCCATCCCACCATGTCAGTGGGCAGGAACTTTGTTGCCCCGCTAGGAGCATGGAACTCAAAAACTGGCCAGTAGGGAAGAAAGAAACGATTTCAGGCAGAAAAAAGAAGCTACTACTGGTCATGTCAAAGCCACTGAGGTATTGTAAACCAATGGCCATTTCAGGGGTTTCATTTCACTGCTTTATTTCATCTGTGTGATGTGTAAAAACTAACAACCCTATCTGTCCTTTCTTTGCACGTTTACCACATCTAAAATGTCACCAAGACTATACTGCCTGTATCGTACTAAAACTACCATACTTGTAAATCCTAAGAAAACTGAATTTTTCGAGGCTGTTGCATTATTGGAGTCCGAAGTGAGCCGCTGAGAGCTCCAGAGAAACTTCAGGAGCAGGATTGGGGAGGTTAAACTGTGGCCTGCTTCCTCACAATGTATTTATTCCAATCACCAATTCTTCACACTTCTATTTCCTGCCTAGCTCCCACCCAGGAAATCGATCAAAGTTGTCCATAAATTAAGGAGATTTCAATGTGTTAAATGAGTCAGCAAAAAGGAAAAGTGGTTTTCGCAAAGTAAGATCAGTTCGGTAACATGAAAACTATTGTCGGCAGATGCATTTTTTTCCTCGAATATGTTATGTACAATCAACTGACCTGAAAATCTGTGTATCTTCGAGTCATGCCTGTTACTGACCACTTCAAAATGGCGCCTGAATTAGCAGGGATTTTCCACACAGCCAATAAATGTTTCTTCAACAACCCTTTCCTTCCCTTTCATGTACTTCCTCCTTATCTCCCCAATGGGTGGAGCCAAGAGGGCATGAAGGAAAAGAAGAAAAGGTAAGAGTGCTAGCACTGTAAATATTAAGTGATTGGATTGAGCTTGATGCCATGTGAAGCTGGCAGAACGCAGAGATGGCAGTACCGGCTCTCCCGAATAGGACTGCTTCCCCGAGCCGGACTCCAGGACACTAAAACAGGTGCTGGTTTCAGATCAGAGGCTTGATTAAATAGCTCAAGTGAGGACGACAACCAGACATGGAGACACGCCACGCAGTTAGGGGGGCAGGGGGAGGAGGTGCCTGTTTCTACGGCAGCCAAATTGACTTGGCATCGGGCTAACCTGAGCACTCCAAGAAAAATGGAGCGGGGATCCGGGACAGGCCTGTGTTCGCCGGCGTCACACTTCATCACCAGGGAATCCAATAACTGGCTCGGTAGGACCTTTGAAGCGGTGAAACGTGGGATATCACAGCACGGCTGCCTCTGATGTCAGATCCAATATTCTGATTGCGATTGTGTTTTTCAGGAGAGAGGACAGTTGTCCACATATTACTGTATATATCAGTGAGCAGACATCCTAATTACAGAATACTACCAAGACTTGCTGATAAAAAAGGGTAATTTTGACCACATTGATGATAAAAACCCATTTTGCCAGACAATGGCTGCCTGTGGGTACACATTAGATTTTTAAAGTTAAAATGGATGAATTGGGGAGACTTAGATATTCCTTTGATTTGAGAGGTGTTTCTGACAGTACAGACTCATATTTGCACAATATTAACCTTTTGGCTCTGTGCTTGGGCACATCGGATTTTAAAACAATCAAGGTTGAAGTACAGACAATGAGCATTGATAGAGTGTGACCGCCTTATACTTCAACATTTAAATGGAGGCCTGTTTACAGTCAACCAGAATGTATTTCATCTCTCCATCTACAAACTGCC
This sequence comes from Gymnothorax javanicus, assembly GCA_029692085.1. Classification (NCBI taxonomy): domain Eukaryota; kingdom Metazoa; phylum Chordata; class Actinopteri; order Anguilliformes; family Muraenidae; genus Gymnothorax; species Gymnothorax javanicus. Next base: position 73,808,054 of record CM056193.1, on the reverse strand, counting down.
CAACCAGAAACTAGTATTCTGAGGAAGAATATCGAATAGTGTTGTTTTTGACTATTGTTGTATTCTTTTCATTTCAGAAATTCCTGTCAACATTTCATACCCTTTTCTCTGAGATTTGTCAGCAATAAGACTATAGTACACTTATCGTAAGACATAATGTCAAAAGGAAATCTGAATGGCTAAATTCTGTAATGACCAGTCTACTAAAAATATACAGACACACATTTATTGACTGTTTTCCTTCCACTTTTTTTTATTAAAAGACCCAAAGGTCTCTCTGTCTAAACAACTGTGAACTGTTAGTCTTTAATTTGATATTTCATATCATACAGTCATTCAATTCCCAAAAGTGTGCCTTTCCACTCAACTCTTTCAAAACTGCCCTGGGGCTAAGATATACTTCCAGTAGAGATATCTTAACATATGCCTCACCCCAGCTCTTGCAAATGTTCATTCAGTGGATTTCTTATTTAGTTTTAACACTTAAGAGTCTCATTTTCATACTTTTCAAAGGTACAGATAGAGTCCCTTCATTCTGATCCATTTCAGCAAAAGTCAAGTCCACAGAGTGAAAAATATGAATCACTCAGCAGTTTGTTTTTGAATTGAGAGTTCAACCAAAACAGAGTCCTCTCAACAGAGGAGTAGTTCAGGCACTGCAGTGCTGCAAAAAGTTTCCCTCCAGGTAAGTTGCAGAGCGGAGTCACTTGCCATCCCCAAACTGCAGTATTTAAGGCGATTTTTATATCAGGAGCAGATAAGAGCTGTCTCCAGTTGGGCTGACAGCATTCTTTTCAGGCAATTATATAAAGAGCAACTGCCACTGAATGAAGGCGGTTCAGTGGGAAAAAAGGTACCCTAAATTATTCAGGACTAGATGACTTGGTGTACCTTCTAGGAATTTTAATGGCAGTTTACTTCCACAGACATTTGCTAAGCTCATATCATTGTGATATTCTGACTTTAATCATAAATTAGCTGCATAAATCTATCACGGGTGGCTGTTCACGGGTTCACCAAAAGGGGAAAAAGAAATTAAGAGAGATTATTTGGATTCCAAAGCCTTTTTAGATAATTAAGAGAAGTCCCTGGATTAAACGGGAGAGTAAGCTCTGTAAAGCGTTAAGGCGCTTGCTTCCGAAATTGTGTTTGGCAGCAGGGTCAGGCAACAGCTCAGGGAGTACGTGCAGTCTTTTCGGGCTGCTTTATAATTAGGAGAATGGTGTATTTTAATAGACCACATCCCCTTGGCCGTGACTTCACAGAAAAAAAAAATTGCCGTAATGCGTTTCCGCAACTTAGAAAAACAACAGACACTAACAAATCAGCGAAATATTCTGCTCTGTGGGGAAATCACTTTTGTCCATCGAATGACTGTTTGGAAAGTTTCTCTTGTCTTTCCACCTCAAGAGAGTCGGAAGCCCAGAAGTGATTCCTTTTCAAGTATTCCTGCTGCGCTGCTATGCACAGTGGAGCCTCGAGTTAGGATATAATCTGTGCACGAGATTTGAGGTTTCAGTTATTTGGTTATTGTCTGGACTGTGGAACAGGTTCTGCGGAGCCTGAGAATTGGGTTTGTAACTACTAATGGGAACACAGAAGGACTTCTGAAATCCTTGACAGCAATCAAGATCTTATCAGCAGCAACATCACTTGTGAACTTGCTCTGAGAGAGAGAGGGAGAGAGAGAGAGAGATACTTTACTCTTCTCCTACTCAGCTGGAAGGCAGAGGGCAAATATTGATCAAAACTGCACAGCTCAAATTATTTGGGGGCTTTCAATAAAAGACAAAGATGAGTTTTAATGAAGACGACACTCTCCCTCTCTGTCCCACTTTTCAGACGGGAGAAGAAATATTTAATTTAGTTTTGTCTCATAACAAAGAGAGCAAAGCTGTACAAGACCTGGACATTCTTAGTGGTAAAACAATGCATGTTTAATCATCGTTAGTCTTCTCGGGTGATGGGGTAAAGAGGACCATGCCGAGATCAAAACAATTTGAATTAAAAATAGAATTTATTTCGCATTGCCTCATTTTCCAATCAAGCCTCCATTAGCTTGAGACATTAATGAGGCAATGAATACATTTGTGTTTCTCCTGATAACACTTAATTGTCCGTAAAACTAGTATTGAGAACCCCTGGTTGGGTTGTTTACCAACTAATTTGGATGTGGTTAAGCCTGAGAAGAAGCATCATTACGTTGATGCTGCTTGAGAAAATGTGGCTTTAATGTAGGGAGCACTGCAGTGCAATTAAGCCCCAGAAAAACTGTTGATAAAAGACAATTATAAAAAAAAATTCCTGAGTAAACACTCAAAATCCTGCATCAGTGGAAGGAAACTAAGCTTTAGAAAAGCTGGCCCTGTGTATCACAGGTCTGACCTGGCTATTTTATTACGCTAACATTTTCTGCCAGGATCTGAGTTTGTCTAGTTATGTTTTGTGTCATTTTTGAATTGTTTTTATTATTTTTCTCGTTTCATTGTTATTATAGGAGCTCATTGTATTACCATAGCCATTCCATGCATCTGTCACTTTTCTTATGTGTTTTGTTTTCACTTGCATCTCCCCTTGCTCACTGTTAATTGCTTGACTATTCCCTTATTTATAGCCACACCTCCCTGCACCTTCCTGAGCTCACCTCACCTGCAGCCCATTGTAATTACACCTTTTGCTGTTCATTATAGAAAATTGGCATTCATTTGTGTGAAATGGCGACCAATTTCACCAAGAAACATTCATCACCGCCAAAAATCGAACATTTGCGCATACCGCAGATTCAGTAACGTCATTGGCAATTTAATCATTCATTTTTGGACATTCTTTAGCGTCATTTGGCACACAATAGAGAAAAAATATTTTCATTTGCATTAATATGAAAGGCATTAACACCGTCTTTAAAGTCATTTGTGACGATCAACGAACAATAAAGAGCATTTAACATTTTTATCACACCGTTTGACTTTCAATAGCATTTCTGTACCGCGTTAGTACGGATAACACAAATATTCACGTGATTGTACAAACAATTGAACGTTCTTAACATTCAATCCACAAAAATCTTTTTTCAATTGAACAATAGCCAATTTGCTTTGAATTGAATTTTGTCGGTTTTGAAATTGAATGAATGGGGCGTAAGCATGGGGCGTAAGTAGGAGGGACGGAGGCGGGGCTGCAGCTCGCGATGTGCGTTCATGTGATGTTACTCAACTTGAATTTGAATTTAGAGAACTGAATCTGAATTTTATGAACTGAATTTGAATGTGCGAACTGAATGAAATGCTTCAAGTTTTATCTTAAATTCAACACAAATAATTGGATTCAGTATCAGATTACTTATTAATTTAATTTCAAAACTGATTAAATTCAAATCAAAGCCAATTAAATTCAATACAAAACCTGATAAAATTCAATTCAAAGCAGGTTAAATTCAATTCAAAACTAATTAAATTCAATTCAAAACCAAAATTCAGTTCAATTTCTGTTGGAAACAAATTTCGTTCCATAGTCTTACTGTACATCACACTGATATTGCAACAATGAGCAAAATGTAGGCTACTGTTCAGTTGAAAAAAAGATTTTTGTGGATTGAATGTTAAGAATGTTCAATTGTTTGTACAGTTGCGTGAATATTTGTGTTATCCGCACTAACGCGGTCCAAAAATGCTATTGAAAGTCAAACGGTGTGATAAAAATGTTAAATGCACTTTAATGTTTGTTGATTGTCGCAAATGACTTTAAAGACGATGTTAATGCCTTTCCTATTAACGCAAATGAAAATATTTTTTCTATATTGTGTGCCAAATGACGCTAAAGAATGTCCAAAAATGAATGATTAAAATACCAATGACGTTACTGAATCTGCGGTATGCGCAAATGTTCGATTTTTGGCGTTGATGAATGTTTCTTGGTGAAATTGGTCACCATTTCACACAAATGAATGAGTATTTTCTTGTAATGAACTGCAAAAGGTGGAGTAACTCTGCTTCCGAATATATATATATATATATTCCCCCAGTCTTGTACAGTCCAGTGCAAGTTTGTTAAGTTAGTTCCTCACTAATGAGTGGTCTCTGAAACTTGAAATGTGATGGTTACGATACGGTTTGTTCGTTGGTTTACGATTTCAGTCCTACTCCTAGTGTTAGTTTGATTTAGTTGTTACCCCTCGGCCGGCGGCACGTTTTCGACTCTTAGTTTGGCCACCAGGGGGCTTATTGTGAAAAATGAAAAATTGCCATAACTTCCTTATTATTTCAGCTAGGATGCTCAAATTTTTACTGAAGGTACACGGGATCACCCTTTATCACATATCAGACGTGTTTTTGATTTCCCCTATTTTTTACCGTTTTCTAGGTCGAATAGCGTAAATGCTGCCGATCTTTAAATTCAACTACATTACCGCTCTAGCGCCTTCAGGTTTGCTTTTAGGTTCCTCATTTTTGGGTGGGTGGTACATCTCGGCATGCTTCATGAACCTATCAAATTCTGGCCATCTTCGACTCTTATTTTGGCCACCAATTGGCTTATTGTGAAAAATGAAAAATTGCCATAAATTCCTTATTATTTTGGCTAGGACGCTCAAATTTTTACTTAAGGTACATGGGATCACCCTTCATCACATATCAGACGCGTTTTTGATTTGACCAGTTTTTTACCGTTTTCTAGGTCAAATAGCGTAAATGCTGCCGATCTTTAAATTCAATGACGTTACCGCTCTAGCGCCTTCAGGTTTGCTTTAAGGTTCCTCATTTTTGGGTGGGTGGTAAATCTACACATGCTTCATGGACCTATCGCATTCTGGCCATTTTCGACTCTTAGTTTGGTCACCAGGGGGCTTATTGTAAAAAATGAAAAATTGCCATAACCTCTTTATTATTTCAGCTAGGATGCTCAAATTTTTACTGAAGGTACATGGAATCACCCTTCATCACATATCACATGTGTTTTTGATTTGACCAATTTTTTACTCTTTTCTAGGTCGAATAGCGTAAATGCGCTTGGCTTCATTACATATATTATTTCTGCAATCAGAATCCAACTAACACCCGATTCAACTTACATACGCAGCCGAGGGGTCTTAAGTGCGATTAGCACAGTATTTTTTTTTTTTTTTTGATTTCTTATTGTCTTCTTGGTTTATATTCTCTCTTAGTGATTTGGCTTTGGCTACATCCTAATTATTTGTATTTTGGACTGAACTGTGATTAAGATTCTGGATTTGCCCTATTGTACTGAAATCTCACTGCTTGTTAAGGACCTGGATTGTCTAAGCACGATTATCAATGAAACCCGTGAACTGGATTTTTTGACTGTGCATGAGTTTTGACCCAGCTTGTATCATTCTCAGGAATTAATGAAAGAAAATTTAGGTGACTTGGTGCTGCATTAGGTTTCACTGTCACGGCTATAAGGGTGTGGGTTTAAATGAAGACTGGGGCCTGTCCATGTATGTATGATGGGGAGTTTTTTCCAAGAACTTTCCTTCCCATAGTCCATGTATGCTAGGCTAATTGGTGCCTTTGAACTAGGGAGTCCTGTGATGGATTGGCAGACTGTCAAAGGCGTGTTCCAGCCTCATGCCCATTGGATGCGAGGATATGTTCCAGCCCCAAACACCCCCTCCCAACCTTTACCATAATCTACTGTCTAACCACATTGGAATGAGCATGGTTTGACAATTTACTGATAGATATTAACATTATTTCATTCAAGCCATGACAAAATGAATAATGAAAAAGTCTAAAGTAGCTCAACGGCAAAGATAGACGTGTAATAAAATTTTCAGCCAGCAAAAGTAACAAGCCTAATTTCACCCTTAGAACTATCCACTTAAGGGTAAATGAAATTACGTATACAACACTAATGGTATTATTTTCCAAATTTTCAATGATTAAAACAGATGAGGATTTATCCTCACAGGATAAATCTGCAGGAATGCACATGTGCACAACAGTGAACAACTATGAAAGTAACTGCAGGGGTGTGGGGCCCTTCTTGAGAGACTCTTTTTTTGAGGGCCGCATTACAACGATTGTATCTTCGACTAGCAGTTTTGGTCTTCATTGCTGCTTTACAAAATGAAATTTACAGTGAAAGGCTCGATGCAGAAGCCAATAAGGCATGTGCTTTGTCCTGTGTGTGTGGACACATGAAAAATTAAATATCCAAATTGGGCTCTGTCGGGAGCTGAAATCTGGAAAGGTTTAAGCCTCGACAGACCACTTATTAGAGGAAACAAACCAATCAGTGCGCATGGAGCAGGAAATGCTTTTTAAACACGTACGCTTCAAAAACATGACGCAACTGCATGTTGATGAGGACAATGAGTCGTGCTTTGTTCTACTATTTTAAACTATTGTTAAATGCAATTACGAATAATGAATCTGAAATGTTGTTATTGTAAGATTGTACATTAGATTACCTAATTGCCGCTGGCACTTCCTTAACATAATCACCAAAATACTTCAAAGTACTTCATAAACATGCAGTTTTTACTCAGAAATTGTGCAGTATAGGCAAGTGGAAGTAATTGGTTCTGTTAATAATAGGCTACTGAAAAATAAATTCTTCGATATTAACTTTCAGTTTATTCCGTTCCGTGCATTATTGTGCAACGGAGCTCTGAATAAATCAGCGTAATGGATTCACCATTTTTTGAGCAGACAACTCTAAACATGAACTCAGAGAAGGAAACCTGTGGTACACTGCGTGCCGCACCGCACAGACGTCGCATTTCATTGTTCAGCGAGCGCGTATTTGGACAGTGCTTTAAAAAGAAGATAAACAGCAAGGTGTTTTTCTTTGTGTCCCGCTCAACCCCCATGTTCAACCTTGAGTAGCCTGCCAGGGCGTTCATATATCTGCCAAGGGGTTCAGACTTCACTTTCTCATTACACAGAAAGTTTTGTGTCCTTGCGCTACAAAAATTAGTTTGTGTATCTGTGTAAATCAGCCATGGTATGCACATGTTCTCTTAAGAAAAGGCCAAGGGTGCCATTCGATTTCCTCTGCTCTGCCTCCATATTTATGCCTCTCATTTTCAGTTCATTGCCTGTGCCTCAGTAGCACTATCCATCAACACTTTTATCCCCTGTGCTCCAACAAAAAGGACATAAAATGCTCTTTTACACTGGTGGAATACTGCCGCAAATAAAAACTAAACAACAAAGTTCTTTATGAATCTGCCAGAATAATAAACTATTTAATAAACAAATGCTACTTAAGAAGGGGTCATTTGCATCCGTCAGAATCTGCGTCTTTTACGGTCATGGTTATCGATTGCGGAGTTACAAAGACAAGAGTCAGAGGAGATGGTATTACACATGCCGCTGCTGATAAATTCAAGTGATAAATTTATGAGTTTTTGCGAAATGAAGGGCAGATGGTCATATTGAGAGGCGTCCAATGAATGACTGCGCTTCAGTTGAAAGCCCCAGTGTGCGCCTCGAGGAATGACGTAGGAGGGGATATTTACACATGATGTCATCCCTTTCAAACTTCTCTGCATAATGGACCATTAATTCCACTGTATTTCTGGCAAGTAGGTTGAATTCCTTCCTCGTTAATATACATACATATTTACATGCATTATAAAACAGTAGACTGGCCATATCAGAAAATGAAAATCTCCCAATTACGATCATTCAAGTGGTGCCATTTTTATCAGAAAATTGGATTGCTTGATTGCGCACACTTTCAACATTTGTATTATTATATTAATGACATGGCAGAAACTTAACGAAATACCCGATTCACATCATGCCTTTTGCGATTTTCATCACACATGAACCCTCGCCAAGATACAAAAACTCATAAAGTACGCCAAATGCCTTGCCAGGTACTAGACACGTTAAACACCAGGTCAGCATCATAAATTCATAAATCATCTACAGAATGGTCAAAAGATGCACTGTTATTTGATGCGGCTGGAGCTCTTTACGAGTGCATTCGTTATACCGCAGAGCATTGCAAGTGTTTCAAACACTGAGGCCAAAATAATAAAGAATGGAGGAAAAGAACGCGCGAAAAAGCAGAGGGTAGGAATATGTCTTCTTCAATTTTGTACATTCAGACGAAATGAGTTGCCTTTGGCCTGCTTAAGGGCAGGAGGTGAGGGGAAAGGCACGCAGGCGATGCAATTATTCTGCTCTGGCACAACAACTAAGAGCAAACAGAGCTTCAAAGCTTCTCCTCGCTGCCACGATCTGCCCTCAGAGGAAAAGCAGGGCCCGCTTGCGCACAGCCGCCTGGTCTTTACACCGGCTTCAAACATAATGTTTTTATGAAATTATTTACTGCTTGTTTTCCTCCACCCCGTTTCTTTCTTAAAGCCCTTGCTAATTGAAATCCCCATACGAGGGGAGAAAAAAATAATACGCCCTTATTAACCTAGAGCAGATCAGGTTAAATAAAATGGGAATGAGCGTAATTAAGGAGTGTATGAGGAAGGTAGTCATATTCCTGTGGCGCTCATATTCAAAGGCAGCTACAGTTTCAAATTACATTGGCAAAATTCATGTTCTTACACTCAAAAAAGAGTTTGCCTACATAATTTGACACATGGAACTTATGCACCCAAATAAACAGTTAAATGCCCAAAGTTAATCTAACTCAAGCAGACTACACATAAGGACCATACATATTCTATAAGCATTAATTGAACACTAACGATTATACTATGTAATCTAATGAATAATTAGAAAAGAAGGCATTAAGTTTTAAAGGGTGCTGGTTTGATTTGTCCTCCCCGAAAATGGAGTACTTGGATTCGGAGGAGTCCATTGGAGTTATCACCATTGCTCTTATAGAAGGAATTTTGTGTTGCTATGAACATCGCATCCCCAGTACCATGGAGTTTACACACACACACACACACACACTCGCTCTCTCTCTCTTTCTCGCTCTGGAAGTTCCAGAGTGTGTTCCTGCCTCTTACCCACTCTATGGTATTGGAACTAGCTCCCTTGTGACCCTAAGCAGGAATATTTGTGCGAGAAAATGGATAGACAGATATTCTCTCTTGATCCTAACAAGCAGAATTCACCAGTAACCCATTTTCGCTAACTGGCAGGTGCATGATTTTCTTTACGAACTGTGCTGAAACTATACATCTGAAAATCTCTTATTAGCTATACTGATGGATATTATAATGAGCACTGGCTAATAGTAAATTAAACACAATTTCTGTGACACTAACATTTATGCACCTATGCAACCAGTTATGAGTTTTATTTCACATACTTTTACGTGTTTGTAACTATAAGGTTCCCCACATATGACAGCTCCCTCCATACATTCATCCATTATTTAACCAGCTTATTCCTGGTTGGGGTCGTGGGTGGATTGGGGGGTTGGGGGTATATAGCCTATCCCAGTATACAACGGGTAAGGGGCAGAAACACACTGTGGACAGTCTGCCCCCCATTTTGGGCATACTGCTCAAAAATTCCCTGAATATTTGCAAAAAAAGTTCCTGGCTTAAAAGATTCACTTGGACTTCTAGTGTAGGACACACAACGCGTATCAAATCACTGACTCTATAAGACCGCCAAAGTTTAATTAATATTTTGCATTAGCCCATTAGTGACAACAGAGTTGAACAACAACTGCAGTGCATGCTAGTGTACTTACAGCAAAGAGATGGGATTCAATGAACCCAGACTGCTCATCAACAAAGTGAGAAAATATGAGAAATAATATTGTTATTGAAGAAGTTTACAGAGTCAGCAAACAAGCCAAGTATTTTAATAACATGTACAGTTGGGTCCCTAAATATTTGCAGTGACATAATTTTCATTGTTTTAGCTTTGTACAACACCAAAATGGATTTGGAAAGAAGCAATCAAGATTTGTTTAAAGTGCAGACTATAAGCTTCAATTTAAGGGTTTTGTCTAAAGGGGCTTTCACATAGGTTGTATGATTTTTTTAAGTTGTATGATTTCAGCAGGTCCCCGACAGAAGGGACTGACGTACATTTGGTAGAGGAGGATTTGAAGGTTGCGTAGTAGCGGTCAGATAACAATAACAGGGGTCACATAACAATAAGTCGTACTACCTTTGTAGGAAACTATGTCATAAAAAAATTTCAAAACCGCCGTGCAACTGATGTAGGATAGAAATGTAATTGTTCAGTCAACTCAAGACAGTCGCAGAAAGGATGCACAATGGTGGAACACTACGAGGACTATCGTGGGTTTAAGGTAGAATGACCATAGGCCTATTTTTGGAATTTCCTACGGTAATGAGGACATCACATGACCCCAAAAATCGAATGAGGAGGGTCCATGACTGCCATTTCCATCGTAGAATACATTAATTTCGTAGGATGCGCACACAAGCGTCTCACAAATTACCCTGCATTTCTGTCGTTGACCTTTTGTACACCCGTTGTACAAGGTATTTGAAAGCCCCTTAAAATATTGTATGAACCTCATAGGAATTAAACCCATTTCATGAATAGGCTCCTTTAGGGGCGGATTCATTTTTAACAATCAGTGGCAAATCTTTTGCCATCAAAACTAATTTTTAGATCTCTCATGTTCACTATGTCGAATGCTGTAGTTGACACCAAGGTTGGACACTGTGCGTGCCTTCCATTTTTGCCCCTGCCCACATGTGAACAGTCTTTGACATCTTACCCCCGGCGCAGAGCAGCACTAAGTGCAACGAAAATGTCTTTGCCAGTTTATGACCGGCACAGTAGTTGTTTTACCGTCCAACGCCCAGTTCGCTCTAATAGCAAACGTACTTGCACCAATCTAAGCGCCTATGGGTGTGTTGGTATTAAAATGTGGCATGGTCCAGTGCATTGATGGTGTGTTGTTCTCTTGAGACACCAGAAAGTGACTGCACGATTGACCGGCAAAAACCAAGTATAAAGTCAATTGTCAAATTTTTACAGCTACTTTTAGAGCGCATTATAATATAGTATTATGCGCCTTTGTAGGCGAGTGCACCATGTGCGTACAAACTGCTTGTTACATATACAGGGACAAACAACAGTGCCCACATGTGCAAATGGTTCAAAAGATTACAATGTGAAAGATTATTATTGTGTAAATCAATACATTTAAAATATACATGTCATCATGGTTAGTGGAATCGACATCCCTCATCAGTAAATATTATGATGTAGGCTATTTGAATTGCAAGGGAACCTATTGTATCAGGTAATTTTCGATTCAATGTATGAGGTTAGTAAGTAAGTGAGTAAAGTTTATTTATATAGCACCTTTCACAGACAGGGTCACAAAGTGCTTCACAGTCATTTACAAAGAGAAAAGAATAAATACAGTAAAAATAGGGATAGAATAAGAACACAGGAAGATTCAAATGCCAATAAGTCAAGTCAAGTTCATGAGTAGAATGAAAGGGCAGCACCCAGCCTAATCCTTTTCCCCCCTGCAGCAAATGAGGCAAAAAAACTCCCAGTAGGGAGAAAAATCCTCAAAACAGCGGTGAAAAAACTCCCCAGTGGGAAGAAATCTTGGGAGGAACCCAGCTATAGTGGGGAAGCCCATCCTCCGCGGGCTATCTAATTAATAACAAAATAAAGTAACGCGGAATAGAAATGGAAAAAGAGATCCATTAAAGTCCATCTAAACAGTGGCATCGGTCGCTCCAGGAAGTGGCATGTAGAGGATGGTGCAGAACTGGATCAGGACCGGATCAGGACAGCAGGACAGCAGCAGCCAGCGCTCATGGTGAGGGACAGGGCTTGGATAGTTACACATGTAGATGTTTGCAAATTATTCTGAATAAAGCCACGACTACTTTATACAAGTGAACTCTGCATTCCTGCAGTCTGTCAGGGGATCCTCCCAGAGGGATGGCTGTTAGGGGACAATGGTAAGCCTATACAGCAGGGAAAGTAAGTACTGAACGCATCAACATTTTTCTCAGTATTGACATGAATTTTCCACCAGATGTTGGTAACAACTGAAGTAATCCACACATAAAAAGAATCAAAACAATTAAGTTATATGTAATAAAGTGGAATGACTCAGGGAATAAGTACCTCCTTTTATTTATGGGTTCAATACTTATTCCCTGTGTCATTCCACTTTATTACACATAACTTAATTTTGGGACTTATTTGTTTTGATTTCTTTGTATGTGTGGATTACTTGGGTTGTTACCGACACCTGGTGAAAATGTCAATAGCCCCATTAGAAATATATTTACTGAGAAAAATGTTTATGCGTTCAAGACTTATTTTCTCCGCTGTATTAAATACATCGCATATCATGCCTAAAACAGTGTGCGCATTTTCATTCCATCGCACATGACACAAACTATAATCAAACCAATGTTTAAAGAGTTGAAAATGTACTTCAGATGTTTGGATAAGTCCAGTCAGAGTCCTGTACACATGGGTGCAAGTGGAAAAAATTTTTTTGACTGTACATATGTTGGCATGGGCAAAGTGACAAGCGCCAAAGACGCGAAGTCCCTAGGGGGCTCCCGGGGTATGCCCCCCCTGGAAAATTTTTGAAAAATGGTCAAATTTGGTGCATTCTTAAGGCAGTTTGGCCAAAAATTTGAGATTATAAAAGGCCCTAAATTGTGCCAGTGTTTAATGGCTACCCTTTAAAAAAATGTAAGGGTATTGGGCAAATAGTGTCTTGTGGGAAGACACAATGAACTCTTAACAGGTTGCATGAATAAAAAGATAACATTTTTGAAATGTACATTATATTACAATACAGAGCTACAACAGTAAACAAAGTAATGTAAGCAGTCAGTATATGTAAGTTTGCTTCACTTTGCTCTCTAATTTTGATTTTTTTCATTATATCAGAAATAATATTATTTAAAATATTCCAGTCACTTGAGTTAATTCATGAACAAAATAAAACAAACTGTACTGTTTGTGCAAGTGTGATTAAACAACACTCTAGAAAAGCTCTGACAGGTTCTTAGGTAAATGGCCCTCTGTTTTGATCAAAAAACAAATAATCTTCCACATTGATAATAATATGCCATCAGATTATGGTGATGGAAGTATCATTTCAACAACAGGCAAGATTGAATAATTAAAAGAGTCTTAGAACACAATTTGGGACCAAATGCACACTGTTCTTCTCTGTAAGTGTCTGTTATGGGAACAGTCTGATCACTTCTTGAAATATTTTAGGATGCTGCCCATTTCACTGGTCATTGTCAGTTGATGTAGTTCCATTATTTTTGGAAATTCTTTAGGGCAGTTGCACGCTGTCGGCTCGGCGTCAGTTGATATTAAATGAATATTAATATGATCTCAGTGTAAAACATTGGGTTAAAAATGATTTAACATTCTGCAAACAGCTTTTTATTCTTGTTTAAATTCATTGAGGGGACCAGTCAGGTAGAGAGCATGCAGTGCACTGTAGCTGATTTAATTAATCTAGAGATAATGTGAACCCCATCTCAGTCGATGTTTAGTCCATTAAATTCATTCATATTGCAGTGTATTGGCATTGATGTAGAGCAGGGGTCCCCAACCTTTTTTGAGCCAAGATTTACTTTTAAAGTTGGCTATGCATCAAGATCTACTGATCTGAGTTGGCTGTTTTCATGCGAGTTTCTGCGTACTTTGGTATGGAAGGCTGTCATAGATAAAACATTGGGCTAATATCTCCCTGATATTTTCAATTTAGCCTAATAAATTATTTTCTGTCATTTACCCAAAAGTCTTGCTAGACCTGCCATGCTTAGTTTGGAAAAAACACAAAACTAATATGGAAAAAGTGGCGTTGCCCCTTTAAGAAACTTGCCCCTTTAAGATTCGGGACTTTTTATACTTTTTTTTATTTTGCACAAACACATTGCCTAAAAAACGTGGGTGCATCACTGCTAGCTCTAGCTATTAGATTATGGACCTAAATGCGTCTTCGTTTTCGGCTTCCTCATTAGTGTCCACAATAAAGTAACACTTCTAACCTCTAAATACTGCCCCTAGTGGCGGCAACATAAATTAAGGTGTTCCAATGGGAAATCTGGGAGGTTCCATGGTGAGACGTTGCTTAGTGAGCACGAGCAGGTCATTATTTTCCTTCCACTACCACTGTGCACCTGCACAGCCCTGAATAACGGGCCGTTTCTCAATACCAAGAATGCTAAGAACGAACTTGCATTCTTGGGAGGAACCCATGACTCCTCCGAATCCAAGTACTCCATTTCTGGGCGGACAAATCAAACCAGCACCCTTTAAGACTTCATGCCTTCTTTTCTAATTATTCATTAGATTACTGGTATAATCGTTAGTGTTCAATTTACGCTTATAGAATATGTATGAATGTAATCTGTCGGTATTCGTTCACTATTTCTTAGTTAAATACTATTCTGCTAATTTTCAGGCGAGGAACTATTATCTGAGTACATTTGGAATATTGGCTGCTTTACGATGTTTTATGTCGAATATGCTCCAATATTTTCGGAGTAGAGAAACTCCGCAACAGCCAGCGGAATGTAGCTAAGCTAAGCACCTTAACTAGCTCACGCTCACAGACCCCTCTTCCCCCACAGATAACATTACTGGGGGAAAAAAAGGATGATGGCGGAGGAAGTCGCGGCTCACTGGCTGGCATATTGCGTACTACCAACGAGAACGCATCGTCTCAAACCGTCGACAGCGTTCTGAGTGCTCATAGCCTTGGAAGTGCACTCTTCCTAGAAAGACTAGCGAGAACGTAAGCCTGGCCTTCTCTCTCAGGGGCGTCCCGCTCCCGCTTAGATGCCAAAAAGAATTCTGGGATATGCATGCTGTCAAGTTCACACAAGTTACCATTCGATGCATCCTCGGAAAAATGGGCGTGTCAAGAACACTTCCGGGACTGGTACCTGTTCTCGTCGAGATGTGAACTTTGAATTGAGACAGTACATGGTCTCAGAGGGATGACGTTTCTCAAGTTCACAAGAACAGAAGTACAGAGAAGAACGCATATTGAGAAACGGCCACGGACTTTGACGGAACCAAGAATTCATTATTGACGGAAATCCGTCTGTAGATGGAGGTCTTGCACCCATGTGTACAGGACAGTCCGTTATCTGCAATTTTGAAAAATCAATTTTGAATCCAAACTGATCCGTTATTATAACACCTGCAACCCATCTGTCCCACTTCAATTAACAAATATAAAATTCTTCATTTCATTTGAAATGTGTTATTATTGAAAGCTAGGCTGACAAACTAAGCAGCTTTAAAGGTGGCACTTTTGACAACCAATGCAACAGATGACATTGTTGTCATTGTCTATTATTAATCTGAATTTCTTCCATACATCCAACTTGAGCTTCAGTTGTCAGCCGAGCAGAAACAAGTTATTTTCACTCCTTTCAGATAGTATTCAAGTGGTTACAGTACCGAAATCAAAATGTCATTATTTTCATTTCTTTCTCCCTGGCTATTTTTCCTACTCATTTTAATTTCTATCGGCTATCCCCCGTCAGCACATAATAATTTTTTTTAACGCGACCCTGAATTAAAAACTTTTTTCTTTTTGTATGTTTGTTTTATCCACAAGTTGTGAAGTGAGGTAATGTAATGTGAAGTTGAAATACAGCCCCGGGGATCCACTATGATCTGAACTCGACACTGTGACCATTTGGACTCATTTTGCAACAAGTTTCAGGAGTGGTGCGACCAAAATTTTTGCAAAACATACCATCATTTCATTTACTCATTTATTGTCCCAGGAGGACGAGAGTTAAGTATGTCTGTGCGCGTGCGCATATTTGCGCATGTTGAGGTAGCTATGGAGCCAAGGGAAAACGTTTCCATAAGAAGCAACAATGGAGAGAAGAATACGTTCATTTTTCAAATTAAAAACTATGATTCGGCAAGTCATCTCCACGATACTGCGGGTAGTACAGTGATGGATTCTGCAGCATGTAGTACTGCGATGGTGACGAAGAAAAAGTCTGTGGTCTACTTGTTCTCTGAACAATTATTGTCGGAGCTCAGCTGCTTAAGGTTCACAATTATTTTCATATTTCATGACCAACATGTCCTTGTTTTTTGCTGACATTATCAACCGATCTTTATGCGAACGTTACTGCATTGACTTTCTATATCCACGGCAACAACTGAACTCTCAGTCTATCTGGCCAATGTATATGGAATGTGAGATTGTACATTGTTTGCATTTTGAATAAAGGAAAGCCTGTAAGTATCCTGATTGGCCATGCTGAAGTACAGTGCCCAAGGCAAGTAAATTTGAAGGGCTTTGGGGCATTTCACGGTCTTCAATCGTTGCGTACGGGACAATAACAAACTTTCCAGTGTTGCTGTGGAATACCAACAGATATGAGAACAAAAATTTTCTGTTACTTGAGTAGGCCTATGGAACCTTTACCTAGTAGGAAATAATATTTTTGAATTCTCCAGTTCAATTAGGCTAATTAACTAAAAGTATTAGCATTGCGTACGGGACACTCTACGACATGGATTTCTGGAACTTTTGGGAATTTGAAGAATCCTGCTCAAGGGAAGAAGCTATCAAATTGATACTCACTTCGGTATTAGCCAGATAGTTGCTCTACATTTTGGCCAAACAGGATTTTGATCTGACCTCTAATGAGGGAGTGAGCTCATTAAGACTGCGTTGCGTACGGGACATACAAAAACGTTGCGTACGGGACAGATTTGTCACACTGCAATCTAGTTGCTACAAAAGCATCATTGCCAGGGTAGTCTAACTGAAATTCATGTAAAAATGACAAACAAATGTCATGTGATCATAGAACATATATATTTATTTTAATGAGTGATCATTACCAAAAATTATTGATCATGAATAATCAATAATAGCACCCACAGAATGATCTTACCGCTTACCTACAGATTTAATCTTAACCATGATGATGTCAAACGGAGTTGAACATAAAAATAAAGTATCATAGTAATATACAATACTGATTACTAAATGATGGGAACAATGAAAATATGGGAAAATGAGAAGAATGAAAACATGGCTGGAATGTTTGTGTGCAATGCGATAAATGATAGAAAATGTCAATCAACCAAACAATTGGCCTTTGAAGCCAAGCAACTAAGCAACACCTAGTTTGTCACTGAACTGAGCGATTCTAGGCATGAGTTATGCCAACAGTTGCTTGCTGATCACTTGAACATGGGCTGATTGTGTCTTAATTAGTCACTGTAATTAATGAAACAATGTCTCCAAAGCACAGCAGCTAAGCAAATGGCACATGACATAAAGTTGTTTGACCTGAATTGGCAGGTGAAACATGAGTGCTTGCTGAGCACTGCAAGTGAGCATTGTTAGCTGGTCAAGGGTGCCTATTGTCTTTTGTTTCTTCAAAACTTCCAATAAGAATGAACCTCTACAACCTCTGTTGTATTCCCTGTGTAAAACAATTTAGATATCTGAGGATATCAGTTCAGTTTCACTCTATTATTGCCTCATGAAAATGTATTGTTGTCCCGTACGCAACGAAAATGTTACGCAACAAAATTAATTGTTATTTTTTTTTTGGACATGCTAACTTTTTTCCTGAAAATTCAGTTTACTCTTATCTCTCTCCATCTCTAATAAGACCAAATCGTGAAGAAGACCTATGTTCTTGAAAGTTTTGAAGAAATTAAAACTTTCTGTTGTCTTTTTGTGAAATTTAGTGAAATCCATTTTTTGGCCCAATTTTTTCAGGACATGCCAATAACAAATCGCATTTTGGTTATGTAACATTTGTCTTGTAATAGGCTATAACCTACCCAAATATGAAGTCAATAGACCAAAAATTGACAGAGCTACAACAAAAAAAAAAAACAAATGTTCCGCACGCAACGCTAATTTGGCAAAATTACATATTAATTACTTAATTAACATATGAAAACATTTTGTGAGACCTATAATATTTACATTTTCAGAAGGTTAAGGTATTCAAGAAAATAGGACCAAGGGTCCTATAGCTTACCGGCAAGCAGTCTTGCAGCGATGATGCAAGTTATGAAAATTTCATGTGACGTTTAACATTTGAATCAATGAAAATCAATGTCAAGGTCACTAAATAAAAGTTCATATACATTTATAAGACCTGTAATACAATCCTAAGCTCTGAAGAAGTTTTGGTGATACAAGTCATTTAAATATGTCAATATGTATTCAATATGTCAATTGTGAACTTTAAAGGTCACAGAATGTCAAGTTGTGGTCAGCAGATGGACTTCATATATGGCTTTCTACAACGTAAATGTCTCTATCCAAACCTTGGCTCAATCTGTGACCATTTTGGTGAAACAAGTCATTGTAATTTCACTGTCGAATTTGACCCTCAAAGGTCACTGACAGTCAAGTTGAATGTCACCAAATGAAAGTTTATATGTGACTTCCTAGAAGTCAGTACCACAGACTCCATCTGTGACCGTTTTAGTGATACAAGTCATTGAATTTTCACTAGGTCACATTTGACCTTTGAAGGTCAATACGAAGGTCACCAAATGAAAGTTCATACATGACTTCCTATAAGTCTCTAATACAAACCTACACCCCATCTGTGACCGTTTTGGCAATACAAGTCATTGTAATTGTATTATGTCACGTTTGACCTTCAAATGTCATCAACAGTCAAGCTGAATATCACCAAATGAAAGTTGATATGTGACTTCCTATGTCAGTAACATAAACCTAGGCTCCATCTACGACCTTTTCAGTAACAAAAGTCATTGAATTTTCTCTAGGTCAAGTTAGACCTTCGAAGGTCAGTATGAAGGCCACCAAATAAAAGTTCATACATGACTTCCTATACATCTCCAATACAAACCTAAGCTAGAAGTCATTGAAATTTCTGTAATAGTTTTGGTGATAGAAGGTCATTGAAATTTCACTATATGAAGTTTGACCTTTTGGTGATAGAAGTCATTGAAATTTCACTATGTGAAGGTCAAGTTCAAGGCCACCAAATGAAACTTCGTACATGACTTCCTATCTGCCCACAATACAAACCTAAGCTCTAGCTGTAATAGTTTGGTGATAGAAGTCATTGAAATTTCACTATGTGAAGTTTGACCTTCGAAGGTCGCCAAAGGTCAAGTTCAAGGCCACCAAATGAAAGTTCATACATGACTTCCTATATGCCCACAATACAAACCTAAGCTCTAGCTGTAATAGTTTTGGTGATAGAAGTCATTGAAATTTCACTATGAGAAGTTTGACCTTCGAAGGTCGCCAAAGGTCAAGTTCAAGGCCACCAAATGAAAGTTCATACATGACTTCCTATATGCCAACAATACAAACCTAAGCTCTAGCTGTAATAGTTTTGGTGATAAAAGTCATTGAAATTTCACTATGTGAAGTTAGACCTTCGAAGGTCGCCAAAGGTCAAGTTCAAGGCCACCAAATGAAAGTTCATACATGACTTCCTATAAGTGTTCAATGCACATATGCTCCCAATCTTCAATATTTTCAAGCCTTGAAACGTTTGAAAATTGTAACATTTTGCTTGACCTCAAATTTGACCTTTCAAGGTCATCTGAGGTCAACTTTAACACAGCCAAAATATAGGTCATATATTATTTCCTATATGTCAGTAATCCAAACTTAATCTCTATCTGCAACCATTTAGCTTCCACAGGCAATTTTGCCCATTCTCCGTAAGGCCCAATGTTAAAGTACAGCGCCCGCACTACACCCACTTCCGTCGATTCAATCAAAATGGCACTCAAACTGTACATAAAGTGTATCAAGGTGAGCTGATTGCCAGATTTAGAAAAAAAAGTTATCTGACAGTTTTTGAGAAATAATTTTTTGAAATTTTAAGTCATATCTTAACATTGTTAATATATTCCCTGACCTCGAGTGTGACCTTTCAAAGTCATCTGTGGTCAAATTTAATATTGCCAACATATAGGTCATATATGACTTCCTATATGTCGATAATACAAACTTAATCTCTATCTGCAACCATTTGGCCCCCACAGGCCATCTTGCATATTCATAAAGTACAGCGCCCCCAATAGACCCATTTCCGTCGATTCAATCAAAATGGCGCTCGCACTGTACATTGAAGGTACCAAGGTAAGTTGATTGCCTGATTTAGAAAAAAATTTATCACGCAGTTTTTGAGAAATAATTTTTTTAAATTTCTCAGTCCTATCTTTAACATTGGAGCCAAAATTTCAGGGGCCCATAAAACGGACAAAAATGATTCAATCAAAAATCCGAGAAAAACATCTGGAGATATGGTCTAGTAGTATGTTACTGCAAATTTACACGAAATTTCATCAGGCCAAAAAAAAAAAGATAAAAAATGTTCCGGACGACGGATGCCGGACGCCACACCATGACAATAGCTTATCGGCCCATAGGGCCGGTAAGCTAACTATATTTTTTAAATAGTTACATTATTGGAGATCACTGTGATCAAGTTTCCATACTTTCAGCAATGGTTTGCTTGAGGCCTTTCATTCTGCACACGGGCAGACCCATTTCCCCAGCAGAGTAGCATTTTTTCCCCCCAAGCAAATCGAACCTTACAATAGCAATTAGCCATGGAGCAAGTGCACTTGGCTTTTCAAGGAAATGAAAGAAGACATTCTGATTGGTTTGTTTCATGTTGTGACCAAAATGTGCCTACGATTAATTAAGAGATTACATACAATCTCTTTAAACTATTCACTTTACTTTGCAGAGATTACCCGCCGTTAAACAAGCTAAAATTTATTTGGACATGTCTCAAATACACTTGCACTGCGCACATCAGACCATGTGCTTAAATCATTAAAATAGGGCCCCAAGAATCAAAGACGCCGCAATTACCATTTTGCCATTTTTAGACAAGTCGTCCACAAGGCTGCTGAATGTCATGAATATAGGGTACTGTCAACAGCAGAATTCAGGGTTGGTTGGCTTTTTTGCTTTGTTCAGCAAATTCTCCAACATTTATGATGCCCATCAGTGTTTACGTGATGGCAATGCTCTCAATAATCCTGTGAAGGTTCACTATTGTTGTTGCGATGTCACTTACCGTACCGCTAAAGCACCATCATTTTTGATTTTTTAGCCAGAATGTGAGCATATTAACTTAATATATTCTTCTAAAACGAAAAAGCTGTTGAGACCATAAAATGTCTAAAACTTATGAAGTCTTCATTTATATACAGTTGATTTCCATGGTATTCCTGACCTTTTTGTATTCCTGAGCTCACCCGTACTTCCTTTAATTTTTTAAAGCTTTTTCACCCAAATTTCACTGGCAGTGACAGCTCTTTGAATTTCATATAGAGAGTTGACAGCAGCAGATTCAAAATACAAACGCAACACTTGAAATCATCAGCAGACCTTTTATGGGTTCACTTTTAAATAAAACTAGAACATAAGCCTGTGCTATGCACAGTGCTATGCACAGGAAGTGAAATATGAGGTTAGTAGACAGAAAGTGCATTATTACAATATGTTGTGTATTTCCTTAGTGGGTGGTGGATTATGTTTTAAAATGTTGTCTGCGAGAGCACATGTATGTGGACGATCAATATGTGAAAGGACAACTCTGTAGGTGCTAACATGATGAACTGCACAGGGTAAAGGAGGACCTTGCCTCCTTTAGATGCAGTAGATTATTTGGGACTAAAACACACCTGGCCATGGACAGCCAAGCAGCAAGTTGTTCAAATACTTTTGGTCCCTTAAAAAAAAAGGGGGGGGGCTCTTGAAAAAATGTGCTGTTATTCCAACACCTTCCACCCTATTTCAGTGTGTATCCTAAAATTAAAGCTGAAAGTCTTCACTTTGGTCCTCATATTCAGGATTTATTATTTAATTCCAACTCCAATATTCTGTGGTTTACAACTAAAATCACAATAATGTTGTCAATATCCAAATATGTATGGACCTGACTGTGGTTTTACTTTTTTTAATTCCTTCTCCCATTTGTCCCAGACTTTGAGCTCCATTGTTATAACATTAATTAGCATATTTTGGACATTCAAAACTGATCAACCAGCTTGACTGCTTATATAGTCAACTGGTCCACCAACTAACTCTATTAGAGTAGACATCTTTATCGTCCACTTGCGTGGAAATTTGAGTCTGGCTTCACAGATACACACACTTCACATACATACACTTCAAAGCTTCCTATGCCATGAGGTAGGTAAAATGAGATTGGGGAAGAATAAATAATAATAATAATAATAATGAATACAATAATAAATACCAATGACAGAAATAACAGGGCAAACCGTTGGAATGAGAGTGCTAAAATGTTAACAGTGAAAACATACTGTATGTCAAATAAACAACATAAAAGGAAACGACACTGGTCTCTAATGTCTATAAAATCATTTGTTAAGTAAAATGACAGAGGATGGAATAAAGGATCTCTTGAAAACATTTCTCTTTGCGGTGGGTACTCTGTACCGTCATCCTGAGGTGAGTTTTTCAAATTCATTTAACAGAGGGTTTAAAGGGTCCTGAACTATCAATACTCACGTAAGTATCATTAAACATCTCTGCAACATGCACCACAGTAGCTTTTCTGTTGGTTCGTACCAGACGGGATAGAGTTCTTTGCCCTTGTGCATTGATAAGCCTTGGGTGCCCAACACCTTGTCATCGGTTCAGGGCTTGACCCTCCTTGGACTACTGTCAGTTGGTTCTCAGGCTGATTCGGAGCATCCAAAAATGATTGCTGTCTTGTACATTTCGAACCCACTCCTCTGACAATAACGATTTAGCCCATGTCAAAGTCGCTCAGGTCCCATTTCTTCCACATCCAACATGTCGACTAAGAGACCCATCAGTTCGCTCAACAAGTCAGTCGGCAGACTGAACATGCGGCGTTGTTACCAAATAATCAACATTATTTTCCTCATCTGTGGGTGGCTTTAATGTTTTAACTCATCAGTGTGCAAACACCAGGATAATGTTCAGTTTAGCAGATTCATCTGCGCCGCTCCTGTCGTAGCGCGACACTCACGAAAAAGGATATGATGCCAACTTATTTGCCGTTGAAGCCATCAGCATAACATTAGAAGCGGTTCTAATGTTGGTTCATACAAGATGCTGCCTAGGTGCTATACTATTTTTTTTTTTTTTTTTTAATCTGGATTCGTCAATCCTACATTCGGTTACAAAAGGCAACTGCATCGCATCAACTGATTGATGCTGATCAACCAAAAGGATATAAGCTTCTGTCAACCGCTTTCGCTTTTTCCCGTTTCAGAAAGCTTCATGAACTCAAATAAGCAGCTCACAACTTGAAACCTCATTGCTATGTGATCAAATATATGTATAGCAGTCAATTTTAATAATCACATCGCTTCTCAAGAGGTCTGAGTACAGCATCATTTAGCCCGCAGGTTTTCAAAACAGAGCAATGAGGTCACACCAGCTTGACGACTGCCCGTATTATTCCCCAACATTTAATTGTGTATTAAGTTATTACATAATAGATAAACCAATTGAAGTATTTAATTGTAATTTTGATTCTGTTTTTTACTGATGAAAAATTGAGACAGAATGCAATTGTATTGCGTTAAAGGGGAAACGAATGATATTTTTGATCAGGCAAAGTTCTAAACACAACAAACAGTTAGGTCCTCGACTTCCTTCTTGTCCACGTTGAGTTTGTTTTCCTCTTCGGAGTGATCCGTTGTCATGTGAAGAGAAATGTTTTCAGCGAAAAAATGCATGGAACGGAGCCAGAATCTTTAATTTTATTTTAGTTATGTGTATGTGTTATACACGGAAATAATGAAAGTAGTCGCGTTGATAAGGTAACCCATTTTATTCTGGCATAAAGTGTTAGCTGGCTAATGACGGCAGCCTAGCAGCGTGACAATACACCGGTCCATCCTCTATTCCTATGGCGTTTTCTTAGACGAGCGTCGTCTGCCTGATACCTGACGTGCCTAACGCGGGTTCTCTGATATAAATTTGCCATGTAGTTTTTAATTTGTTTTTTGCCAATGAAAGGATATACATATTACAACCGACGCAATGATTTGTTTTTCACATAACATTAAATTAAGAAAATTAACGTTAAGTGTCTGAGCAAGTCCGTTTTGGTGATTTGGTATTTAAGTTTCGCAAATTAACTTTTCTTTTACATATTGCTAACAATCAGAATTACATTTGAGCCGATAGTAAGTCATAGTTTTTTTCCTTTTTTTCCCCCCATGGTTCTTGTTTTTATTAGTGGTTTATGATGTAGCTGCCATTGTACTATAGTCAGATCATCTGTTTCCTTGGTCGGCCATAAAATTCCCACCAATTTCCCCGTACACCCCAGCACCCACGTCTCTTAAAAAGTGTCTTTAAGGCTGTAATTATTATTACGGGACCATTATTGGGTTGCATAACCATTATGATGTGTTTTGTGACTTGTCATTGAGATCACATGGACACGCAATGACCTCATGTGGTAGTGTTTAGGTGCTTTCGTAACTAAAGGATTGCAAAGCATTCTTACCTTATCATTAAGCCCAAATATAGCTGTATGCTCCTTCTTTTGCTGAAAGGTCATTCCATCTGAACTGGACCAGTGGTCTGTACTTGACACCCTCAAAAAAATCTGGCAGAAATATATGTTGTAGTACATGGCATAAAATTCATGCCTGCCAAAATCTAGACCTCTAGGTCAATTAACCCCTGAGATATGGCTCTCGCAGTGTACAGCAACCTTACAAGTTCCCACATTCATTGAATTTTCAACGTTTTTCAGTGGTTGATTTTGAATCTTTCCTAAAAAGGTAATACTCTCCTGAATGGTGATTCTAGCAGAACTTTTTGCGTAGATTGCAAATCTGGCATCATTTTTGGGCTAGGTTACCTGTAATTTAATAGAGCCATCCCAAATCTGACTGGATTTGTGGACTTCATTGTAAGTACTTTAAATTCACTGCTGAATATGGTGTGTTTTGGGGGTTTGTAGGCAGGATATTTGATGAATCAGTGCTGCACTGATATTTCACCATTTATTTCCCTTTTAGCGTGATGTTGATGATTTCCCTGAATGAAGCTGTCAGAGCTGGTCTAGAACTTAAATTTTCGGTCAGTTTTGGCCTCCGGTAATATTCGTTAGGGGACTTTTATCCCAAATCTGATGGGAAATTTGCAATCTACACAGAAAGTTCTTCTGGGATCACCATTTATGACCCCCTTTTTGGTCTTGAAAAATATTATAAATAAGCAACGAAATATCAGTGCAGTAAGGATTCATCAAATATCCTGCCTGCGAACCCCCAAAACACACCATATTCAGCTGTGAATTTAAAATACTTAGAATGAAGTCCACACAATCATACTTGGAAATGTTTAAGTAGTCAGTCCAAATATTGTAATGGACGAAGTTTCAGAATTTTTGCTCCACTGCTTGGGTAAGAAACCAGGGTTGCCATTTGGTAAAATAATACCGCGGAATGGATTTGAGAGCCCTTTAAAACCACCACAGTACATATAGGGTTAAAGTTACGCATTTTGTGGTTAAATATGCCAAAGTACCATGTTCTACACTCATTAGATATAGTCCTAGGGCTGTCCAAAATCCTGACAAATTTCAGCATCATGAATTTTTTCCGGATTTGGGATGGCTCTAATAAATTACGAGTAACACCAAGCCCAAAAATGATGACAGATTTGAAATCTATGTAGAAAGTTCTGCTAGAATCACCATTCAGGAGAGTATTACCCTTTTTAGGAAAGATTCAAAATCGACCACTGAAAACCGTTGAAAATTCAATGAATGCGGGAACTTGTAAGGTTGCTGTACACTGCGAGGGCCGTATCTCAGGGGTTAATTGACCTAGAGGTCTAGATTTTGGCATGCATGAATTTTAAGTCATGTACTACTACATATATTTTTTGCCAGATTTTTTTGAGTGGGTCAGGTTCAGACCATCTGGAAATTTGGTCCACTTGATATGGAATGACCCTGAAATGATGTCTGCCCAATCACTGATGGTGGATTAAATGATAATAAGGGTGGATTAAGAATACAGTTGTTCCTTTGTAGAGTCAGTTTCATCCAATCCTGTTAAACTTGAGAATGACTGAGAAGTTATCGTGCGAGTTGACTCCTTGACTTATGAATTCATGACAGTGTTATGTACCGATTCTGTATGCTGCTCTGAGTGGAAATTTGACATTCCCTTGCAGTGGTGGCAAAGACAGCTGTTACAACATGATGCAATGTGTTGCCGCTGGCCACAGGATCACAGCTCTCGCCAACCTCCGACCCAAAGAGAATACAGGTGATTCTCGCGCCTGTCCATCTGCATTTACGGAGAATCTTTACTAAGGGCTGCCATATTAACATGATCATCTATGGGGCAGTGCTCATGTCAGGTTAAATTCAAAATTGTAAATGTAATAACAAGGTTAAAAATATGAGTTGAACTTATTTTTTCTCCCTTTAGATGAATTAGACAGCTACATGTACCAGACAGTGGGCCATCAGGCCATTGATCTGTACGCAGAAGCAATGGAGCTCCCCTTGTACCGGCGCACTATCCAGGGCTCGAGCCTCGATACTGGAATGGTGTACAGCCAGAGAGAGGGGGATGAAGTGGAAGACCTGTACCACTTACTTAAACTGGTGAAGGTAATGCGGGCTGAGAGCTGGTGGTGGAAGAAGGGGCCTGAGGTTTGCAGTACTGCAATTAGTCTCTACCTTATCCAGGAAGAGCTGATTTAGGTGCAGGTTTTTATTCCAACCAAGCAATTACACACCTGATTCTACTAATCAAGGTCTTCAGCAATAACACTGTGGGTTGATTGGTAGAATTAAGAGTGTAACTGCTTGGCTGGAATGAAAGCTTGCAGCCACATTGGCCCTTTCTGTATAAGGTTGAAAACCCCTGCAGTGCAGATTTGCAACAGAAACCTGAGTGTTTTAGCAAGAAATGACTTTACTGCATTTCTGTTGCAGTATTCTAATGCCTTGGAACACGTATCTTTATTTGATGATGTGTGATTATTGATAAAAATTTCTGTAAGGATACACTTAGATTTTTTTTTACACAATGCACAAACCATCAACTGTTTCTGCCTGGTTTTTAATGTAGTCAGTAATGGGATTCCATCCCAGTTGCTGTGATGGGTAATGTAAGGCATGGGTATGTAGCTCTTAAGTTCACAAATTTTTGACAAGTTTCAATGTTTCACTTCGGTTCACTGAGACAATAACAAATGTGTAATTTTATAAAATGTGTTTTACTTTTGAAATGCTTTGCAGTGTCTTACAAATTATAATACTGTCCAGTGCAATTCACCAGAATAATTGGCTAGACTCTTGAAAACAAAGAACGGAAGTGCGCACAACCATTTGCTGGCCAAGTAAGATGTGAATCTGTGCAGAATCAAGTGCGCGTGTGTGATATTTGGGCAGATTTGGAGTTATCGGTTTGTCATGACCCACCCCTTAATGAAATTGAACTAGTTCGCAGCATGTTTACCAAGTATGCGGTAACTGATCAGCTTTTGTCGTGGCTGGACCTCCAGGGTACCTGCTGAACTCCTTCTTTGATCAGGTGTAGCCTCTCACAGTTTTAAGAGGGAGGGGCATATGCTTTATCACACTTTCCTTGTTTAGCTTGTAAAAGTGCAGGGGACAGAATTGAATAGTAAAAAAAAAACACTGAAATGTTATACTGAGTAGTAATGACCTCAGGATTATCTGCATAGTTGAGTGATATTCAGTGTGCTCCTCAATTGCTAAAATGCTTAGCATTATTTTTACTATCAATTGTTTACATTCTTTTTTTTTAATTTGGCTGTACACTGAAGTATGTAAACATACTAATAGCATTTTTATAGTCCTGTTTTGGAAGGTAGTTAGATAGATTGTAGTGTTTTACTCCTTACCACTCTGCTCTTGAGTGATATTGAAGTCCTGAGCTGCTGACTTCCTCCAGGAATGTGTGTTAGCTCTAAAAAGGAGATTTCTGCATGATTTGTGTCAGAAAGCTTGGGACGGATTACAGGCAGTCGTCTTTTTGATTGATGCTTATTACTGCAGCAGTTAATCAGCTCTCGTGACAAAAACATTATATTTGTTCTCATTTCCAGGAATTATTGCGTCTTTCGCTGATGCCAAGGATTATTATTCCCGATTGAAAGGAGATTAAAATATCCCTTTGGAAAGATTATGCTTTAGTGCTGACACTTGAGTTTTCATGCCTGGTTTTGGCATGCATCCAGTGTTGCTTAAGCTCCAGGAATCTCTGACTGTATCTCAGCACAGTGGAGGAATGTCAGATCTTTGATATATCCTGTGTCTGCGTGCGCCATGCTGTCCTGGCGTTGTTTGGATGCCGATAGTGTCTTACTTCTTTTTGGCATTTGTTGACGGTCTAGTCGGAAAATAATCTAAAATGTATATTTTATCAAAAGGTGCCAGCATGGCAAGAAAATATCAATTTGTCTCAAATAATTGATAAGCCTGGTTTTGTCTCAGGTGGAACTGACAGGCTTTAGTCAGGTTTTTTTCAGCTGTGTTTTACACTCCTGGTGCCATCAGCTCGACCGCCTGCAGCCAGGGAAGGGCTTCGTCGACACTGACCTGAAGAAGCTGATCTCCACCTGTCAGAGACGAAGGCCGGGCGCCCACGCCCGTTTAATGGAATAGAGCGAGCGTTTCCTCGCACACACGCGAGCAACATCAAATTTTAAGGCGGTTGTTTCTTTTCTGGGGCGAGGGAGCCTGACATGTTGTAAACAGGAAGCGAGAAAAGCGGGGTCTCTCCCCGTAGGCCTCCGTGGAAACCTGTCGGCCGATCGTCAGGCCCTTTTCTTCGCGGATGTCCGGAGTCAGACAGACAGGCAGTCGGTTTGGCGGTATGGCGAGAAGGGTCTTCTGGACCAGCCTGAGGGCTTCTCCCAGCCTCCATCACATCCTCGCCTCTCTGTTCCCCTGACCACCTCAGTCGGCAGTGATTGCCAGCCTTTTCTAATTCCTCATTTCCAGGCCGCAGCAGTCTGACCTCCTTCCACTAAAGAGCAGGCAGTTGGACTCGTGGGGGGGCAGTGGAGGGGTGGCTCGGCGCTAAGAATCTGGCGCTAACACAGACCTCTCACATTGTTTACGGCTCCAACACTGAACTGTGCTCTCGCGGCAGCGCTCCATAAACACACATTTCCTCTCTTTATCAGCAAGATGGCCCTCGGAGAAGTATGACTTTCCAGTTTTACTTATTTTTCCGCTATGCGCTTCACCTCTTGGGAAAACGAAAGAAAATCACCGTTTACTTTGTCGGAATAACGCAGCAATGAGAGCTTTGAATATCCTCTGGTTGTGTACAGTTTCCTTTGTATTGTTTGAAAAGGGATTTCTGCGAAACCTCGAGTCTTGCAACAATTTGTGCCAAGTTTGTTGGTTTTGGGTTCAGTGTCACAAAGTGTTGCCGTGCGTGTGAGGGGCTTCCTTTTGCCGCTTTTAAATAATCAGATCTTTTGGGAGCTGATGCTTTATTCACAAAGTTGACTGTTTGGGGTTCGATTTTTTTTTTCTGGAAGTGGAAAAACATATGAAACTCCCTGGATAATTAGGTGTAAAATCACCTTCCCTGAAAAAAAGAACAGTTTTTGCATCAAAAATACAGTCTCTTCATGGAATGCGACTTTTGAAAGATTCATCCTAGCAGTTTGAATTAATTAGGTATTATTAAAATCTACTTGCCAAATGACACTTGAATGTAGATGAAAGATTTTCTCCCTTGTTTTTTTGATGAAGCCCCATGACTGTGGAGCTCTCCTCCTTTTGTTTAATCCTTGAAGTTTCCCAACTTCGGCTGCTTTCTGATTGTGAAGCAATAGTGCCACCTATGGTCTCTTCTGAAATGTGAACGGGCTGCGTTTGACCACCGACCCGCGAGCGGCTGCTGAGATGTTTTTTACTCGCTCTTGTCTAACAGGACCTTGGCTTTCTGAGGTGAAAGTGCAGCTGAAATAATTTTTTTTTATTAGCTTTTCTTTGTTCTCACGCAGTGACTGGAAGCTTCTAGAGACTCGGAGGCTAAAAGAGTGGTCCTCACTGCCCCTCAGGATGCCCAACACACACTCTGAGTCAGAGATTTGGCCCTTTGATGAAGCGTAATCTGTGAAAGACATGAGCAGTACCACATCCGCTCGGGCTCCTGACTGGGCCCATCTCAGAACATGACTGTTTGCCACAGAAATACTGGCTCTTTTTCTCTTTGCCTTTGTAGTGATTTTATTGTGATTTTTTTTTTTTTGGACTGTGGGAAGAAGGAGCTTGTGACTCATTGCTCTGTGGAAATTATTAGAGTTAGCTGTGTTGGCTGTTTTGCTATTTTCAAAAATTAAATGTTGCAAAAAAAAAAAATCTTTTAAAAGTGGCATTTTTCTGGGAGAATCGGGGCATGAACAGCTCCAGTAAAGCTATGATAAATCGTAAAGCTGAAAATAACAATGTACAACTGCATTTTATAGTCTATTCTGTCAGTGCATTCTGGAAACTACTTTACCTGTGGGATGTACATGCAATGAATATGCTGTGTAATACATAAATATAACTTATTCTAATTTGCATCTCATCCACGAGCGCATTTTCGCACTGTTTGGCCACATGCAGTAGGTATTACCTCTTGCTTAATGTCTGGATGTTGAAGTAAAATACATAGATGATTCTATGTTTGATCTATTTTTTGAAATATAGCTAAGTATTGCATTCTCTGCAGCTGAGTTTTCACTAGCCGTAGCCTCTGTGGATTCTCCTCATGCTGATTGTTATTAAAACAGGCAGAGTCAGTCTCTCTGTGCCAAATCTCAGCTCTCCTTCCAGACTCTGTGGAGATGAATATTAGGGGGTCAAATCTTTCAATTTATTCTTTTTTCTGTTTTTGACCAGCAAGAGTGCCTCTTAAGGCCTGCTCTCTCAGGGAGGGAAATTATTTGGGCTGTGTGTATTTTTGTGTGTGTGTGTGTGTGTGTGTGTTTGTGTGTATAAATGTATCGGCGTATTTTGCATTTATGTGTGTTTCTGGTCGTATGCATGTATGTTTGTGTGGGCATTTGTTCTGTTTGCGCGTTTGTGCACAAAAGTGCATGCTGCATGTGTGCTGACTTGTATGTATGTGTGTGCGTGAGCACGCTTGTGCGTGTGTTGCGACTCTGTTCTCCGAGGTCAGGTCAGAGGTCTCGAGTTACACGATAACAAGTTAGCATCTCCTTCCTCAGCCACCAGACTAAAAACAGGGGCCTTTGTCCAACCCCCCATCTGTCTCCCCCCTCCTCGTGGCTCTCAGTGGGGGGTGTCGTCTCATAGTTGCCCTTGTTCTTATGGCGACATGCCCTGGAATATTAAAAGATCAAGAAAGGGCTGTATTGACCAGAAGATTGTGGGACCACTGCCTGCGTTAAAAAAATAAACAGCCTCGTTCCATAGTTTACCCTGTGGCAGGGACCCTCGTTATGGATTCGACAGGTTGTGCTTCGCAGGTTGCTATTTTGTCTGACGTGAATGAGTTGCGGAGATCAAGAAGGCGCTTTTGCGCTATTGAATGAAAATTGTGTCCCGTATCAAAGCCGGAGGAGAAGAGTTTTTGCTGCTGTTCAGATCTTTTTGATAAAGCATTACGAGCCTGTAGTTTGGCAGGGCACGTTAAAATGTTTTGATATTTGCGACCGTGAATATCCCGACTGACACAATGAAACATCGGCATTTTAGATCACGCTACACAGCAGCCCCTGAGCTGAAGTTTAAAAAATATTGTGAAGTTTAAACTCATCTGCGCCGAAATCATACAAAAACCAAACATGTCCTTGAGGGGCATGTGAATTGATCTTTTAATAACATGCTTTGAAAAGCACAGGAATGATGGTGACTGGCTGATGTATTACTTTAGACTTCTGTGTAATGAAATCTGAATTTACTGTAGCAGTGTGGTGTTCGAGGCATATCTGAATCATGTCCTTGGGGGGGGAGAATCTCAATGGTACTTTCAGATTCAGATTTCCCTGTGTGTACTTTTGTCTGACTTCAGAAGAACACAGTTAACTTCATCACTTAACAAAAAGAATGTATGTGCAAGTGTTCATCCACTGTGTAATCATGTGATTCCTTTTATCTCAGTGTTCTGTCATGGAAATGCAAGAGATGGACAGCATGTTTGGAAGCACCCATGAAAACTGGCTTGAATTTTTAAAGGCGAATTAGCAGCGTGTTTCTGTTTACAAGAGCTCTAACCTGCCACACTTTGCCAAGTAAGTCTCCAAAGCAAGATGAGAATGCTATCAGAGCTCCAAACGGTACGAATAGTTGGTGCCAGAATTCTTGGAGCACAGGTCTCAAAAACGGCAGCATTGTTTACAGTGTCAAGAGGAGCACTGTCAGGAATTATGTCCGCATCAATATTACACCAAAAAACGGCAACAACAAAACCGAACTGAGACTGCAGTCAAAGCTCCTCGACAGGGACAGATGAACATTAGGTGGGATAGTTGGTAATATTCACAGAATCGCAGCTCTGAAAACATACTTTGTGAACTTAGCTAAGCTGGCATTTAGGGTTGTGTTTCCAGTGTTTTGGACGCAGTGCTCTCAATGAGTATGCGCTGTATAACGCTGCTATGAACGGGGTTCTTTTTAGATTTCCAAACATATACTTACTTAATAAATTTATTGGACCACCTGACATAAAAAACCGAGAAAACACAAATATTTAAGAAATTTGTCAAAAATTTGTTAAAAAGTAAAAATTATGTTGTTATTTCTTTGGCAAATAACAAACTGAAACCACTAAATAGTCCTTATTCAAACCTAAAAACCAACAAAACTACATTTTGCATGGCCTCCTTTGGCCTTGATAACAGCTTGCATTCTTGCATTCAACCACTAAAACTAATTTTTATGTTCAGGAATGCAAGAAAATAACTTATTTGGCATCTTAATCAAAAAATAATAATGTGCTTAGCTATTTTTTTCAGCTTTTTTTGTAAAACGGTAAATTCAAAAATTCATGGATAACAACAATAATTATATATTAACATTTAAAATATCATTTCAGTTAAAGAGCTTGCGCATACTGGTGGATTAACCATAACAGAAACATAAAAAATATTTTGGTAATTATCAGCACTGTTAATTTAGGGCAGCTGTGGCATGGGCGATTCCAGCTGAAGTGTAACATGACCACTGAAAATTCAAACATGAAATAGTAATACAATTTATGTATCGCTGTATTGTTAGTATTTCCAGTCGTATGGTTTAGAAAAAATTGAAGGCCTGAGGCAAACCAAATTTTTTTGGTACGCATATTAAATAAAAGTTTGACATCATTCACATACTGAAGTTGTGAAGAGACTACTTGGTTCGTTGAATTATGAAAAAAATGTTGTTCTGGGTTGTTCTGAGAAACTAAGGCCACGAGTGTGACATTTGTCCGGGGCTGGGGGGACTCTGGGTGGAGGATGGACTTGCAGACTGGGGCCGTGGAAAATGGAAGTCATGAAGGCCTCTTGAATAGAAATGGCTGACATGGCTGAAACATTGTGAATAATCAGTAAAATGCAGTATGGTGAGTCTCCAGATAGTTAAAAACTACTTGTAACGTGAATAACGTAATGTGAGTAACAGGACTTTTTTGTTTTAAGGGTCCGTTGCAGAAAATTACTGTTGCATTAAGTTGAAATCCTGGTTGTGTTAGAATTTTCAGTAATAAAGGTTCAAACATATATAATCCAATTTATTCTGTAATGCATCATTGATCAAGAAGATTGGACCAAACTTAAGTGAAAAAAGCCATGTTACTTTTGCGTAACGTGAGTAACGCTTGAAAAATCCAGTTTGCCAGCATAACCATTGAAGGGTTCATTCGGGTTTTTTCTAGCAAAGTTGATTATGGTTGGAGGTTTCCACAATGTAGAAGTTTTGAAGTTCTGACCATTGAGTGAAACAATGTTATTCTATAGCCTAATGCAGTAAATGTAATGTGAGTAACGCTGGAATTGCCCGCATATATTTTAACCTCTGCCTTCATTGCCGTAAAATCAGTTTTTTCAAAACTAGCTTCCTTTCCGTACGGTAAAATTTTGCTTGGATATCAACATCAGCAGAACAGACCCAGGTTCTCCTTAGATTCCAAATTATTTTGTGTTCTCCGTTTGTTTCGTTCTTTTGT
The DNA here is from genome assembly GCA_029692085.1 of Gymnothorax javanicus. NCBI lineage: Eukaryota > Metazoa > Chordata > Actinopteri > Anguilliformes > Muraenidae > Gymnothorax > Gymnothorax javanicus. The sequence continues at coordinate 73,773,972 of CM056193.1, read as the reverse complement.
GAGCCACTTTTATCCGGAAGCCTTCAGAAGACGCTCGTGCCACAGGTGTGTCTGTGATGGCCCCTCGCCGTGAAGCCGGGTGGAGGCGATGCGTCTGGCGATAACGGAGACGTGTTTATTGATTGTGTGTAGAGGTGTGAAGGGCTCTTCACAGCAGTGGTGCGAAATCAAACCCTCTCCGATTACTGTTGCATTACTCCTTAAAACAAAAAGACATGGATTTTTCTTAGAAAAAGGATAATCAAAATAACTCAAATGCAGCAAGCCTTCTCTCAGGATGTATCTCATTAATGGGGAGGAATCTAGTTCAGCTCATGTTGCAGTCTTTGGGGGAAGTACGTTTTTATACCAAACTTATTGACCCAAACTTTTCATGAAGAAAGATTACTGTAACTATGTTTTTTTTTCCCCCACAAGTCTCTCTGCACTTTTTTAAACATATAAGAACGTCTGTTTTAAGTGCTGAGCTCTAATGTTCTCAAATTTTTTGAGGATATCAGTCTCAAATTCTCTAAAATGTTCTTATTTTTCTGGTCATTAATCTGTCATTTATAATGGCATAGGAAATCGTATTTTTTTTAGCATAAATAATATTTTAAGGAATTAATAAAGCACTCTCACAAACAATACTTTACAGTTTAGTGATGAGTCTTTCTCTTCTAATATCTCTATACAAGTTCCTGGCACCACTATTTGTTCACAGCCTCAGCCTAACATGTTCTTAATTTTTTGGGCATTTTTCAGCATCAACATTTTTTATAAAAAAAGCAGAGTTGCACTCATAGCAAGTCAAAGGCTGTATTTATTTTATTCCTGGAAATATAATACCTGTATAGTTATATGTGCTGAACATCCACAGCATTGCCATTTTATGCAGGTAGATTAGTTTTTGAGGGCAACAGCCGTGCTTATGAATAACGGAGAGCAAGAAGACGATCCTCTCGCCATTGAAGGAGTTTCCGTAGCATGGCAGTGCGTAACTAGGGCGGCAGAGTGGGGCTACGCTATCTGGTTGTTTAGCGCAGTAGGAAGGATAGCGCTCTGCTACAGATAACAGCCTGCGTTGTTTTCTCTTGGTGTGGAGTGTCGGGACAGGATCCATTAGACTCAGAAACATTTCCCTCGAATGCGAGCGGTCTCACAAACAGCAGATAAAGAGCCTCGCCTGGCCTAAAGCCTTTGTAATTTGTTTGTATTTTTGCGCCTAATGTACTTTGCTCAGTCTTGTTTAGTGATGATGGAAGCAGATAGCCTTATCTCTGCTTGCCAAGGGCATAAGCAGTGCTGGTTGAACATTGTTCTGATAGGAAGGGATTTTTATTTATTTATTTATTTTTTACAAAACCAGCAACCAGGATGAGAGGTACACATAGCGAACAGTTATTTGCATTGAATCTCTGAAAGCCAGACACTGCTAATGTTTTCCTTCGTGTGCTGCTCTTAATAATGCAGCGACTCCATTCCAGCCCGTCTCTACCAACTCTGCTGAGAATTTGTGTCAGCCTACCATCTCGTTGTATAATAATTTTTATCTATTTTTATTTTTCCGTCTGTTATTTATTCATTGTTGCTGTTGCACTTACGTTGGATGGGTAACTTGAGCAGATATCTTTTGTCCAATCGGAAGTCCCGGGGAAATCAGATCTGCGAGGTGTTCTCCGTTATTAAAGCGGAATTGCGGACGGCGCGCTAGTCAAGGACAGAGCTGGGCCCTGTCTTCAAGATCGCAAATCACGATGACAGAGATATATTGTGTGACGGTGGCAGAGAGGTGAACACATACAGCACACAGCAGTAATACTGAGGGGGCATCGCGCGAAACTCTGCATCTAATGGAGAAAGCAGCCGTGGGCCTGCGCTGAGCAGAGCATGGAGAGGAGCTAATAATATCAGGCACTCAAAAAAAGAAAGCAGGATGGGCCAACATCAACACTCGCTGCGCAAAGACAAAAACATCGCAAGCCCCCGCTGCCATGCCGACAGTCTCCGAGCCGGATTCCCCTGTGAAGAAGCCGTCCACCTTTTTTTTTTTTTTTTTTTTACAAACACTGTCGTCAGCCGGCTCGAGTGAGCATCTGTCTTTTCCCTGCTTTTTAAAGTCTGAGCGGATGAGCGGACGAGGAATGGTTCTCGCTCTACCTCCACCGGCACACCCAAATTAAGCTGACCTTAATTTTTTTTCTCAGTGCTGGAAAAGGTTTTCCTGAGAGAAATATTTGTGGCTTAGCCCCTTGCCTCCTGCAGTCAGAGCCGTAACCGATGCTAGCAAAAACAGTGCGAGAGTCTGGAAAGTGTGTCAAACTTGTATTACGGCCTGTTATGTTTTTTTTCTCTTTTTTTTCTGTTCTCGTGATGATGTTGGAGACCAGCTGTGGCGATTGGCCGAGTCGGAGCACTCTTGTCGGCTTCCTGTCTGGTTTTCCGCGGATCCTCGACAGGGATTTCGTTTGCCTGTACCAGAAGTGGTTGGAGATGTTGTAATGGGGCGTGTAAAGTGCATGACACCAGTCGCTCTGGCTGGCGCAGGGTTAGCCTGCCACTGAAGGCCTGGAAGCCTCACCGCTATCCCAGCAGCCCTTGAGCTTGCTTCAGACAAAAAGAAATTAGGCCAGAGGAAATTAAGGGAACATTTCTTTCCCCTGGCCTGCCAAGTAAACAACTCACACTGATGTCATGAGATTTGTGGTTGCCCTTGTCTGTCTGTGCTAGCTGCCATTTTGGATGCCTCACATCTTATTCTTTGGTATAGATACTCTTGCTGTGGTCCACCACTGGATATATTAGTTTGTTGTTGGCTTTTCTCCTTTGCTGCTGCCTGGTCTTTATTTTTCTGACTCTTTCAGTCATATAATTTTTGGTTGAAGCTGGAGAGCATGTTTTTGAAACTGATGGTGGCTAACCTTAAGGAGTAGTCACTGTTAGCCACTGTCTAAGCTTTTTTTTAACTGATTTATTATTGTTTGCTCATTTCTTTAATAAAATGCTTCTGGAGTTTTACTTCATTGCTTCAGTGTCCGAGTGGTGTTTTTGTTGTTAATAGATGTGTATTGATTGTGTTATTGATATTCATTCATTCATATGCAGCGCACTAAACACACTGCATTGTGCTCAGTTTAGTTCCAGCCATTTACTGTCCTGCTGTCTGTAACCTGCTGTTTATGTGGAGATCTATATTTAAGAGGAAATGCTGTGAAGCATTAATCCCCATATTTTTTGTAACCTGATGAATTTCTGCCCAGTCCAGCTGTGTCGCACGGCATATTTATGTGCGCCCCTGTTTTTTCGGGAGGGAGGACTGTTGTGTTACTAAAATGAACCGCCGAGGTGGTGCTCTGTGTAATGTAGACTATTCTCTCACCCACACTCGTCATCTTACAGAAACAGCTCCTTCTTTCTGCTGACGCACCCCTGCGCACTGGGGTTTTGTTTGAATGGCTTCCTTGCCTTTTTTTTTTGTGTTTCTTGAGGGCTGATTAGTTTTGTCACTTCCCTACTTGACCAGCATGACGTTGGTCGACACCTGCAGAAAAATCCAGAGCGCCTTGCGCTTCCTGAAGACTATGAGTCACTCACCTGGGTTTGCTGAGTTCCTGCAAACCCTTTTGTAAAGTGAACATTGTTGCTGTTGTTCCTCGCGGTTGTGGAGTGACGGTCGCTGAGTCACCGGAGTCAGCTGGCGGATACACACTAAGGCTGAGGACCGTCTTTCAGCGGCCGGACGACTGAGAGCGTCGCTAAAAACTCAAGGAGCTGAAAACCTGAACCAAACACAAAACAGCCAATAGAAACTTCTGTTTTCTCGGCACAAATTCACACCGCTGAACATGCCGCGTCTTTCACCTGGGTTGTCTGTTCTTGTGAAAAAAAATAGTGTTGGCTTCTGGTTTTAGCCCCACAGTGAGACCTTGGGGTCATCTAATTGCAGCGGCTTCTTGTGGTCCCTCGTCAAACTTCATGAGTATAATCAGGTTTCTTGGACGGTGCCGGGCAAAAGCAAATCCCAGAACCCACAGAAATTTGGGCAAGATTAGATATCCGTGTCTTACACTGTCTTGGCCTTCGATGTGTCTTCTGTATGTATTTACTCTGTATTTTCTGATTTTTTAGGAGATCTTTGATTTAAGGACTACATAGTAGTTTAATGAGTGTTACAACTCTTCGCTCTTCTGCCCTTATTACGGTTATTTTTGCTGCCACCCCAGGTCGTATCGTAATGCAGTTTGTATGTTACACATAAAGGGTGTTTTGAAGACTAGAATAGTAATATGAAAAACATTCTGCTGCATTCACACCACGTGTCCAGCCGCTGTCACTTTGGCGACGACCGCAGCTCCCCGGTGTACTCAATGTGCCCCCGAGTGTTTGGAGATTTTATTAAGCACAAATTGCGCGACCCGGTGTGTACATCGACCCGACGGGGGCCTCGTGTAGTTGGCGCGACGGTGTGCCGGTGAGCAATCCTATTACGGCAGGAGAGGGGGTTTGCTTAATGGAGGGGGCCATTAAAATCATGTCGCGCGAGGCGACCGTTGACGGATACGGAGTTTGAGAGGATCGCGATTATGACAGCAACGCGGCATGTCACATCGCCCGCATGCCCTTGAGCAAAGTGCCATTCAAAGCACTTTAATTAATTTGGTATAGTGCAGGCCGTCCTGCGCGGTTATGCTATACCATACTCAGTGCGGCAGGAAACAGCGGGGTGATATGTAAACATATTTGGGACTGTGATGGAAATGGTACTGTTTGAGTGTTGACTTATGTATGGCATGTAAATGTGTCATTTTTAAATTGAGGGATTTGGTGGGCTAGGCTTAATGATCCGTTTTTCCTGTTTATATATTGACTTAGTGCTTGAATCAGTGGGAAGCAATTCATTTTAAAAGTGATGTTGGCATTTGGTTGCTTTAATTGGGAGGTCAAAAGGAAAGTTCCGCAAAATAAGAGAAGAAGACACCGTGATGGATGTGATTGATTAATATTCGGCGGATCATTTATATGCTTTTTCTTGTCAGCTGACCTTTTCAGTGACTCCAAGATTTGAAATGTAGGCTTAGAGAAACGTTGCAGATTGGGACATTTATCTGGTAATAAATGACTAAAGAGAATACTTGTCTATAATAAGTGTCTAATTTCCTAAATTAATCCCTGAGAACTACTTATGGACATTCTTGCCAAGAAGTATGAATTTATAATTACGGACTGTATCCCATAGACTGCCCTAAAATATAACTTAATTGTTCTTTTTCTCTCTTTTGTACGACAGGATTTTGAGCTTTTAATTGTCTGAGCCCTGACATTTTTATAATTCAGCCGAGTACATCTATTTTCATGTGAGACATTTGGGGATTTTGTGTAATGAATTCAACAATTAGTAATTGGCGTTAATGACTGCACGGGGCTAAGTACTTTCATTCATGTCTGTGGGTCTTGGTCCTTCGAGTGCTGCATTTTCATTAATGCAATCCAATCTTGCGCTTAAAAATCTGGCTTATTTCAGAAAGACGGAGTTGTGTCTTTTGATGGGGTTGCTGACTCGCGGCTCTGAATGTTCGAGGCCAAAGGCCACTGCTTAGATATTTGAAACTGGCTGGGAATTGATTCAAATGGCTGGCCGCATGAAATCCGCTCACAGTCAAAGTAGATAAAATGTAGTTTCAGAGGAGAACATTATGGAGGACGTCGGAGAAAAACGCACTCAGGATGCCCCTCAGATCACAGGACGAATGGCAAGCAGAAATACCCACTGTTTCTTTAAATATACTTCAGTTGTTGTTGTTTGGTCGGTTATCCTAAAGACTGGGCGTTTGTGCTGTCATGGCTCAAGCTGATGGAAAAACTGAGCTCATGTCAGGGCTCTATCCCCAGTCACATATTTTGACCTCCCTTTTTGAATTTTTACTTTGTAATTTGCCTCATTTCTATTTGAAATGCCCTTGGATTTTAGTTTGCAGGGGTAAAACTGACCCATTTTAAAAAATGTAAATTTTCTAGCTGTGTGCACTTATTATTTAAACATGTTTTAAGTGCATAAATAATGTTTAATAAGTGTAAAATGTTGTCTGCTTTTGAGTGAGCAGCTCGGAAAGCATGTATAAGTGACCTTACGGCCTGATTTCCTTTGACCTTCAGCACGTGCAAAACATCCTGGGACTTCCAAAACCAGTAACGTGATCAGTGATTGGCTTTTGTATTTGTTTTTCCACTAAGCTTTGTTGTGCTATTAGTTTTGCTTGTGCTAAAAGGTTTTTCACGCAAAGCCTGAGTAAATCTGACCCTTCGTGGCACAGTAACAGATTGGAAAGGTACTTAATCATGATGGACATTGTTGAAAATATGTTTCTGTGCATGTTTGGGTCGATATAAATAATTGTTTACCTGGACAAAATCACCATTCAAAAAAGGTTGGGAAGACATGCATGTTAAACATGAGTGTGTGAGTGAATGGTGAGTGTGTCCTTTGATGGATAAACGAACAGTTGAGGCTTTACGTTTTGCTCTTGCCCTCTCTATTCCTTGTTCAGAATTTCAGCCTGCTCTCTGAAGACCAGAAGTGGTCCCAGGTCTTCCACAGATCAGTGATATGAACCACAGCCAGAAGTGGTTTTAAGACATTATCATTAACTTGCTGCAGGTTGTCCCAATCGCAGCTTGGGCGAGGTTTTCCCACTAGTGGGCCTGTTTGCAGGAGTGCATGAGATGAGATGCTCAGTGATATTGAATGCTGAGTCGGTAGGCTTTCTGTTTATTTGGCAAAATACTCCTCATTATAAAGTATTTAAGTAGCGAGATTGAATCCTCACGCGGAACCCTTGATTTTCTCAAATTAGTTGATTCAAAAACACTTCTGAAAAAAGCGTGTTCCTCTCGAACCTCATTTAAATTCTAAGTACACACGACTTTGCTGGCACCAGACTGACTTGGAATATACTCGCTCAAATTTGGGGAATGGCAATCGAGAACAACAAAAGACACTCTCTAAAGTGTTAAAAAAATTATGAAGGTGTGCCACAACATAATCATCCTTCTCCTTCGGTTTGCATGTTTCATTTGTACTCGATCTGACCCAGGATGACTGAAGATAAAATGCTCTCACAGCAGAAAAAAGCTGAAATCAGCAAGCGGTGTTTTAGTTGGCTGCATACACAACGGAGTTGTTTGTGAGGTGAGTGACCTCAAGCCCTGTTGGAACACATCCTGGCCTATGCCTTCGACAAGAAACGGGAACCGCTGTTTTTAATCGACCTCGATGGAAACAGTGCAGGTCATCTTCACCTAAATGTGGTCTTTGAATGATTCACAGCGAAGATTAGTCTTGGAGCAGTGTGGTTGGGAGTTTGAATACCCGCCTCTCCACTACAGGGTATGGTTGGAAGCCACATGGGCGAAGCAACATTTGACTGAACCTCGCTGGAGATATTTGTCTCATCGGCCTCTGGTGATGGCACCTGCCGGTTCAGCCTGGCACTAGCAGATGTTGGAGCCAAATATTCACTGACTGCACTATCCTCCAATGGCATTGGCAGAGTATAATTGGTGGTGCGTTTGTAACGTGAAGAAGCGAGGGCTAGTCGTCATGTGAGTTGGTAGAATCGCACACCTCAACATCTGTCTCCTGAGTTGGGACAAATTCAAACCAACGGCCTTCCTGCTAAGAGGCAACATTTCTCTCACCTGCACCACCACGAGATAAACTGGAAATGCCGAGATGTGAAAAAATATTGTAGCCTCTTAATGTTACAGCGCAATAAATATCAATTTACCTCTGGCTTAGTACTTGGTGGCGTCACCACTGGCAAGAATAACTGCATGGAGTCTTTTTATAACTGACAAGACTCTGCCACTCACTTGGAGGGATTTTGGACGATTCCTTTGTACTGATTATTTTAAGATCAGTCACATTATAAGGTTTGTGCTCATCAGTTGCCCTCTGCAGGACTGCACACCAGTTTTTGATCAGATAGAGGTCTCGTGGTTGAGATTACAATTGTAAAACATTGATTTTGTTCTCCTGGAACAGGTTTGAGGTGTGCTTTGGATCATTGTCTTGTTGTAAAGTCCACCCACCGCAAATTCTCGGTCCTCTAGCAGAGGTTGTCGAATTGTCAGCCAAAATTACCCGATACTTAGGGGAATTTTATTAGACATTGATCTGCCTCTGAAACTCTGGAATTAAAGCAGCCCAAAAACATCACCGATCAACCACCTTATTCTTCTGTCTCTGTGGATGTGAGATGGCTTTCCTTGTAAGTTTTTCCATCTAGTGTCTTGGGGTCAGAAAAGACCATTCTTGAGAGCCTGGCTTAATGGTGGTTGCTACTAATGGTTGTTTTTGACATCTGGTGACTCCAAGATGTCACCAATGCCTGCAGTTTTTTCACAGTGAATCTTGAAGATTTTTTACTTCTCTCAACTCTTCCTTCCTGTTCCGGGAGCCAAAATGTGTTTGCTCCCTGTCAGGTTTTTCTGAGACAGTGCTCATTGATACATTCAATCTTTTGTGGATCCTCTTGTACCCATTTATGAAGGTCTGCAACGATCCGTCTCTTTTGAACTGACTGGTCTTTTTTGTGTTGTCATGGTGCTGGATGACAGACTAATTTTGCTTGTGTGTTTTCTTATTTTTGTACCCTACTGAAGCAGGAAGTGTAATGACGCGATGTAGTTTTTTTTCCAATACATTGACAAACTTCAAAAAGCAAAATTCATTCCTTGTTTCAATTTAGTTGATTTTATTTATAATAATCTTTAGGGCCATTAATTGTGAAATAAATTTTTCAGTAAATTACTGAATGATTTTTGTTTCATTGAAATGCTAGCATAGTACTGCATTTTTGCATTTTGAGAATATGTCCTCAATTATTTATTTTTTATTGTATTTTTAGTGCTTTTCCAGTCATACACGAAGAATTCGGAAGCCCACTGTATATATTTTTTTACTTCACGGTTAATTGTTTGTATGAATTTATTAAAAGAGATGCACATGGATTCAGATTTCTTTTAGCAATGCATGGAATTTACCTTGAGTTCCACTTCCAAACACTTAGTGAGAACCCCATGCTGCCAGACATCAATCACAAACTTTTTATGAGACAAATCACCAAGTTCATCACTGTGGTAGGCCGGTGCTTGCAAAGGCATTAGCAAACTATAAATATCACTGACAAATATTTCCATCACTATGAAATCCAACTGTCATAATAACATTATATGAATGAAATACAAGGAAAGCCCCTGGAATAGCCATTTCCCAGATTTATGAACTCAGCCCCCCCTTGCGATTATTCTTCCCGCCGTTCCCACTGAGGACGAGAAAGCATTTGCGGAATTTGCGAAATTCGAGCAGCTCAATTGTTTAAAGTACATCAGAAAATAATGACCGTCTCCTCTTACTGTAGTCTCTGGGTAGTAGTTAAAAAAGGGACAATAACAAAGCAGCATCCAAAAATAACCTTTTCCAAAGCATTAAGTTAATACGTTTTTGTTTGCCAGTGGTCTCGGGGTTTTAACTGGCAGTAGGAGAGTGGTGTGAGAAAGTTCCCCCATTTCCTCACAATAGTGGGAGTTGACGCCAACTACTATTATTACTTTTCTAGTAATAACGATTTAACTGGTGAACTTCCGACCCAGCTGAACAGACGTCATTGTTGTTGAAGGATGCCTCTTTTTAGAGACCGTTTCTCTCGTGTCACTCCATGCCTGCGTCACTTGCTTAAAACTGAAGAGGAAGATCGTGGCTTTTTGTTATTTAATCTGCCCAAATCTGTCCCTGCCAAGTTTAGAATGAGAACACCGTGTCATTTTGAAGACCATTCAGTACTCTGGCCAGATTTGTTGTTCTGCAAATATTTTTGTTCTGCTGGAGGACTGATGGAATATTATCATGAGGAAACCGCTCCACTTCCTAAGAACTCATTTTAATAATCCCCCTCGTTTTAAATGTGCTAACCTCCCACTCGGCTTGAGTCAGTATAATACTACGGTGAAACCATCCCTTAACTTGCAAGAAGTGGATTAGACACAGTAGTTTTAAGATTTAATGGTGGTTATTCCCGGGGGCTAGTTTGTAGTGGCTGGTTTTGAAAGAAGACACTTTTAAAGACTTAAAAGTTTGTTTGGAATTAGAGTGGCTGTTGACAGATGCACTGTTGACAATAAGGAAGGTCTATCAAATAGGAAGGGTAGTAAACAGTTCTGTCTTAACAAACTCATTCTGCTTTTTTGTGGTGAGAAAACAATAAAAAACTGTCATCGTTCTGAAAAAAATCAGTTTTTACAAAATCAAAAACATTTCCGGCCTCCGGTGAAGCCAGCTGTCTGGTGGTTGATTGATTTTTTTAAGCTCTTAACTTGAATTCAGATGGGGGGGAAATAGATGTTAGAGGATTTTATTTAACCCCTTAAACTCTGACTTTTCAATTAAGGTTAAAAAAAGCTAAATTTTTTCTCATTATAGGACAATGTCACATGTATTTTTGTTTCTGCTGTTTGCAGCGCTTCACTGAAGCTACTTATATTGACAGAAATATTCAAATTCAAGACGCCATGCTTCTATGGTCGCAGAATTACATCAGATAGGATATATATTTCGGCCTAGATCTTGTGCATCGTTTTGTTACACGTTTTGCTGTAACTCAGCTGGACATATCTGGGATCACTTGAAACCTTGGGATCTCCAATAGAAATTTCAATAGGCCTGAATTTCCGCGGGTTTGAATACAGCAGTTACATTTGAGAGACCCTAATATGGGTCCTTAGGTTTTATGGGGTTAAACAGCATCATTACCTGCCTCTCACCTTTAGGGAGTGGCATCATTAGAGCTGCCGATAGTATTATGAGTTAGCTACTTGAGCCAAATTTGTCCAGTTAAAAACAAGGTCTCGTGTGTTTCTGAATGCCCTTTCAGAAGCGTCTTGTACTTGCTCACTGAATGAAGTGTCAGGAGATGCATGATGCATAGCCGTGAAGTGCATGGGCATTATTGAAAAGGCCACCGAACTCTTAGTGCAGGGGAATGTAACCTGTGTTTATAATCTTTAATATAATCTCTGATGTGGTGGCCTAATGCTCAAGTGACTTTAAAATCCTTGCACTCCTGGCATTATTGGCTTGTGCGAGGCTGCTACTGTAGGCCTTGCCTTAACGTTGAACTTGCACTCAGACTTTAAGACAACATATTATATTGACATTCTTTCAACTGGAATGACGGTTGAGATGGCTAGTTTGTTTGTTCTGTGGCTTTGCTTCAATGCCTACCAAAATTTTGGCAATTAGGAATGTTTGAGTGGTTTTAGAACTATTAGCTTCTCTGAAATGCTTTTCTGATACTTGCGTATGCTGTTGTGTTTCTTGTCTCTTTCGAAATTTCTGTATGGAAGGGAGGGCATGCGTTTATGTTTTGCTAGTATGCGTCTGAGTATCATCGATCTCATTTGTGTTCAAGCTTGAGGTGCACTCATATGCTTGCTTCTGTGTGCTGTGTGTACATGTGTACTTTAGTGTGTTTGCAGCATGTGTAGCTGCTGCATCTACATTCTGGTGGTAAACTCAGCCTTATCTCTTCCACTTGATACTGTGGTGAATATAGACTCACACACGTGCACCCACCCACACACACACACACACACACTCTGTTTGTACCCTCCCATCTTCAGCTGTGCCCGGGGCTGCTGTGTCTCGTGGTGCCAGATGCACACATACATATATATTCATTATCTGATTAGCTGACACTTCGCGCTGGAACTAGCCACAGCCCCGAGGCAAGGCATGGATTTCATTTAAAAAAGTATCAAAGGTTTACACGGCGCTCGTTTTAATCAGCGTGTTTATCAGGCAGAGAAAAATTGCGGGAAGGGACCACAGGGAGAGGGTTATCTTAAGGACCAGTAGCTTGGGAAATTTATAATGGCTACAAGGTAATTTACTTGCAACCTCCACATTCGTAGCATGTAGCGCTGGCTCTGTTTATAATTACAGGCCATGTAATATACTAATGAAGCTGCAGGCTGTTGCGTCCATGCCACTGTTCTTAAAGAGAGGGAGACTGATCGCTCCGGATGGCACGGGGATAGTTAAGTTGGCGGAGTGTGTCATATACAGCATACATTAATGTTTCTATTCGTTCTGCTGTCACATTGTGGAGTATTACCGTAGTGGACCCGTATTGTTGTTGTTACCTTTAGCAATTCAGTGGTATACTGTATCCATGGATAAGAAAGCATTGTTAAATGCTTTAAATTGATAAATATCAATAATCTGAAGAACCTGTATAAAGCCAAAATTCAGAGAACCTTACTTTTTTCTGAAAAAATTAGCATGTTTTGTACCATATTTTAGGCCTTGGTACTGTTTTTTTTTTTTTTTATCCTGGCCTAGTCGTTGAATTCCACATTGACTGAAGTTGTACTTCCCAACCCAGGGTAATTGAAGTCTTCTCTGGCAATGGGCTTTCCAGACGATTGCGGTATTGGTGTGGAGTACCAGTCGGAAACCCTGAATAAGCTTTATTTTTAAAAACAATATAGGCCCAAGTTATGCTTGGACGGATTGTCGTGAGTTGAGCTGGAGCGGTTTTTGTCGCTCAGTTGCTCTTTTGAGCTGGTTTGTGTGGTTTTGAGAGTTTTGGTAAGAGCTGTTTTGTGAAATCACCAGGGATTATTTATTCTGCCAATGAAAATACCTCAGAACATCTATTGGATGAAGTCAACTTTGGGCAGGGGAAAATGTATTTAGCATTATCTTTGTTTAGACTTCAGCGGCTACAAATGCAGGGATTTGAATTCTAGATGTCTGTTTTCATTCACCTTGATCCAGGATTAACCATCTTTTCCTCTACGGCATACACACACACATACAGACACACACACCGACGAGCCAAAACATTAAAACCACGCTCAGATGCTGCGAATAATGTAAATTAACTCATAATAATAGCTCATGTCCAGGTCTGTAGACAGATGTTAGATGGTAAGCGGACAGACGATTCTAGCATTTAATGTGTTGGATGTGGGAGAAATGGTAACTGAACAGCTTTGACAAGGGTCAAATCGTCATGGCCTGATGAGTGGGGTCAGAGTATGTCTGAAGTGGCAAAACTTCTGGGGTGCTCCTAGTGGGCAGTGGTGTGTATCTACAAACAGAGGTCCAAGGAGGGACAAACCATGAACCTGCGACAGGGTTTTGGCCGCCTAAGGCTCAATGCACAAGGGTGATGAAGGGTCCGGTCCAAACCAAGAGAAGGGCTAATGTGGCAGAAGTCACTGAGAATTTCAATAATATTTACACAAGCGATGTGCCACAACTCACAGTGCATCGTACCCTGCTGTGTATTGCACTTTATAGCTTGCAGACCAGTCAAAGGGGCACACTCTAACCCGGTCCACCTCTAAAAGTGCCCCCAATGGGCACCTGAGCTTCAGAACTGGACCTTGGAGCAGTTAAAGAAGGTTGCCTGGTCCAGTGAGTCCCATTTTATTTTAAATCTTGTGCTTCGACTGGGTATGTGTGCACCATTTACCTGGGAAGAGATGCACTATGGGAAGAAGACAAGCTGGTGGAGGGAGCATGATACTTTGGGAAATGTTCTGCTGGGAAACTCTTGAGTTTGGAAATTCAAGTGACATCAGTTTTATGGAGCTGTTAGTGTTTTGGCAGCACAAGCGGGATCTTCACTATATCAGGCAGGTGGTTTTAATTTTGTGGCTGATCTGTGTGTGTGTGTGTGTGTGTGTGTGTGTATGTGTGTGTGTGTGTAAACACTGCCCGGCCAAAAAAAAGTCACCTCCTGGGTTTCACTAAGTAAATAAGACAGAGCTTTCCATTGGATAATTACTGCAGTGATTAATGTTTCTGCTGGCGACAAGTTATTTAACCTTAACTGATGCAGTGAGTTTCTTCTCATTACTTTAACAACCATGTTGGAAGACGCATCCTGTGGTCGTGGAGAAGATGTTACTCTCTTTCAGAAGGGTCACATTATTGGCCGGCGTCATGAAAAGAAAACAACCTAGGAGATTGCTGAAACTACTGAAATTGGGTTAAGAATTGTCCAGCACATTTTTAAAGCCTAGAAGGACAGTGGTGAACCGTCAACTTAGTGGAAGAAACAGGTCAGAAAAAAATCATGAATGATCACAGTTGGAAATTACCAAAACGCTTGGTGAAGTCTCATCCTTAAAAATTGATGCTAGAACTCATGGCTGTGTTTCATTGTGTGTGTGGAAATGCTCTTACTTTCACAATGTGACAAGAACTTGCAGGATTGGGACTAAACAGCCGCTTTGCCGCAGGAAAGCCACTTGTTAGTGAGGCTAATTGGGGGGGAAAAAAATGACTTCAATTTTGAGAGACCATAAAGATTGGACTGTGGAACAATGGAAAAAGGTCATGAGGTCTGATGAGTCCAGATTTACCTTTTTCTAGACCGATAGGTGTGTCAGGGTAAGAAAGGAAACCCATGAAGCGATGCATCTATCATGCATAGTGCCTACTGCACCAGCTTCTGGAGGCAGTGTTATGATCTGGGGTTGCCTCAGTTGGATAGGTCAAGGCTCATCAACATAATGTAGCAATGAAATGGAGTCAGCAGACCTGGTTACCCTATCAATGGATTTTTAAATCCTGTACAGCATAGGCATAGTCCGTGATGACAATACCGAGATTCATTGGGCTTGAATTGTGAAAGTCTGGTTCAGTATACTTGAGGAAACATTTTGCCACATGAATTGGCCACCACACAGTCCTGAGCCTAACCAGTTGAAAGTCTCTGGGATGCGCTGAAGAAAGCTTTTCGGAGCGGTTTGACTCTAGGATCTCTGCCAAAAATTGATTCAACTCTGGTCACAAATAAATGTGATAACATTGCATAAGATTGTCAAAACAATGCCAGGAGGAATGCACTTTGCAAACTCAAGGAGGTCTAACAAAATATTAGTATGTACTTTTTTGGCCGGTCAGTGAATAATGCTTTTACCCCTTCCTTCAAATAAAAAAAAAAAATCACCTTTTTATTTAGCAAGTATTGCTTTAGCCTCTGTTATTGATTCTGGAAAGCACGCAGAGTTTTGAGGATGATCCGAAATCAAAATCTACTTTTTCCTCAGTTAAATCAATTCTGAATGACCATACAAATACATCTTCAAATACTGTATGCATTCTGTGAAAAAGTAATGTGATTGTAAAACTCTTGTATTAATAAAAACTTCACTAGAATTCAGAAATCTGCCCTGCTGCCAATCAGTCATTGTTGCTGTGTCAACTGTGTTTTCGCAAAACTAATTCTTTCACCAACTCAGTGGAGGGAAAAAAAAATTATTGGCTGCTGTTTTTGTTGCTTGACTACTTGAAGGTGAAAACAGAAAATCAGTGAACCCTGAAATGTCTGAGGTTTTTTCAGATGGAATTTGTATGAGGTAATGTTCGAGGATGACAGCCTAATCTTCTGTTTCGAATGACTTCGAGTTGGCGGAGCACGCAGTCCCGCCCAGTTCTTTTGACTGACTTGTGTAAACAGGATTTTGGTCATATTTTGAAACGTGTCGTTCTGCCTGTTATTGCGGACACTACCCATTGTCTTCCAAGCTCACTGTCAGGCTTGTGTTTCGGCACTGATAGCCAAACTATTACACAGCACACTGAAACCGTATTGGTCAATTAGTGACGATCTTTCAAGTTGTGACAAAACGGCATCGACCTCGTGGGGATTGCTGTATAAGGGCCAGGTCACGTGGTAACTGAGTTACAAAATTGGTGTATTTTGTATCATTGCTCCAAAACTATGTAAGATAGAGTTAGAATTTAAATGGCTTTGTGTAGGTCTTCCCTAGTACTTCAAACGACAAAATAGCCAATTTTGTTCATTTGATTTATTCGGGTTAAAACGGCTAAAAACTGGTTGTAATTTGTAACTCCATTACTGATCGGTTTTTTGCCGTTTTTACCCAGAATAAATCAAATGACCAACATGAGCTATTTTCTTGTTTGAAGTACAAGGGAAGACCTACACAAAGCCATTTAAATTGTAACTCTATCTTACTTAGTTTTGGAGCCATGATACAATATACACCAATTTTGTAACTTCATTACCGTGTGACCTGGCCAATAATTAATATGTGCTTTTCCTATACAAAACCCCTGATTTTGAGTGCTGTCCTTATTATAATACTGAACAAGTAATTCACGAGGGACGCTGCATGTAAAACAATGGCATTAGAATTAAAATAAAGTTTGTTGAAGTCTCATGTTGAATACATGTTGACCTACTACAAGTGACTTGTCTGTATTAATGATCGGAAATGTAAAGCTTAATCCACACTTAGCTGAAGCGCTCTTCAAAACCTGAAAACATGGACCATCCCCTCCTCCGCTACTCCTCCTCCTCCTGTTGAAGAGAGGTGGGTCCCTTTTTTCAGTATTGAGACGTCCCCGTGCTGTCGGCCCACCTCTGCTCCAGCTCACATCGTATTGCAGACTAAAGTCTACATGGGTGTTTTAGTCTTGTCATGCCACTGTTTCCGGGTTTACATACACAGATTAACCCTACCTGAGATTTATCTCCAGGTGGAGATATCCATACAGTCCTGTGTAGTCCAGCGGTAAGATTAGTCTTAAGTCTGTGAAACTGGTCCCAACGGTCAAAAGCATTGGCCTGTTTTCAGCTACTTTTTGCTTGAAGACTTAGAACAAAATATCTTACCCCATCGGCAAATCCTGAAGTGAGCCAAACTGTTGTACCTTGTTGGCCATATTTTGGATTATTTATCGAAGAAAGGGCTATGGAAATAAGAATTTAATTGTAAATATAAGAATAAATTGCCTGCTGAAAATGAGTATTTGTTGGTTTCAGTGATGTGCGCTGCAGGTTTGTTCTGCTGTTACGGAACACTCCGGAAGCGGCTCAGCCGGGGCGAGCTGGGGTCTGCCCAGAGAGATGTCTGTCGGTGCAGGAAGGCCGTGATACCGTTAGAGAGTAAACATCCCCTCGGCTTATCTCAGGGGGAAAAGACACCTCACACAAGTCTGCTTCCTCACACTCTGCCTCTGTGTGTGTGTTTGTCTATATGGGTGCCTAAATCTCTGGGCTTGTGTGTGAGGGTGGGTGTGAGTGTTTGCGTGTGTATGAATCCCTGTGTTTGTGTGTGTGCGTGTGTGTATGTGTGTGAGTGTATGTATGTATGTATGTATGTATGTATGCTTTGTGTGTGTGTGTGTGTGTGTGTAAATGTGTGTGTGTTTGTGTATATAGGTGCCCATGAGTGTGTGTGTGTGTGTGTGTGTGTACTTGTTGGTGTATAGGTTGGTGAGTTTGCGTGTTTGTGCATTTATGCATGCGCTTGTGTGCATTTACTTGTTTGTGTATGAGTTTGTATGCGTGTGTTCGAGTGAGTGTGTGTGCGAGTGCACGTGCAGGGATAGTGAAAAAGTGGATATTTCTAATGCATGAACTTGTATTTGCATGAATGCCGTTTGCTAGATTGTATTGCCTTTTCACAGTCTCTTAAGTTATTGATATGAGAAGTTAAAAAAAATGCAGCTTGGACTCTTGATATTCATAAAAATGAAATACCGGCAGGTTTATGGCTGCACTTTATAGCTCCCGGTGACCTTTCGAGGTGACGTTACCGATCCGTTACGATGATGATAACACTGATTGGTGCTAATGACCTGTTCGATGTAAGCTTGTCTCCAAGATTCCTGTGGAATTTTTCCCCAATTTTTCTCCTTCTTGCAGGAAAAGGAAGGAGTAGAGGCCGTGTCCGTGGGAGCCATTCTGTCTGACTACCAGAGAGTTCGAGTGGAAAATGTGTAAGTGGCCAACTCTTATCTTTCCCTGAGTGAAAACACTTTTCACATCTGTCCTCTCCTGCATCTTTCCATCTCATCGACAGCCAGACACGGGCCCAAGTTTAGCTTCTTCACCATTCATGTCCACTGTGAAATAATGTAAAGAGGGTGCTTTTTTGTTCTAACAGTAATGGCGGCAGTGTTGTGACCTGAAGGTTGTGATTCCAGTCCCACCGGTGTAAAAATAATGACATACGGCAAAGTGCATGAGTACTTGGATAGTATCGGAATTCTAACTTTCAGGCGCAGCTCTCTATGGATTTAAGAACTAGTTTGAGTGATTCATGTCGGGAATCGCTGCTCATTTTTTGCACAGGGTCATGGTCAAAAACACTGTACCTATGGACTGGTGTACTGTATATGCGGAGGAAATCACTAGTGATGTTGCATTGTTTAAGGTATAACTCAGTGGCATTTTGCAGAAGGTTTGACAGAGACCTTTTATAGACTTGGCCCAGGCTTCCAGAGGTCACACACTGAGGTGGTGGGCTTTTATTCTCTGACAGACATTTAGATTCCACCCTGTGCCTCCCTGCAGCAGTGCTGTCTTTCCCTGTCAGAAAGCCGGCCCCTTCATGTCTTCCGGCACATTCCGCGACAAGCCCCTTTCTCCTCTTGTGTTTCCAGCACTGAGGTATCAACAAACGGTGCTGTCAGGCTCCTATTGTGGCCACTCAACACCTCAGGTGTATGTGTGTGTGTGTGTGTGTTTGTGTGTATGAGAAGCATGCATGTGTGTCTGTATGTATGCAAGTGTGTGTGTGCGTGTCTGTGTGTGTGTGTGTGTGTGCGCGCTGCGCGTGTTTATGTGTGTGTGTGTGTGTGTGTGTGTGTGTGTGTGATACGCATGCATGTGTGTCTGTATGTATGCGTGAGTGTGCTTTTGTGTGTGTGTGTGTGTGTGTGTGTGTGTGTGTCTGTGTGTGCTTGTGCGTGCATGTGTCTGTATGCGTGTTTATGTGTGTGTGTGATAAGCATGTATGTGCATCTGTATGTATGCATGTGTGTGTATGCGTGTGTGTGTTTATGTGTATGTGTGATATTCATGCATGTGTGTCTGTATGTATGCGTGTGTTTTGTGTGTGTGTGTGTGTGTGTGTGCGTGTGTGTGCGTGTGTGTGCGTGTGCATGTGTGTGCGTGCATTTGCGTGTGTCTGTTGTGCGCGCGTGTGTGTGAGAGTGTGTATGTGTGTGCGAAGGGCAGGGTCCGGTCTGGGCCGCTGGTCTCAGATGACCTGTGCTCTCTGCGCGTGTAATGGGTGGGTCCGTGGGGAGAGTGTCATTATCCCCCTCATAATTATACTCTCTGTAATTTACACACACTCCCTTACTCAGGCTCCTCTTTTACACATGCTCCCTTACTCAGGCTCCTCTTGTGCTGCTCCCAAGCAGA
This sequence comes from Gymnothorax javanicus, assembly GCA_029692085.1. NCBI lineage: Eukaryota > Metazoa > Chordata > Actinopteri > Anguilliformes > Muraenidae > Gymnothorax > Gymnothorax javanicus. The sequence goes on along the minus strand of CM056193.1, from coordinate 73,754,737 downwards.
TAGAAGCGATTGCAGTGTTAGTCTTTTTTTTCTTTTTTGCAGGCCGCCCAGGGAATGAAATTGCTCATTTCTTTTGAACTCGGGGTATTTGACGATTGTCCAATTTGTGCCTCCCCCCCCTCCCACGTGTCCCACAGGTGCAGGCGGCTCCAGCTCCTCCCTCTGGCGTACCTGTGGCGTCGCGACCAAGATGAGCTGCTGGAGGAGATGGTATCCAGTGACCTCCGCGCCATCCTCATCAAAGTGGCGGCTTTCGGTAAGGGTGCTGCGGTCGGCGGTCTAGTGGTTGGGTCCTTCCCTCGCGCCAGTGTGTCCCGCCAGCCCTCGTGCAGTTGGCATACACCAGAGCTGCCCAATCTTGTTGAAAAAAAGGCCCAACGTGGCTGTAGGTTTCCATTTCAGCCCGAACATTAGGACATCTGATTCAGCCAATTAGCTAATTACAGTTCACAATAAAAACCTTCATTATTCCTTTAGGGTGCTTAGTGTTCAGCTAAAATCTCAACCTCAATGTACACCGGCCCTTTTTGAAGGTTAGGCTCCCTTGCCTGATTCCCATCTGTCAGTGGGTGGGTCAAGGTAGCGTAGGAGGGGACGCGGGCGGTTAAAAAACGGCTGAAAAGCCGAAAATGATCAATCGGGGGTTTCAAATAAACTGTTGGGCCTCGCGCCGGAGGGCGAGAGAGCGTCAGCGCGGAGAACAATGCAAAGAAGAATAACAGGGAAATCTAGCAGTGGGAAAAAATGAGCGCTAATGATTACCTGCCATGTCAACTGAGGCCTTGAATAACGGCACACGGCCTTATTGTGCAGGGAGAAACAGCCGAGGGAGTTTTTACCTCCACCCGCTCGAATACCCTCAAACACACGGGGCGTGCTGTGAAGATTAAAATCTCGCCTGTCTCATTTCAGGTTTTAAATGTCTTCGGGAGGGGGAAAAAGGTTAATTTTTTGTCACTTGTTTTGTGTTCTTGGCCGTTGTGGTGCTTTTGGAGGAAAGGTAGATCACCTTACCAAGGCATTGAAGTGCGAGATGGCTCTTTTTGTGTTATTTGACTGCCAAGATAACTACCTGCCTCTACTTAACAGTAAAGTTGTTTTCTGTGTCAGTGCAAGTGACGAATGATAATTGCTCCTTAACAGTTCTTTTTGTCCTCAAAACATTGCAACAATAGCTCGCGATGCTCGCGCGTTTTTCGTTGTACGTTGAAATAAATGCGTTTTGGGAGGATAATCTGTTTAAAGAGGGGTTGAAATAGCGCAATGACAGACTGTGTACTGTTTTAGGCTACATAAAGATTCTTTGGGTCTTTTGAAGGACATTGCACTCCTCTCTTTTGTGGATGGCTTGAATGTTAATCGTGCACGCTGTTAAACTGGGAAAATGTTTCTCACTAAGGAAATTCAACAATCTGTCTTTCTTGCGCTTGAAACATGAGGCAAAGTGAGCATAATTATGTCAAAGTCAGGAGTTCATTAATAGCCCCTGCTGGTGTCAAGCGTTGACATACAACACTTTTGAGACAGGTTTTCTGTGTGACTTTTCTTTCTCTATTGTAAATTATGGAGATCAGCGTATTCAAACAGCTCTGTCAATTTGCTAGCTTAACATGCCACTTGAGGGGCAGGGCAAGCCCCTTTTATGGCGGCAAGGAGGTGGAAAGACATGCTCCAGTCTTGTGCGTTCTGCGCCAGTGAGGGCACGCTTTTCTTTGATACGAACGATCACGCGGCGCATCTCGTCTTGCCCGCGCGTGAATGCGGATGAGGAGAGGAGACGCAATTATGCTAATGGCTACTTTTAGCTCACCTTCATCTGGTCATCGAGACAAAGCCGTCTTTGTGTCTCGCGCAGGAATGTTGCTATCTCTGCACATCGAGAGGCTGCTGAAATTACCTGGAATAATCCCCCCCCCCAACAAAATCACTGCACCTCTAAGCCCAGTCAAAAGATTGACAGAGCCTCCGAGCTTTCAGCCTTTTCTTAAGGAAAAGTCATTTAAAAGCAAATTCCCCGCATTTTTTGAAGATTATAACGAGAAAGAAAAGCTACCCCAGGTTTCTGTTTTTTCTTCCCTTTTCCTTTTTTTTTTTTTTTTGGCTACAGGTAAAGGGGTAAGATCTTATCGTCCTTGGTTTCTCACCTGCCCCGAGGCTGGTGTAATTAGAAATGAGAGAACTGAATAGTCAGAATGTTCCGGGGCTATTTAGGCACCACTCAGATAATTGAGGCTTTCATTAGAGCAGGTTAAAGCACTGGCCTGTGTTGTTATAAGTATTGGATGACACTGGGCGTACATGAGAGAGCACTACTTGTACAGACCTCAGGTGTTGATTTAAATGGACTTTCCAGGTAAAAATAAGTGACTGTTGCATTTAAAACAAACCTAAAACTAACGTCCCCTGCTCTGATCACTTTTTATTGGCTTAAACACCATTTGAGCTACTCGTTGAATGTTTCCTCTAACCGTCTTAGTGCTTTCGGCGAGACAAGTTTTCATAGGTTGACACTTTGGTTTTCATGTGGGACTGACAGAAAATAATTAGCAGTGTAATTTGAGTTTGAGCTCTCTGTTTTTCACAGTCGGGCAAAGACAGCTGAAATTGAAGGTAACTCAATATTGTAATCATTGCAGTTTTCCCAGTTGATAGCACAGCTTGGAAAAAGAGTGAATGCCATTTCAGAAGTGTCAGGCTAAGAGAGCAGGCTGACGGCAAAAGTGATCTCTCCAACAACTGAGCTCATTTTGGAAAAAATCCATGAACACCTCTCAAGTACATCATTTGTACGTGTCGATGTAAAATCAACTCAACTGATCGCCGGTGGTCAAGAATATTGGTAGATAATGCCAAAAAAAAAAAGAATGAGCAAAAAGGATTTTTGTACATTCAGTAGTTAGCTTTATAGGTGAATGTGACTGGTTCCTTGGACCGATAGCTCAAAAACTACTGGTTTCTTTGGCCTATAGCTTTAGATTTATTTATGAAACACTTGAAGATATTTTAGTTATTTTTCTAGTCGCTGGCACCACCTCCAGGTGATTTGGCATGGAATGGCTCGTGGAATTTTTTATACTAGAATAATCTTATTTATTTCACGTGTTTTTTTTCTCTCTGTCAGGTCTCTATTGCTCCAAAATTTGCAGAGAAAGTGGTGTACTAATAATTTTTGTGTCTGCGCACTGTATAGAAATGAGCCCCCTTGTGACTATACATTTGCATGTTCTGAATGTGGTTGAGCAATAAAGGCTACTCAAAATGTCAAAGTTTTGAAACTTCCATAAATTGTCAGGGAAGTTTTTATCATAGTAGTACTCAAATATAGGGTTTGAAATGAGGAAAATAACTCTGTAGTCCACAGGAGGTCACAATTGAAGCACTTCTGGAATGCTCCATTGATGTTTGTGGTTCAGGTTGCAATAAGGCATTGTGTGAAGGACAAGTAAATAACTTTGGCCTTGACATTGTTTAATTTTCTCTGTTTTTTTTTTCCTCAAACAGTCTGCATTTAAGCAATGGGCTCTTGAGCTGAGAGGGCTTCCAACTGTGAAATTAATGTATTACAGTAACCAGCAGTAGATTTAGTGATATTAGGGCCCATTTCATAATCCTACCTCTGGCTCCCCATTCGTATCAGTTCCCCACCTGGGGCTATGCGCATTTAGAGTGCTGAGTGCCATAAACCCTATCAGTACTGTTTCTGGTCATCTCTCATTACACTCATTGGAATCCGTGTGTGTGTGTGTGTGTGTGTGTTTGCACATGTGTGAGAGACAGAAATTTGTGTTCTTAATACCTGCTTAGTTCCTTGACAAAGTAAATGCACATTCTCCACACAAGCTGTGTTCTTTCATTGAATTGAGTTGATCTTTGCAACAACTTATTAGGTTCTAGAGAGTATCATTGTCTTTTTTAATGCATTTATGCACACTGTTAACTGTAAGCAGAGAGTAAGTATTGCTCCTGTCCATTTTTTAACAATTAAGCCATTCATGCCTGCAAAATGTATGTATCAAATACAGCAAGTTTATAGTTTTAGGAGTAGTGCATGCCTTTTTATGTGGAAGCCATTAACACTTCTACTGTCAAAGGGTGTGTAGGCCTGTGTGCATTAACATTGATGGGCTTGGATAAAGTTCAGTTTACATCACCCTTGACTCTGCTGAACCAAAAATACACTGTCCGTCCGCTGTCTGTTTGGATTTAAATGAGCAAATACTCAAGAGCCTATGATTGAATTATAATTGCGGTCACGAATATGTTTCAGCTGGCAATAATTCTTTTCATCCTGACTGATTTAGCGTTTATTTTTTAAACAAACGTCAGAAAAAAATAGTATCTCTTGGTCGTTGAAAAGATTTTCTCCGTTTCAAGAGGGGCAAATTATTGGCCAGCATCATGCAAAGAAAATGGCTAATGAGATTGCTGCAATCACTGGAATTGGGTCATGAACTGTCCAACAATTTATTAAAACCTGGAAGGATAGTGGTGAATTGTCAACTTTGCAGAAGAAATGGGTTGGAGAAAAATCATGACTGATCCAGATCGTAGATCACAAAAATGCTTGGTGGAGTCTCATCATTAAAAAATCAACAGTAGAACTCATGACTGTGTTTAATGATGAAGCTGAGAGCCTTTCCACTCTCATGATTCATCAAGAACTTGGAGGTTTAAGACTAAACAGCTGCGTGGCCACAAGAAAGCTGTGTGTTAGTGAGGCTTATTGAGAAAAAAAAAAAAGTTCACTTTGCAAGGGTGCATCAAGATTGGACTGAGGAGCAATGGCAAAAGGTCATGTGGTCTTCTGAGCAGTGGCGGGCGGTGGACGGAAAACTGGGGGGGCGGAAAACATCCCTTGAAACGGATGAGATTAGTGACCCGATTTCAATCATTGTTCTTGGTCAACATGTTAGTTTCCCTTATAATGAAATGTTTAGGCGAGTGAATAATAAATTCTATAAAATGTTTAATTCACATGCCTTAATAGGCAACTCTTCACAAAAAAACCACTGTGGATTTTCCGCGTTAAATTTTGTCACATCCCAAGCAAGTCATCAAACCTGTGTGTAATGATTGTTTAATTGAAAAAGATTGAAATGCGCTCTTTTTTGCGTTCAACTGGTGCGTTTGATTTCTCGTCTTAACGAAGACAATTAGCTACACCAGAGAGGGGAGAGTTCAAGTGTCTTTTATCAGGGAAATTGACTGAAAACAGATCAAGACTAATAAGTAGTTTAAAGACATGTTTATCGCCCTCCTTGTTCTCTGTCCACCGCCCGCCACTGCATCTGAGTCTAAATTTATCCTGTCCCAGAGCGATAGGCACATCAGGGTAAGATAGGAAGCTCATGAAGCGATGCACCTGTCATGCATAGTGCCCATTGTACAAGCTTCTGGTGGCAGTGTTATGATCTAGGGTTTCTTCAATTGGTTAGGTCTTGGCACAGTGCTGTTTTACAGCAATAAAATGAATTCAGCAGACTACCTAAATATACTTAATGACCAGTAACCCATCAACAGTCTTTTTAATCCCTGATAGCTCAGGAGTATTCCAAGATGACAATCCCAAGATTCATTGGGCTCAAATTCTGAAAGAGTGGTTCATTTCCATAGATGAAGTGGCCACCTCAGAGTCCGGACCTTAACCAGTTGAAAGTCTTTGGGATGTGCTGGAGAAGGCTTAACAGAGTGGTTTGCCTCACTCATCATCAATACAGAATCACAGCCAAAAATGAATGCTCCTCTGGTTTGAAACAAGTGTAAAATTGTATACGATTGTCAGAACAATACCACAACCAATGTGCGTCGTTATCAAAGCTTATGGTGGCCCAACAAAATATCATAATGTGCAACTTTTTTTTTTGGACAGGCAGTGTATAAGTTTTGCACTGAGCGCATTGTCCAGAAAATAGACGCTAGCCTGCTGCACCCACAGTTTATTTATGATTCTTCATGTGTATATCTAATACCCCACTACAAAAGCTTCTTTGCTCAGTTTAGAAAATTTATGTTAAGTGCTTATTAAAGCTATGCTAGTGCAACTGCTATCTTTGCTTATTGGCCACACTAAAATCTCAGTCATTGTCCTCAGTTTTGGTTTAGGAACTTTTAGCACTCTACTTCTCAGAAGTTTGGAATCACAAATTATTTTCACATGACTTTAATGAAGGCACCTTCTGTTATGGCAAGACAAAGACTCTGAGCATAAATCTAGACTCTGTTGAAACCCTGGGAAGGAAATGGCAAGATATGCAGTGGCCAGCACAGTGACCTGACTTAAACCCCATAGAGCAGTTGAGGGATCACCTGGATAGCAAAGCTCACACAGTGATCCAATCATCAAAGACCCACCAATGTGAAATTTTGCTGGAAATCTATTAAGAATGGCACGTTATTAAAATTAAAATATCCAGAATGCCTAAAATTTCCAGAGTAGGGATTACATCTCATAGTGGGTAGTACTCTGATGGTATGTTATTAAGCATTTAGATACCATTTTTGCCCCAAAATTCTTGAAATGCTAAATAATGCAGTACAACCACACATACACTTTTATTTAATATAACAGGGATATTTATGTAAATGACAAAGAATTTTAAACTTTAGAGCACTTCTTGTACTTAAAATACAGACATTATTATTGCTGGTAACTGTTAGTGAAAGCAAGATTTAGAATGTGCCAGACTGTGACAGCCCAATGAAACGTGTGTACCATGTCATCTACCTAGCTTTTACGTGATATGACTGCTCTTAAGTTGATTTATGACTTGTTTCACCAGCTTTAAATCTTCACAATACAATTAATGTTATTTATTTTTAGGGTCAACTCTGCTTACTCTTTAATGTAATGTGAAATGCATTCTGCATTTATGCGGTGGCAAGTCTAATTAAATTCTACAGTACGTCACCAAGCTGGTGTAGGATTCTAGAAGCAATACACCTTAATTAACAGGTGGGTTACTCAAGAGATTAAACGCGTCATGTCACCTTGGGCCAACTGTTAATATTTCAGCGGCAGGGTTAGCATGATTTAGTCTCTGGTTCATTTGAATATGCAAAACTTCCCTTTAGTGTTATTAAAAATGATAGTGTCATTAATATTTCTATTTATTGCCATCATTGTATCTTAGGACTTGTTCACCGGGGAGAAAATCCTTGGAAAACTGGGAGATATACATCTTATGAGGTTGTAATTGCACTAGTTTTTATTCATTGGATAAAAAGATTAAATTTCAGATGTGAAAGCGCATGGTATAATCTCCCATTATTCTGCGTGCAGACTGAATTTCAGATAAGGGCTAAGACAAATTTGGCATATGCCTAAATCTTATCTTCTCATGATGTTTTGGGTCACCCCCCCATCCCTTCTCTTTTGATTGGATGATAGCGAATGTTATTGTTTTCAGTCAGGTCTGTGAGTGCATCGTTCAAAGGATGAACTATCTCACCTTATAGCTGGAAGATGTTTATTTCAAGATTTGAAAGCTAAAATGTTCCACATCAGGAATTCAATTTCTTTTTTTCCCCTCTGAGAAGGCAGGGATTAGAGCCAAGCTGTCATGTGTGTGTCAGATCTTAAAGAATATCCATGAATAGCTGATATTTCTGTGCTGGTATTATCTCAAATCTTTCTTTTTTGTATAAATTAGCTTTATACATGAGATGGGACAAAGAAGCTGCTAAAAGCTATAGTACTTTCAATTAAGCGGCAAGATCATTCTGCGCATTTCTTTTTCTTTTTACACGAATAAAGCAGGAAAAGTGAAAAATTCCTTTGTGTTTAAATAATTGCCTAAGATTTGTTGGTCTTCCAAGAACTTTGAAAAGAGTATCAATTAAGAACGTAAGCTCTTTTCTTTCATTCTCGCTTTGAGGGCTTAAAAGAAGGATTGGTCTGTTTTTTTTTTTTTTTTTTACTGTTTGTTCATTATACATTAAAAAAAATCCCAGAATTGTGTTTTTACAAAAATTCTAATACTTAGTCCTTTGGTTTAATTTTACTGTTTTTGTTTGTTTATTTCCCTGTCTATTGATCTGTCTGTCCGATATATGCTCAAACTTAACGCTTTCGAAAAAAGTGTTAGGGTGGCTTAACTTCATGTCCAGTTTGTAAAGTTCAGTGTATTTATTTGCGGCTTCATAGGATAACACATAATCCCTTTAGAGGAAAGACCGTCTGTTAGTTGCACTGAGTCCCATTTGTCCGAAATGCACGGGACCCTTCAATTGAGGCAGACAATGGCTGCGTCTGGTGGGGTTGTTTAGTCCTAATGTGGCATAATGAGGGCAGGTAATTGGGTTGAGGTCAGCTTGAGTAAAAAGGAGATGTGATGATCATGTGGAGTCAGGACATGGAATGGCAGATAAGACTGCTGTCTTCCTGTCAGTTTTGAGGTGAAGATGAACTTTTGAGGTCTTTTTTCCACTTTTGGAAATAGACTGCTGCTGTTGTTTGTGTTTGTGTTATTTTAATGTTTTGTGAATGTCATTCTGTATTAGGGTTCATCAAAGTCAGAACGATGAAATATAAACCATTTTATTGAATGTAAATAAGGGATTCAGACAAAATACTCGTCTTATTTATTTAGCTACTTCTCTCGCCTGAGATGGCCAGATTTACACTTGTTTTTTTTTTTTTTTCCTTTAAAATTGCACTTCCACAATTACACGCTCAGTAAACTGTAAAATTACCTTCATATTTTATGAGGAATTAACTTGATAAAAACGCTTCTGAAAAAGATACAGGTTCCCCATATTGATGTATTAGCTACTGCAGTCAATGCCCATGTGTTTGTGTCAGGGACTGTCAATTGAGACACAATTGCAGCTGTGTTGGAGGGGGTGATTTAACTTCAAGCAAGAATGATGGGGCTTAAGTTGAAGGATTTCTTATTGCAGTCGCTTGAGTCAATGCAGTATTATACTTTATTGGCATGGAATTATACTTCATGCCTTATTGAAGCCTTATTGCCGGGAACAGTACATTGACAATATTATAAATCCTTTAATCACCCTAAATGCATATAAATGCTCCTCATTCATGCGCTTAGCAAAATGAGTGTTGGCCTAAGTTCTGAACTGCACTCTCATATCTCTTGTGACATTGAAAATTGGTCAGATTAACTTGCTGGTGCATAAAGAGCACACATCATGCAGTAGCACTTTTTGATGACCTGTAACTTTCAACGATTTTGAAGCAACTGATGGTGATGCTGGAGCTAATGAATTTAAATTCATTTCAATGCCATGGATAACATATTTAATGCAGTATTTGCCATTCTTGATAGCTTTGAGCAGAGTTGTGATTAGGTGAGCGGTGTGCTTGGTGCCAGCTGCAAAGGTTTCTTATCATTTTAAGTGGATTAAAATAGGCTTCTAAATATATGTATCAACCAACTCAAAGTTTTGAGTTTGGATTTTGATTCTCAATTAAACTTCTTATGGAAGCCTTCCCGTTTGAGAAATTTTAGCATTCTCTCTAAAATTATGTCCTTTGTTGATCTCATTAAACAAAATGGTCATTTTAGATCGGACTAGAAAGACATTTCTGGTGGAAGATCTTTATGGATTTGACTTGGGATTGTCTTAATGGAACTGAGTGAGTATTTCTGGTGTTGTTTAGTATAAATACTATAAGATTAGATATACTTTATTGAACACTGTGGGGTAATTCATCATCCGCTTTTGACCAGTCATAGTTATTTAGGAGCAGTGGGCAGCCACTGTGCAGCTCTCAGGGACCAACTCCAACTCTAAAGCTGGAGCCTTTGTCAGGAGCAGTGGTCGGAGTGTTTTTATAGAGAATGTCTTTTTGGGTGGGGGAAACCGTAGTACCCAGAGAAAACCCATGCATACACGAGGAGAAGATGTCAGCTCCACGCAGGGAGGTTCAGCGGACCAGTACTCAAACCTGGAACAGCACTAACCACTGTATATATGAGTGGTTATATACTTATATGATGATAAATTGACAAAATTAACATTGGCAGCATATTGGTGTTTTTTTTAATTTATTTAAATTTGTATTAAATATAAATCTAAACTGAAGTTGCTCCAATTCAGTGTTTCTTTGCATATTTCTGTGATGTGTTGGTAAGTTGTTGTCATTATAAGAAGAACTGAGGCATTGAAATTAGCCAGACTTGAGGAGGCTACCTCAGTCGGCTCTCTTCCTGGTCAAGACCCCTGGTAGTCTTGGGGCTTTGCCCCCTCACACCCGCTTAAGGTCACATTTCGTGAAATATTTTATTTAAGCAAATTACCCTAACGAGCATATTAAAAAATCAACATCCTCATAGCAAATTGAGCCATTAAAATTAGTTAAAAGGCTAATTAAAAAGGATATTAAAGTGAATTGAATTTTAATGTCTTTTTTTTTCTTATTACCTTTGCATAGGGGGGTTAAGATGAGAGGATGTCAAGATTAGATATTTGTGCACTAATTAAGTCTGTGGCCCCCCTGGGTGGAAAACCAGGCTTCCTCTCTCATACACTTGTCTTTAACCCCCCCCCCCCACCGCTTAGAGTCATTTCAGCTCAGTTTTGAATTACTTCTCATGATAACTTGAGACGTGTTTCACGAGACTTGGCCCCTGAGGGCTCACGGTTAAAGATGTCGACCTTTGGGGGGGTTTTTCAATTAAAAAAAAAAAAAAAAAAAATACTGAAATAAGATTTTTTCATGTTTTAGTTCATGACGATGTGCTTCCTTGCGTTCTTGGCTCTGGGATGTGGTGGCCTTTCATCATTAGTGCACTTTTGCAATTTATAGTTTTAAATTTGTGAATGTTTACATCCATATTGCGTGAACCTTGCAGAAATTTCCTTTTTTATATCGTGTCTTCGCCCAAAGATTCAATTACATATACACAGTATTTTCATTGTATATGATGTGCAGAGTTTGTAAATCTTTGAAGGAAACTGTAGAGAGTTTGTTTTGAATCAGTCAAACCATAAGTTGTGGAGGCCTTTGACTGTGTTCATGTTCGGTACATTAAATTTTGTGTGTTGCATTTTCGCCTGCTATTCCTAAATTGCCATTGTCAAGCTCTGACTTGAAGTGCATTTATATCTGTGTCTGTTGGGAAAAATTGTTTTATATCAGGGAGTGTCTGCAGATGCTGTTGTGTGGATTCATTTATATTGTTTAGGCATAAAGATGAACATCGTCTGTAGAGCACACTCAGCCTGTCATAGCGGTTGAAACTGCCATTATGGAAGGACTGTTGTTTGTGTCTTTAATAGTACTCTGTGTTTGTGGACCTGCCAGTGTAATGGAGCTGCATATCTCCTCTATTGCATTGACTGGGCAGTGTCCTTGTTCCACGTGGCTCGTTACTGAGGCAGCACTGCTCTTGACTTTCACTAGCCGCACTCCTATGAAAGGAATCGTGTATCTGCATGTTAGGACTAAACAGGAAGAAGCCTATTTTGTTGAATGACTTATCTAATCATTTGCAGTAGGTAATACCGTGAGAATCTGGGCTGTAAACAAGAGCAGTACACTGTTCGTGTGAGGAGCAGATTGTGTTAATTATGTGTGGAAGGATTTAAGGGGCAAAATCAGGGTCTGTTACCACTGGAGCGTAACAGGTTGAGGCCCTTAACACTAGTGTACATCCACTGTAACAAAGGCGTGCAGGTTAGTGAAACTGTGAGAGCTTTGCCACATGACCAAGTGAACACTAGACTATACTCATTGACTGTAACCGTTTGGAAAATGGGTGTTTTTGGACCCCCCCCCAATTTGGACTGAATCAGTTTTTTAGATCCCAGTTTGCTTTCTATTATTGGTAATGATCGTTATGTCAGCATTAGAATGCTAACTCTTCTTATATTAGTGATTGATGTCACACCACAAAGGGATGTATGCTTGGAGCCTGTTATGTTGTCATTGTTGTTCCTGTTCTCATTTTGGGGATTGATGCTTGCATGTACTGGCCATGATCAACATCAGAAACACTGCTGAGCTGTAGAGCTGCAGTACTGTAGTTATTTGCACCCATCTCATCTACAGTCTCTCTGGCTCTTTCTGTGAGCTTTTAACCACCTTATTTACTGTGTTTTTTGGAGTATTGGCTGATGTTGTCCTGATTTTTGACACAGTTCCTTTTTCCCCTGTGAAAAAATTTCTTTATTTTTGTAACCGACGCACCTGCATTTTTTGGAACTAACTGCTTGTCCCCTATGGAACCCTGTTACTATGCTCATCTTGCTTTGGAGACTTATCTTGCAATGTGATGCTGATTCAACCTTGTTTTAGCCAACACATTTAGCTGCTGATTAGCGTTTAAATTACCTGTATAGATGCTTTTTTTAATTTTTGGTTTAAATACTTTAATCCAGCTATTGGTTACCATTGCTTTCTGTCATCATTGGCTTACCGGTAGTGTGAGATTGTTCATGTTGTTGCTGAAGTCTTTATGTAACCACAGATATGGTTAGAAAACAGTTATTACAAAAAAATGCATGTTATTGCATTTTGAGGGGAATTATGTCCCCCGGGGAGAGAGGAGACGTATTGCTCCAGGCTCGGTTCCCATTCGCGTTCCCGTCAGCGTTCCCACTTCGTTTCCGGAGCGTAACTCCAAAACCATTTGCATGATCTAAATGAAAGCTTGCATGCTTACTACTTAGGTCCTGAAGTGGTGCCTTTCAGTATGTGCCTGTCTGTCTGTCCGTCTGTCTGTCCGCCAGGATGTTATCAAGTTTTTTCCGGAGCATAACTCCAAAACCATTTGCATAATCTTAATGACACTTTGCATACTTACTACTCTGATCCTGCAGTGGTGCCTTTTGGTATGTGCCTGCCTGTCCGTCTGTCCGTTCGTCCGTCCCCTGGGTTAGGCAGGAAAGGGGGCCGGGGGGGGAGATGTCTGTTTTTACAAGTAAAAACACATTCTAGTTGTTGTTACATCATTCTTTTTTTTTTTTTTTTTTTTTACTTTATTAGCAGAAAAATTCACAGAGTGGTACTGTACAGCCGGAAGAAAATTGACCAGTGAAAGGGTTAAACTTAAAGGCAACTTTTTATAAAGGAGACAATATTTTGTCTTCTCTATGCTGTATGTAGCTTTGGGGAGACGTCCGTGAATCAGCAGCTAAAGGCTGGCGGTCATGGCATTCAGTACTGTCCTCCCTGGAGGCCCGACCACAGGAAACAAAGCCGGCTTTTTTGCTCCAGCGTCACATTTCCACAGATATCTGCAGGCACTTAGTCACTTCCACACACGCTGTCTGAAGGGAAAAAAGGCAAATAAACAGGATTCCTCCAGTTTATATCGGAGAACAAACGTTGATTGCTTTTCGGCGTGGAGCGCGAAACTGTTATCCTTAACCAAAGAGATTTGCGTGCAGGATTTCGTGAAAAGTCAAATAAATAAATTGCGAAGCATGTTGCCTGTGTATGAGTGTGAGAGATTTAAAATCCTCTCCACTCATGTCATTTTCAATCACTACTCGCTGTCTTTCATTTGATCCTTTCCCTGGCCTTGCTGTGGTTCCGGCAGGTTTGGACCCAGAGAAACATTTGGGAAGGACTCTGGAAGAGATGCAGCCCTATCTGAAACAGGTGGGACCCCAGCCTCACCCCAGACCTGACCCCTACATCCTCCTGATCTTTACGTGTTTCATTATGATATTACTGTTAGGGAAATCACGTTAGGGACTGTGTTCATCTGTGATACTGTTACCCTGAAATTGCTACTGCTCTCACTTCTTGTTGAATAATTTTTTTCATAATTATCATTTTCATCACATTAAATACACATTAAAGTGTGCAGCATGTCTGAGGTAATATAACAAACATGGATTAAACAAAAAAGGAATTACAATTATAGTGATAATGATATTAAATAGATTTCTGAAATTCTGTGCAAGAACAAATTGTGCTATACTAGAGAGGAATTATTGAGTTTGTGGGAAGTCGCTATTTCTGAGAAATGGAACATTACTGGGCCAATTTTATTGGCCAGATTAAGCTAAATCCTGGATATAAATGTGGTTTTGTGTGGAAAATCTTTGTTTGAGAATGAATTTAGTCTAGGACTGGGCTTATTCTATGCGTGAAGCCAGAATTTCTCACACAATTTAGCTGTGCTTTAGGTCATGCACTTATGTCCATGCTCATGCTCGATGCCATTAATGATAAAACAAATGGCTCCACTCTCGCCCTCATTTTGTTCTCCTTATTTGAAGTCAGTTTTTTAAAAAAATAAATAAAAATATAAAAATCCTGATTTCATGTTGGACTTTACATTTCCATACTCTGCTCCAGCTTTCTCAGAAGTACGGAGTTCACGTTTGTGGAGAAGGGGGTGAATATGAGACGTTTACCTTGGACTGTCCTCTGTTTAAGAAGAGAATTGTCATGTAAGTGTTGCTCTGAAATCGATTCTGCTGACTGCATGTGTTTGTTTAGACGGAAACTTGTGGATTTTGTGCTTTCTATCTGTGTAGAACTTTGAAGCCCTGGGCCTGTCGCCCCTTCATATCAAAGGCAAGGATTCATGCCATGCAGTCCCAATGTAGAGTGCAGTCCATATGTTTTTGAAACGATGCAATTTGCATTTTTTTTACCACATTGGATATGGGCCAGTGGCTTTAATTTGTAGTTTTTTCCCCACTTGTTACTTGTTATCCCTCTAGCGACTCTTGCCGTTGGGGTATTCTTGTCCCCTCTGCCATCTGCCTGTCTGTCCATCTGTCTTCCCATTGATTGTTACCACTCTAGCTTCTGAACTGTTCTAGGGACAGCCTTCAAATTTAAACAGGTTATGAATATTGGGTGTCTCCAGAAGCCTATTTGATGTCAAGGTCATAGCACCGATTTTGACCTGATTTTTTTGGGTCAAGGGTTGGGCACACCCACTTTTAAGGCATGCTGCAGGGGTATATAGTGCCAAGTGCAATCTAGTTTAACGTCCATATTCTCCAAACCATGTAGGAATTTCATACCTCCCGCCCCCATGATCTTAACCTGTTTCGTGGTCATATTACTGATACTGCTCAGAATTTATGAATTGAATTTTAAACTTCATGCATGGTTGTGTTATGGGATGTGACTGTAGAGTCATTGGGTATCAAGGGAGTTCTTAGGGCAAATTGTCAGTTATTTAGTATGCCCAGTTGTAGAAGAAACAGCCATGATCTGTTTTGATTTTATGTTCTTCAGAGACTGTATGGAGACGGTGATCCACTCAGCTGACGCCTTTGCTCCTGTTGGATATCTGAAGTTCTCAAAGATGCATCTAGAAGATAAGATGAGCGTGAGTTCTGCTCATGACGTGTTTTAGACGGTAACTGTAGTAGATTGCATGCTTTCTATCTGTGTGCTACTTCGAAGCCCTGGGTGTATTGCTACAAACTCATAGAGACCTTCACAACTTGGACATTTCAGTAATTTGCTTTATAGTATATGCGATTTTTCATTTTTATGTCATGAGGGAATACCTTATTGCTCGTGTTCTTCATTTGAAAGAGCTAGTCCTATGCTGGTCCGGCTCCTGGGGTTGATTGTATGTTTTCCTGTGTCTTAGTTTGTCCGACGTAGACTATTCACTCACGCCTCTAACCAGGCCCCGCTTTACAAACACGTCTGATCGTATTAAGAGGCTTTGCATTCGGGTAGGTGGAGAGGCCTCTAAGGGTTTGTGGCGGTGCCCAGATTTCTGTCATCAGAGGAAGCAAAAGGAAAAGGTTATTTTGGCCCCACAGACAGAGTGTGGGCTGCCTCCTGATTGGCCTTTGCTGATTTGGGCAAAATTGAGGTGTCTGAGTTCCTCAGAGTTTCTTGCTTTATTAGTGATACGGTAACTGCAGCAGTCTTTGAGGGGATTACCAATATCAAACTCTGTTGCAGCCTATTGGTCTGCTTTGATTCTATTATCAGTGCATCGGATGCAATGATATTATAAGTGGTCATTATTACTATGATCTATTTACTGATCGTTGTTCTTGAATATTTCGTTCAAAAATATATGTTATGTTTTTGTTTGTCTCAAAGCGTGCAATATCATGTTTGTATGATTTTGTGAGAGTTATCATTTGGAAACATAAATAAATATATTAGCAAAATGACAAAATACCTTGAAACAAGGTGAACTTTGACCCCTTAAACATGACAAAACTCCTTATTAAAGCCTTCCATAGGGTGCCACCAATGTTTCAATTTAAGAAGTGAACTCTTACAAGGGAAGGGAAACACCTACCGCTTGCTGCTAGGGGCTACAGTAAGACAGCTTGGGTATTATTCAATGAGGTTTGTAAGTTTTTAGACAGTAACATGATTTTTAAAGGGCTGTAATTTCTACAATGTACCATCTGCTGTATAAATGACATCCCTATAAAAGTGGGTCACTGCCCAGATTATATCCAACTTCAGTGTAACTTACGTGCTCCATATGTTTCTTGTTATTTCAAAATATCTGCTCTCCCTGAGTCGGAGTTGGAGGAACAAACTCACGCAGGCTGTATGGCAACAGCCACTGCAGGCATTGCTGGCTAACTCTGGCTGGCGAGGCGCGCTCTTCTAACTGTGCCACACTGTGTGACCCAGTTCAGTCCAGTTACATTGGGTTTTGACACCTCTGAATTTAGATGAATGCTTCAGGAACTGCAGTGTTTTGTTTGCTTTGGCAAGGTCTATTGCAGGATAAAGGCTGCGCACTTGTACTGGTGCTCCTCTTAAGCCTTCACCTGGCCTCCTGGGTGGCACGCCCAGCTGAGCATCTATCTTGTCAATTCCTGACGCTATCTTGGGAAGTTGTTACTGAGAGTGCAACGGGCTGATGCCTGATTGGCTGTAGTCTCCTCAGGTAGGAAGGGCTTGGCTTAACCAGATGGGTGTTCATTTTGTAATTGTGTATTCCTACTAATTCTGTCAGTTTGGCAGTGACTGCACAGCTTGTGTATTAAGTGACATGAATGGTAAGCCATTCTCTTTTTAACTGACCTGGAAAGGGTTCCGCTACAAGGTGGGTCCATTATCATAATTTTTAAGTTGGTGGAAAAAGGAAGATTTGGCAAAAATTTTCTTCCTGCAGTCCCCTGTCAGTTCTCTGTCAGCAATGCATTTATGGTTATGCTCAAGACAAAAACTTGACTTTACGTAGGGTGCTTTAATCACCTTTTCAAAGGCATTCAGGGGACCCCAATCACAAGGGTTATAATTTGATACCTTACTGCAAAACTGAACCAACCCACATATTCATGAAAATTTAGATAGTATTCCAGTTTTCTGTATTGTCATTTAAAATACAATGTCAACCAACCAGAAGAGGTCTCTATGGTAATGATTAGCAAATAACACTTAAAAACACCAACCCGCAGAGCCCGAAATAGGCAGATATAATAATGCCAAAGGGAACTATCAGCTCCTGTCAAAATTTTTAGTGCTGAAGTGAAGCAAACATTCCGTTCTATACTGAGACACACCTTTCTTGCTTCTGAAACCTTATATCATTGTATCAGCCACATAATCCTAATATTGAAATCTTTCATCTTTTTGAAGTTTGTGAAGAGATAGTTCTGACTGACTGTTATAACATTGATGGCTTCTCTCTTAAAGTTGGACTGCGAAGTAGTACTGTTCAGTGCTTAGACATCTCAGTGATTTACTTAACTAAAAATGATATATTAAGCATAGTGGTCAACCTTCCTCACCTGCAATCCCTGACAGTGGACTATACTGCTTGTATCATCGTTAAGAGCATTAGAATGATGTTGATGAAAATCCCTTCTATTAGATTCTGTGACACCTGCACTACAGTAACACTCAGCCTGGTTCCATTTAACTCCATAATTCCCCCATGTTTACTTTTGGGCCATTCCATCTCAAATGGACCAGTAGCCTGGGCATTTGTAACCACCATCTCTCAGATTGTCCTGATTTTTCCACCAGCAGTCGCTATATGTACATGGACAAAAATCCCAAAATTTTGGCTGCCAACTCCAACTGGTTACAAAATGGCAGCCATTTTAAAAATTGCCTTTTACGCGCGTCGCAACGTGCCCTCCCACTTTTTTCAAACCCTTTTTTTCGCAATAAATCAAAAACTATAGCACCTATTGGCACCAAAATGGGTAGTCTAATGTAATGTTTATGCTGATTCTGAATCTGCAGTCAAATAAATGATCGCTCCTATGGTTCGGAAACTATTGGATGAAAACCCTTTTTGGGGTTACCGAACTTTGGCTCCCCTTATCTCAATGCTGCCACCTGATATCAAAATGGAACTTGTTTTATGCTCATCATCATCACTTCAACTCTATAATATCAAATAATTAGAGAGGTGCTCTGCTTTGTTTTGATGTAATCCTCCAAAACGTAAAATAGATATTTTGTGAAAACAATATCGCCATGCATACACACATGTACAGAGTATATAGTAGTATCTATAGGGATTTTGCAAAACTATGGCAAAAGGTCAGCAGTTTGTAGCCTAGTAATCTAGCATGGATTTGATCATGATTCAACAATAAGAAAGAAACTGGGCAAAAATGGCATCCATGGGAGAGTTCCAAGGCAAAAACCACTGCTGACCAAGAAGAACACAAAGGCTCGTCTAACATTTGCCAATCTACATCTTGTTGATCCCCAAGAGGGAAAATATTCTGTGGACTGACGAGACAAAAGTTGAACTTTTTGGAAGGTGTGAATCCGTTACATCCGGCGTAAAACTAACACAGCATTTCATAGAAAGAACATCATACCGAAAGTCAAACATGGTGGTGGTAGTGTGATGGCCTGGGGCTGCTTTGCTACTTCAGGACCTGGACGACTTGCCGTAATTGATGGAACCATGAATTCTGCTCTCTAGCAGAAAATCCTGAAGGAGAATGTCCAACCATCAGTTCATGACCTCAAGCTCAAGCGCACTTAGGTTATTCAGCAGGACACTCACCAGCAAGTCCACCTCCGATGGCTAAAAAAAAAAAAAAAAAAAAGATGATTTTGGAGTGGCCTAGTGAAAATCCGGACTTAAATCCAATTGAGATGCTGTGGCATGGCCTTTAACAGGCTGTTCATGCTTGAAAACCCTCCAATGTGGCTAAATCAAAACAATTCTCCAAAAAAGAGTGGGCCAAAATTCTTCCACAGCGATGTGAAAGACTCATTGCCAGTTATCGCAAATTTTTGATTGCACTTGTCACCGAGGGTGGCACAACCAGTTATTAGGTTTAGGGGGTAATTACTTTTTCACATAGGGCCAGGTAGGTTTGGATAGCTTTTTTCTCTCAATAAATGAAATCATCGTTTAAAAACTGCATTTTGTATTTACTCAGGTTATCTTGGTATAATGTTAACATTTTTTGATGATCTAAAACATTTAAGTGTGACAAACATGCACAAAAGTAAGAAATCAGGAAGGGGCAAATACTTTTTCATGGCACTGTATGTTATCTGGCACCAGATCAACCAATAGGAAAATTCAATTGCAATAGCCAGGTTTCAACCTGTCAAGAAATTTTCATCCCTGCACCCCCAATAGTTCGCTTGGCAGAGTAGTCATATTGAAAAGCCAAAGTTGTTCATTTTATACCGCTCTAACTTGGTATGCAAGTTGTATACAACATGTCTCAAGTTCTCTAAACATGTAAATGACTGGATTTAAAAAAATGGCCTTTTTGTGACTTTTGACATTGTTTCACTCCGTAGACACCTAATTTGAATGACCTGTAACCACTAGTGGTCGCAAGTATTGATCAAATTTGAACAAACTTTGTATACAACATCTTTGGGACATAATTAGCCTCATACCCCACTCCTAAATGGCTGTGGCCAGGTGGCAGACCAGTTGAGTCTCAGGTTCACTTGCAACCTGGCTGCTTTTAGTGGTTTTAAATATTTTCTGAAATCTCTGTGTTGTTCATGCATCAACGCTGACCTGCACTCTCTTGGTTTAAAGGACCACAAAAAGTCCAGGGACCATTCTTGAAAAGGCCAAGGTTTAAAGACACTATGAAATGGAAGCTGTTGGAGAGAAAATGCCTGCAGTATGATACAACCCTAGCAAAACAAACTGTATGGCGGGAACTTTGAAAGGGTAGGAAGTCAATATGAGTGACGGTAGATGTGAAACCTCAAATATAAAATGCTCCAGGGGACGACTTTGTTTGGGGCAGGGGGAAATAGATTATTGACATTTCAATTTTAGCAATATGATATTGGTTCCAGTTTTGATGAGCAACAACTGATAACCAACGGCATTGTATCAAAAGTAACTTTTTTTTCTTTTAAATGGTAAAATTCATAGCAGTGTAGTTTTACCATTTTACTCTCTTGAAATCTATGCTCTGAGTGTTTTTCAGAATTGACAAAATTGAGGAAAACTTCACTTTCATTTCAGCTTGTTTTAACAAGATTGTAAACATCTACATCATTGTTGAAGCAGGCGATTTCTTGTAACTACTCTTAATTTGCCAGAAATTGGCTTTTCAACACCAACTGCTTTTCATATTGCACCATACTATACAGGGTACAGTAGGATTTAACCATCGTCAATACAGATTTAGGTTCACTAAGTACTATTTATGAATGTTAACACTAGTTAAATGGTAATGGAGTGGAAATTTGTTTAGTATGCACTTAACACACTGACATCCTGTCTATGTGAACTCTACTAAAACTATACTAAGACTACCATTATGATAGAAGGCACTAATGAATCTTGTTGTCTACAAACATACAGTACCTGTTAAATGCAGAAGTTATTCTGGGTTTGCAAGCGGTAGATCCTGGGTATGGTTTGTGCATAGCGTAGTAGCTCCCCTTGTGATTTTAGACTTAGCATTGTGCAGATCTCTGTTGCAGGCACACAGACTCGTGCTGTGTACACAGAGATAGTAGTGTGGGGTAGAGCCTGGTCTGGAGCTGTATGTGAGTGTGTTGGGTTGGGGGGGGTGGCTGCCTGTGGCCGGGTTGTGGGTTTGTTTGGGGGGGCTGGAGAAAGTGTAGCCTACAGCTCTGGTTCCTCCAGGCCAGGGACCCTACAGCCTTCAGTTCCTCCCCCCTGCCCTGCACCACACCAGGCAGGGACACACCGGGAGAATCCCCCCGTCAGTGCCTGGGTTCCAGGGGCCTCTCCCCTCAGCAGCAGTCCAAACCGCTGTCCGTCAGCCTGACAGATTTGTGCCGACATTGCCACTAGAGGAAAATAGTGCCGAGCAGGGAATGGAGGCCGCAGCATTATTTGCCCTGAGTTAATGCTAGTCAAGCTATTTTTTTAATATGACGACGCAGAGGACTGGGGTATAATTAATTTGATTATCAGATGAGCAAATACAGTTGACAGCGGAAGATTAAAGAAAAATGAAATATTTATTAAAAATTGTACCACACGTGGGTGTTCTGCATGCCCGCGAGGACGGTTTATTTAAAAACTAAAGGCAATCAAGCAAGAGATAAAATAATAATAAATGAATAATAAGCAGGTTCTGGTAAAAATCCCACTGCTTGTCAAAAGCAAGTCTGATTTTTGAGTGATGACTGGAATGATTGAATTTACAGTATTAGAACGTGCCCCCCTTCTCTCTTCGTAATTTATGAATGTCTTAGCATGTTAGCGTGTTGTGCTATTTTCATTGTCTTCCCGAGTCATTTACTTTTGGGTGTGTGTAAACAGAACAGCATGACCTTACGGTATATACTGATGCGCTTATATTTTGTGTTTTCTGTGTTACTTTGCCTTCCTTTAGCCCTTTTGCTGACTATACATTTAATGCTCTTGTTTCAGAGCTCTGTTTTGCCCCATGCTAGCTGTCCTTGCCTGCGGTCTGTGGGCAGAATGACTGAAGAGGAAGAGTATGGTGATGAGGCTAACACCCAGGGAGAAGCCGCTGTGCGCTCTGACCTTAAATGTCATGGCGACTGTGGTGAGACGCATTTTTATGAGATGCATAGTTCCTCGCTTGTTTAAACCTTACATTTCAAACTGGGCTCTTGCTCTGTTGAAAACATCTTTACCCCCATGTATGAAGAGGCACGAAGCATGACTACAAGAATAGTTTATTTTCGACCTTTAGTTTACCCTTTGTTTGTATATACACTGCTGTGAAAATTCTAGAAAATACTGCCATTTTCAAAATGTGTTGTATGTACATTTATATGTAGTAATAGTGTGTATAATAACTCAGCTTCAAATGGCGAAATGTATTGTGAAAGAAGAGCTTAAAACATGTATTTGTTTGTGATGACATTCTGCTTGTGCATAAATAATGATGTAACTCACCCTATATCTTAAATTTAAAATCATTAATAAACCCAGTTTACTCCCATTTATTTTCTTCTGCCAGTAATGAGCTGAAAATTCCAATGTAGCATGATTACCCATGATCTAGAGTGCAGCCATTTAAAATGAATGAAATACTAATGTAAACACAACTTATTTTTCTTAGCATTAAAGCTAATGCTAACACCTGATGTGTCACTAATGAATCCTCTCTTGTGTCATGAATGCACATTTTTTACACTGTTTTCTTCTCACTGTTCAAAGAGCTGCTTACGACATGTTCAGCCAGGACCGCAGGGGGGTATCAGTGGCTTTGTGGCATCTCTGGACCTCAGTGTGACCAACCGGATATCCGGAACCAAATGAGGCAGGCTTGTACACTGTTGCAAGGTATGCTGGGAAAATATGTATTGGGCCGGACTCAAAAATTCTCAAACAACGTGCCAACGCTTGAAAACGATTGACACCGTCCTGAAATCTCTTTCCACATGAGATATTGTGTTTTCAGGGTAAAAAAAAAAAAAATCACAGAAATTTAAATAATCCATGTCTGCACCAATCAGATGAGAATGACAGATTTCACACTTTTCTTAGGGAAGAGCACGGGATTACTTTTATGGTGAAAACCTGGAGAATTAGTTGAACTGAAGCCTCTAGCCCTTTCTGAGGTTCAGCACTTGAAAGCTGTCAGTTCCAAAAGAGGAAAAACCCCATTATGCTGAAGTCACTCTTTTACGGTATCTCCTTGTTGTGTTTGTAAAATGCACTTTATAGATGCATATTGGGATTAGACGGGGCTTTTTGTTCTGTAACCGTCCTTTAAAGTTTGAGGAGAACAGCGAGAGTGTCAGGGGCCCCCGACCATAAGAAAGGCTGAGGCGCGACTGCAAAAACAGGGACAGACACTTCAAATTATGAGCGAGAGGAGCGAAACCGTTTCTTCAAAACACACACTGGGAGGCCCTGGTTTTTCGCCCGCAGAAGTCGTAAAGTGCATGCTTTAGCGGAGCGTCTTTCTCTGTGGAAAACCGAGAGAGAGGAGCTAAAGATGAAAAGCATATTTAATGTTTATCATCTTATTTCGCTGCATAGCCCTGCTCCTCGTCGAGACAATATTAAACAAGTTAATATTTAATGAACAACCTCTTTTGTCTGGCGTAACCCGTGTGAAGCGCAACGAAAAGCTGTTATCTGGGAAAAGAGGGGAAAAAAAACAAACTCGGTCCCTTATCTAGCAGTGGTGAGGAAAGAGGCTTCACACGCGCAATCTTGTCTTCCCTGTATCTCTCAGTATGAAAACCAGGGCACTCACTTTCCGTGATTGACTCCCAGTGTGCGTAACTGATGTACATTGAAGTAGCTCTATAATACCCTCTTCTGTCACTGCAGCTTGTCTGAAATCAATGTTGCTTATTGAAAATTAATATGCATTTTGAGCCGAGCTAGAAATCACAAAGTTGGCTCCGGGAATGAATATCATTGACTTTCGAAATGGATTTTGGTTCCATCTTAAATTAATTGGCAGAATTGGGGATTGGAGGGAATAGTTTGCAGAAATTTAGTGTGGTCCAAAGAACATGGAAAGTGACAATGACTACCAATGCCTGAAACTGCTACATGGTTTGTGCGAAGTGGATGCAAATGCCCACAAATTAAAACTGACAGTTTCTAACCTTATATTCATTGTTTTCAAATTCAATATGCTGAAGTACTTGGCCAAAAACGCTGACATTGTGTTACTGTGCAAATTCTTGTATAGTGCAGTGCGTGCGATGATGTGCTGTTATCTCTATAGCTGAAGTGCAGAAGATGGGTTTGGAGTTGAAGCACATTGTCCTGGTGCATCTCTATGTGCAGAGCATGGCGAGCTTCAGTGCTGTGAACTCAGTTTACCGGTCCTACTTTGGGTTGAATCCCCCTGCCAGGTATTTTCAAATCAGAATTTGCAAAGAGATGAATACTTGATGCATAAGGGGTTCTGCTGTTGGTGCAGACAGATAGCACCATTTATCATGGCTCTCCCATGTGTCCCCACCCCAAGAGTGTGCGTGGAGGCACCGTTACCCCCAGGACAGCTGCTGCAGATGGACTGTCTCCTTCACGACTGGGTCCGAAGCGCAGTGGAGGATGACACCTCTCATCACAAGCACACCATGCATGTCCAGAGCCTGTCCCATTGGGCCCCTGCTAACATTGGCCCTTACAGCCAGGCCATAAAGGTATGGACCATAATGTTTCCCCTGGGGGACACTGAGAGCCAGGAGATATGGGTCAAAATCTTAGCTGAGAGCCCAAAAAGGGAAGAAATCCAGGCCGACCAATAGTCTGTCCCACTGAACAGAATAGGAAAAGTGTATGTCTCTTTATAACAACTTTGACAACATTTTTGGGTATGACCCAATAGTTCTCTGGACCTTAGGATTAGAATATTATTTCCTGAGGGAGGCAATACTTCAAACCTTAACATCCCCTAACCCTAGTCCCAGCCCCCCCCAAAATGGGTCTTGTTGCCTGAAAATTGCCAGTAAATGTCCACAAATATAATACGTAAGATTTACCGTAAGTGCTGGGAAAGGTTGGTCATGAATAAAGATGGCTTGGAAGTAAATACCATAGATGGCATTCCTGAAAGAGCAGAGCGGGACTGAGAACCGTAATGAATATGCAGCGTTTCCTGCACTGACCTTGCGAGCATGGACAGAATAAAGATGCCCTGGCTACCGGCGAACACTGTGTTCTTTCTGTCCGCCGTACCGGTGAGCTGGCTTTGCTGTGAGGGGTAAATGAAGATCACTTACTGATGTGTACAGTGCAGTCCGTAAGTATTTGAAGAGTCACGCTGTAAAGTAAAAATGTAAATGGATGTAAATACCTGTTAATTAAAGCATAAGTGTTCCTTGTATTCATTGTTTTCAAATCCATTGCCTTGGAGCACGGAGCCAAAGCACAAAATTTGTGCCAGTGCCCAAATACTTATGGACTGTAGTGCGCCCTGCTTTCCATTAAAGTATTTTAAAACTTGAGCACGTGGGCGTGTGTGTGTTTCAGAGAGGGGAAAAAAAATTCTAAAAAGCCTGTGGGATTTCTATTTAATCTGTGATTTGATGCAAAAACAAATGGCTAATGCCGCTCCAAGGGAAAGCACTAGAACTCCTGGTGCGGTGCCGTGCACAGGGAAGCTGTGTGTACACTTAGCAATGGGATTACATTCGTCAGGTTACTGTCAGCAGTGCGCCAGCCCCTCGAGTTTCCAACGAGCTCCAGCCTCCCTCTCCTTCCAGATCAGATGCAGTAAAACACTCATATCTGACGCTGAGTAGATTGCATTTCCTCTCCCAATGTGGCCTCTTCCTTTTATGCCGTCTCATAAATAAAAACGATCTTACGCTGTGGAAAAGGGTTTTGAAATTTAGCCATTCAGATGGCAGCAAATGTTTCCTGATTTTCTACCTTGTGAAAAAACCCGGCGTGTCTCAAAAGATGAATCGATCATTTCAAGTGCCCGCGATTTCCAGAACATAACGTCTCTCCCTTGACGGTTTATTTTACACACTTCGGCTATTTATTCCTCACCTAGTG
This sequence comes from Gymnothorax javanicus, assembly GCA_029692085.1. Classification (NCBI taxonomy): domain Eukaryota; kingdom Metazoa; phylum Chordata; class Actinopteri; order Anguilliformes; family Muraenidae; genus Gymnothorax; species Gymnothorax javanicus. Next base: position 73,728,929 of record CM056193.1, on the reverse strand, counting down.
TGCTATGCCGGTTTGCTGGCCATCCCACTCTTATCTCTGAGATTACTTCTTGCCTTCTCTCCTGCAGTCAGGATAGCCTTCCTTTAGAGCTGGGTATTTTGATATTATATCAGTATTGTGAAATAAGACAAGATATTGTATGGAATTTTTAACCCTTAGAGCGCCAAATGCAACTATTGTTGGTCAATGATGTATGATATCAAAATCAAAGTTATTGAAAATCTATCATGTGGCTCCCTGCAGTATCGCCACGATATTGATGTTGAGGCATTCGGTCAAAAATGTCATGTTATTGTACATTATCCATATCGCCCTGCCCTACCTTCCTTACATGACATATGCTCCAGTTACATTAGGCGACTGGTATGTAACTGCCTTCCCCAATGCGAAAGGCTTACATACTCATCAACGCAAATCAAAATGGACTCCATAGATGGACTTTATTCATTCAGGTAGTTTTTGTTTTTTCCCAGAAATTATTGTTTTTGCAGAATGCATCAGATTGCCAGTCAGGTCATTGCCTTGTTTAACCCTCCTAGTATGTTGTCAGTTTGACCAGATTCACTGTTCACCGTCTTTAAAAACATGGTTAACATACTTTTTTTCAGTTAGATTTTTTTCCCCCTAAGCATACGGGAAAAACATGAAATCAATTTAAAAAAGAATAATTTATCTCCTGTACACGTTGTGGGAATCGGTGCTGTTTGGGTCATTTTGACCCCAGGATCTATATTATAAAACCACCATTTTGATCTTGTTGTCGTATTATTACCTAATACTGAGGGAGTTTTCAAATTAATGTCAATCATGTCACTTTTGGTCTCATTCATTTCACTATAATCATGTAAAATAAATGCTTGATGTATAAGGGGAGGATGGGGGAGTCCTGTTTTATTTACTTGGTAGTTAAAATGGTCCATAGAAAGGCATGAAGGAGCTGTGAGACTGGGTGACACTTTCAGTTACTAACATTTTAGGTAGTTTTACATTGCAGGGATCAGACTAACCTCAAACCAAAAATGGTTTATTCATTTAAGCATAATAGGGGAGTGAAATGAAAATCGTGTTAGTTTAGGCCTCTGTTTCTTTCAGTGCCGGCTAGTGAACTGGCGATAGGGGAGGCTCAAAACAATCCCTTAATATTAATGATTGGTCACGACCTGTTTTCAATCATTCATTTAAATTACCATTTCAGAAACTCCGAAAACTCTCAACATTATCAGGTGTGGCCAGTTTTCATTTATAACGCATACCTGTCAACTCTCTCGCATTCGGTGTGAGTTTACGTGGCATATTTATGTTCCTCTGCTGCAGTCAGCAATTATTCAATCAACGCGTATGTAAGAGATTCTCACGTGGAATTGAAGTCCTTGTGCACTGGAGGGGTTGGAAGCGATGGAATTGCATAAAGATGTTTCAAATGATCTTATTTCATTTAAACGATCATGAAACACATGCATTGCTTCCAATCCCTGAATAAAGAAAAGCGCGAGAAGTCCGGAGCTGTAATCGGTTTGGGTTATAAATGAAAACTGGCCACACCTGATAATGTTGAGAGTTATCGGAGTTTCTGTAATGGTAATTTAAATGAATGATTGAAAAAAGGTTGTGACCAATCGTTAATTTTAAGGGATTGTTTTGAGCCTCCCCTATCGCCAGTTCACCAGCTGCCACTGGTTTCTTTACTGGCTACACTGGGAATCTGTGATTGGTCAGGCTGAGATTTATAATGACTGGGTTCAGATATAGATGATGGGAAGTACATGTCAGGCAGTTTTTACTTGGCTGCTGTCTTGCACAGCGCCTCTATGGCTTTTTAACTATGTTGTCTTGCTGGTTGGCTAATATTTCTGGAGCAACCTGGGTGACGCAAATTACGGTTTTAGAAGGATTTTAATTTCTGATTTGTGGTCAGTTCTTATATGTACCAAATTGGATTTTTTTTCAATCATATATTTTGCATTTGCAATGAATTATTCATGCAGAATCTTGCTAGTACTATATAGGGCATTTATATGAACATGACTGGAGCAGTGTGATGTGAACAAAACATTAAATTTGTATGACATACTTATTGAAAATTGGTACTGTTCAGCTTGTGGTAAAGTGAGCTTTTGTAAATGATTTTCTCATTAATAATGCCTAGCTGCAATTCTGTCTCACCGTAATATGACCAGTTGTATTTGCTTTCCATCCAGAGCTTAATTCTGTCTCCTCACTCGGCTTGTCTTCCTGGCCTCCCTCGTAATTTGGTCCGGCCACCGTTTTCAGCGCACTTAAGCTTTTAGCGCGTCTCTCTCTTTAGCGATTATCCCCAGCCTGCTCAGGTGTACTACAACTTCCTCTGAAACCTTTGATCTCTGACCTGTGACTTTTGGGCACCTCCCTGGAGATGCACCTTTTCACAGTAAATGTGCCTTTCTACACACTCTAATGCTTCATGTCATGGGGTAGGGCAGTGGCTATTGCTGTAGCTTCAGAGAGAGATGGTTGTGGGTTCAAATCCAAGCCGGGGCCTCTCTGTTTGGAGTTTGCATTTTCACCCTGTGTTTGCAGGGGTTTCTTCCCACAGCTCAAAGACATGGATTTCAGACTCTGGATTGGAGACCTTAAATTGCCCACAGGTATGAGTATGTGTGTGAATGGTGTGTGATCCCTGTGACGGATTAGGAGACTGTCCTGTGTGTGTGTTCCTGTCTTTCGGCCATTGTGTGCTGGGATAGGCTCCAGCTCTCCTCCCCGCGGCCCTGCCTGAGATTAGCTGAGCTGGAAAAAGGAAAGATAGGTGGTTTCCGACTGTATTTGAATGAAGGATGAAGATATAAGGAATGATGTGCTGTTGTCAGTGAAAGTTTCTCCCCCTCATATGAAAAACCGTTTTTTGAGAAACCCTGTTGAATGTATTCTTGATTACAGCAAGCAAGCTGCCCCTGGGAAATTTTGGCTGAAATTGTATTTGATGTAATTATTTTGGGGGTTGCAGCCTGACTGGGGTACGGCCGCTTCTTTATTCTCGTGTAATTGGCAGTGGCAGCCATTATTGCAGAATCCTCACGTGCGCCGGCTATTGCATTTGCAGTGGATTTTGAAAATTGTCAAAGTGGACTTGTTACGCGGCAGGGGAAAGCGAATCTGACGTCTGCAATTAGCGTCGGGGTGGGAGCGGGCCAGTTGCTGCGGCGGAATTTGAATAATCTTCTTACGGGGGGTTAAATGTATTAAAACGAGGAGCTGGACTGTTGTTTACCCTCTTGTTCGGGGGGGTTAAGGATCGGGTTTGATGCCGTCAGATCGCGCTGTGGCTGAACAGTGTGATCCACTGGGAGAGAAAAAAGAATACATATGGGATTTTTTTTTTTGTTTTGATCTCAGGGGCTGCTTTACTAGTAGAGGAAACTGGAAACAGAGAGCTTCCTCTGTGGCTTCGCATGGTTTAGCACTCCTATGGGGAATCGCCCTTGACCCTGCAAAAATCAAAATCCTGCAGTCAGCGCACCACTTTAGTATTTGATGGCGTTTTGTCCTGTTGGAATGCGCTAAGGCTGAGAGGACCGACCGACTTACGCGCTTTCCTCCGTCCCCTAGAATTACGCTGAAACAGCCGCCGATGGCAGCCGCATCCTCTGCAATTATCAGAGGAAGATAATTAGCTAAGAAAGCGCGGCTACTAAGCGTCTGGGAGGCCATGAGGTTCGCGTTCTTGGCGGGGGGTAGTGTGTACAGATTAATTAGGACGTTTAACTTCATTTTTAATACAACGGAATTAATCCCATAAAAATTAGTGATCTCTGTGGAGCAGGCTGTCTGCCCCTGACGGTCCTTTTTTGGCATAATCTATTAAAATGCCACTTTTATCTTGCATCGCCTCTGTCACATTTTGCTGATTTTTTTTTTTACCCCTCATAAACAGTGCCGATACTTCATAAACGTCTCAATTTTCTAGTCTATTAACATTACTTCAGAATCAGTTGATAAAAGAGTAGGGCACGCGTGAAATAATGCAGTAATAACAGGAAGTGCTGCAGGCTAGAACAGTGGGGCGAGAGGCTCCAGCAGGAAGAGACATTATCGGCCCCTAATAAAAGTACAAATGATCATTTTCAGTAATAGGGAGAAAAACAGGGCGCTCGTAAATGAGCGCATGATAAATGAAGCCAGCAGAACCTCAACCCAGCTCTGTACGGACTCATTGCTACTAGTTTAGCAAAATGGTGTCTGTTTTTATGCTTCCGCCACACACTGCTCAGGACGCATACTGCTTTCCGGTTGTCCGTCCTTGCATGTGTCTGTCACTAATATCTTATTCGCTCTATTTCTACTGAAGGAGCGGAGGGATTTGTGATGTTAACTCTAACACTGAGGGCAGCTCAACTGATTAAGTGTTGAGGTAATTGCATCAAAGGTCAAAGTCTCATTAGGTCAGCTGTATGTACAAGCCGAAGATCAACATTAAGGGTGTATGACGCTATAGTATATGGTCGGAGGCATAGCAGTCAACGCTTTGTGTTGGTTTCTGCCTTATTTTAACTTGTTTATACTACATTTTGTTGGAAGTGAATGTTGTGGGAAGATGCATCTTGGTATTTTGGTGCAGTTTGTTAGTATTTGATTAAAAAGGTCTGCAATTCCAACATAGGCGATTATGGATGTGAACACCTGCGAAGTGAAGTTGAAACTCTGTATTTTAGCCTCATATTAAGTGTTTTCACATCCTTCAATGAGCTCAAGCAGCGAGGCGAATAAAAATTTATACTTTTTGTAACTTCCTTGCCCAGAGATTGGATGAATTTAATCCAATGGCAGTTTTAGCTGCTCCTCGATCCGTGTGTGGTAATTGTGCGTCTGCTCACCTGCGTGTTCTCTGTGATTTGCCCATATGGGCCTTACTCATGCCGGGGTATTACTCGCCAAATTTTTCAGGGTCAGCCGTCGGCATTTGAACCTGTCAGACCCTGCACACCCTGGTCGTGCACAGATGGAATGTTAATGTGTGGCCCCGGGGGGGGCCGTGGTGGACACCTGTTTAGTCATGGGGGCCCTGTACCTGGCCTGCCTCCACCGAAATAATAAGAAGCAGGGGTCAGGCGTGACTCAGCTGAGTCTGACAGACAGGAAAGACAGTGTGGCTTCAGACCGGAGATGGCGGTTCGAAAGGCGACAGTTGGTGTTGAAAGGTTGCACCCTGGTGAATTTGTGGTGTGGGGCAAGTTTTATTTGGTTTGTACTGACTCCCATGGCAATCGTCATTCATGCCTGTTCCTGTGAATCACCAGCAGGCAAGGTATACCTGCGAAATTACCCAACATTAGCTTGAGCCCTACCTCGTCATTTAAACAGAACATCCACCCCTGCCGCCAACGTTTAAACTAAACCCCCTGTCCCACTGCAAAGACCACACCCTTCCAGAAGTCAGTCTCGAGCATCTTCATCTCCTCAAATGACTTAAAATTTTTATTTTTCTCTTGAATAGAAAATATTTGCTTGATTTAAGTTACTGTTCGCCTGACAGATAAACTTTCATTAGCCCATCGACTTGTCTTGGAATGAGCGAAAACATCCAATGCCATTGACAATATTTTTTGTCTTTTTTTTAATAAAAACTACCATATCAGTGCCCGTGAGCTTGTTGAAATCTTGTGATCAGAAGGCAAAACCGCATGCGTGCATTTGCCTTGCTGGGTAGCAATTTTGTATAATATTCGCATTGGTCGCCGCAGTGGGCTAATACGGATTTCTCAGCACTGTTCGGTGCACGATGCGGGTTTGGTAGCTGTTCTTTAAATAAATCATGGATTTCCGAATCTAAAATGGGCTCTAAAATGAGGTTTCTCATGATTTTTATGAATTGGCAAGGGGAGGTCTTAGATACAGGGCAATAGTTGAAGTGTGCACCTAGTTGCAGGTGTGTACATTGCGTGATTGTAAAAATTTTCATTGAAGTCTGTTCCTTTAGTTGAATAGAAAATATCAAAATTTGATTTTAAGGCTAAATATAAGGCACAAATACTTAGGATTTACATTTCTCTTATTATATTTACAGTGCATTACACAAAAATTGTCCTTGGAATGTTATTGGAATTTTTAAAATGTTATTGCAGCAGCATTGTGGAGATGCATTTTGCCAGCCCATAGTATTGCTGCAGCATCAAAAATAACCTTGCCGGGGTGAAATGCGCTTGCAATGTTGGTGGAATGTTTTGTGAACGTCCTAACATTGCCAGTACAGGCCAGCATCATCGTCGGAACGTTCTGTGTTAGCCTGGGCACTGGAACAAAGAACAAAAAAGAAAAGTGTTGAAAGTATATGTGGGGCAGCACACAGGCCACTGCCCCCAAAAAGGGTGCGGTGATGGATGGGGGGGGGGGGGGGAGCGACCGCACATCATGTCTGGGGCATTTGGTGGACGGCAGGGTGAAAGGTAATTATTCGTCTCTCATACCCCCCCCCAACCTGCTCTCCACATTAGTGACTGACCGGCAGTGGCAGTGTCATTCTGCGGAATCAGAGCCCATGTTAGCGGGGGTTATCCGCCGCTACTGCCACGCGGCACTGCTAGGGCTGGTATTAGCATGTAGCATCACGAGGACACGGGAAGGACTGGATCTGTCAGAGCGAATCGGCTTTGTGGCCAGCGTCGCCTAGCCCCCCCTCACCCCCTCACGCCTGACACGCTCCTTCATTAATGGCCCTGACTTGACAACTGATCCTAATTGCCTGTGAGCAGCCCTTCATGTATTATTGGTGCCTGACTGCCTCGGTGCATGTCAACAAGCCACAGGGAAGAGGACAGTGTCACCCCCACTCTGCCCCCATCCCTAACCCCTGCCCCCCACACCCACACGCACGTGCGCTGGCTCGCACACGCACGCACGCCTACGTGCGCGCACTCACACCCTCGTCACACCAAGCCGACACCTACACACCAAGGTGCTGTGTTGTGACTGAAGGTTCCATCCACTGTCATTTGTAACTAAACAACTGAAGCCGCTGCCTGTGTTTTCACCGAAAGACGTTCAAAAGAAGGCCTCTGACTTCCTTCCTCTGATAATGATGTTCATGAGGAGTGGGGTTTTACATTGCGTGTGATTTTCTTGCGTTGACGCGTTCGCTGCTCCTTTTGAGTCCCCCTCACCACCGCTGAGACACGGAATGGAGTTGAACAGGCGAATAACCGAGGAAGTCAAACACAGATACACAATTCAGCCATTCGCAATGTGCGAACACAACATGGCAGATTGAACCTCTGCGCCTAAATTTCTAATAGCACGGGTTCTTGTGATGGTGGCAGTAATGCGCACGGGCGTGTTTATTCTTCGGTTTGTCACTGGTGATGGTTGGGGTTTGGGGGGGGTGGGGGCGTAATCAGGCGACGGGCAATGTCAAAGGCGTTTTAAAGAGTGGTCCGTTGCAGTGTCACAGCCAAAGATGTCAGAGAGAGATAAAGAGAGAGCGCGTGGCTCATTTCCTACCACTCAACGGTGCTCGTGTTTGATGCAGGTTGAGTAACTAAATAAAAATGCTATTTTAATAGGAGTGTTGTTACCCGCACAGCTTGGTTTGATACATGAGCGGGAAAGGAAAAATTTTGGCAGAAATGTAAATAGTCTAAGAATCAAGCAGCATTTTGACCCTTGCTTTATGAAAATTTTTCGGCGAACGTGTTGCTGCATGACCCCTAGATCAGAGTGGCACCACACAGGAGCACTCGGGTGGCCAAACGTCATTCATTTATTTATTTATATTTTATTTTTATTTATTTATTATTTTTCCCCCCTGCATCTCACAACCAGATGAGATGACGAGAGGGGAACGGACAGAGAGAGGGAACAGGAGACTGCTCACTGAGGAGCGGGGGGGGGGCTTTACTCTAGCGCACACGCAGAAAGAGGGGCTATGGGGGATGTTTCGTACCAGCGAAGCAGGGCGGGGTGGGGGAGGTAGTGTACCACTGAAACAAGGGGGGTCAGTCAAGGGGCACTCAGGAAGAGAACCCCAGAAATAGCCGCTGCTAACACTTGCGCTAGTGCTGTTCGTTGCATTTTTAATTGAATAAATTGTAACTCTGAAACAGGCCTGTGCTCCGCTCGCTCTGAACATGGCGTCACAGCAGATGGAGGCAGGGTGGGGTTGGGGGCTGATTGGCTAATTTAGGCACTGCTTGAATTTGAGATTCTGTGTCGTGGGTTTTATTTTTTGCTTTTTTTATTTTCTCCTTTTCTTTAACTAAATATCAAAAATTTTGAAACATGTGTAAAATAAGTTGTTTTATTTTAATTGTTCAGCAATTTCTATATATTCAGCTTGACGTTAAGTGATTCTGGTGAATCATAATTATCGGTTCCTCGCGCACGAGTGGGCTTTTGTGTCGCAGTTTTGTCTTAATTTATGAAGGAGATGTTGGTTTTAATAGCAGTAAAACTGCTGGCTCGTTGAAGAGTTAACGTTTATGTCCCATTTACTTTTGGCCACTCATTTTGTCATTAAGTTCTCATCGAGGGGTCTGTGTGAGCCATATTTTAATTTGGGCCATGGCTTGTCAGTGCAAATCTACGTTTTTGCACATTTTATTATTATTTTTATCTTTCAGTTGACAATAAATAGCAGAAAACTACATGTTCTAATTAAGAATGTGGCCCAAGTGTTATTCTTTGTATTGAATAGGATATTCTACCCTGCATAGCCTTTGCATTGCTTTAAAATAGGTAACTGCCAAATCTAGATAAGAAGTGACATAATAGTCATGCCTTTAGTTTTACAGTATTCCTATGTTGGATATCCAAAAAAATATTCTAAAAAATACTAACATAAAATATTATTATATCGTTAACATTGTAATTTATTATTCAGTTGATAATCCTATATTTTTAAATGGATTTTTATCCAGAAAGCAGAATTTTCACAAAAGCATTTTTAAAAATAAATTCTCGGGCCGTAATTATATGAATAATTGCCTTATTTATGAAATAATGATATTATAAATGAACAAATAAGTCCTTCGACCAAGAATAAAGTACAAAACACAGTAATACCCTGTAAAAAAAATAATTTTTTTGGGTCTCATCTTAGACTGATTTTTCTAATTAGAACTCTTATATGTATTCTGAAATATAAATGTTACACAGTAAAAAAAAAATCATTGCATTAATACAGTCTGACTAAGTAATAATCATTACGTCAATTAGCCCCTATTTTTTATTGCTGCACCATTTGCCAATACACTGGTGGGTCCTGCTTATATATCATTGATATAAATGTGTGTGTGTGTGTGTGCGCGCGCGTGCGTTTTGGCGTGTGAGTATTTGCCTCAGAAGGTCTAGATGGGAAAGACACTGGTTAAGAAGACGAATATGCATTTACCGTACTAACGTGGCCAAAGCCTACCATGAGCCAAAACATTATTCATGCAGTAACACTGCCATCTTCTGAGCATCTGTGGAACTGCCAGGACGTTCAAGAGACATTTTACTTCTCTGTTTTGACCCCTCCAACCCCCCCCTTTTTTCAGATGTCTTCTGCAGGTTGTCCACTCGCTTTAACCATACCGCGTCACGTAACCTTGTAATGTCAAAGCGCCCCAGTCTTAAAATCGCCAGAGTCCGATCAGCTAAATGATTGCTTCATAAGCCGATGTGGACGGACTGCCTACTCGCAGGCGGCAGCGTTCTCGATGTGACAGCCTGACAGGTCGGTGGAAGTCATCGGGAAGACAAAGTGCACGTCGCTCATTGTGAATTCTCCTGCACGCGGAGCATGGAGACCGTAAAACCAGCCAGGGTCGTATCTTCTCCTGCTCTTTCCAAAAAAAAAAAAAAAAAACAAGCCCTCTCTGTGGAACATGCAGAAATTCACACACAGGTGGGGTTTGTGCTGGGGGATTTCTTTGTGCAATTTTGGTGGCAGACAGAAAATAATTTGGGAAAGAGCGAGCGTGGAAAAAAGGAAAGAGGTGGTCGCAGCTGGAAGTGCAGAAAAATCGTGGTGGAGGGTAGAGCTTCAGCATCATTCAATCAGACATCGTGCCCTTCAGCGCAGGAGCAAGCCCTTCCTGATTCCCTAGAATTAAAGAGATTAGCAGGGAGCGCGTAACGCCGGATGATGGAATTTGTCATAATTTGCGTTGTCCTGGAAAGATGCGGTTTGATCGAGCGGGAGCGTCCCGGAGCTCGCCGTGTCCCACGGGCAGGTCGGAGCGGACGCTTGGCAGAAATGATTTCTGCGATATGTGCATCGGTCGTAAAAACCTCACAACCAATTTTGTCAAAAAATCCGAGGTTGGGAGACTTAAGGGCAGTGGGCATTTCGCTCTAATGCGAAGAGAAAACACGCCAGTCCATCATTTCGTCCTGATACCCAAAATCTCCCCCCCCCTCCGTATTTTCTGTTACTTTCAGTAATCGCTTAAATGTCAAGTGACCTTTGGTTTGATTGAATGCATTTTGAAAAGCATCAATTGTCATTTTGTTTTTAAAAATGCTGTATTGCATGTTACAGCAGCTATGAGCTGATTAATACATTTGAAATGTTTATATATATTGAGGCATTTGGACACCCACACACACACAAACACACATACAGAAGCATGTCAGAGGCGTTTTCAGAACCATCACTCTCGCCCTTGATTATGCTCACGAGCAGGAGATAGAGGGGAGGAATCAGCATAAAGTTGACAAAATGGAGGTGACAGTGTTACTTATCTGCGCAGCCATCTCTGCGATTGGGCATGTGCGGTTCAGACAGACCGCGGAGCACGCTTATTTACAGTAGCTTGGACAGCAGAGAGGGGGCCCCCATGTCACGAAAAGGCCAGAGTCTATTCCTGGACCAGCTGATTATGATGATATGATGCCCATTTCATTTCGTATTTAGGAATTCGTTCTGGCAACAAATAAAAAGAACACTCTGTTCGCTCGTACTTCTTATTTTCGTCTTGGTGTCCATTTACGCTCCGAGTGTACAGCCGAGGACGCGGCCCTCATTCGCCTTTCTTTGTGCATCTTGCACTTGCTATTTATGTCACCGTTTAAGTAACGCTGATTTCGTCTGACAGTCGAGCTTGCTGGGTTAGGCTCGAAGAGTAGCTGATTACACAAAAGAAATTCAAGGGGATAGAATGTAAAAAAAAAAAAAAAAAAGACATTATATGCCCAAAGACACCCTTAGCGAGATGAACATTGCATTATTAGGCATATTACGCAGAAAGACTGTGGTTATTCTGAATATTTATATTTGTAAAAATGAGGTGTCAGAATGCAGAGTTTCCTAAGGGCATAGCTCTGGCGGAGCTCCTCTCCTCAATGCTGTATGAGACGTGATCTACTCTGAGTGCACTTGGGCTGCGCACCAGACTCAAAGCCTTTTTCAAAGGAAATTTTTACATTAAATCTTAGCATGTATACCTAACACTCTGACAGCCATTATTAAAGTCATATTTAATCTAAAATCTAAATACAAGATAACACGTGCTCTTGAATCCATGGAGCAAGTCTTATACATTTTTGATAAGGCACAGAATTATTAAAAAGTGATGGGAGAGACTCTGCGTTTGTGTACCTACTGAAAACTGAACATCATTTTTTTTTTTTGAAGATTACTGTTTGAAAGTCTGATCCAAATTAGATTTGAACATGCATTGAATTCTTTTCAGGACTAGCATCTCGGCGATGAAACGGCACCCCCTGTCTGCAGTCCAAAGTATTACAGATACCAAAAGCTGTCGTCAAAGACCGGCTGAGATGTGTCGTCGACTGTCAAAAACTATTTCTGCGCTTGCTTTACATTTACTGTTGTTGTAAACAAACACATCTACAGTCACGTACAAATCGAACAATATTCTATCTATCGTTTTTGTAATTGCTTTCTAAGTCCAATCATTAGCACACTGAATAATGTACCAGTTTTCATGTGACTCAAGAGCTCTGTTGCTCCATAAATATGATGTGCTGGTGTTTTATTTTTTATTTTTTGAGCTAGCTCCTTGTTTTATTAATGCAGTGAAACTGGTGTATTTGAGTTACAGTTCCCTCGTTTAAATATGTATGGAGATTAAATGGAGAGGTGGCCATTAGCATATGTGATACAGAGCGGTGCAGTCACACTTGTTATGTCCTTGGAGTGGAGGGTTAGATACAGCCACACTATTATTGAGTACTGCAACCATCCAATGATAGTGTATGACTGCAGAAAATACAAATTAAGCCAATCTTTATATTTATAATTTCTCATATTAGGACTTAAAACCTTCTATTACTTTTTTTTTTTTTATAAAGATTTTTTCCTTTATTTGACAGTTATGCAGTGTAGAGAGACAGGAAGGCTGGGGAGAAGAACGGGGGAAGACATGCAGCAAATGACCCGAGCTAGAATCGAACCCAGGTCGCTGCGGGAAGGACACAGCCTTTATGGTACGCGCACTTAGACCGATGAGCCACCGGGGCACCCCCTATTACTTTTTTGTCTGAGTTCACATCTGCCACTGTCCTGAGATGGCTGGGTTCATGTCAAGATTTTCCAATGAGGTAAATGAATTTTAGACAATCTGATGATAATTGTGTCATCACAAGTATAAAATGGTTGTCATGACCGATGTTGTTTTGGCTGTGACGATTCGTGATCTCAGTTTTCTGTGGTAGATTTAACACTCGCAATTCTCCACATATAGCTCAAAGGTCACCTCCTCTTCTCCTGCCCATAAACACTGATGTAAATATATTCACGTCTCCAGTGCCTTGAACCATTTGAAAAGCGATAAGTGGTGCACTTTGATGCACTGGAGCACTTAAAAAATGCTAAAAGGCTGCAAAGTTGATTCCGTGAGCCGTGCCGCTGAGCATTTACATACGCGTTATAGTTTGGATCTGCACATAGTCCTTGGGGCTGCCTGACCTTTTGGCACATCATTAAATTTATGAAAAATGATGGCGTTTAGGCCATGAAATAAAGGTCAATAAAGCGTGAAGCTAAAAACACTGATTTAATTGATGGTAACCAGGCCACTTGCAGGGGAGCCAATCAGGCATTGCGTAGATCACTGTTGCATTGTGGGTCAGAGGAAGGGTTCAGGGTTTTAAAGTCACATGTCCTGAGGCTCAGCTCGGTGAAATCAGGACTTACCTGCTTGAATGATAAGGGAACTGTTTGCGGATTCACGGGTTAAGCTTAGTCGGAATTCAACTATGAATGCATATTTTCCATACAAAACTCTGTTCGGCCCAGGCCTAATCCGAGTCTATACTGTAGTGAACTCAATCTTGACGGTGCTTTTAGGCCAAATGCTTTCACTGTGTGCAGGTAGACTGAGGTGAACTGGGGTTCATGAGAAATAGTGAGAGGAGTTATCACTGGTGGTTTGTTTCAGTGAGTGTTGTCAGGTACTTATGTGTCGCATTGTATATGCATTCTAATTATGTCACTTTTGTGCCCATATTTGATTGGAGGGTTTAAGTTTAGAGAAGAGAGAGATAATGGCATCTGGAAGTTAAACATTTCACGCAGGTCTTTGGCCCTCATGAATATTAAAGTCGCCTCCCCGTCGCCATTAAAAATGTATGTGGCATCCTGCTTGTTGATCAGGAGTGGGAGGCCCATGCAAATTGCACTGTCTCCCTGTCAACACCGACGATGAATAATGCAGTCGTGCCGTATATTCAGGGACAGACCAATTGACAGTCAATTAACAAGTTTGATTGGTGTGTTAGCTCACTCTTTTGAACTGCTAATTTTATGTTAATAGAATTCCCCCTATTTTTTTTGGCGATATTCCCATTTGCAGGTTTTCGGCCAAAAGCGAGCTCCCTCTTTCCTGAAGGCGACCTGAGGAAGCACCTTAATAATTGATCATTACACACCTGCTTTGTGAAGCTAAGGGGGCTGTTTTTTTCTCTCTCTCTTTTGCAGTCTGGAGGCTTCGATGCGGCTTCTTTTGATATTCAAATCAACAAATGATAGGCTGTTTTTTTTTAATTTCCAAATGATGGGGCTCCGTTTGATGGCCGCGCTTGTTAGGGGATCCTCCGCACCTGTCCGACCTGATTGGGGGGTTTTTGTGGCAAGGGGTGCTGATGGTGTTTGATGGTTCATAAATGGAATGCCAATGACGATTTTCTTTCGACGTCTTCCGCCCCGACGGCTGCTCTGGTACGCCAGCGTCAATTCCCGGCTCGCGTTACCCCAAATAATGCTGGAAGGGAAACCAGGAGGTGATTAATCCAGCCCATTCAATGAGGAGAACCCCCATTTGTAACAGCAGCCTCCCCATGCCCCCCAACGAACCCTGTCCCAGTTATTTTGAGCCACGGAGGCAGATGCAGAAGATTCAGACGATTCATCAAAGTTGACAAGTGAACCCGGGAGCTAAGAATCATGGGAAAACGGTATGATCGTGGAAATAAACATGACCACATCCTGCCTCCAGCTAAGCACTTCTGTTGCACTGCTGTTTTCAAGTAACAGCCTCGCTAACTGCTGATTTTATTGAGGGAAAAATTTTGTTCCTCTCGGGCCAATTAAATAACAAAATTGAAAATTCCTACAAGGAAATGTGTGTAATGCTAGTTTCCGGGGCAGAATACTCTTTTGGAATATTTAAAAATTTATTCAGTGAAGCGAATGCTCGAAGAAGGTCTGATTGACCCCAAACTTAGCTAATAAAGCGGTTAATCTGCATAGATCTAAGCGTGCAGGGATGTATTTTAGGAGTTCACACTTTTTTATGTTACCAGCACCTTAGCCAAGTTTTAGCCGAGTGCAGCAGTGGTCACCCTTCATCTTTTCAGTGAAATAAATGAAATAAAGAAAATCGACTTTCTGAAAATGCAGTCAGTCTGAAATGAAAGCAATGTTAAAATAATTATCTTGGAAGTATTATCGGACATTATCCTGATTCTAACGGTGAATGAGTCATTTCATATATTCTTTTCAACATTTATTTAGACCTACTTCAATGGGTCCAAACAAAAACTTTTTTTTTTTTTTTTTACGAGACAATACATTACCACAGTGGCAGACAGGTTGAGCAAGTGACCTATATTTTAAAGTTTAATTACTGAGGATCTCAAACATATGTACTTGCAGCAACTTCTAACTGAACCTAAAAGTGTTCTGCTCACTTTGGCAAAATTTATAATGAAGTTTTTGAGGAAAGATTCTGAGAGAAAGGGGTAAGATCAAAAGGAAAATGTAAGATCTTCAAATATGGACCTTAGTGCATTAATGGTATTTCATGGATGTAGCTGTTGTTCCATTTCTCAAAGTATGTGTGGGTGTATTTGAGGAGCGCTGAGGTGTTCAGACCTGAAAACCAGGTGGTTGTTTGCTCGTTAACGGAGATTGAGACTTTGCCTTTTTAATTGTGTCCTTCCAGTCGCCTTGCTTAATTAGATTTATCACCGCAGATGTGCTGTGTTGCAGTAAGCCAGAATAATGTCCTTTGACTTCTCTGGGATGTCTCTAAAGCAGAACAACCGTGGCCAGTGATTTATCTGAGAAAATGGCCGACGTTGTTTTGCAGTGTTGGTTGCCCAGCTGCGGGGGTGACTCGGCTGGTAGTATAAATTTGTTCTTATTGCTTGTTTGCATGCTTGGATATTCCACACACAAAGCGAAGAGGTGGATACGGGCCGGTCTCTAATTTAAGAAGACACGGGGGAATCATGCCCTCATTAGGTTACAAAGTGTGCTAAGGGGGCTGGGGGAATGGGATTAGCACGAGCTAATACCCGGACTTTGCATTTTACACTCCGCATAATCTGGTTTGAAAAGACGTTTCCGCTTAGCGGAAATCAGGTAAGGACCTCATTTTGCATGATGTATCAATTGATTACGGCCGCCGTCAGGCACCGACACTCCCCACGGTGGTCCTGTAATTAGCGCCCTGTCACTCCTGGCTGTTTGCATTGACCACCGCATGCTGGCCGCGGTTTGATTTTCTGAGTTCAGGAGTCACCTGATCCGTCGCACAACCTGACCTCTGAAATGCCATGAATTGGCCCCGGCATCCAATCGCATTAATCAGATGGATTTATGTTCGGCGTTATTGAGCCAAAGAACATACTTTAGTGAGCGTTTATCTGCATTTTACAGCTAATTATTGCTATGCTAATTACAAGCGCACACTCACAGACACACACACACACACACACACACACACACACACACCCATACACACTCATGCAACCACAAATACACAAATGCGCAAACTTGAAAGCAGGTCTTGATTACACACCTGCTTGAATACACACGCATGTCTCACAGCTTTACCTATTTTAATTGCGCGAAACGTGCATTACTGGTGATAATTTAGCGGCAAAAAGTGTAAACTGTTAATTGAGGGAGTGCTGCCAAATAAAGGCTATTAATTCTGGCTAATTTAATTGTTACACCTCTTTGTTGCTTGAAATTGTGTTGATAACACCTGCTGATATGAGAAATGACACTGTCAATGTGTTTGGTGTAATATAATGAAAAATGTCCCAACGTCAATGGGACAGCATATGAGCGAAGCTGTTCGAAATGTTTTTATTCTGGACTCAAAACATCCATATTTGTGGCAGGGGACTACTTTGCCTAGCTAGCAAAAATCTTAGCGTAAAAATGAATTGCAAAATATCTGTTATTTTAAAGGCAAAATTATTGGCAGTCAAATGTTCACTTGCCCGCAAACCTTCTCTGGATGTTTAAAAAGTTGTGGGTTTTTTTTCCAGAACTTGATGCCTCAGTTTTAGTGTAATGATGTAGGGAAATTGCCTCTGCTTGGAAGCCATTCAATGGGAGTATAAAACATTAAATGGACATTCTTCCCCTCATCATGCGCATTAGATCATAACCCATAACCCATCTCTTGCCTCCTATAAAATATGTAATGTTGCTTTATATTGCTCGCTGCTTGGGTTGTCTCTCAGCCCAACCAATGGAAAGTGTTGTGTTTTTCCTTAAGCCCAGTGCCACAACTAAGAAAGTCCTTCTGGACTGAGATTAAACAATGGTGCTCTGAGCATTAATTCTGGTTTTGGGACAACGATTATTTTTTCTGAAGACCTGGAGTCCAGACGTGTTTTGGCTTTACAGAACAGTATTCTCGCAGTGAAGACCCTGTCACAGACAGCTACCTTATTACTAACAGCCTTTTTCTCACTTCATGTGGAAAATTTGGGTTCAGAAAATCCTTCCCACCATTTTCGTCCAATCATTTGTGAAAACAAGTTCGAACAACCCCTCAGCCGAGTGGTAGAACATAAGGCAGGACTTTTACTTTGACCCCAAGACTTTATACCTCTGCCCAGAGAACAGAGATCAGGACAGTGAGTGATTTTCTATGCGGATATTTTCCCTTTCGTGAGCTCAGACACCGGATAGGACAAGCTTTAGACTTGCATTTGTGTTTCATTACAGAGGACTCACACCTTTGTGTGCGGTGACTCACTTTTCAGTTATGCTGTATTTTTGAAAATGTTCCACCTGTCTTTACCCTACTAGGTATTTTTAATGCATAACAGAGAAATTCTGGCGCAGTTATCACTGCATGGCCAACGGTGCCTGGCGTGCTTCACATTTAACACTGCGTTCCTCAAGTCTGTTCACCTACTGTCCCGTCATTTTTGTTTTCAGGCCTTAGAGCACTCCTCATTCAACTGAGGAGACATGGTTGAGCTGCTCATTGGTTGAATTAGACATGCTAGACTCGGGTTGAAATGAAAACCTACAGAAGTGGAGAAGCAGAGGTTGGCAGCCTTGGCTCACAGCGTGGCAGTGCGTTAGATAGTAATGACACACTGGTACCACACTGGTGGTAATTAAATGAGTTTTTAGGCCGAGTTCTCAGATTGACCTTAGTTTGAGACTAAATTTAGTCACATATTAGGAGGGTAGCTCTGCAAAACTCTACTTGGTCGATTACTGAGTTTGAAATAGTTTTCCTGTAAGCGTGTTCTACAGGCACAGATTATGCATTGTCCAAAACTAAATACCATTTTGATTACAGGTTAGCCATAGTAACTGACTTTAGTCTGAGACTAGAGGACTAAATCTGTATCTGTACAACTGGACTTGCATGCGTTATCAGTCAGTGACTGCTCATGTCGTGGATATTTTTGGCGCCTCCTGCAGGTGGATGAGCTGGTGTTCTGCGCGGGACAGATCGCTCTGGTTCCCTGCACCATGGAGCTGCTGCAGGGTGGGGTGCTGGCCCAAGCCTCCCTCACCTTCGCCCACACGGAGAGGGTCCTGGGTGCCATGGGTCGCGGCCTGACTCTGCACTATGCCCTGCAGCCGCACTGCTATGTCACCCGCCACCGAGACGTCGCCATCGTCAGACGGGTGTGGGAGAGGACACTGGAGGAGCTACAGGCCAAGGTGAGACGCGCTCATTATTGTTGCGGAATCACAGAAATTCTCACAATACAATGCTATCATGTTGCTGCGCTCGCTAGAGCATTGAATACAATATGTCGTATCACAAAGGGCGATTCTGCCATGAACGTCATTTTACAGAACCATTAACTGCGATCCATTTCATCTGAGTAACGGGAGACAAAAATATCCAGAACTTCTGACATCTGCTGCTTTGTAAGACGAGGCAGTTTTCATGCTCATATGTAATACAGTAGGCGCATCTCTCTCAGAGGAGGACAGTCCAGACTCCGAGAGTAAAAGTCCTCTCCATGCTTTTATCCCAACCACCAGGATTTGCTCATTTGAACAACCCTCCATCTTGGCAGTTATTACTAATTAGTGAAAGACACTGGCTAGGCTCATAGGCAGAAGAAAAACAAGGCAGGACTTTTACTTTCTGACCCCTGGAATGTCCACTCCTGCTCTGCTATCAGTCCAGCGTAAAAGAGCCATAAACCCTGGTGTGCATTTATACTATGACTGAAGGGATGTCCCAGCGCCATGGTCTGTGGAGTGCTAACCACATGCTCATCGCGTGCCCTGATGAGAATATCTCCTCTCCATTTTCACTTTTAGCTTGTCCTGTCCATCGTCTGTACTGTACTGTCCACCAATAATGCCAGCGAAATGCAATGTTAATTGCAACGGAACAAAACGATAACGTACATTATGAAATGCATTCTTAAAATGTCAAGACCTCGCACTGCGGTATTTATGTTGCATCACAGGAAAAAGTGTTGTGATACTGTTACTGTAGTGATATCCCCCCAACTCTAAAAATTAGCCTTATCGCTAAAACTGTGTCCACATGCCAAATATTCTGTAAATGCTTTCAGTGTCCTTCCTCTCCTATCGGGTGTGGTACAGCATTATTGGCTGTAATTACAGTTTATCCATGTAATAAACGCTGAATGGCTGTCTGGGCAGGGTCCCAAGTACTGGTGTTAGCCCCGAAAGCAGGTGTGTTAAGCACCAATTAGTGGCGTTGCTAATTGCCGTATCGTGTCGCACGTTTGCGAGTTTATCGGCTGTGCGGCCCTGATTGGGAATTTGGCGGTGCTGTGCCTGCTTTTACCGCTTCGTCCAGGCACCACGAGAGGCAGAAGCACAGATCCCCACTCTGGTTATTTCAAAGGCCACGCGCAATTTTGGCGGAAGCGCTGCGAAATGCCGATCTGTGAGCGTAATCTGCGAAGCCCACACGGTTAATCTTCAAATATGTACACATCTCGCCTTCTTTAAGTCCTGTCCTGACACGTCTGAATTTGATGCTAAAAGGTGTGTTTCCTTATCGACTGCTGTTGCTTAGTCTCCCCCGTCCTATCAATCCTCCCTCAACCCCCCCCCCGACGGGGAAAAAAAAAAAGCTGAAATCACACGGACGTCTGATATTTAGCGGAGCCAGTGCTCATGAAAAGTTTATGATCAGGGATACGCTGGTGTCTTTGATACTGCGTAACGCCGGCACAGAGGCAGATGTCTTCCTCAGAGCCCTCCCTAATCCTCAACCCCCCCCCCCCGCGTGTATCGGGGGAGGGGGTGCTCGGCTGAACTGAGGCCTCCGAGCGGCTTAACCCCCCGCCTCCTGGCCCCCCGCCTTCACATCACTAATGGGAGCGTGGGGGCCTGCACCTCCAGCGCTAATCTGTGGAGCCCAGAGACCGCGCCGCTCCGGGGTCTGAGGGGAGGCAGGTGTGAGCGAGGGCTCGTCCCATCCTCATCCTGTCTCTCCTGGCTGCCTCGCGCTCCACGCCGTTTTGGGGTTTTGTTAACCGGTTTACACAACCCAGGCCGTCTGCGAGATGGGGCCCAAAACGACCCTCACACCGGGGCCCAGATCAGACAGACACACTTACTAACAGACTGACAGTCAGGCATACCAACAGACTGACTGACAGACAGTCAGACAGGCCAGCAAACAGTCAGATTAATTGACTGACTGCTTGATAGTCATACAGACTGACAGAGAAGACCAGTAGGCCAACAGAAAGAGAGACAGATCGAAGGACAGTCGAACAAACTAACAGGGAGAGAGACAGATTAATTGACTGACTGATAGTCATACAGACTGATCAACAGACTGACAGGCCAACAGAAAGAGAGAAAGACTGACAGACAGTCCAACAGACCTACAGGGATAGAGACAGACAGGCCAACAGACAAAACAGACTGACAGACAGGGCATCAGGCATGTAGATCGGCAGGCTGTTCAGTCCTCCATTTTACCCCGACCCCCCCCTTCTCTCCCCAGTGAACACTGCTTCCCGGGGATGGGAATTAAGCTAAAGGCCTCATTTATTTGAACTGTCTGTAATGTGAATACTTCACTCAGGTCAGACACTGATAACTCACTGAAAGAGAGGGGGAGGAAGCAATTCCTTCACTTTATTGTTTATGCTTATAGAAAAAAAACCTGTTCTGTTTTTAAGAGACCAGCTGCCTGTGCCAGGGAGCTTTGAGGGAGATGCGTGACTTCATTACTTTGATTTATGGGTCATTCCATATGAACTCAACCGAAGTACAAGAATCTTCCATGGTCACCCACTCAGATTTAACAAATTTATTTTGGGATTACCTCTATATTCATAATGAACACATGCAAAATTTTAGGCTGCTACTCCAAGGGGTGTCCGAGATATGGCCCCCCCAAAATCGGGGGGCCATGCCCCAAGCGAATAGCAAACGTTAATTTATAGGGAATTTTGGAGGCCAATATCTTTGGAACAAATCATAGATATGGGCTGAGAATGCACTTTTTTGCCAATTTTGCATTGGCAAGTTCACCATGTGGGCAGTTACCCATGGTAATAAAACTTGTTCCACATAAATTTATATGTTTATTTGTTCAAAATTACAACTTGTTTTCTCATCTCCTTCACTATTTCATTATGTTATCAAATATAGGCGTTTTGGGGTAAAAACACCCATTATTATTCCCTTTGTTCTGCACCTAGAAGTTTTAAATAGACAGTGCCTACTCATAAAAAAAAATTTAAATCATTTCCTAAGATAATCTGACATCCGACATGATGTTGCATTCCCTCCCTAGGATCTCCGAGGAATTGCATCATCTTCCATGCGTATTGCATCAGATCGCCCGTATATTGCATAATCTTCCATGGGTATTGCATCACCTCTGGTTAAAACAATAGGGTAGCTAATTAATAAATTCATTGAAGCCTCAGCATGGCCTCAGACAGTTGCAAAATTGGGATTTCCTTGGATGAGGAATGCGACAAGCATACATACTGCAGGAAGACAGGACGAATTTCATTCGGTGACCTTAAACCAGCCGACAGACAACTTTTGACTTGGCGGTGCAATTTCATATTCAGTGAAGATGACCGAATACGTTTCCATCACGAAAAAGTGTATTTGTCACGCTTTGAAAGTCTGCAGCGGTCCTGTGTCGATCCCTTTAACTATCGTAAGAAGCACATCACAAGTAAGTTCATGGTGGCATCATCCTGCATAACAGAGAACGAATGTTATTAATTTACTGTAAGGAAGTTCATTTCTCTCACTGTGATACACTTTATTTTTAGAATCCCTGAAAACTGTTGAAGAAGAAATGGCTACGAAGTTCAAATTGAAACCAGGACAGAAACTGCCCTAATTCAAAAGAAGTTACCATCATTTGTATAATAAGCTCTTTTGTTGTGATTGGTAATCTTGGTTGACAGTTCTTGGAGTCTAGTTTTCTCGCATTTGTGATTATTTATGGTCAGTTATGGGCAGATGGCCGTATACTCAGCATCTCACTTAACCAATAAGGTGAATCTTAAGATGGTACTAAAACAATAGCATGCAACTTTATTAGCTTCACTTTATGGCATTTTATCAAAACAAAAGCCATAATGGGGGTCATAGCATGACTAAATAGTGAAGGAGATGAGAAAAAAAAGTTGTAATTTTGATCAAATAAGGCCAAGATATATAAATTCATGTAGAAGAAGTTTCATTACCATGGGTAACTGCCCATATGGTGAACTTGCCAGTCCAAAATTGGCAAAAAAGTGACTTTTTCAGCTAGGACCCATTTCAGGGTCTCCTAACTCCACTATTATGCCTTGGATGCAGTTATTCTTCCTTGTACAGACAGACCTCTCCTCAAATAGAAGGAATCCAGCACAATTTAGCCTCTGTAAGGGATCCTGGCCTCATTGGGGGCCCTTGAAAACTGAATTTTTGATTTCCACCCATAAGATTTTTCATATTGAGAGGCCAGTATCTTGAAAATGAAAAGAGATAGATAAATTTTGACAAGAGATTCTGAAAGCCTGCACCCAAAATACTCTATATAGCAATTTCCAGCCCATATCTATGATTGGTTCCAAAGATATTGGCCTCCAAAATCCCTATAAATTAACGTTCGTGATTAGCTTGGGGCATGGCCCCTGATTTTTGGGGGACCATAACTCGGACACCCCTTGGAGTAAGAGCCTAAAATTTTGCATGTGTTCATTATGGATATAGAGGTAATCCCAAAATAAATCTGAGCCAAATCTGAGTTGGTGACCAGGGGACCTCTGGTTGACTTCATATGGAATAACCCTTATGTGAAGTTCATGAGTTTATACGTTGCTTCTGAGGCATTGTGGGAAGTCTCACAGAGAGAAGGCTAATGGTTCGAACCCCAGCCTGGGGTCTTTCTATGTGGAGTTTGCATGTTCTCCCTGTGTTCACATGGGTTTACTCCAGATACTCCAGTTTCCCCCCTCAGGCCAATGACATTCATTTCAGCCTAATGGGAGGCTCTAAATTGCCCCTGTGCGTGTGTGTGTGTGTGTGTGTGTGTGTAAGTCAATTGGGTATGAGCCCTGTGATGCATTGACAAACTGTCCAGTCTTCTTGCCTTTTTCCCATTTTATGCTGGGATAGGCTCCAGCCCCCCCCAACTCTGAGCAGGATTGAGTGGTTTAGATACTGGATGGATGGATGGATGCTGCGATTGGTGCACACATTATGTACACAGCACTACCTCTGCAGAGCACACAACATATAAAAATATACCACTTCAGCCGCGTGTGGTTCAGTGCTGGGTCTGAGGAGATCAACCAATCGTGCAGAACAATCTTCAATAGGACAAGCACTGATTGTGTTGCTTTGTATGCGAAAAGCCTTTCCGTGTTGACGGTGTGTGTTGATAATTTCTCTAATCAGGTGGACGCAAAAGCCTGGTGGGTTAATTGGGGGCACGGTGGAGTTTGTGTATGTGAAATTATGTGTATTGAGCAGCGCGCCTCTGAAGAATTCATGGTTTTGACTCTGTGCGTGTGTGTGTGTGTGTGTGTGTGTGTGTGTGTGTGTGTGTGTGAGAGAGAGACAGAGAGAGATGCGTGTGTGAGTCCTTCTTATCAATTGCAGAGTTTATAATAGAACTTCATGACGCTAATGAGAATGGCACTGAGATAAACCCTTCAGGTTGTAATTAGCAGCATCGGCAAAGAATTTTATTTTTTCCTCGTTGTCGCGTGTGGACCTGCCCTTGAAGTTGAATTGTGCTGATACGTTCTCGTACCTTCTGTATCGTCTGAAGTATTCAGACAGTCATTATAAATGTAAAATGACTGGAACTCCCTTCTGGATAATATAATGTGGACACAGGCGCTCCCAAATTAAAACTGACGGTTTGGACCTCGGCCTCATATTCTATATATATAGAACAGGAGTTATAGAACAGCAAACAAAAAGAGAATAATTTGCATCACTGTCCAAATGCTTTCAGACTGTGCTGTGAGAGAGAGTGGGCAGCATCGCACTTCATAATGGAATGAAAACGTTGCTCGCCGCGATCACCTGCTGTTCGGCGTGTTGCCATAGCTGCTGCCAGTGTTGTGTTAGCCGACTCGGCGAGGAACAAGGGAGGGACTGTAGCGAGAGTCACGGTCCAGTAGAGGAGGGTGTGTAACACACATGACCCAGGACACCAGGGCTGTGTACACACACGCTTTAACGCCCTCTTTATTTTCCTTTAACGGGGCTGAAAGGGGAATCCGCGGAGAGAAGCGCTTGTGTGCGTCTCCAACAGTGGAGCTTTTTTCAGGCGCTCCCAATGCACTCCTTGCCCCATTGTACACGTGTCTAAACATTTGCAGGCCCCACTCACCCCCTAAAAAATACCCTGCGGGCCCTGCGTTTACACATGCGTGGGGGGTGTGTGTAAGTGAATCTGGC
Source organism: Gymnothorax javanicus (assembly GCA_029692085.1). Lineage (NCBI taxonomy): Eukaryota > Metazoa > Chordata > Actinopteri > Anguilliformes > Muraenidae > Gymnothorax > Gymnothorax javanicus. The sequence continues at coordinate 73,704,367 of CM056193.1, read as the reverse complement.
CAGTAGAGGAAACTGGGGTGTTAAGGGAGCATTGACCATCGAGTGCAGAGTCGACGGCCTCACGCTGGCCAGGAAATGTAGGGGAACTGCCTGAGCAGCGAGCCCCCGCCCACACCGCCCCGCTCGCTTCCTTATTATGGTGTTTACCTTTGGCTTTAACAGCTCTCTGGCCGAGAGATCTTGTGCGGAGCAGCCAATGGGAGGGGTTAGTGGAAAATGACATGTTGTGGCCCCTGTGCAAAATCTCACTGTTTCATGAAACAAGACTCTGTCAAAACCTAGTCTGTCGCTGGACTATGTATGGTCTGTGTGCAAAATTGTGAACACTGAGCAATGGCCAATGAGGAAAGTGCCAATGGTGTAACTTCATCAGTTCCTTGCTCAGTCACGGACATCCCTGCATGTACGGTCGGACCATGCCAGTCCACAAAAAGCTCAGTTATTGTTTGACAGGTATTTTGTTTTACACACAACAGGCAATTTTGCGTGCCCACTGGCTCAAGTTCAAAGGCTCCTCAAAATGAGAGAGAATTACTAAAATTATATGTTTTACTTTTGTTATGAGGGATGGTAAAAATGTATGACTGGGAACGAGCCCACAGTGGCTATATGAGGTGGGAGACATTTTTTCAATAAATTAGCAGTGACTCTTCCATAAACTCAGATATTACTTAGCATAACTGACACCAAGCCAATGGGGTATCTGAAAAAAATGATGAGATATTATTAAGGTAAAAAACAAATGGCATTTTTAGCCCCCCGCCTTGTGATTTCGGGGGAATTTTGAGTATCACAAGGACAATGTACCCTTCGGCCTCCTAAATTTCCTCCTCCGCGTGGCAGTATTGTTTCCTGCCATGAAGTGGCATAGCTCAGTGTAAGTGAAGTAAAGCCCATGAGGATGATGGGAAGTCTCGGCGCTGGGATGCTAGGGCCTCACCTCACCTGCTGCACATGGGCCAGGGAGTTTGGAGAGGGTGAGATGTTAGGGACTGTGGAAAGTGAAATACATAATGGGTCCTCTGTGTTTCTGCAGTTGTTGCCCTCTTTTGTTAGATACAATCTGATGAACAATTCCTGTTTGAATAGGGTGGTGACATAGAAATGATTTTTGGACTGGTATAGCTTCTTTTGAGGGAACATACCACCATAACTTGAAATTCTATATTTTCTCTCTCTCCTCTCTCTCTCTCTCTCTCTCTCTCTCTCTTCAATCTCACTCCACTCTCTCTGGGCATCTGCAGTGACATTCCTATTCCTGTCCATCGAAGCCCCTTCTGATGACAGAATGCTCTGTGCATCAACACTCCTGAGTATCAGAATTCTGACAGTGACTCAGTTAACCACCTTACCTCAGGTCCAGGAACACAGAAAAAAGCAAAAAAAAAAAAAGTTTGTGCTGCTTTGAAGGTAGCGACCAGCCCAGATCTTCTATTCCATTCTTCTTGTGAACGTTAGATTAGCACCCAGGGCCGACGCGATGACCTTAAAGCCTGGCTGAGCAGGCCTCGTTTCTCACCCTTACTGTGCTCTTCCCTTCGCTTACAGGGGAATGAGTATTGACAAGGGCTTGCCTCACCCCCTCCAGGAGAATGCTGTGCTGCTCTTAAGTGCTGAAATAACATTTATCTTTGGTTGGGTTGTAAAAAAAAAAATAACACCGAGCGATGCTTTTGACACAAACAACCCCCCGTAATTTCATTTTTTGCCCTCTCTCTCTTCTCGGTGTAATTATTCATTGTGAGCCAAACGCCAAACTGCGCAATTTCTTGGGTTTTAAAAAAAAAAAATTCATCCCAGTTTTTTTTTTTTTTTTTTCGGTCGCGCTCTCTGATGAAAGCTAAGATGCCAGGGCCAGCGGCGCACAATTAGGCCTTTGCTAAAGTTTAATCTGGAGGTAAGTGCAGCATTCATGCAGACGGTGGAATGGGGCACACAAGCTCGCATCTGACGGGGGAGAGAAGTGGGGCCGGCGCTCCTGTCGATAATTTTTGCGAGTGAATTTCAAAATAAAGTGTATGTAACCTGTCATTATTCTGCACTTACGAAGAGGGTTGTAAGTGGATGAAAATTGATCCCGCAAATTGAAAAGGGGGTTAAGTGTTTTCGCCCTATCGACTCCAGACAAAATGACTGTTTTATAAAAATGTTCGTTCGCGCCCATTAGCAGCTAAGGCCACGGCAAAGTATCATTTGTGGGGTGCATTGAACTGCTTGCAGCGAGAATGTATTTCATTGCAGATAATGGCTGTCAAGCAGAAGAAGAAAGAGAGATTTTTTACTCCGTAGATTAAATCATTTGGACCCGTAATGGCAGCTTTATAATGGGTGTATACGGTGAAAGAGTGCAAAGTTGTCAAAATATGCTTGTAATATTCCGTCTTGATGACATCAAAAATTCCTTAGAGGGGATATGTTTGGAGATGCAGACACATTCAATTTAGTATGTGTAGAATGCCTCATATACGTATTTTGTGGATAATGATTCATACTTTTTAAGTGAAAATGTGCCTTACTGTTTATTGTACAATGTATTGCCGCTGTTTTATTTTTGTGTCTGACTTTGAAAACTGCCTTGTCTGATAAGGTGTGGTCTGCAAGTTTGTGGGCAGTGACAAAATTTTTAAGGGCTGTTAATTCCTGCATTTTTCACTAAGTTCGGATGTGAATCCCCTTAACTGTAATGGATGTAATCGCACAAAAAAAGTGTCAAGTGAAATATTTACATTGACTGGAAGCATAAAAAGATATGACACTGAAGTAAAGTCCTCTGCTGTCACGCTCAATGTAATGAACCATACCAGAGTTACACTCCCTTAAAATGCTCAAAGGACTCACGGTAATTGAAGCACTGGTCATTCTTCGGTGGTGGTCAGGTGCTAGCTGCTGCAGATGTACATAAAATGTAATGGGTGCTCTTTGTGTCTCAGGGGGACTCATATGGTGAAGAAGATGCTCAGTGTGGCCCCCTGTTGGTGGTGGTAGTACCACACCTGCCAAGGGGAGCAGCGGTGGAGCTGCATGTCATTGCGTCCCATGACGACCCAAGGCAGAGATCGTCAACTCGCACAGCTACAACAGTCGCCTCTGGCACCATTGAATGCCAGACGCTATGCTCTAGCACCGGCCAAAGCGCGACTCTGTCGCTATCCCTAAGCTGCGCGAACCCCCGCCCAGCTGAGGAGGAGCAGCTGCTGGCGCTACGTGGCGCATTTTCAGAAGCTCTGCGCAAAGTAGGCCCTGGCCTCTTACCGCTGAGTGCCAGAATCTTCTACAAGTGTGACTGCGCCCCGGCTGGACAGTTATCTGCAGGTGAATGTTGTTACTCCACTGGCATGTGAGCTGAGCTACTGTTTGTGCTGAGAGCATGTGTGCTGTGCTAGCGTGTGTGCTGTGATGGCATGTGGGCAGTGCTACTGTTTGTGCTGATAGCATGTGGGAAGTGCTAGTGCTGATAGCATGTGTGCTGTGCTAGCATATGTGCTTTGCTTGTGTTTGGCTTTCCTGGCATGAGAATTGTGCAAGCATGTGGGCAGTGCTAGTGTGTGTCTGTGCTAGTTTTTGGCATTCCTAGCACGTGAGGTGTGTTAGGATACGCACAATGCAAGTAACATCTGAATTGTGCTAGCATGTATGCTGGTCTAGGGTGTATGCTGCGCTTACAGTAACATTGCATTGTACTGCTTAACAGCTCTCCAAAGTTAAATCGCCCCCAAATAGGCAAATATACTGAGAGGCATTAAAAATGCGAAGTGGTTTTTGTCGTCTAATTTGAAAACTGATAGTTTTTCCTTTTGCTGATTGACATGATGACCATCAGGTATGGTAAGCATTGCAAAATGTCAAGTGTCTGGGTTTGAATCCTTTCTTGGTTTAACACCTCATTATGATTATCTAAATGCAGCACAGTTCCCTGGATCATGGTCATGAATCACATTGGGAGAAATCATTTTGCACATGAAAAGTTGAAGATCAGAGCCAATAAAAACACACATAAACAAAGTCACATCATTCCCACTTCAAATGCCACAAACAAATGAATCTCAGAACTATCAAACATTTTGAATGTTGAATGATGGCCAGTCTCTAAGATTCTGGACGCATTAATGTCCATTAAATGACTGTATCCAGACTGCAGGGATGACACAGAATGACCAGATGTGTCAGCTGTCGTCCCCGACAAAGTGCGTCATCTGTGACGCCACAAAAACAAATTCCATAAAACGTCTTCTGCCGTGTCAGATAATGAATAAGAACTGCTGAATTGACTGCCAATGTAATGATAACAGTGAGGGGAAGTCTCACTACCAAAAGCACAGTTTCCCGAGACTGTGTTTTGCAACTACCAAAGAAACCATTTACCACTACTTAAAACAGTATATTTTATTATGCGTTTTTAATGCCTCTCAGTACATGTGCACCCTGCTAACTTGCATGGTGTTGGCAGGTGGCTCACTGCATGTAAAATGGTGCAACTCTACTAATGTGTGCGCTGTGCTAAAATAAGCATTGCCTTGGCAGTTGGCAAGCTACAGGTAAAAACACTGCAACAATTTTAACATCCGCCTCGTGCCAACATTACTAGTGATTTCACTGGCAGCGAAGCCACTGCAAATACTTTCAAGCAGCTGTCACAATGATTTTTTTTCCTTTGTCCTTAGAGTGGGTGCTTCTAGTGAGCTCTCAAGTTCATAACCTCTCCCTCTGTCGGCCATATCTGAGGGGATTTCTGCTACCCCAGCCGGGCTGAAAGAACGCCCCATTGTGCGTTTTGTCCCGAGAGAACTCTTCTTTTCTGAAAAAAGCCACAGAGCCAAGTCATTCATCGCGGAGCTATAATTATTATGCTTTCCTCAGAACGATCAATTAGTGACTTGAATCCAAGCCAAGCGGGGGAAATTTCACAAGCGTTTTCCTGCCACAGCATAACCTGTTATTACGGTGGAAATTTAATTACGTTTATGATGAATATAAACCGTTTGTTTCCCACCCACATATTCATTTGCTCAGTTACATAATGATAATGCTGAATATATGCTGCCGTATATCATATCAGGTCATTCCAAGATTGAGGTGCTGTTAAAAAATTTGCCTTTTCTGACATGATTCTGTCATTAAAGCTGACCCCAAATGTGGAATAACTGCTTTTGAGAACTTAAGCTAACATAAATATCTTCTCAAAACCAGTGATCAAACTTGTGCTATTTATTAGTTTTTTAATTCCGAAGTTGGACAATGCCCATTAATTAGCCCATTAATTTTTTACTTTTTAATGAAATGTTTTTTTCGAGTGAGTTTTAACAGATGCCTAAGACTGGATATAAAACAGACAATATAAACAAGACGTACTGCCCAACATCTGTTGTATTGCCCGCAGCTGTTGACTGAAAAGTGGTGGCGTCTGGTGCTTAATGACGAAAAAACATAGTTTTTTTTTGTTTTTTTAAGAAAATGAAAGTCGATGTTGAAAAAGAGAACAGTCAAGATGCACAAACTTGATTTTAGTCATGGAATGCAGAGTTCTCAGATCAATGTTCTGAGAAATCTGCATGTTTAGTACATCAATAATATAGCCTGATAACACAGTAGTTTTGGTGTGTTTACAAAGAAATCATGTTAAGCAAAATGCTGCCAAAAATACCGAAATTAAAAGTGTCTAAACACTGAGACTTGTACAGTGTCAAGCAGTAAACTCTTAGAACTGAAATCCCATTGATATTTTGTTTGACAACTCTTCACCATTAAAATGGCATCAGTTCACTTCGGCACACTGTCCTTTGGTTTTTTCAGCAAAAATTGTCCTGATTGGTTGTTTCAAGAATATTGGAAGACCTGCCACATCTCACCGGCCTTGGTCTCTCCTGGTGATCCCTGACAGCCTCGCTGAGATCTGGGCTCTGTGGAGGCCATAACATCTCTTACTTTCTTTGACGAACATCTCTCAGTAACATTTAACGTTTTAGGTGGGAAATTTATGTCTGGAAATCTCAAATGTGTTCTGCCCCCACAGTAACGCAGAAAGCGAAGAAATGAACATCTAAGATCGACCAAAGTTATGTAAAAAAAAAAAATCTCAGAAGCTAGACTTTTGCGCAATGCTGTGTTTTTTAAGAACCCTGATGCTTAAAATTCCCGAAGTACCCCTTTGAGGAGCAGCAGAAGGGAGCTTTTGGCACCGTTTACGGGTCACTGCTTTTACTAGCAGGGTAATGCCTCCCAATAGTCAGCTTTTGGCTGCTTGATAGAGATCAACACTCACGGTGTTATCGCTCACTGGGGATAACCCTCCCCCTACTCCTGCAGAAACCACGGGCGAGCTTCCACCTGGATCAGAAGCGATTGTGCCGTATCGCAGCTGCTGTATCAAGTCATGCCATTTACGGTTACGCTCTATTCGCGAAAAGTATTCCGAATCCTTAAGGTGTGCATATAGAAGCAGGCTGATTTTACCCATTTTGTTCCTGTTTGCATACATTTCCTGAAAAGAACTGATTTGTTCTCTCCCATATAGAGCACAAGACTTTCTTTGAGATCCAGTGGCCCCTTCGTTCAACTGGGTCATTGAACCCTTGTGCTCTGTTGAAACCAGCTTTAATGGAGTCCATTAACAAACATTAATTTCAGCACTTTTGACACATGATAGCTGGATAGAAACCATGTATATAAGTTGTTCTCATTAAGATAGGAACATTTGTGAAGAATCAAGTCGGTGAAGCAATGGTAAGCATGTTTTTGAACTGTTAAAGAGGCTCTGGGGTCAGTGAGGGCCCGAAGAGGACGTATGGGTGAACAGTTGTGAAACTGATAGAAACTAGAACTTAGTGCGCAGTAAGAGGTGTGGGCCAGTGGGGGTGCTGTTAGCCTCGCTCCCCCACAATGGGCTTACGGGGGTGAGGAACAGTGTATGCTCTGGGTGAGGGGGGATGGGGGAGGGTGGAAAGACCCAGGCTCGTTTGGCCTTTTCCGCTACAGTGTTCCCTCACCTCGCCTTTAATGAGCCGTTCTCACGAGCCGATGGCTGCTAATTACGCCCTTGTTTACCGGTTAATTTGAAACAGTTTGAGACGCAGCATAGCGCGCGCTAAAGCGCTAGCCCTGGGCTCTTCCCCCCTGCTAAAAGCCCCTTACGCCCAGCAGGCTTTCGCAATTTTGTACAAAAGCTTCACTTCCCCAAGCCCATAAAACACAGTAGTCTCTCTGCTCCCACCCCCTGTATTTATTTATTTATTTAGGGCAAAAAAGACGATAATGCCCCAATAAAACAGCAGGGTTGGCGAGTATAATTTGCGGCCCTTCTCTTTCGATACGAAGATTTCACGCAGCACTACTCCTCCTTTCCGGCCCAGTTTGATTTGAAGCAGAATAATTACGGCGCCCTTGGGTTGGCGGGTTTGTTCCGTGTCATTGCTGATGTGATTGCTTTTGGAGTTCTGGTAATGGCTTCCGACCAGTAGTCCTCTTCAGTTGCCCCTCTCATTTGGCTTATATGGGATGGGCGGTTGTTCAGGGCCAGACGGTGTCTCGTTGTCTTCGGTTTAGTGGTTGAGGCCGGTTTAGTTCTGTAGGGCACTACAGGACATTCGCATTTCGAGCTCCGGCTTTTTCCGTTCAGTATCACCTTCAGAAATTGCGCTAGTTTGTTTGATCTGCTTTGTGTGTGCAGAGACAAACAGTCATATGAAAAGCGTCCCGCTACAATGATTCATGCAACATAAACATCACATTTATATAAACCAGCATGCTATCCGCCTGTGAACTCGCAATGGTCCCAACTCCTGGGGTGAGTTTCACAGACGGGATCAAAAAAGCATTTTTAAAATGAAAGAAAACAGCCTCTTTCAGTAACTGTGATTGGAGCCGGCATTAGCTAATTATCCATTGTGGCTGCTTTGGGGGTTTGACTCCACCACGCTGAGCTTTGCCTTTACAAAAGTAGCCAGTGCTTATTAAATTGTGCTAAACAGCTACTTTAACCTTCTCCCATGATTTCTGGCTGAACATGCACCCTGTGTGACAGTTCTGCTCTAGTTCTCTTTTCTCGAGTGAAGCAGTTGGGCTGTGTGCGTTAGTTGAGAGGGTGATGTGTTTATTAATCTGCAATAAATGACATTATTTTAGGTTATGTGTTTATAAATGTATAATAAACCTATGACTCACTGTTGGAATGAAAGTAATCTCTCGGAGAAGAGAAGACATAAAAAACGCCTGAGAAGGACTAATTCTTATCACTGGGAAGGTAGCCTTTTAGCACAGTAATTTGCACCCCGAAGGTACATATTAGTACCAAAGTGGAATATTTTTGTTCTTTCAGGGTGTTTTTTTTTTTTTTTTTTAAATGTACTCCTTAAAATACAAAGATGTGTGCCTCCTTCCTGCATTCCCTTTGGAGAGTGTGTATACATCTGGAGAGGATTTAACTGCTGTAACATTTGCCACAATGCAGCACAACTTTTTAGCTGTTATTAGAATTTATTTTTGCTTTGTAGCTATTGTTTCTGAGTTGTAATTACTCTTCAGTTGTTTTCTTAGCTGTTCATTTTATTACTCTGCTACTGTTGACATGACATGTAACTGTTATCAAGCATGTGCTCTACTGATCACATGATTGAGTTGACCAATGCTTTAACAGAATTATACCACCACAATTTATTTTGTCTAGCTATAGCTGTTGTTTTTTATGCAATTATTGTAAAGTAATGTTGCCACCATTTATTTAAAGTAATAATCAAGCAAATAAACAGGGACTGGGTTTTAGTGATCAGTGGGCACAGTTTGCCAGAACGTTCTAAACAGACCGTCATGAAAGCTATGAAGGAGTTGGGAAATGATCTCTCCTGTGCTGTTTTTACTGCACAGCTGTCACTACTACCCCCCCACCCCCCCCACCCTGGCTACAAGTTAGTCCCACAACATTCAGAACATATAGATCAGTTCAATAGCATCCCCTCCCCTTTAAACATATAGCTAATTTTGTCTCGACAGCAGGACACTTGTTGGGTTCTGTTGAACGTGTGTGCGCGTATGTGTGTGTGTGTTTGTATGCGTGTGTGTGTGTGTGTGTGTGTGTGTGTGTGGGGTGGGGGCTGTGCAGGGAGAGGCCAGCCCATACCAACCATATGTCCCTGCTATGGGCCGGGGCCGAATGGATAGCAATCTGCCTAGGATTTCAGCACATCAATAATCAGTGAATAGCGGAGCTCTCCCCGGTCGAAGGGTTAAGTGCAGGCTTTGAGGCGGGGCGCCCCTTAGGGGAGAGCCCAGTGAGGACCCCAGTCTGACACTGGGGCATGGCCTGCTCTGGAGCTCTCTGTTCATTTTGTCTTTCAGAGAGCACCAGCTCTCACCCTGTGCCAGTTATAATGGGTATCAGAATTACAAATACAGTACTGTCACTAATGACAAAAACACAATACTTAAATAAGTGCAGTGCTTTTTAACTTGCATCATATCTGTCTTTTCTCCCGTTTTTTCTCTGACCCATATTTATTTTTACTTTGTAAAAAGTCACCCATCAACGAATGACACAAGTTAAAATGTAGTTTTTACCCCTCGAGGGGTATTGTCGTGCCCTGCGGCGTCCGTCTGTCCACCAACAACGTTACCGCTCTAGCGCATCAGATTTGCTTCTAGCTTTCTGATTTCTGGGTGGGTGGTACGTCTATGGATCCTTCACTTACCTATCGAACTCCGGCCATTTTTGACTCTTACTTTGGCCACCAGGGGGCTTATTGTGAAAAATGAAAAATTGCCATAACTTCCTTATTATTTCAGCTAGGACGCTCAAATTTTCACTGAAGGTACATGGGATCACCCTTTATCACATATCTGACGCGTTCTTGATTTCACGTATTTTCCTCCGTTTTCTGCGTAAATGCTGCCGATCTTTAAATTCAACAACGTTACCGCTCTAGCGCCTTCAGCTTTGCTTCTAGGTTTCTCATTTTTGGGTGGGCGGTACATTTATGGATCCTTCACTTACCTGATCGAATTCCAGCCAATTTCGACTCTTACTCTGCCCACCAGGGGCTTACATACGCAGCCGAGGGGTCTTAAGTGCGATGAGCACGGTATTTTTCTTGAAATTAACATTTTCATCTTATGTAGAATAATACTGGATGTAGAAGTGCTTGCTTGAGCTGATTATAAAATGAGTAACTGTAGCGTACGTTAGACTGCTCAGATATGTGAGATGAACCAATGCTTATGGGAAGTTGTAATGATCTCCGTTTTACACGCGTGCTAATTATTTCATTTTAGTGTGTTTTATGTTTGTTACCTTCTACATTGTCATGCCAAAAGGAGAAATTTCTGTAGCACAAGTAGTTTGAACATCAAACTATGTTTATTAATGAGTTTCTGTAATTTGAGTCTGTATTGTGGTAATGATTGTGTGTTGTTTTTTTTTTTTTACCCGTAGGGCTGGCACAGTGTTTATTGGACACTCCTGAACAGAGGGGCCCAGCTGTGGCGCTGCTTCCGGTTCTTGATCTTCCCGACTCACAGATCCTTCATCTATCTTGCTGGTTCAGTGTGTAAAAAATGGAAAACTCAGCTGCATGGGCCTCGCATGCATACAGCTGTGTGTGTACCTCTGAGATACATTTGTGATCTGTGTCTTCACCTCCCTCACAGAGATCTGAGCAGTGTTTCAGAATGTTCTGGAGTAGGATTAGACTCTTAGAAGTACAGGAACATCAGAGGTACATTTTTATTCTTTAAGGAACACTTTTCAGGAATGCACCCTGATAGGTACTGTAATGTTCTTGATGTTGCCTAAGTATTCTAACTCAGCCCTAAGTCAAGTCCTACTAAATAACATTAAAAATGTGCAGTGAAATGTTAACATGGCTGGAGGTAGGGCTGGGCAATATGGACAAAATCAAATTTTTGCAGTATTTTGACTGAATACATCAGTTTCGATATTGTGGCTATATTGAAGGGATAAATATCAGTGCTTTCGCAAAATGCAAGGACATTGTGTGAAGGACATTGGGTCAACAGTAGTGTGGATATGATAGCCAAGCAGGTGCTAGAACGGCTAGAACAGTCCAATAAGTGCAGGCAACAGCATCCCTTTATCGTGCTGCAGCCTTCAAGACCAGGAAAGACAAATCTTCTTTCATACGTATAATGACAGTGATGATTCTAGGACGTGTAATTTGCGGTATCCCGCAAGTTTGACAGACTTGGCGCTAAATGAAGATTTCAGTGCGCCAGCAACTACGCATTATATCATGATTTGGCGCGAATCCTTTGTTCTAGTGCGTAGATTGATATGAAAACATCGTCTATAACAAACTTCCGTGCATTTATTCAACAAATTTATAAACCTACTGCAAAGATTGCTGTCAAAATGTCGGCAGCAAGAGACTTCTATATATGCCGGTATAGGACTGTGGCTGGATACATGTTTCTGTAACCCCCTGTCACGCTCGAGTGCTGCTTTCCAGTTGGTAAAACCACGCGAGGTAAAAACAGCATCCCTCTCACCGGCAGTAACATATTTCCTGCAGGGAAAGCAAAAGCATGCATCCCGCTGAACTGAGTATTCCAGCCACGGTCGTGTACGATACCAGGCTGGATTGAATGATCGCCATAAAGCACCGAATGCACGCTTTGGGTAGCTAGCTAATATTGGCTGGGCATCGCCATTCAAGTCGCTAACCGCGTGAGGTAGGGCTGAGGCAGCAGAGAGAGGGAACTGGTTTGGGGCAGTGCTTGTGGAGGGTACTGGAGCCATAGTCATAGCTTCTGTTGTGCAAGCTACGGCATCGCCAGAGATGCCAAGTCTCACGCATTCGGTGTAGGTCTCACGCATTTTTTTTTGTCTTATTCAACGTAGTCCACAATTATTAAATGAATGCTTATTAATGAGATTCTCACGCGGAATTAAAATCCTTGTGAATTGAAGTTTCAGTTTCACTTGCGTAAAGGTGGACCTCATCACAAGTAACATGGAAAGCGATTATGACTCTGGACTTCTCGTGCTTCTCTTTACTCAGGGATCGGAAACAATACATGTGTTTCATGATCGTTTAAATTGTTTAAATGAAACAAGACCATTTGAAACGTCTTTATGCAATTCCATTGCTTTCAATCCCTTAATAAAGACAAGCGTGAGAATTCCCGAGTCATAATCGATTTCCGTGTCACTAGTGAGGAAATCCACCGTAATGCACGTGAAACTGATTAACTTAATGCACAATGACTTAAATTCTGCGAGTGAATAATTGCGGACTACGGCGCAGGTAAGTGAATGCCACTAACGAATGCGTGAGACTTGGCATCTCTACATCGCTTGAGGTCGAAGCAGCACAAGGCTTGCTGATAGATTTTAAAAAAATGATACTTGGCTCAGAACTCGTTTGAATGAATAAAGCGAAATTTAGGTAAAATTGTGAGTCTCAGCGCTGCTCAACGTACACCTATGAAGAGAATGGCTTCACTGCCTGGTGAAGTATCCGTACTTACAACTTTAGCAGTAGGACTTCGGTTTGGAGGCGGGCTTTAAGCTATGCACCAAATCAGGCGTTAGGAACTATTATTTTATGCGCTATTTTGTCATTGACTTTATAGTTGTTATGATTGGCACAGACTGTGAAGGTTTTCTATTAAAACTTTAAGCTCAAACTGTCATTCATGTCTTAGTTTTGTCAATAAGGTGTAAAAACTGAATGTGTGTGCATATAAATAAGTGAGCCTGTCAAGGTACTGTTTAAGAACGATATAAATGGCATTTTACCAGGTATACCCAGTTGGCCCACTTTTTTTCCCCCATTAGCCCACTTTTTTAAGTCGGGGGGGAGTTGGCCCACTTTTGAAATTTTCTAGAATCATCACTGTAATGATATTACAATATCCTAAATCCCAAAGTTGTGACATCATGTATCACACCATCAATATAATGTAGATCTATATTGTCCTACCCTGGCTGGAGACATAATTGTTCAAATCTCTTAGACACAATCCAGTGGTACTTTGTGAGAGAGTACACGTGCATGTGCCTGGCCAGGCCAGGTGTATATACGTCAGCAGGAGCTGGCGTGTAGCGAGGGAGGGGCTCTGTTCACATTAACTTACACCAACAGTACCTGCCATCTGCCTGTTTTACATGCAGGGATACAGTTATCATACAGTCACATAGCCTGACGGTTTATCCCTAATGACTTGCATTTGATACAACTTGAATCACCATCCCTCCGGAAACCAGATAAGCACCTTAGCCAAGAGGCTAAATGCTGCCCCTGTAACACAATGCCAAATCTCTTCATCTCTCCCTGGAAGAACACCTTAATATAGACCTCCCTCCCCACTGTACTGTCTACAGTATCTGTGCTTGCTGAAGAACCTATGGATTTCTTTGCTCTCTCTGCTCTTAATTTTTTTTTTTTTTTTTGGGGGGGGGGGGGTGGATTAAGGGCGGCTTGTTTGTTTCGCGTTCATGCCTCTCCGGGCCGAGAGGGGTTATTATTGTGTAATGGGCAGTCAGAAGCAGGTACCTGAAAAGATTAAGCCTCTTCATGTTCCGTATCGATTCAGATGGCGTCTGGTTAATAGGAGAGGCCTGTTCAACCCAGTGCTGCAGGGCAGGTCTCCTCGCCATTCACTATTTCACTGGGAACATTTCTTTTCTCCCAGATCATGAACCGTATTGATGAGCTCAATTGGAATGCGTCATTACTTCGCTCATTCTGCCTATTGTGCTCCAGACGCGGCCGACATCTTAGCAGCGCTATCGATCTGTACCCAGTCGGTGTTGCGAAGGGGTTTGTGTTTCTGTAAAAAAATAAATAAAAGAGGCAATAACAGTCTTTTTGAGAGTTTATTGAGAAATGCCAAAAACAAGCGGGCAGATTGCCTGAGAAAAGCGGCGGCAGTGTAAATGGGACGGACGTGTTTGTGGGGCTTCTTCTGCCTCTGAGACGCGGGCGAGCGCATTGACTGTGTTTTTAACCCAATTGTTAACTCCCTCTACAGGGGAAGAGCTAGCCTAGGAAACAGGAAGTGGAGATCTAGTGTTCTTTGAGGGGAAAGGTTAGAGTAGACACAGGAAGTGGAAGTCCAGTGTCCTCTCGAGTGGAAGGCATAGGATAGAACACAGGAAGTGGGAGTCCACTTTCCTTTGAGGGGAAAGGTTAGGGTCGAAAATGGGAAGTTGGAGTCCACTTTCCTCTGAGGGGCAGGGTTAGGGTAGAACACAGGAAGTGGGAGTCCAGTTTGCATTGAGGGGAAGTGTTAGGGTGGAACACAGGAAGTGGAAGTCCAGTGTCCTCTGAGGGGGATGGGTAAGGGTAGAACATAGGAAGTGGGGCTGTGTTCGAATAGTCTGTTTTGCATAGAAAAGTTCCTAACTCTCAGAAAATGACCCAGAAGTATTTACATGGCAACCATGATAAATGCGTTTGAGTTCTCAAATGTTAAGGAAAGGTGCCTCAATGGCCGCATTCGACTGATGCTTTCACAAAGTAATTGTTTTCCGTAAATGTTTCTGAATGATTCAACTGGCATCGGAAGTGCAGAAATGTGATTAAGTCATTCACCAGCGAGAGACCTACAGTAAGTTCGTTAATGAGCTGCAAACATTATGGAAGCACGTGAATGGCAAATTGCTATTGGATGGTATCGTGGGAAGTATAGGGAGGAAAATATACTGAATTACCTGTATCCTGGTTCGGTGATTGTGCTCCTTCAAAATATCTTCCAGATTGATTGAAATTTTATGATGGGAGATATTGTGTGTGATTTACATTAGGAATTACCGCAAACTAGGAAAAGTAAACAAATGACCCCCTTTTCTTTGCTTCTTGTTCTTCTGTTATGGCACAACGATTTTCTCTTTCTTAGGAGATTCCTCCGTTGTAGGAGCATCACAGTCTACATCTTAAAAACCTGTTTGGCAGACTTGCTAACCCTAACAATCTCACTGCGCAGAACATTTTTTACGTCTCGGCAACTTACAGTCAAATACGGCCAATGCTTCTTAACTTATCACCTTTAACATGGGCTACACTAAACTATCCTTTACTAAAAGGAAGGTGATAGCGCCATCCCGCAGTTCCGTGTGGCAGCAGTTTTTAAAGTGACAACCATCTAACCAGCCAATTACGAAAACGAACGAACATGACGAGAGAGAAGCGCATGATCAAGTCGCCCGGTGTAAGTGCATTCGAATTCTCTTACTAGCGCAGATGTCTTTTGAAGCCATTATGAATTCCCCTTTATACCTTTCCTTTCATGATGTTTTCTATTGAGGTCAAAGAAAAGTAGTTGGGAATTAGACAATAGGGTGTAATTATTTTTACTATTTGCATGCAGCCTGGGAGTCCACTTTCCTCTGATTGGAAGGGTTAGGGTTGAACACAGGAAGTGGAAGTCCAGTGTCCTCTGAGGGGAAGTGCTTGGGTAGAACATCAGAAGTGGGAGTCCACTATCCTTTGAGGGAAAGGGTTAGGGTCGAACACAGGAAGTAGAAGTCCATTGCTCACCAAAGGAAAGGTCGAGGATAGAACACTGGAAGTGGAAGTCCAGTGTCCTCTGAGGGGGAAGAGTAAAGCCTGATTCATGCTTCTTGCGGTCGACACGGCCCACACGGCAAAATGACGCACTTGCGGCCCGGGCGACGGAGCGCGGAGTGTCCGTGGAGGCTCTGAACGCCTAGCCGCGCACCTGGAGGATTTTGTAGCAACGCGGCCGGGGTCGCACAGACCGCGTTGCAATGATTGGCTAGCTTCAGGATCCAGAAGTACGTATACCGATTAAAATTAAAAAATGGAAGGCTTCAAAGAAAAGCCAGCGGAACAAGTAAGAAAATACAAACATCTTTACGACAGTTCCTGTTGGATCTACAATATTTACATCGTTGTCCTGGCTCATGATGTTTATAAAACACAGGGAGACAAAATCAAATGTCCATGTAGCGCTCTGTTTAATCCAAGGTTTTCCGGACGTAGGGTAGCTGTGTCCGCAGTTGATTGAAGGGAATCTCGTTGGAGGTGTTCCTTACGTCATTCGGGAATACACATACAGTCATTTCGGAATACCTCAACGTCCCCCCACGCCTTTATATTTCATAAGTGGTGTAGGACCCAATTATCGCGGTATTAATGACATTAGTTCACAGTCGGCTAAACTAACTGGCAGACAAATTAAACTTAGTTTGCTATATATAACAAGTAATCTCAATGCATCTGAAATCACACACACACACACACAAAAAAAAAAAAAGATTATTGCAAAACATCGGCGTTGAAACTGCCGAAATGCAAAGCATGTTAACTTGGTTTTAGGAAGTTTCAACATCGGCTTTGAAACTGCCGAAATGCAAAGCATGTCAACTTGGTTTTCGGAAGTTTCAAGTGACCCAATTATCGTAGTAATAGTGGAGAAAGAGCGGACAGTAATATTTGCTTGACAGCGACGCACTGTCTAATCTAATTAGAAATAATCGAGTCATGTGTTTGGTAATAATAATAATAATATAATAGTTACAATATGATAGTGTTAATGAACGTATTGATCACAGAAATAAGATTCAGTAGCGCGAGATTGGAGAACAGGCCCGTTCTTGGAGCCGCTCTGACCGCATCAAGCATGAAACGACTCGACGTTCATGGGGACTGTGCGAGCCGTCCGCAGTGCTGAAACCGCGCTGACCGCAAGAAGCATGAATCAGACTTTAGGGTAGAACACAGGAAGTGGAAATCCTATGTTCTCTGAAGGAAAGGGTTGTGGTTGAACACAGTGAGGAGAAGTCCAGTGTCCTCTGAGGGGAAGTGCTAGGGTAGAACATAGGAAATGGGAGTCCCCTTTCCTTTGATGGGAAGGGTTAGGGTTGAACACAGGAAGCGGAGGTCCAGTGCTCTCTGAAGGAAAGGTCTAGAGTAGAACACTGGAAGTGGAAGTCCAGTATTCTCTGAAGGAAAGGGTTAGGGTCGCAATTCTGTTGACTACAAATAGGTCTACAGAAGCAGACACTGTGGGAGGCAATATAACTGCATTCAGGAGTGCTAGCATGGCGTAGATCTTACACCAAAATTACAAGTGTTGTGGTTTTCTGTTGTAAAATGCCTTCCTATTGATTATTGTTAATTTTTTTCCAACCCACTCCATTTTGGCATCATTACCCATGATCCTCAGCTTTTTAGTTCTCTAAGGGGTTGGTAACTGTAGAACACAGGAAGTAGAAGACCATTATGCTCTGAGGGGAAGGATTAGGGTTGAGCACAGGAGGTAAGTCCAGTGTCCTCTTAGGGTAAGGGTCAGGGAAGAGCATAGGAGGTGGAAGTCCATTAGCCTCTGAGGGGAAGGGTTTGGTCAGAACACAGGAAGAGTAAGTCCTACATGTCAGCATTTTGCAGTGATACTTTGCAATGAAACCATTGCTAGGTGAAACTTACGTGGCCAGATAACCAGGTTTGTCACACCTTTCTAATGTAGCAGTGTCTCTCAAACAGCAGCTGGGGGCTATACCTAAATGTTCCCCATGGTCAAACACACACTTGTATTGATGGCCATCACCTTCCAACTTTTCAACCAAGGTGCATTTGACTGAATGTAAATTAGCCAGCTTCTGGGTGCATAAACTAGTGTTAGCCTAAACAGCAGTGGCTTTGCAAAAATTGCCAGGAGCAGGATGTGCTGGTTGTTCCTGCTTAAGCTGTACTCTCTAGATGGAGAGTTGCCCTCCTGGTCTTGTCATTGTGAACCAACTTAGTGACTTTTTGTCTATATGATACATCTCCTGCTCTTCTGTGGAGCTGAAGTCTATTTCTCTGGGAATGGAAGCTGCTGTGAAACCAAACTGAATAGAATGGTGTATGTCGCCCTCAAGTGGAAAGAGTGGGAATATATCAAGAAGTTAAGCAATCCACTGTTTCTTCTGCACCGATTGCGCATTAGCTGAAATTAATAGAGGACTTATTCTACTGATTTTATCATATGTGTTCGAGTGTGGGTATAAATATGAGGGGAAAAAAAAAACTAAACAAGATGGAATTTACAGTTCTGCTCAAAAGTTTGAATACCCTAGCTGAATTTGTGAAATGTTGACAATTATTTTGAAAACATGACTCATCATGCAAAAATATTGTCTTTTAATGAACGATAGTGAAGTCATTTATCATCACATAGGTGTTTGGCTCCTTTTTTAAACCATAATGATATCTGAAATCACCCAAACGGCCCTGATCATAAGTTAACATACCCTTGAATGTTTGACCTTGTTATATAGACACAAGTTGACAGACTCAGGTTTAAATGGCTATTAAGGGTTCCACACCTGTGGCTTTTAAAATTGTAACTAGTGTCTGTGTATAGTCATCAAGTTTGTTGGCTCCCGAGTGGATGCACTGATCTGGTTAGACACTGAGCCATGGGGAGCGGAAAGAACTGTCTAAGGACCTTCGTAACAAGGTTGTTCAACCCTTTACAGGTGGGAAAGGAGATAAAAAGATATCCAAAGACTTGAAAATGCCAGTCAGTATTGTTCAGTCTGTGATTAAGAGGTGGAAAATTACAGGATATGTTGATACCAAGCCACGGTCAGGTTGGCCAAGAAAGATTTCAGCCCAAACTGCCAGGAGAATTGTTTGGGACACAAAGCAAAATCCACAAGCTACCTCAAGAGAAATACAGGATGCTCTGGAAAAAGATGGTGTGGTCGTTTCAAGGAGCACAATAAGGAGGTACATGACCATGCAGCTCATTGTTGTTTGAGTTGCTAGAAGGAAGCCATTATTGCACCAATCCCGCAAAAAGCCTGCCTAAGATAAGCCAGACAACACCTTGACACACCTCGAATAGACCAAAATAGAACTTAATGGTCACAACCGTAAGCGCTATGTTTAGAGAGCACTCAACAAGGCCCATAGTGAAAAATATACCATTCCTACTGTAAAGCATGGTGGTGGGGTGGCTCTCTGATGTTTTGGGGTGTGTGAGCTCTAAAGGGAATGTCTTGAAAATCAATGGCAAGATGAATGCAGCATGCTATCAGAAAATACTGGCAGACAATTTGCATTCTACAGCACGAAAGCTGCGCAGGGGACGCGCTTGGACTTTCCAGCATGACAATGATCCAAAGCACAAGGCCAAGTTGACCCTCCAGTGGTTACAGAAGAGAAAGTTGAAGGTTCTGGAGTGGCCTCAATATCATCGAGTCGCTTTGGGGAGATCTCAGATCTGCAGTTCATGCAAGATGGCCACAGAATTTGCAGGTGCTGGAGGCAATTTGTAAGGAAGAATGGGCTGCTATACCACCTGAGAGAATTAGGGGCCTCATTGACAACTATCACAAAAGACTGCACGCTGTTACTGATGCTAAAGGGGGCTATACACAGTATTAAGAACTAAGGGTGTGCACACTTTTGAACAGGGTTCATTTCATTTTTTTTTCCCCCTAACTGCCATGTTTTATTTGATGATTCTACATGACCCACAGTTGAATATGAATCCAATAAGAAATAAAATAAATGTGTTTTTGCCTGGCCATTCATGTTTTCTTTAAAAAATGTTACTTATTTTACAGTCAGGGTATGCAAACCTTTGAGCACAACTGTATTTTTACATTTTTGAGTGATATATTTATCAATAGTGCTCAATTCAATAAAATGACAATCACGTGAATGTGGGGCGTAGGAAATAACGTAGCATACTCCATTAAAGGTACATAATTTCAAATGCTGCAGCATGGTGCTTGTGATGGGAATACTGTACCAGAATCAGTGGCTTACATTGCCACTCTGCTGTATCATGAACGTGACCAATATATGCCTTCATATTCTTTAAGTGTTGCTGTGGGTCCCAAGTAGGCAGGGTTCAACAGGAGGGCCTATTTTTTAAGAAATTTGACGAGAGGAATAATCCACACATTAAGTTCATGCGGGGTGATCTTAGTTGTCTGATTAGTCAGCTCTTGACATTTGACCACATGAAATATTAGCGGTTTTTTAATGGAGAGTTTTTGAAATTCATAGCAGTTAGCGCTAGCCTGTGGGTGAGAGAGAAGAAAATGGCACACCTGATATATTCCCTGCCCAAGTGCTGAAGAGGAGGTGAGAGTACGTCGGCCTTAATGTAAAATTGTTAAGGTACTAACAGTAGGGAAAGACTGAGCGCCAGCGGCCGCGACAGAGCGCAGAGACCTGCGCAGCAAACTAGCTACAGGAGACGGAGATGAAGGAGGAGGTGCTGTTCTGTGGCCCAGATGGCACTGCGGCAGACCTGTGGCCTACATTACCACTCTCCGCCTGCTTCATCCCCTCCGCTCCAAACTTTCGTCATCATCCCACCCCGTGTCGATGTCTGAGCGCTTCTGGTCTCCCCTTGTTCATTAAAGGACAATTCAGAGAACTGAGGACTCTGATTGGTGCATGTGATCACCACCTCTGTGAGGTTTTGCTCTGCGCCATGGCAAATCGAACCCTTGTACAAGCCCACTCCATCCAGCCCTCCACTCCTCCTCCAATGCACTGTACCAAGAAGCCCCTCCATCCATAATCTCATTCTTAACCTTTAACTGCCTGCTCAGCCTTTTCATAGAGTGCATTTTGATTAACTGCATCTAATTGAAAGATGTGTTGAACTTAACTGATTGGATATTTTCAGCATAACATACCTCAGCTGAGTGTTAGAGATGGCTCAATCAGATTGAGTTATGTTCAACGCATATAATCAGATTGAGTCATGTTCAACACATATTTCAATCAGATTCAGTGACTCCACCAAAAGGTTGAGCTGGCAATTATAGGGTTAAGAACTGATACTGAGGTTATGCCGTTACCGTGAAGACGTAAATATTCATTGAATTTCTGTGGGTATGGTCTGGAGTTGAAATATGAAATGAAGCGGATTATATATTTTTTTTATTTATTAAATTTTTTGAAATGTGTCCCTATAAATTACTCGCATTGTTTTAGAAATGTTTTGAATTTAAACGTTTGTCGTGCATTTCACAAATGATTTTTTCTATGGGCATCGCAAAGAACCCTGGCGTAACCTCTTCACAAGCGCAAACCTAATGCAACAAATGGAATGGAGAAACTCGCAGTCCGTAAATCGAAAACAAACCAAGCTGCCTCTCCAGATCACAAATCTGGAGATGAACACATTTATGGTCAGGAATCGCATAATCTATCATGAATCTATTCAGATAAGAATTCTGTTGCTTAACCCTTTTAAAATCTCCAACTGGCCACTTTGCACTCCTCAATGGGTGTTAATCATCCATGAGAGGTCATGAGGTCAGCACAGAGCTCCCAGTGGCCTTATGAAACGTGACACTCCTCACTTGCGTAAAGAAAAAACAGCATTATCCCAACACCACTGCTCAGGTAGGCTCTGTTAGTGGTTCAGACTCATGGAGAGCCTGTTCTCGAACACTGTAAAGAGAGAAGAGTGAGATGAATAATGGGGTATGATGAAGATTGTACGTCTGAAGAGGGTAACCATTGGGTTGAGTCCATCAGCAGCCACTGACTGTTGCATAGTTAGCTTTGTACAACAAAATTTTCAGCATCTTATCAATATTTGGTTTGGGAAGGCCAGTATTAAGGACGGGTGTGAGTGTCACTGTTACCAGACAATAAAAATGGTTTTGTTTCACTGTGCACATTGCAGGGATTACAGTGTTGGGTTTAAAAAAATACAGTGAACTGTCATGAAAACATTGAAGAGGACAGCATAATTAGCTAAACTTTGTATTACTGAGAATCTGCCATTGTATTATAAACCACATCTGTTGTTCTCTGTCCTACATTGAGGTGGTGTTACTGGAAAAAAATGTAAAAAACTGGGTGATAATTGTGTTTCTGTGGTATTTTGGTTACCTAGCCTGGTTTTATTCTGGCCCTTTGCCAGCATAGACTGTATAAAAATGCGCAGCACCTGGGTCGGAAAACTGAGGCCAATGCGGAAATCTCAAAAATTTGCATTCTATTTAATGGCCAGCAGAGGGCGACGTCGGTGGTTGCAGAAAGAAGTTCAATCCTACAAGTCTATTACCCCTTTTCCACCAAAAAGAACCTGGTACTAGTGCCGTGCTGGTGCTAGTGCCTGTGCTTAGTTGGTTCAACCCACGAACCTCCTAAGAACCTGTTTGGTTTTCCATCGCCGAGGAGCCAAATCAGAGCCACGTGATTACGTCACTGTAATTTAAGACCAGCAGATCAGGAGAAAATGAATGTTGTTCGAGATCTGCGTCTCTCTCAGCAGCGCTCACGTAACATCTGGCAATACAAAAATACAGTATGGACTGCGGGAAAACACAAATAAAAATTTAAAACTAAAATAATGCTTGTGTTTCTATGCTCAGTAATACTATTATTGTCATTGAGGTTTTATCGTTTTTAGCGGGGAAAAGGAATATAGCCGATTAGATTGCTATGATCTTGTACTGGATTAAGATCAGATATTTAAAAGGCGGCAATATAAGGCACATACCGTATCTCGCATTGTTGTACGTGCATGTTAAAAATACTGAAACCTTGTGCAGAAATAGGGTGTAATAATAGGAACACGCTATCCATCTTTACTTTTCCCAAGGAAGCAGACAGGTAATAAATAAACAAGCAACTGTCGTATTTCATTCCAGCTTCGTAACTTTGAACAATCTAATGTAGTTTCGTTTTGAACTGCCATTTAGGCTCGCTAATGGCTATAACAGTAATTCGCGAACTCCCTATCTGGCCAGCTAACTGATATTTGTAATGCTTATTATAGACGTAAGCGGCGCAGAAAATAAAATGAAATATAAACACATCATGCAGATGTAAGACATATGCTTATACATCCCAACGTTTACTGCGAGCAGATTGCTCAAAATACTTCCGCGACCGCGCTGGTCGTGTTGCTAAACTCTGCCCCACGTAATCGGTGCTTGCTCTGGACCAGCAAGGAGTTGGTGCTTACTCTAGCACCGGTTTTAAGAGCCAGGAGCTGGTGCTTAGGCTGTGGAAAACGAAAGGACCGGTGCTAAGTCAGGCTCTGGCTCCGAACCAGCACCAGCACCAGCTCGATGGAAAAGGGGTATATGAGAAAATGACCCTACTTACCCACCTGATTTATCATTTCAATGATGATTTTCCACGTTATTTTGTGGTATCTATCTCAAGTTTCAAGTCTCCTTCGAGATATCATGATGTTCATTTTTGTAAATTATGGTCCCAAATAGACTAGAATAAAGCATAAAGCCAGAATATGCTTTAGGGGCGTGGCTATCCTCTGGTCCTCGTCTGATACGGTCAGATACACCCGTAGATCTACCCCTCGCTCGTCCTTGGTATTCAATTCACGCTCTCGTCCAATAGGAATCACATCTGATTTCAAAATGACAAAATGGCGCTATTCAAATTGCCAAAATTGAGGCTTCCTAAATGGTATGCTGAAACCAATGGGCGATGTCACGGTTGCTTTGTCCATCTTTTTATACAGTCTGTGTTTGCCAATTGTATGTTGGAGTAGGCTCTGGTTAATTTCCAAAATGTCTGAAAATGCTAATGGTTGACAAACTGAGCCAGTCAGCTCATCCATCAGTTTTCAAACCTGCCATGGTTATTCCTGCACAGGGTTGTTGAGGGTAGTGCTGGAGCCTGTCTCTGCATGTAATGGGCCAAAGGCAGGTAAACATCCTGGACTGGGTGTCAAACCATAGCAGGGATCACACAACATTCACTCACATCCATGGGTAATATACAATGGGCTCCAAAATTACTGGCACCCCTGACTGGCAATGCACAACAATACAAAAAATATATAAACAATATGATTATAGAGAAACAAAATCTACCAACGTGTGAAATTCTTCATCAATATTTCAGTAGAAACAACCAAAATCATAACAATCATTCGATATAAAATAAATTTCAACAAAATCAAGGTTTCATAATATTTGGCACCCTTCATTTAGTACTTTGTGCAACCACCTCTGGCATGGATAACAGCATGGAGTCTTTTCCTGTAATTTTTGTCAAGGTTATGGCACACATTTGGGGGGCTTCTAGACCAGGGGTGGGCAATTCTGGTCCTGGAGGGCCGGTGTGTATGCAGGATTTTATTTCTATCAATTACCCTGACTAATTGAGCTAATTGGTTGCAAACGCAAATATGGAATTGTGCAAAGATTAGATCGAAGAAAAATGTTTTATGTAGGGAACCAAGAACAGTCTTTGGTATTTGAAGAAATGCGTCAGAGATGTCAGATTTCATAAATAGTTTGGCTAATTTAGATAATTAACTACAACCCCAATTCCGAAATAGTTGGGACAAAGTGTGAATTGTGAATAAAAACGCAATGACTTTCAAATCACACCAGCCAGTATTTTATTCACAATAGAACAGAGATAACTTAGCAAATGTTGAAACTGAGAAATTTTACAATTTTATCCACAAAATGAGCTCATTTCAAATTTGATGGCTGCTACAGGTCTCAAAAAAGTTGGGACAGGGGCCTGTTTACCATGGTGTAGCATCCCCTCTTCTTTTTAACAGAGAGTGGAGGCATCTGGGCATTGAGGAGACAAGTTTCTTCAGTTTTGCCATTGGAATTTGATCCCACTCTTGTTTAATACAGGCCTCCAGCTGCTGGAGAGTTTTGGGTCTCCTTTGACAGACTTTTTTTTTTTTATTTTTTTTATGCGCCAAATGTTCTCAATCAGTGAAAGATCAGGACTGCAGGCAGGCCAGTTCAGCACACGGACCCTTCTACTGCGAAGCCCTGCTGTTGTAATAGCTGCAGTATGTGGTTCTGTATTGCCCTGCTGAAATACACAAGGCCTTCCCTGGAATAGATGTCATCTGGAGGGGAGCATATGTTGCTCTAAAACCTTTATATACCTTTCAGCATTCATGGTGCTTTTTAAAACATGCAAGTGTCCCACATCATATGCACTAATGCATCCCCATACCATCAGAGATGCTGGCTTTTGAACTGAATGCTGATAACAGGAGGGGTGGTCTTTCTCCTCTTTAGCCTGGAGGGCACGACGCCCATGATTTCCAACAAGAATGTCAAATTTGGACTCGTCTGACCACAGGACACTTTGCCACTTTGCTACAGTCCATTTTAAATGAGCCTTGGCCCACAGAACATGGCGGCGCTTCTGGATCATGCTCAATAATGGCTTCCTTTTTGCATGATAGAGTTTTAGGTGGCATCTGTGGATGGCGAGGCGGACTGTGTTTACTGACAGTGGTTTCTTGAAGTATTCCTGGGCCCATTTAGTAATGTCAATGACAGAATCATGCTGGTGAGTGATGCAGTGGCGACTGAGGGCCCGAAGATCACGGGCATCCAGTAAAGGTCTTCGGCCTTGTCCCTTACGCACAGAGATTTTTCCAGTTTCTCTAAATCTTTTGATGATGTTATGCACTGTCGATGATGAGACCTTCAAAGCCTTTGCAATTTGACGTTGAGTAAAAGTATTAAAGTATTCCACAGTTTTTTTACACAAGCCTTCACAGGTTGGAGAGCCTCTGGCCATCTTTACTTCTGAGAGACTCAGCCTCTCTAAGACATCCCTTTTATAGCCAATCATGTTGCACACCTGATGCCAGTTAACTTAATTACTTGCTAAATGTTCTTTCAGCTGATTCTCTTACATATTAATTGCTTTTTCAGCCCTTTTTTTTTTTTTGCCTGTGTCCCAACTTTTGTGAGACCTGTTGCAGCCAGAAAATTTGAAATAAGCTCATTTTGTGGATAAAAATGTAAAATGTCTCAGTTTCAACATTTGAAATGTTATCTGTGTTCTATTGTAAATAACATATTGGCTCATGTGATCTGAAAGTCATTGCATTTTGATTTTATTCACAATTTACACTTCGTCCCAACTATTTCGGAATTGGGGTTGCAGTTAGAGGCCAGTAGTTGGTGTGAAAACCAGGGACAGATATGGCCCTCTTTGCCCACCTCTGTTCTGGACCATTCCACTAAACAGATCCTTTCAAGATCCTTCACATTCTTGGTTTGCATTTATCAATTGCCCTCTTCAACTCAGCCCACAGGTTTTGAATTGGATTGAGGTCTGACGACCGAGTTGGCCATTGCAGAACATTGATTTTGTTGTCGCAGAACCATTTCTGTATGGATCTTGAGGTATGCTTTGGGTTATTGACTTGTTGAACGTCCACTATGGCCAAATCCCAGCTTTCTTGTGATTGTCAGATTGTCAGCCAACATATCTGATACTTGGTGAAATTCATAATGCCATTAATCTTAACCAGTGCTCCTGGACCTCTTTAATTAAAACAGCCCCAAAACATGACTAATCCACTATCATATTTCACACTGGGTATGAGGTGCTTCTCCTTGCATGAATCTCTGTTTCGACTCCAAACATGCCGATGCTTTGTCTGACCGAAACGT
This sequence comes from Gymnothorax javanicus, assembly GCA_029692085.1. Taxonomy (NCBI): domain Eukaryota; kingdom Metazoa; phylum Chordata; class Actinopteri; order Anguilliformes; family Muraenidae; genus Gymnothorax; species Gymnothorax javanicus. Next base: position 73,678,008 of record CM056193.1, on the reverse strand, counting down.
GCAATTTTGGTGTCATCTGACCACCTTTTTCATAATTTGAATGATGTTTGGCAAACTTCAACGCTTGCTTCTGTGTCTTCTGGTCAGAGAAGGCTCTATTCTGGCAACTCTTCCTTAGAGCCTGTGCTCGCAGAGGTGGCGCCTGATGGTGCTTTTTAAAACCTGGTGACCCCAAGATGCCACCAAGGCCTGCAATTCCTGCACAGTGATTCTTGGGGATTTTGTTACTTCTTTCACCATCCTCCTCCATATCCTGGGGGGCAAAATGTAGTTGCGTCCTCTACCCTTGAGGTTTTCAACAGTTCCATATCTTTAGCATTTTTTAATAATTGCCTTGACAGTGCTCAGTAGCATATTCAATTGTTTGTGAATATTCTTATAGCTGTCACAGGTCTGTGTCCATCTGCCTCTTTTGAACTTATCACAGTTGTTTTGTTTTCTTGATGGTGTTGGATGACAAAGGGCCATTGCATACGTGTCTTCTCATTTTTATACCCTAGTGAAACAGGAAGTAATGTAATGGCTCAATATAGTTCCTTAACTCTTAGATAAGACTTACTGTAAAGAAGTGGAATTTAATACATGTTTAATTTTGGTGGATGTCATTTACAATAATCTTAAAGGGTACCATGAATTGTGAAACCTTGATGTGATGGAAACAGATTTTTTGATTAAATCAGATGATTTGGTTGGTTCCATTGGAATATTAATATCATACAGTATTTCTCATATGTTGTTATTTAGAGTTTCTTTTTTGGAAGTATTGTTTGGGCATTGCCAGTCAGGGGTGCCAGTAATTTTTGACCCCACTGTAGAGTGTTCAGGTCACCTGAAGTGCATTTTTTTAACTGGGAGGAACCCCATGTGAAAGCAGGGAGAACAGGAGAACTCAACTCTGAAAGGCTCCAGGCCAGATTCAAACCAACAACCTTCCTCTGTGAGACAGCAGCTTAATATCCACTGCACCATAGTGCTGTCTATAGCCTCTGTTGCAGATATCTAATGTGGTTCACTTCCCTCAGACACGAACATCTGCCCACTCGAGCTCAGACACCAATGTCTGTGCACTCGAACTTGGTTTTGAGTTCCGTGACTTAATGGCATTGTTTGAAATAAGCAAATCAGAATGCTTGTTAAATGATAGTCTTTTGGGTTTCCCCTGTCAAATGCTCATAAACCAAAATGGCGGGTACAGAAACTCCTAAAAACTCATTGATAATGACATTTGTTTTGTATGTACAATAAGAATTGGATCATAGAATGAGAAAATGTGCGTATGGAAAAAGCCAACTCAATGTTCCTTCAATTATAAGTTATGTTCTTTCCATAAATTCTGCTGTATGTTCCTCAAGCAAACTGTTTGTGTGCCATAAGGAATGCTACCGTTTATTATTTTAGAAAAGTAATCAAGAATAAAAAGCCGACTGGATGAGAATATAAAGGAAATAAAGCGACTTTACCATGATTGCGACCGGCCCAGCATCAAACGTCAAGGTACCAAAGCGCCGACCGAAGTGCGCTGTTCTGTAGCTAAAGAACTTGTGTTCAGGAAAACTTCAACACCAAAGAAACTAGGAAAAATTCCACCTTTTATACATTTTCAACATGGTAGTGTTGGTTAGACTTCGTTACAGATGTCTTATGTGTTTTGCTTACCTCCCAAAACACTATGTGCCAATAGCTTTGAAATTTCTGAGCTTCTCTCAGATTTGTTGAACACAAAATCGGGCTCAAGTGCGCAGACGTTGGTGTGTGAGAGAAGCAAACCACATAAGACGTCTGTAATGGAGGCTAAGGCTGCGTCCGAATAGTCTTTTTTGCCTAGGAAAGTTCCTAACTCCTAAAAAATGATCCGGGATTACGTGGCAGCCATGATAAGTGCATTCGAATTCTTTAAATGTTAAGGAAAGGTGTCTCAGTGCTTCCTAATTTACCTCCTTTAGCATAGGGTACACAGAACCATCCTTTTCGTAAAGAAAGGAGAAAAGGCTATCCCACAATTCTGCGCAGCTGCAATATTTAAAGCGACGACCATTCATGTGGTCAATCGCGTAAAGAAACGTACATGATGGGCAGGGGACTGATGATTACGTTGCCTAGTGTAAGTGCATTCGGATTCTCTAATTAGCGCGGTTGTCTTCCTCAGTCGTTTGGAATTCCCCTTTACACCTTTCCTTTATCTTATGACGTTTTCCACAAAGGTTAAAGAGAAGTGATTAGGTTTTAGTGGATAGGACGTAATTTTTTTGACTATTCGGACGCAGCCTATGTGTTGGCCCAGTTAGTTCATTCCAAGAAACACTATTATGCATTTTTCTGTTTCAACACAAGAGGGTGCTGTTTGCCCCACGGTTCTCAAAATCAAAAAAAATTTGTGGAGCACTGCACATCATTTTCATTCAGGCTCTTATCTGTGACTTGGATGAGATCCTTCCACTATATTGGGTTGAAGTCCAGTGACAGTTGAAGATCTTATTACATTTCCCATTTATTCTTATCATGACTGGAAAAATGCAATTTTATCCCTGCTGATTTTGCCAAGATCATCATGCTAACATGTTTTGCATTGCCAGCTAATTGTTGAATACAATTTGCACATATTTTCAAAATATAACAATTCATGCAACTTGCTTTCCATGCTTTCCTTTATTATGTAGACAGATACCCATCTAGAAATACACTTTGTTGTATTTAGCTTTGTATCTGTGTATGTATGAACACGTGATTTTACCACTTTTGTGGAAAAAATAAATATGCGCGCTGACAAATTAGTCTACGTGGTTATTTATTAATTTTTTTTGGCTGATAAAGTTTTGCCTTTTGGTGAAACATCTGTGACAACAATATATTGTTTACATTTCACAAGTGATAAATGTCATTGAGCAAGGATTCATTTAAATTTTACATTAGCCTTGTGTATCAACATTTGTATACACAGTTGAGCTCAGATGACAACACCTGTCGCCAAATGGTGAAAAATTTCACATTACTAAATGAATACCATTGGTGAATGTACCATTGACAGCACAGTTCAGCCACAATGAAGAGTGATGTGTTTTCTAAATCTCTCAGAGATATAAATGGAGAATTTACTGTCACACTTTAGAGGAAATAAAAATAACAATAATAATAATTATAATAATAATAATTATCATTATTATTGTTGTTGTTTTTATTGATTGATTGAATTAAATTTCGATAACATTCTAAGTTTCGAAAATAGGGGGGAAGAAAAAACTTTATACTGCATATACATGTTTTTTTTCCCTTTTTGTTTTTGTTACCACATAATTATAAGACTAATTTGTTGATGAAAGTAAGCATTATCGTTGCAAAGGGTGTGTGATTTCAGGCGCATTGTTAATGCGACACTTAAACGCTTGTGCTGTTCTAGGTAAATGATCCTGAATGGACGTCAAGGCCGAAGCAATAGTACTATCACTGTACTGAAGTTCAATTATACTGAACATGCGAGACCAGCAACATGGAATATGGCAATTCAGTTTTTGCCATTGTAATACACGCAGTAACCACCCATCGAAATGTCCGTGCACCTGGTGGAAATCTCACATTGATGAGGTAGGAACTTGTGTGAGTATACCCCGTTTTCATCCGGTCAAAATAACCAGATGAACAATTTGATGTTTACTTTGAAAACGTATTACCTGGTGCTATTTTGTGCTTCTTACATTTGAAAATACCACGCTGGGAACTCGAATGTGAGTATCTGCAGTAATATTTTATTTATCAAATAGATTTATTGAGGACCCGAGTTAACGTACTATAACGTTACTGTTTCTACGCAAGTGACATGGAACAGCAAGATGGCTAGCTTGCTAACTTCATCTATCCAATTCATTCTGAGAGAGTTATCAATTTAGTCCGTAGAATGTCGGGAATTTTTGATAACCCGATAATTAGTCGGTCCTTGTTTCACCTATCCGCGCTACTGAACTGACTGGATGAGAGTGTGTGATTTAATGTCACTGACATCAGCGCTTAGATGTTGCACGAAATAACGTTAACAGCAAAATTAACGTTAAATAATCACCACAACCAACTGTTCAAGTCGAAGTGGAACATAAATTCTGCGAATGTTCTTAAGCATGACCTTTCCGACGGTTTTCCGCGGAGTATTGTTTTCGGCATTAATTTTCAATCAGACAGCGTTTATCCAGTGGTTAGGACATTCTTAAAATCAACTGAAGGGCCATTCTCAGTCACGTGTGTGACCAAAAATGTAACAAATAGTAGAAAAATTCTCCTCCAATTACAAAAGCATTGGAGGTTCATGATTGTGGACCTTGTATAAGAGTACTACTTATCCAAGTCTATCAAGTAAAAATGTTATTTGTTACATTAACTTTAACTACTTAAGGTCAGAGGTCAAATACGACTGGTCACGTGTGTGACTTCACACGGAAACAGGTTTTTCATAACTCTATTTGACTTCAAAAACTCTGTGAAGTTGAAAAATCTAGAATTTTCATAGTTTTGGGGTATGGAGAATAGCAAGGAATAAATTTGATACCTTTCATTAATTTTCAAAGTATTTCTTTATTTGATGACATCTGGTCATGTGTCTGACATTTTGGTTCACTTCTCAAAGAATGGCCCTGAAGCTTTTGAGGTAACGTTACTGTAGGTTCGTGTGATAAGTTCAATTTCTTCCGAGGTCGTTTCTGTTGCTCCTTGTGTATGTCGGATTTCCTTCCAGCTCAATTTTCAATTCCAACATGTCAACAAACGATTAATTTATTTTTCACCTTTTGAGTGATGTAACATTATTTTAAATGACAGTGTCAGACATAGCAGTGAATGCAATGTAGTATGAATGGCATATGAAGCTAGTGTTATTTTCTTTTATTTTAATTATGCATCGATGGGTGTGAGGTGCTCAAGTGTGCTGCTTTTCGTCATAATGTAGGTGCAGACTTGGATCATGGGGAAGGCACCAGAAGAAACCTGACTCTTTCCTTGATCATCAGTTAATCATCTGTCTAATTGGAGGCCAAAGTGCATCAGAAACGGCTGTTCCTAAATGGCAAACCAAATCTCTGCATCGATTACCTGAAGTTTGTTTTTATTTCTTTTTAGTATGAAACGATCGCTCTAACATCTACCTAATAGCTGAATAAGAAAAGAACAAAATGGCCCACCAGTGTTCCGTTTGCCTCAAGATGTTTACATGTCCATCCAAACTCCAACGACATCATCTCATCCACACTGGAGAGAAACCATTTGTCTGTTCAGTGTGTGGGAAAGCTTTTCGGCAGGCCATACATTTAAAGAAGCACCTAGAAACGCACACTGGAAATGCCCCTACGAACAATCCTTTTCCAAGCTACTGGGAACAGCCTGAATCTTTTAGTTGTGATGAACCCGAATCAGCTGCATATCCAACATTTCAGGGAAAGTTCAGTCTTACTGCTGATGTCTCATTGCAGTCTTGTGGCTCCTCTGAGGTGGAAGAGCTGAGAGAGAGAGTGCAATCTGAAGACTATGCTTTGAGCTTAAAGGCAAATTCTGAACAACCTGAATTTAAACTTATATCTCCTGATAGTGCAGTGTGTACAGAATGGGAATATCCCCATAGAAATGACTCAATAAAGCAAATGTTGCAAGAATTCCCAGTCACTTTCACTGGAGCAGGAAACGCCATTTCCAATCCAGATGATGTCCTCCAATGTGCAGTTTGTTCAAAGTTCTGCAGTTCCCCTTGCCAGCTTGAGAAACACTTACTTGTTCACAGCAAGGTTGGCACCTTTGAATGTTCCATATGCACTCAGACATTCAGTCAGGAGTCGGAAATGAAATTACATTCTCAAACACATGCTCAGGAAGATTTGCCTCAAGTTATCAGTGACATGTCCTCAAGTCCTGAAGAGGTGCCCCAATGTAACCCTTCTAAAGGGAACATAAAAATAAAATATCAATGCCCTCAGTGTCCAAAATCTTTCTGTTCACCTTCCAAGTTGAGGAGGCACTGCCTTACTCACACTGGCCAGAGGCCCTACTATTGTTTAGAATGTGGAAAGTCATTTAGGCAGCTTGCCCACCTAAAAACCCATCAGAATACTCACAGAAAAGTGCAAAATGTTGAGGCCTCTTCATATGAAGACACAGCTGGGGCAAGTATTTCCAAGGATGGAAATGTTGACAAATATCAACTTCCGAGTGGTGAGCCCCCTTCATTAAATTACTCATTATCACTTGGCCTGCAAAATCCTGACCCACTGGATTCTCAGCAGTTGGCCAGCGCTGGCATTCCCTCAAACCTGAATCGGACTGACAGGACTTTTCAAATGGCACAAAAACAGGAAGGAAGCATACCAGTGTCAGAACACACAAATGAGTGGAATAGTGAGGAGGACCCGGTCTTCGTAAAAGCAGGTTTTCATGGAGGCAGTATAAAGAATTCAAACCGTAGTGACTGGAAACCCTTTGAGTGCATTGAGTGCGGACAAACATTCAGTGAGGCCGCTAATTTCCAAAATCATCGTTGTGAGAGCACAGACCAGGATGACTTTGCTCATCAGGGAGAGGGCATGGAGGGAAATTCATCTTTATCTGTGGAATCTCCTGAAGAAACAACAAGGCTTTGGGATTGTGATCGCAAAATGAATTCGCAAATTGATGACATGAATGAGCTTGATCTCAATATAATCATTAAGCAAGAAAATTGGCCTTCACTTAATAAGGAAGATGTTTCAACACCAAATGGTATAGTGTGTGATTCAGAATTTCAACTGCAGCCAGCACTGGGTTACACAAAGGTTCAACAAAAGGAGCTTACAAGGTCAAGTCACCAGTGTAATACGTGTCTGAAATATTTTGCAACCCCATACAAACTCCGAAGGCATATATTAATTCACACCGGACAAAAACCTTTTAGCTGTCGTGTCTGTGGAAAGAGGTTTCGTCAAAGGGCACACTTGGTGTTGCATAATCACACTCATTTTCGTCCAGAACATATAAAGCGAAAAAGGATGAAGTCAAATAGTCGCCCATCTTCTATTCAAATTGGATATGACTATGATTCTTCAGGATCATTATTAAATTCTGATGTTTCCGCACAAATACACATCCCTGAGAGTGTTGGAGCAAAAGAGTCTGTTCTGGTGAGCACTGAAATGAATGTGCCTTCAATAAAAACACTGGATCAAAACAGTGTAATTTATGATCAATCTCTTGATGGTAAAAGGAAAGCGAGTTTTAGAAAACATCAGTGTTCACTGTGTTTCAAATGCTTCTCTTGCCCCTCTAAACTTCAGAGACATCATCTGATACATACTGGACAGAAACCATTCCGATGCACTTTGTGCGAGAAAACATTCAGTCAGGCTATTCACCTTAAAGTCCATCAGCGAACCCACAATAAGAGGATGCCATTTGGAAGCGCTTTTCTTCAGAAACGGCTTGTTAATGCAGCTGTGTCCAATCTGCCTACTTTACATTGCCAAGAAAAAGATTCAGGTCCTGTAAATGCTACCTCTGAAAATGCCAAAGCTGAGCTTGCCATTTTCTGTGAAAACAATGGAAGTGTTGAATTAGAGGATAGACATTCCACTAGTAATGGTGACTTGAGGAATACACTCAAGGAATTGGTATCAACGAAGCAGTGTAAATTTCAGCTGATGTCAAATAACAGTGTAAATGAATGTGAGGAAGGAAAGAAGAAAGCCTATCAGTGTACCACATGCATGGAACGTTTCTTCACTCCATTCAAACTCCGTCGGCATGTCTTAACTCATACAGGACCAAGGCCATTCAGTTGCAATTTTTGTGGAAAGAAATTCCGTCAGCATGCACACATGAAGTTCCATATTTGTGCCCGTAATCAGCCAAGATTTTCTCAACAGACAGAAAAGGTAAAAAACGATCTATTGTCTGTGCAAAAAGTTGAATTTAACAGTGTCTCGTCTGAAGCAAATTAAATTCTGTCCTGATTCCTCAACATTTTGAACCAGAAAAACCACTTGAGATTAAACGTGCATCGTCAGCAACAGGCTTGCTTCAAAGGAGTACTTCCCCTTTGGAAATGCTTCAAAGCCGCACACAATACCAGTGTTTGATTTGTCTCAAATTCTTCTCATGTCCTTCTAAACTTGAGAGGCATCACCTGATACACACTGGACAGAAGCCTTTCCGATGTGTTCTATGCGGGAAAACTTTCAGACAAGCCATACACCTCAAAGTTCACCAGCGAACCCATAACAATCGACGACCACTGGATAGAGCATCTACGGAGCTTGTCAATACCGACACACCTCGTGGTACTGGATCATCCATCAATCAAGGACAATGCATCATTAATAGTTCTCCTGTTAGTGATATGATGACTTCTGGTTGTTCTCAGGAACAAATTAAAGAAAAAAACTCAAATTTGGATGTTTATATAAGGGCTCCTGAAATTAATGATGTGAATACAATTGCAAGGAGTTCTCATCAGGATACATTCAAGGAATCAGAGGATTGGTGCCATGGTACTGGTCTAAAGAGCACATCAAAGAAAGGGAAAATGTCAGTAAAGGAATTCCAACTGCAGCTACAATTGCCGAACAATATAAATGAACATCAGACTCTTAAGAGCAAAACCTATCAGTGTCTCATATGCTTGAAAAGGTTTCTCAACCCCTACCAGACTTCAAAGGCATAGTTTGACTCACAGAGAACAGAGACCTTACAGTCGCCATGTCTGCGGAAAGAAATTCCACCAGCATTCACACCTGAAATATCATGGCTTCACCCATTTTCGGTCCAGAATTACGCTGCAGAAAAGAACCACTGTGGATCATGACCCATTTAGCTCACATCTTGCTGAATGTGACCAAGTGTCTCCAGTAACAACTTTTGAATCGGATGTTTCTGCGCACAGCAATGAAGTTCTTGAACAAGAGAAGCATCTTGGTTTGAATATTTTAATGATTTCACCTTCAGAAAGAGGATTGAATCAAAATAGTTCCATTTGTTCTCAGAGGAAAAAATCACAACCAAAACACCAGTGTTTTGCCTGTTCCAAATGCTTCTCCTGTCCATCTAAACTTCAGAGGCATCTTTTGATTCATACTGGGCAAAAGCCCTTCCGATGTCTTCTCTGTGGGAAAACGTTCAGACAAGCCATTCATCTTAAAGTCCATCAGCAAACCCATTACAAATGGAGATCACAGAAAAAGGCATCTCCAGAGGATAGGCTTCCTGCCAGAAATAAAAATGCAAGTGGTGGTGGGGAATGCCTTCGTGGGTCATCTAGTTTCCAAGAACAGCATTCCCTCACTAGTGCAATCAGTGTACCCCAGATTGATGTCATCACATCTGACTGTTCCCAACAGGAAATGGTGAAAGGCCCAGATGTGGACTGTAAAATAACTGCTCAGTTGCGTGGTCCTGTAAATACTATTGCAGTGCAAATTGATCAAGGCACGGACACATTACCAGGTGCTTTGTTTCCCAATAAGGATGATTCGGCAAGTATAAAGAACAAAACAACAAGGTTGACCAAAAAAGCAAGGCTGATAGCAACAGGAAATAAAAATGTGCATCGGGAACTGAAGAGAAAATCTTACCAGTGCAATACTTGTGTGAAGTGCTTCTGCAGCCCATCCAAACTGCACAGGCATACCTTAAGTCATACAGGTCAGAGACCTTTCTCTTGCCATGTTTGTGGAAAGAGATTCCGTCAGCAATCACACGTGAAACTCCATCTCCTCACGCATAATCGGCCGGGAATCAGCCCACAGAAAACTTTCAAGGATAGTGACAGATTTTCCTTGCACAGAAATCTGGTGGAAAGTGTTCCAGCAGTAACAAACTTGGAGTCCAATTTTGGTCTCCAGCATATGGCTGCTGATAAAAGAACAGATTTGCCTCTTGAAAAAAGCCTTCCCTTGTTAACTTCTGCTGCAGTTTTGGATAATTGCTCTGTTTTGGATTATGGGAGGAAAGTAAAACACCAGTGTTTGATCTGTTTCAAGTTCTTCACAAGCCCTTCTAAACTTAAAAGACATAATTTGATACACACCGGGCTGAAACCCTATCAGTGTGTTCTGTGTGGGAAAACCTTTAGACAGTCTATCCACCTAAAAGTTCATCAGCAAACCCACAACAAGTGGAGGGCTTTCAGAAGAAACACCCTGAAGGAAATCATTTCCTCTAGCAGACTGACAGAGCAAGACGGTGCACAGAGCATTACCAACGGAGTACCTCAAAGAAGTTCCTGGTTAAATGAGGGCTTTAATCACCTGTCTGGCAAGGATGTTAAAAATTCAGATATTGCCGCTGGTGGATCAGTGTTGAAGGAGCAAAACCCTTTTTCTATTAAGCAAGAAATTTGCCAGAAGGAGATTAATTGTGGTTTAGAAGTGGATCTTAAACACAACTTAGCTCTGAATCTGACAGCCTCTGTTTCCTCCGCACATTCTCATGAATATGCCCCAAAAACCAGTGCCGTAATTGACCCAAATGAAAGCAACATACACAATCCGTTGTCTCCGAAAAACTTGGACACCAAAGGAGACAACTTTGAATATCAAAAAGGAGACTCAGAAGGACATATGCTTTCCCTTAATGGTTGTGTCCAAAAATCGATTTTTCAGGACTGTATATCAGTATTACCTACCACTCAAGATGATGAGCTAAACTCAGATAGGTTTTCTCCTGTTGATCAAGAAGACTCAGATTGTGTAATTATTGAGAGTAATGATGAAACAGAAATAGAATCTATCTCTCTGCAGCATGGTAATGGGAACTCGGAAATCAGTAGTTCACTCCAAAAAGATTATCAGTGCCCTGAGTGTTCTGAGTATTTCTCTTCATTATCACTGCTTCAGCACCATTCTCATAGCCACACAGAGAACAAACTTTTTAAGTGCCCAGTTTGCTCAAAAGAATTTAAGCTACTAACTCTCTTAAATGCACACCAGTGCCATAAGTGTAATCTGGGTAAAGGGAGACAGTCAGAAAGAAGAAATGCACAAAAATTCCCTGCATCTAATCAGAATACTCATTTCAGCTCTGTTGATCCAGATATGACCAGCTGGCATCCTCCAATAATTGACAATAGCAGTGATAACATGAATTTACAGAACATGGACATGTCCAGTCCCTTTGGCTTCAGGTCTGTGGGCAGAGTTCACCCTACTAGAAAAGTGTATCAGTGCTCAGTGTGTATAAAGAGCTTTGAAAGTCCTTACAAATTATCAAGGCATTTTCTTATTCACACAGGTGGAAAATCTTTCCAATGCGCTGTGTGTAATAAGTCATTCAGACAGCTTTGTCATTTGCAGAATCACAAACGGACTCACAGACAGAAAATATTCAGGGCGGTGCATCATATGGATGATGATAGGCTCGTTCACACACATGGCTATGATTCACAGAACCTGTTTTCTGAAGGAAATGCCTTTAATGCCTTAGCTTCTCAAGAGGAAAAGCTAATAGATGCACTGCATGGGCCTGGTTCCACCTCGCATCCCAGCATAAACCACAACCTGACTCTTGATAATTTAGATCATTTGACAGAGATGGAAAGCATGGCCTCAGGATCAGATGGAGGACCACATATAACCCCAGATGTGGAATTAAAACTCACGATCAAGCCAAGCAAGAGAGACCATAAATGTTCAGAGTGTCAGAAAAGCTTTTCCTGCCCTTCCAAACTTGAGAGGCATTTCTTGATCCATGCTGGAGGGAGACCCTTTAAGTGCTCCGTCTGCGGTAAGGCTTTCAGGCAAGCGGCACACTTGAAGGTCCACGGACGGCTTCACAGCAAAATGTCTGAAAATATCAGTCTTAGGACATTTTCCCGTGAAAAGGTGGATGGAGGGGGTAATGGTCAGGACTTGAGTCACAATCAAATGCATGCAATGGTGGACATCCCTGAGGCTGCTTTCAATGACTGTGTGAGGAATGACCTCGGGGCAAGACAGGAAAGTTGTGTTGCAGGTGTGGAGGTGGCCCTGGAGTCTGAGCACGGTGATGACTATTGGTGCGAGCCCCTTGAGGAACCTTTCACTTGTGAGGCTTGTGACCAGTCCTTTGCCGATGAGAGGAGACTGCAGATGCATGGCTGTTGTAAAGGTCAATCAGCAGACATCCAGTCAAGCTTCTATCAGTGTGCCATATGTTTCAAAAACTTCAAGTCTCCCTCTAAATTGAAAAGACACTATGTCATCCATACAGGCGAGAGGCCCTTTAAATGTTCTATCTGCAGGAAGACTTTCACTCAGTCTGGCCATTTGAAAACACATCAGCTCAGTCATAAACAGTATGATGTAGTATAATGTCATAGAGATAAAATGCTGAGATATCTTTTATACTGTAAGGAATTGCCTTAATGTTTGTGATGTATATTGACCTTCAATGTCAAAATACTAGCTTGTCTTCCCATGTCCATACCTTGGCTTTGATTTCATACGATTTTGGAAAGAAAAAAAATGACTTCAGGTTAAAATCAATGCAATATTTTTGTATGCACATTTTTTTATTTTTTATTCTGTTGAATGTGATGATTGCCAGGTTACAGTTAGAATTAATTGGATGACGTTTTTGGACAGTTGATGTTCAAAATGCGGAATTTAAAATGTTCTTAATGATCTGAAAATGCTGATTTACTTTAACAATCAATTCATTCTCTTTGGAGCTTACAAAAAGTAGTGGTGAAATATTCTGTTCTTTGATTTTTATTGACTATTGTACATATTTTGTCATTTTGTTTTTCTAGACTGTCCTCATTGGTTATATGCTTCAGCAGGGATGCTATTTAACTGTTGTAGTTGTTAACTACATTTTTATCTTTATTTAACATGCTTAAATTCAAAGTGCCATGAGGTGTAAATGCTGTTTGATGTGCGTGTATATCCACTTGAAATTTGATTATTGGCATTTTCACTCCACCGTTCAGGTTGAGTAGTTCAACTATCCCGTCATTTGTAAAAAAAATAAAATAAAATAAAATAAAACATTTAGACCCTTTTCCGGTCAGATACACATTACAAAAATCATCCTGAATGGCTCTTCTTACAGATTGTTTTTAATCATTGGACAATTTATGTATTTATGTTAAAAAAATATAACTTGCTAAAATATTTTTTCTATAAAATACATTTCTCAACCTGCATCATGTATCTTTGACATTGTTTGATTTTGCACCTTTCCTCACACACATATAACCTGCATACATTTCCCCCATATATTTTCACCGATTTCATAAAGACCAACTAAAATGGCTGGATAAAATAACACATATGGGTCACACTTTCTAAAAATTTGGAAAATTGCTTTGTATGAATGTGGTTGGTGTTTGACCTTTATATTTTTCGTACCAAAAAATTTGTCACTGTCATTCACAGCCTTTATAATGATGACCATTAGGTTTTTATCACAACTGGTCATTGACAAAGTGAGTTACTAAGATGAGGTAAATTTTGCCGTCAGTCGTTGTTCTCCATAAACACCCCTAACCTACAGCAGTCACAAATTTGGCAAAACTTGCAACATTGTAACATCTGTAGCACATGAACTACATCATACTTTGGGATCACATTTCAGCCCAGCACCCCCAAAAGTGGGCATGCAAGGATGGTTATATTGAAAAACTGAAGCTGTCCATTTTTGACCTTTCTAATTTCAAAAAAGAGCTGAAACTCAGCATGTTAGTTGACAACATGTTTCAACACATGAATGACTGGTTTCAATGGTTTCTGAAAAATGGCTGTTTTGTGACCTTTGATATTCCTTTGGCTGTAGACTACTATTTGAATGACCCGTAACCTCTTGCAGTCACAAATATTGATAAATTTGATGCAAATTTGCGTACAGCATCTTTTGGACATTAATTATTAACTAGAGGGGTCATTCCATTTGAAATCAACCAATTTTCAGACAAGTTCCATGGGCATAGTCATGGATTTTCCTCAGATTTTAAGAGAATGTTGCTTTGGGTGCCAAATGAAAAACCACCAAGTTTTGGCTCAATTGGCCCACTAATTTTGATTTTCTGGGGGGGGTTAAAAAAGTGGGTATGGCACCCCGGTTGGTGAAATTAGTGTTTTTTCAATTTTTAACAGGCTGTAGCTCTGGAAGTAATAAAGCTAACCCCATGATTTTTTGAGGACTTGTTCTCTAGGCACTGTACTACCCTTCATTGCCTATCAAAGTAGTTTTAACCCTTTTATTGTCATTATACAGGCTCTCAAAAATGCTACTTTTACAAACCGTAATCAAAACATATACATTTAAGGGTACCATTTTCACATCCATCTGATGACATATGTGGATTTGTGGTAATATCAGCTATTAGTAATGGTCAAGAGCTTTCTATAGCCACCAATCAATGTCCTCTAGCATTTATAGTTCTTTGGCAATATTGACCCTTATTTTCCTCCCCTGTGGGGGGTGACCCATTTTCGACCCCTTTTTTCAGGATGTGGGTATCCTACCATTTTAACCTATATTTTTGGAAAGATCTTGATGAGCACTGCCACCAAAATAATTTCACCATGAAAGTAGCATACCGACATGAAAAAATGTTGAGTAATTTTCTTCAAATTTCATCCTAAAATTAACTCCCTTCTAAGGGTCGTTCAAAATTCTCAACATTTTCACAAGTGTGCAAAGAGGACATTTTTCTTAGATCCTCCTCCCTGAAAAAATATACTGGAAACATATTCAGTTTTACCTTAATAGTTCCTCTTTTTTAAATGTAAGAAGTGTATACAGGTAACCCCACTCCCACCCCCGCGATGTTGAAAATTGTGAATGGCCCCTTAAGCTGCTTAAGTTCTTACCAGTACCATTACAAGAGTCACTGGTTTCTAAACCACTTGGTGGTTCTGTCAAACTCATAATCAGAAAGATGGTACTGCCTTCCAGATCCTGCAGTACTTGGTGCAGAGATGATTAAAAAATGGTTCAGGGGAACATGAGAAATGTCATCTTTATTCTGAGGCCACTGAAACATCCGCGTTAGTCCTTGTGGATGAATGAATTTGACATTGACGTTCTAATATTCCTTGGATGTATCGAAGACAACTGCCAGCCACCAGTAGCCATCATGCAGGCAGGCTACATAAAGTCCTGGAGTAAACTGTTCAAGGGCTTGGCTGTTCTTTGTGATCAGCATCCATCATCACCCGGTCTGAAACCCATCTTTATTTCAGTGGCCTCAGAATAAAGATGACATTTGTGATACAACGCAGTGATGAACAACCCCTGTCCAAAATTTTTTGAAACGTGTTGCTGGATCAAATTCAAAATGACCTGATATTTTTTCAGAAAACAATATAATTGTTAACAACATCTAATATGTTGCTTTGTACTATTTTCAATAAACATGTACGGTTCAAGTGATTTGCAAATCATTGCATTCCCTTTTTATTTACATTTTACATAGCCTCCCAACTTTTTTTTTTTTTTTTTTTTTTTTGGAAATGGGGCAGTATGATGATGATGATGATGATGATGATGATGATTATTATTATTATGTGGTCATGCACAACGCACTTCTAGTTAATGATATTTTGCTGATTAAAAGATTACTTTGGCTGCTTGGGTGCTTGTATCCAAACAGCAGGAGGGCTACCACCAACGAGTTACCGCAAATTGTGTAAGAACCGTTTGTCGTGTTTGTGTTGCAGGGAGGAAAGAAATGAATGAGCGCAGGAAGTATATCGTACTGAACGCGTAGCTTTGAATGTGCGCGATATGCCACTTCCAAGCACGCCGATAAATTCTGAAACAGGCAGTAAGCAAGCTAACTACATTTTTATCTCTGGCAAATTTACATGTAACATTAACGGGGAATTGTGATGCAGCTTTGTAAGTTTTATTTATGTCATATTTCATCGGTTTGCTCTCGGCGCAAATATTACTGAATGACGCTACTTTCCAGGTTCTATATTGTTAAATTGGCTTGCTAACTAGCTAGCTAACAGGTGTGTGAACTGTTAAGCCATGTACCATTCAATATTAGGACATGTTAAGATACAGTAACTAGCCAGCGAATTACAAAGCTATTGCTAATCAGCCAAGTACCAAACTACGTTAAGTTGGGATGTTCTTCTGAAGCATATTCAGTCAGTTAATGTTGTGTCAAGATGTGGAAATAAGCAATGCTCACTTCTGTTGTTTTGGTTTGCATTTAGAAAGTTTATCGGAATCATGGAGAAAGTGACTTACATGAAGAAGACGGCTGCGCCGTCTGTTTCCCAGATCAATGCGGAATTCGTTACGCAGGTACCAAGGCTTGAACGTGTATTGAGCGTGTAACGGTCTAATTCCCCTGTGGGGGGAAAATCTGTAGTGTCAATCGCTGTCGTCTGCAAATGGAGATATCGTTGTTTGAAAATTATTTGCATGCCCACGGTGTTTTGCGCACTTTTCATTCCCAGTAAGAAATTTGACAGTCTGAAATTCTTTTTAATACAGCTGGCAAATAAATACTGGGCCCCTCATTCCAAGAACAAACTGCCCTTTGATACAAAGGTGGGTCTTATTTATTCATCTATTGTATCGTATAGTCTCTCGGTCATGGACAATGTGTGATTGTTGTAATGCTGATTCGTGGTGATTTATCCTTGTCCAGGTCATGGAAGATATTTATCAGAAGGAAATTCTCCAGTCTAAGTGAGTGCGAACAATCATGCCAAGCCTTCGAGTTGTGGTGCTTTGTTTTGTGAACTTAAGGGACAAAATCAGTTGAGAAGTTCACTGCATTTTGAAGGAGTGTTGTTATCATGTCAAAATTGTCATTAATGGTTTTTGATGAATGGGAAAGATGTTGATTCCTTTCATTAATGTTTTCTCCAGGTTTGCAATCAGGAAAATCATGCTACTGGAGTTCAGGTGAGTGTCTACACCTTGAGTATAAGTTTGGTTTTAAATTTTTGAGTGCAGGCTTCAGCTGTAAAAGAGTGACGTGACCTGTGATATGTTCTGTATTTCAGTCAGTACCTAGAGAATTACCTGTGGGTCAACTATGCTCCAGAGGTGTCCAGCAATGCCTATCTGATGTCCATCTGCTGCATTGTCAATGAGAAGTTCAGAGAGAATGTTCCTGCTTGGGAGGTAAGAGATGGTGTTCTCTACTGGGGTTGTGGTAGATTATGTGCAGTGTATAGCCAAGTTTCATGGTAACTGCTATGTGAGCATTTTAGTATAATGAGAGAAGTTCTGGTGAGTGCACTCAAGCACTGAATTGGATTTTGTATCCTTCTTTTAGGGTGAATATTTTGTAGTGAAACTATGTCAGTGTGTGTCAATGCATTTAACAATACAAGACAATGTAGATTTTTTTTGTGGCTGCTTGAATCTTAAAAGTTAGAGCATGGCCTTGTATCTGATCATTTTTAAAATTTTATTTATTTTTTTTACACTTTTTACACTGAAGAGGACCACTACCCCCGATTTAAAAAAAAAAAAAAAAAAAAAAAAAAAAATTTGTGTGTATATATATGTGTGTGTATATATATATATATATATATATATATATATATATATATATATATATATATATACACGCAGACACACATTTATCCGGCCTTTCTTCTTCCATCAGTTTTAATCCTCTGAATATAATGGCCATTTGTCTATTCACCATCACATTGACAATGTTTGTTCCCCAGGTCTTTAAGAAAAAACCAGAGCACTTTCCGTACTTCTTCAAGTGTGTGATGGAAGCTTCACTGATGGAGGAAAATGACAGCCTGTCCCTCCGAGAACAGACCGTGCTGCTGCTCTTCCTGGACCACTGTTTCAACAGTCTGGTACATTTCTTTATGAATTCAATGAGTTACGTAGATCTGTCACATGCCTTGTTTTACTGAGACATCTCCAGCAGTGGGGATCGGGGGTGGCTACACCTGCATATGGACTGGGGGCTTCTTTAGATCAGTGGTGTGTCCCAGGCTTTGCTGTAACTGCATTTCCTGAAATGGCTTATTTCCTCAGAGAAATAATTTATGAGATACGGTTAATGGGAGTTGTGTTTTCTCATTATTTCTTTTCATTTATTTCTATCCCATTGGTGAACTTATGTGCCATCCTCTCTCGATGTTAATTTGAGAGATTATTTTATTTATTTATTTTTTTTTTGCTTCATGCTGGGGGATGGATTGGCCTGGTCTTATTAATGATGAAATTACTTGATCTCATTAATTGCATTGAACATCGAGCCTTTATTCCTGTGCAAAATCAGCTAAAAATCCAAACGCTATGTATAACACATTAGGCTCTGCCGTGCTTACATTTCAAGAGTCTTTGCCTTTTTCATTTTTGTGTCATCTGAAAAAAATTATGGGCACTTTTTCCTAATTGGGATACATTGATTTGCTTTCTGGAAAAAAAATAATAGCATAGATTTGTAGTATATTGGAACCAATTTTTTGGCCATAAAATGGCCTTATGAATTCTGCAGCCACCAAGACATGAGTGTAGATAAAAATTAGTCTTTCAGTGTCCTTTGCTTTCTGAATCCAGTGGTGTTTGTCCATTACAAGGGAGTTCTCAGGACATGATGTGTTGTAATGTCCATAATTGATGCTTTGGCTCACTGGTGTATTTTTTTTTTTCCCACAGGAAGTGGACTTGATCAGGGAGGAAGTGCTGCGTTTGTTTTCCCCTCGTATGTGGATATGTCTGTTGCCTGTAAGTGACGTCATCTTTCGGCCTCCCAGCCTCAGGGACACAGAACATTATTTGCTTGTCATTATTTGGCAAACCATTTTGCAAACAACCATTAGAGGGTTTTGACATTTTGAGCATATTGAGCAAGAATCTTATGGTTAAATTGTATAAGTGCAGTCTGGAGTTAATGGACAGCAACAACAACAAAAAATGTTCTAAAAATATAATTCCAGACTGTCAGGTTCAATTTGTGATGGAGATACAATGGTTCCGATACTGATGGTGGATGTAGGTCCAATTCTGACTCAAATATCTGGATTGGGTATTGGTTGCAATTGGCCCATCTGGTGTTGTATATCATTACTTTAACAAATAACAGTTCAGTGCATTTATATCTATGTATTACTTTGTGGCATTTTGTTTTCAAAGTTGGGTAAGCAATGTTCAGGTCAATCCTGATGTTGCCTTACACGGTGAGGCATACAAGCTTATTAATTAAACACTGGTATCTGATTGGTACTCTGCATCTGCTCATACCCAAAGCCCAGATATTGGTATTAGGACTGGAAAGGTCGGATTGGTGCATCCCTAGTTTGAGTGTTTGAATCTATATTGTGTGGTACACATGGAAATTGTACCCATTTCGCAGCATCAGTGCTCATTCCCTGCCCTGTATTTTTGTCACTTGGGAGTTGTGTGATTGGTGTGTGTTACATGTGAGGCTCATAGTAAAGTTTAAGAGTTTGCCTTCATTTGCCCTTCAGTCCAGACTCCAGCAGGAGCTGAAGAAGGTGCCAAAACTGCAGAAAGTTTGGAAATCCATCAAGAAGAATTACGACAAGTTGGACGAAAAGGCTGCAGCACAGTAAGCACACTTCGTCCCGACTCCGATTGCCCCTCTGCCGCGATCTTATCTATTCTAAAGGTGCAAGAAAGGAACCGTTTTGCTATGAATTGTGGTGATTTGTTTTTCAGGGCTAATAAGGAGCGGACATTCCTGTCGTTACTCATTAAGAAATTCCTCGGAGTTCTGGTGTCCATCTCCCCCTCGGGTAGGCTTTATAATTTATTAACGAGACTAAAGGTGTTTGAGGTGCAGGATGGTAATCCATTACTTAATAATGATGCTGTAGCGCATTCAGTAGAATCCAATGTCAAGTCATTATCGATTGATTGACATATCGGCGGGCCGATTATAGAGAGTCGAGAAGTTGTATTTTTGGGAACATCGGCAGTGGTTAATACCTGCGCCAGTGTGGCTGATTGACAAGCATGGTCAGCCTCACACTTTCATCAGTTCCACCAAATGGAGCCCAGGAAATTTGCCACCACTGTTTGGTGCTCCTGAGAGAAACTGATCCAGGATTTACATGAATGGACAGAAGACAATGAGATGGCGAGGGGTGGTCTCACCAATTATTGATTTAGGTTTTCACCATTGGCTGGTTTATTGCTATTTATAGGAAATTTGGACATTCAGAAATTTCACTTAATTATGCCTCCACTCCACAAAGTGGGCTGGAGGTAAACATTTTCCCTGTCGCCTGTATGTCCGTCCGTCGCAAACACCTTGTTTGCACTGTTTCTACTGAAGGATTGGAGGGATTTTCACCAAATCAGACATGTTAACTCACCACAGAGAGGAGCTGAACTGATTTGGTTTTGGAGGTCATCAGGTCAGAGGTCACATCAGGTAAGCTGTATGTGGGTGTATGAAGCTATGGCAGATGGAGGCATAACAATCAAAACTTAGTGTCGTGTTGTTTTCCGCCTCGTTATTTGTTCTTGGGAAGAGTTTGAGTTCTTGGAATGCTGTTCAAGTCCCCAATTCATCTAGACCATAAGGGGCCTTATGTGGACATCGTTCAGAAATCCAGAGTTTGCATAGGATGCAGTCTTTACTGGACATTGCCAGTGTGATTACCACAGAAGCAATTTTCCAAGATGGAAAATATCAGCTGAGTTGTGATGGGGAGAATAACTGATTAGGGCATCACAATGTGTGCAGTGCTTGGTTCACACAGCTTAAATGTGCACATATTTCCAGCCACTATTCATTTTCTTAATTAAGGTGGTACCCACAGCAGTGAGTGAGGCCTGAAGTCTGATCCCATTTGCACATTTAAGCTTGCAGCCCTGTGGTCACGTAGACGTCACAGAAAGGCAGTGTGCAATCAGTCAGCATCACTGTATGCACGACTTAAGTCCGTGAGGGCTCATTTCGCACGTCCAGAGGGTGGACATTCGGATTGTCCCTTTCTCTCGGCCTGGCGCTCTTGCACTGTGGTGGTGGTAGAGAGTGGCAGAGCCCTGCACTGGCTCCAGCCTTGGGCTGTTTGTGTTGAGCAGAATCGCAGTGGGACATGGCCGCCCCACCTGTGGTGTCTGAGCAGACCAGTGGCATGATGCTCAGCAGGAACCAGGGAAAGGACTGTGATCCGTTCTGTCAGGAGTCGCCCGGCAAGGCCCGGTATCCCAGCATGCCTCTACCATAGAGGGAGAGAGAGGGCGGATGTCGGTCTGCCAGAGGCTCTATGGCTCGGCAGGGGGCTGGTTTTTGTCCACTGTTTTTTGTGTCACACATTCAGATCCCACGTCTGCATTGCATTGGGATTTTTTGCCTTCTCTCTGTGGATACTGACGCAGGGCACTGAAAAGCACACAACTCGCTATAAGACAGTCGGGGGTGTTTACGGGGGCTCAGACGGAGTACACCAGACACTTGGTGATGGTGCTGAAAGTGTGCTCTGAAAACTGGTGGGTTGTGGTGTGGTCAAACCCTCCATGGTTATTTCTGTCTTAGAGGACAGGCTAGTGACTGGCTAAACACTACTGGTCCTGCATCTATATTGGGATGCTGGCTCAGCCACTGGAGTTTGTCATTTCCCCTGCTGCAGACACTGCAGTGGACAAGTGGTCCTCCAGGAGAGGTTTGAGAAGCACTGCTCTAGAAAGTAGGCATGGCGGGAAACAAAACCTGACACAATAAATTTGTACATCCTTGATGCTGATTAATGCAAATAATGCTAAAACTGGGGCACCATCAATGGTTTTGCCATTTAATTTGGTCTTTTTTTTTGTGTCCTTCCTTGGTCATTCAGAAGCACTTTGGTCCTCATTGTCCCCCGCCGCCGCAGTAGCAAGCGGAGCGGGGCACATACTATTCAGCTCGCTCCGGCCGTCTGTCACGTCCCGTTTGTTGTGAACGTGATTTCTCAAGAACGGTTTGACGGATTCCATTCATCTTTGGTCTCAAGGTGTATTAGGGGGTGTTTTAGGAACGGGGACTCTTGGCGTTATTCTCAAAGGTCATTACAACCATTTGACATAGTATTCAGCTCCATCAGTCCATCCATCTGGCCGTCCGTCCGTCACGTCCCGTTTCTTGTGAATGCGATACCTCAAGAACGCTTTGACCTATTTTATTCATCTTTGGCTTCAGTGTGTATTTGTGTGATATGCCGACCCCAGTCGATTTCCGTCACCTGGCGGGGACATGGCCACGTTTAGTGGCAACGCTTGTTTATAAATGTTTTCGATACATATGCCACTTTTCCCTTGCGGGTTTAGCGTATGCGAAAACAAACTTGACGTCAAAATGTGTTACTGTGAATATGCTTTTGCACCTGACTTTCTTGTTGATCATGACCTATATTGCAAAACTTTTATGCAGTCAAACTTAAACACTGATTTGCAAGTGAGAAATTTCATTTTAAGCTGTATGCTGCTTTTGTAATATTTTTGCATATACAATATTTGAGTGTGAAATGTGAAGCGAGCCCTCAGGGTGCTTTTCTTACAGGTCCCATCTCCATGGAGAAGGTGCATTACTGTGAGAGGTTTATCGAGCTGATGATAGACCTGGAGGTGAGTGGAAATGCATGTCAGCCATGTCACCTGTCTAACATGTCATTCCTACTCCATTCATATGGTGTATTTAATCACAGCAGGCATACTGTGAACCGAACAGGAGATTCTGTCGCTGTTAGACGTACATACCACTCCCTCAACTGTATGGGCTTATGTGAATGTGTGTTGAATGTCATAGTTTTCTGAGTTTTGAGAGGGCATGAGCTTGAAATTGCTATATTGCTGGCAGAGATTAATTGTTTAGATAAATTGTTAGGTGTGTTTGACTGGTCTGTATTTTCACTTGTCTGGTTTGGTAGACATCAGAAAAATACCGTGAGATTATTGTTGGATATAAGTCACCTGATTTTGCATGCATTGAGCCTGAAACGGCCAAGTCTTCCCTCAATTATCTGAAATGGCTCTGAAAACTCTTTTTGTGTTAATCTGGCGGTTTTTGCCGTTTTGCGTCCCTTGTGACACATTTATAACGGTCTGAAGCTCACTGATACTGGCTTGTCAGGCAGTGCACTATTTTTAACATTCAGGTTCCATGGTGTCCTAGTCTGCTCAAGTTGTCCTAATTCAGTCCCAGAAAATCCCCAAAATTACTCATTCATTCATTTTAGTTTGCAGAGAAAGATGCTTCTTCTTCCTGAGTACAGTACGGTCTGGCATGCTGAAGGCTAAATCGCAGGCTAAAAAGTTGTTGTTTCTGACATAATTATGTACCTGCAAGTTGGCCTACGTACCAGTTGAAGGGAGAATGGTCTATTTCTTGCATTTAGTTGGGGCATATCCATCATTAACCAGCTGTGATGACGTAGAGATGCTTCTTAAGGTTTTTCTTTGGACTTGATGTCCACTCTTATCTCCTGGCCAGGCTCTGCTCCCGACACGCCGATGGTTTAATGCCTTGCTGGACGACTCTCACCTGGTGGTCAGCTGTCACCTGTCCAACCTCATCAGGAGAGAGAAAGAGGGACATCTCTTCAGCCAGGTGAAAAATAAAAGAAAAAGTCTGGAATCTGGGGTTTTATGTGCAACCTCTGTCTTGGATGTCAGATTTTAATAGGTTGTGGTAAATTGACATGCGTAGGGTGTGTTCACAGTTTCAAAATGGTGAAGGAAGTGAGCGGTGCTCGGCACTCGTATCTGTATCCTAAGAATAGTGTCAGGTTACTTATGCAGTATCTGTAATAGACGTCTCTGAAATACCTGCATTGCAGCACTATCTTACATCTCGGCACAGAGATCACTGCAGTGATCTGCCTTGCCGCATAAATGTGGTGTTAATTCCGCTCTCAATGTATTCGTAGCTGGCTTTGTAGATATTTAGACTTGAGATGTATGAGGAGGATTGTTCAGCGTCATTTGTGGGTTTTAAAGTAAAAGTGGTTATACAAGTGAATGGCAGCTATTAAAACAGATGGGGGTCATAAAGTCAGTGGGCCACTGGGAATAGGGGAATAGCACACTTTATATTCAAATGGCTTAAGGCTGGGCTAACGGAAGGCTAAAGTCACGCTATCAGTGCCTTAATGGAGCACAAATGGTGTGCTAACAGATCGCTAATGGTGTGCGTGCAGAACAGTGGTGGAGTGCTATCGTTCTGTTGCAGAATGCTAGTGTTGCACTGTGGGAGTGTTGGCATTGTGCTACCAGAATATTAAGAGCATTAAGGGAAGGTATTGGTGAACTAACAGAATGCTAATCATGTGATAACAGTGTGCTAACAGTGCTTGACCTGCCCCTGCAGCTGCTGGACATGCTGAAGTTCTACACTGGCTTTGAGATCAATGACCAGACTGGCATCGCTCTCACAGAGAACGAGATGACCTCGCTACACTACGAGCAGATCACCTCCCTCCAGGTAAAACTGGCCCAGCAGTCTTAGCTTGTGACTTCCCTCCTGGTAAAACAGACCCCTCCCCTGTCAGTTTGAGGCTCTCTTGGGGAAAGAAGCCTACAGGCTCAATGTGAGCAAATGACCTCCCTCTGGGTAAAATCGGCTCTGCCCCAATGCAGTTCCGCCCCCCCCTTGGTCAGACAAACCCTGCCCCCTGACATGGTCTGAACAAGTCATCTCCCTCCATGTAAAGTGAGCCCCACCTACTAGCCCAGTCCCAGCAAATCATCTCTCTTTGAGTAAGCTGGTCCCTCCCCCTGGCTCAGCCAACTCCAGAATGTCCCACCTCTTCTCAGCACTTCGAATCCCCAACACTATAGGGACCACTGGCATTGTCATCCTCGTTTATATTGTAATTGCTTAATTTGGCCCTCCACCCACACCTGCGGTCTGATTAAAATCCACTTTCCTGTGGACGTGCCACTGTATCGGCAGATGTTGGACTAATAAATCCAATCAGGGAAATGTAAAGGTGGCTCACGTCATGGAGCGAATGAGCTGCACCTGCCTCAGCTGAGTCAGGGCCAAGTTTAAATGCAGATGAGCTGGAGTTAATGGAGGGAGGTGATGAATCGCTACGCTGGCTCATTGGCATACTGCCTTCATACCGTTCTGTGTGTGTGCTTGTGCGCGTGAGATGTATCAGGATGAAGATAGTGCTGATGTGCTGATCTCTTCCCCCTGCTCCAGAGGGCAGCGTTCGCTCACTTCCCTGAGCTGCAGGACTTCTCTCTCTCAAATGTGGCTGCTGTGGACACCAGGGAGTCGCTTAGCAAGCAGTTCGATCAGCTCAGGTTTGTACACGTGTCCTCACTGCAAACACCTCTGCTAATTCAGCCTGTGCCATTACAGTACAGCCCTGCTGCACACACATCACGTATACACATGCAACTAGTGAATTTGACATGAAACTCCTGGCCCTTGCTTATCTTGTGTGTGCATACTCCATAGTCAAGTCGACGTACTGTTATGACTCCGGTACATACTCAACTTGCATTTACAATCTTCTCAGTGAAGCCAACGAACACCTTGGCTGCTGTGGTATATGCATGTCTCATGTACTCCTAGACCTTTGTGCAGTCTGTATTCACCGTAATGATTTCCATACCTCCAGGATGGTTGATTTTGAAGACTTGTGACCAAAGCTGTATACTTTTCAAACTCTAGTGTGTCCATGCTTTAAGTGCGCAGCATTGGGTTTGTCCAGATCATATGGTATATTTGTGTATATTAATTGCTCTTAATCAACTCAGATTTGTTTGTTCATTGCTGAAGGCTGCTTACCTGCCTACTGTTTCTGGGCCTTCATTTAATTGGAGATCAAGAGAGTACAAATTTCTCTTCTTCAAGGATGAGCTGGGAGAAAATGTTGGGCCAGAGCAATTGAAAGTGGGGACCCCGAGAGAGAAAGTGGGGTCGGGCCCCTGGAGTGGTTTTGGGGTTAAGGGCCTTGTTCTGGGGCCCAAATACAGTTTGCCCTCTGTCATGCCTGCAGAACCCCAAATCCCACCGGTGGCTTGAACCAGCAATTCTACTGCTGTTAGTCAAGCAACCTACTGCAGTGTCCATCTGCTCCTTACTACTGAGTATACAAGTTGTATACTAGGTTCATTCAGTGTGCCTTCTTAATAGTTGGCAGGTAAGCAGTTTGTTCCTGATCCTGGTTTCACGTGGACCTCTCACATGCTCCTTATTCCGGGTGGGGGCTGTTACTTGTTGACATATGTTTTTAGCTTCTTCATGCCATGAGTTCAGCCACTAACAGAAGTGCAGTGCTGCTGACCCGTAATGGCCTCCTGTTGCTAAACTTCCACATCTGTTCTTATGGTGCTGAGCAGGCGTTTCTGGTCCTCTGCTTAGCCCTGTGTCATGAGGAACTGTGTGCAGAGTGAGGAATGAGACCTCGGCTCGCGTAGCGCCTGCAGGCTGCGGCATGCTGTCAGAGCCTGAGTTTGCGGAAGCTTCCGGAAAGAGCTGTTATATCAGCCGTGTCTGTCGGATCACATCAGCGGACTGTTTCTTTCTATCCTTTTCTCCTCATCTTGCTGCCTGTCTCTCTTTATAGCACCTTACTTGACCATACCCCTCCTGGAGTGCGTTTCCCAAAATCAAAGATGCTAACTTACATAGCTGGATCCATTGACTGCAAATGAAGGAACTATGTAAGGTGCTACCATCGTTAGCAGCTAAACTTTTGGGAAACGCAACCCTGTTTGTGTGCTACCAGTATAAACGCATGACGCGTCTGTCAATCTGAGCGATGCTACAGGACCTAACATCCGTCCTGTGCGGGGGAGTCTCCGTCAGACACACAAAGCGCTTGTGTCATCAGGAGTCTGTCCGTTTGCCCCATATGTGTCTGTACAGAGCGTACCTCTCTGCTCGGAGAGATGCAAACGAGCCCTGATTTCCTAACCCGGCTCGCACCCGAGCCTCTGTGACGCTGCTGACGCTGCACCACTGCTGCCTCAGCGCATTCTCACATCCAACGAGCGGCCAGGGACACGTAACCCAGCGACGGCTTACATTTCGCCGACGCTCAAGGTCGGCCTGTTTGGATGCTGAAGCATCTTGAAGTGGCTTGCTGACGTACTGAAATCTGCTTCTCTCTGTCTCTCTCCCTCCGTCTCTCTCCCCCCAACTCTTATCCCTGCAGTCCCAATGTTCTCCACCAGGTGGCATCCTACCTCTGTCTCTTACCAGAGTTGCCTGAGGGACAGGACACGACCTATGAGAGAGAGGTCCTCCTTGAGCTTCTGGTAGGTGATGGGAGGGAAAGATCGTCTGTATTAGCCTGGCTGTTTTGTGTCCCCTGGATGGCTGAGTAAGGTGTAGCGCTTCTGAAATTAAGGTGTTTGTAACCAAAACTAATGTGGCATGACTAGATTAGTATGACTTATGAGAAACCTGTTGTTGGCGAGCTTGACCTTGAAATGCGTCTGCCTTTGTTGTGGTTTGTCAGCATGTGGACAGCAGTATTAAAATGACCCCAGAATTGATCCCATCTGTGAAGCGAGTGTGTGTGTGTAATATATATATAAAAATAAATAGGGCTAAAAAACGCTGTCATTAATGTGTCTAGTTCGTATTGCAGTTGACCGGCTGAGATTCCATCCCCTGACATAATGGTGTTTCAGTTTAACCTCCTCATTCACTTGGATTGAACACACCACAGACTTGCAGATCTGGAATGTAAAGCATTTCTGATCTGCAGTTTCTCATATATTTTGATATTTATTGTTTCCATGCAATGATTCAATAGTCAATTTTTTTTAGTTATGTCTGTGCTTGCTTTTTTGCATAATTATTCCATCCTGTAGTCCTGTTTCTTTTTTTGAGCAGCAGCGTATCACGGCAAGCGTTTTTTTTTTTTTTTCCATTTCCTCTTTTCTCACCCTGAACACAGCCAAACTGTTTAGTCCACCTGTTTAGACCTGCTTCCATCGACTGAGGGGGAAGATGCCGTGGCACGTGATTCCTCTGACTCGCTTGATGACTAGCCCTCGGGAGGAATTGTATTGTAAATGGCTGGTATTGGATAATTTTTACGCAATGCATAAATTGTGTATTTTGCAGTATTTGTTGGCGCAATGCAAGTGAATGAGGAGGTAAAATTGTACACCTCATTGTCAATGAGGTGTGGAATTTTCGTGAGTCGCTTGTAATATATATTGTACACATCTGTAACTGCAATTAAAGCCGTATATTCAGTGTTGTGAAAGTACTATTCACAAACCGGCTTAACCTCTCAAATCTATATTTTTCTCTGCAGTTTTTCTTGAGTAGGTTCAATGTCAAAAAAAGCATTTTTCCCCATTGTTTGACAGTGTCACTTACATATTCTGAATCTGCTGGCTGCAGTGCATCACTAAAGCTACTTCATATTTACATTGAGAAAGATATTCAAACCCAGGACACCATGTTTTATGGCCACAGCTTTGCATTAAATGGAAAATATCTAGATCTTGTGCATAATTTTGTTAACATTTCCCTGTAATTTGTTAGGACATATTTGGTATTGTTGGAAACCTTGGGATCTCCACAGGACTTTTAAATAGGGCTGAAGTTCCACAGGTTTGAATACAGTAGCTGCATTGGACGGACCCATATATTGGCCCTTGGGTTTTATGGGGTTAACTGCCCTGTTGTCCTGTGTTTGCCAGATCCTTCCTGAAGCCCTTCGCTGTAATTCACAGGCCCTCTTAACATAATCATCAGGTGGCTGAATGGCTGCACTCTTTTAGCTTGATGATGCACTTGGGCTCTATTGAGAGGACTGAGGAGGAGGAGTCTGGGGTAATTAACTCAGGATAGTATTTAGTGTTGTTTCAGCCAATGACAGCGCTCTGATTCCCGTGACCTCGGCTGATCCTGACAGCTGAAATGCTAGCGGCTGTGGGCTCACGTCTGGGTCTGGGATGCACACAAGCTCCGAGCGAGCAGAATAGTGGAAGATAATTCAGCTTCATGCTTAATCCGAGAAGAGTGGCTGCCAGCACTGGTTGCTGTTGCTGCTTTGAAGTTTTGATATCAGTACACTCCATTTCAATGTTTTCTTAAGGTACAAACCCCAATTCCAATGAAGTTGGGATGTCGTGTAAAACACGAATAAAAACACAATACAATGATTTGCGTATCCTTTACGACCTATATTTAATTGAGTGCACTACAAAGACTAGGTATTTAATGCTCAAATTGATAAACTTTACTGTTTTTTTGTTTTTTTTTTTGGAAATATTCACTCATTTTGAATTTGATGCCTGCAACGTTCAAAAAATCTGGGACGGGGGCAACAAAATACTGGGAAAGTTGAGGAATGCTCAAAAAATACCTGATTGAAACATTCCACAGGTGAACAGGTTAATTGGAAACAGGTGAGTGTCATGATTAGGTATAAAAGGAGCATCCCCGAAAGGCTCAGTCGTTCACAAGCAAGGATGGGGTGAGGTTCACCACTTTGAACAACTGCGTGAGCAAATAGTCCAACAGTTTAAGGACAACGTTTCTCAACGTGCAATTGCTGGGAATTTAGGGATTTCATCATCTACAGTCCATATATCATCAAAAGATTCAGAGAAACCAGAGAAATCTCTGCACGTAAGCAGCAAGGCCGAAAACCAACATTGAACGCCCGTGACAGTCGGTCCCTTAGGCAGCACTGCATGAAAAACCAACATCATTCTGTGAAGGATATTACCATGTGGGCTCAGGAACTCTTTGGAAACGCCAAACCATTGTCAGTTAACACAGTTCATCGCTGCATCTACAAGTGCAAGTTAAAACTCTACCATGCAAAGCGGAAGCCATATATCAACAACACCCAGAAACGCCGCCGGCTTCTCTTGGCGTGAACTCATCTGAGATTGACTGATGCAAAGTGGAAAAGTATGCTGCGGTCTAATGAGTCCACATTTCAAATTGTTTTTAGAAATTATGGACGTAGTGTTCTCTGGACTAAAGAGGAAAAGGACCATCCAGATTATCATCAGCGCAAAGTTCAAAAGCCAGCATCTGTGATGGTATGGGGATGTGTTAGTGCCCATGGCATGGGTAACTTGCACATCTGTGAAGGCACCATTAATGCTGAAAGGTACATACAGGTTTTGGAGCAACATATGCTGCCATCCAAGTGACATCTTTTTCAGGGATGTCCCTGCTTATTTCAGCCAGACTATGCCAAGCCACATTCTGCATTTGTTACAACAGCGTGGCTTTGTAGTAAAAGAGTGTGGGTAATAGACTGGCCTGCCTGCAGTCCAGACCTGTCATAATTGAAAATTTGTGGCTCATTATGAAGCGCAAAATACGACAACGGAGACCTCGGACTGTTGAGCAACTGAAGTCGTACATCAAGCAAGAATGGGAAAGAATTCCATCTACAAAGCTTCTACAATTAGTGTCCTCAGTTCCCAAACGCTTATTGAGTGTTGTTTAAAGGAAAGGTACATGGCCCTGTCCCAGCTTTTTTGGAATGTGTTGCAGGCATCAAATTCAAAACGAGTGAATATTTCCAAAAAACAAAGTTTATCAGTTTGAACACTAACTATCTTGCCTTTGTAGTTCACTCAATTGAATATAGGTCGAAAAGGTCAATGTATTCCGTTTTTATTTACGTGTTACACAATGTCCAAACTTCACTGGAATTGGGGTTTGTAGTTATTTCTTGGTCGATGCTACTTTTTACGGAAGTTAATTTTATGATAATACAACTCCGGATGTCGTCGTTTGTTTATGAAGTAGATGCACTTTACCAGGGCAAAGATACTGGTGTATTTTGCTGATGAATCTCTGCAGCAGTATAGTGACTGCACTTCATGGGTTCAGCATGTAAGTGAAAAATAAATGGTGAAACTCTGTCTGTGGATTGTATGCTTGCACTATACTGCAGGTATATGCTGTTTTAAAGGATGTGTTTCTGTAATGTGTTTGATCTCTGCTGCTGGAGACAAGCCACCCCTCTCTGACTGTGGGCTCTGAACCTGATCCCAGCTGACTGTGTGCTTTGGTCACGAACCGCCTGACCCCTACAGTTCAGCTGAATTCAGCTCTGTCTGAGGTCTTCATCAATGCTGCCCCTCTCCCCATCTGTTGGCTCTCTCTCTCTCTCTCTCCCCCCTTCTCTTCTTTCTCTCTCCTTCCTTCTTTCTCTCTCTCCTTCTCTTACTCCCTCCTCTCCCTCCCTTCTTGTCTCACTCCCCCTTTCTCTACCCTCGCTCTCTTTACTCTCTTTCCCTCCCCCCTCCCTCTTTCTCTCCCTCCCCTTCTACCCCTCTTTCTGCCATGACTGGATGAGATCTTACCCTCAGATCTCTATTGTGTAATAATGTAAATTTGAATGAAAATCACTGTAAATGAAATATCTCAGATCTCTGCCTTTTGCTTGAGAAATTCCCATGACAGTAATGGATCAGAGCCGGGATTATGGGGCGAATACCCTGCCCTACATCACCCAGCCCCGCACTGTAGTGCCCTTTAAATTCCTCTCCCCCATCTCGCTCACCATTGCATTAATATATTACTATCAAAATAATTAAATATTTTTTAAATTGGGTTTGATGCAAGTGTGTGCATCTGTCTTTGCACTGATCTGATTGTAACAGAAACTGGGTACATTCTTCTCGGCTGTGCACAGATTGGTTCTCTAGCTCTGGGTCTAGTGGGCCATCGGGAGTGCCAATCAGTTTTTAGCACATGGCAAACTTTCTCGTTGAGTGGATTTGCGATTCTGGTGAACCACATCAGGTACAGCTCTTGTATTTTTCCATTTTCCTGGCCTACAATTTAACCCAGTCTTAGACCATCGAATGGAACCAGTTTTATATTTGTCTCTCTCTGGCTCATTTACGGTTGTGGAAAAAAAGGGTGTAAAACGGGGACCAACCACAACCGCCCCTGTATCTCAGAAGGAATTCAACTGCAGAGTGGTTACCCCTTCTACAGTGTCCTGCCCAGTATATAGCAGATCTACAGAGGTCATAAAATCACTTATAATAGTGACATTCATGCAAAGGGACCTTCTCTGACTGTCCTGGTCTGCAGCATGGTGGCCAGCCACTGGGCTGTTGGCTAAAAGTTTGTGAATTTGGGGTTGGGGTGGGGGGGTTAGTTTTTGACACCACCCTGTTCTCGAAGTGTCTGAAAACCATTTCCCCCTCAGTGTTCCTGTTTCAGGTAGGGGAGGATGAGTTACCAACTCTTGACTTTGTCGGTTGTTTCAGGTTTCGCGTCACGAAAGACGAATCTCTCAGATTGAGCAGCTCAACCAGATGCCCTTGTACCCGACTGAGAAGATCATCTGGGATGAGAACATCGTGCCCACTGAATACTACTCTGGAGAAGGTAGACATGTCTGTGCATTGTGCCTACTGAGTGCAATGCTGGAGAAAGTAGGCGTTCCTGTGCATTGTGCTAATTAAGTATTACTACGGAGAAGGTAGGCATTCCATGGCATTGTGCCTTACTTAGGGCCCTATGATTTCCGCGATCACGGAATCGCGGACGGAATCGCGGAATTGGCCAATAAAACGGAATCTATTAATAAACGCGGAATTTCGCGGAAATCGGCATAATTTGACTGAAATGCTGTTCTTAAAGCCACGTTTCCACCGAATGCTAAACAAAATATTCGCGCTTCCAGATTTCATTCAAATTCAATGTAAAGACGCGAATGCACGGAAAATGTGAGCAGCCTTCGTCAAATTCACCTGCCCCGAGTGTTCGAGCAACACATCTCTTCGGTGCTACAGAAGGTCTGTGGGAAGAAGTTTTTCGTTCTTGTAGACGAGACCATTGATGCCAGGGATTGCAGGGTCCGAAACATCGTCATTGGTCATCTTAAGTAAACTTAACAACTTATATAACCGTTAAAGAGCCAACATTATTTCTTTTCACAGTCTACGTATTAAATTGTGTGCATCAAATTATGACGTAACGTCGTCCCCTAGTGGTGAAATAATAGCTGATGGATCTTTGCGTCAGTTTGTTCATGTTTAATCATTACTGTAGAACATTTTGTCGTAATATGTAATAAATAGTATTGGGATTACTGAACAAAAGTTTCTTAAAAATAAAAAAATAAATATAGCTGATGAATGAGAATCAAACAACTGTTGATTCGTGGGGGAAACTGAGTGTCATTACTGCTGCTCTCATACATTCATATATATACACCGTATGTACAATAAGATAATAAATGATTAAAAAGGGGCAGTCAGAATAATACATGTCAGTACGGCCATTGTCTGCCTTTTTGACTGTAGCGTACACTTCCTTTAAAGAGACAATTTTATTTCGTAGTATTGGGTTAAAAAAAAATTCTTTCATCACATTGCAATGTTATATTGCGTCATTATGCAGTACTTGTTCTGACTTTAAGTACTGAGGAAAATGGAGGGTTGCATCAACTACTTTAAGGTTATTTCTATTTAATTAGTGAACATTTTATTCATTAACATAAATGGCACTCTCTCTCTCTGATGGTAAAATTGGTGTAATTGGTAAAAAACAGAATTCCAAAAAATTAAAACGGAAAAAACGGAATTTGTGGAAAAAATAAAATGGAATTTGGAAAAAATAAAACGGATTTCATAGGGCCCTACTTACTGAGTAGTAGTCAGGAGAAAGTAGGCATTTCTGCACATAGTGCCTACTGAGTCTGGACAAGGTAGGCATTCCTGTGTATTTTTCCCACTGAGTACTACTCTGAAGAAAGTAAGCATTCCTGCGCATTGTGCTCAGTCCACTCTGAAGACACTAGGTGTCCCTGGCAAGGACTATATCCCGGTACTGTCTGAGCACTTTAAAGTGTTCTAAACTCTGTTTCTTTAATCCTAGACAGCTGAGCCTCAGCTCCTCTCTGCTTCGCTGAAATTGAATCTCCCCCAGAGCTCTGAAGGCTACACTTGTTGATATTCTGGAGTTGCAGAAAACCTGATGAGGGATGTTGTCAAGGCCACGAGTGGTTTTAACAGTGGGAGCCATAGCCCTGACATAAGGGGGTCCCTGTACTGGAGTTCTGAGGATACTTTCCTTCTATTTAGCTTTTAAAAGAGATAACCTTTCAGCCCTGCAAGGCTTGCTGTTTTTTATGGCAAGATTTTCAGAAATGCATTTGGTAGCAGTGTATTGTGGAATTTTTACTGAGAGGAAGGAAGTCCTCCTTGAACGTCAGGTACATGACTGTGAAAGATCCTTTGATTAAACCAAAGCTGTTTTTTGTTTCACAGTAATCAGAGTAGTAGCTCTGCACTCAATGGATTTTACTCAAAATTAGAACTTGTAACTGCTAGGCAGATATTGAGCTTGCGCACGTGTTCATATGCACACTCAACCGTTTACTGTCAACAGGCTGCCTGGCTCTGCCCAAACTGAACCTGCAGTTCCTCACTTTGCACGACTACCTCCTGAGGAACTTCAACCTCTTCCGCCTGGAGTCGACATACGAGATCCGCCAGGACATTGAGGACGTGGTCTTGCGGATGAAGCCATGGTGAGCGTCTCTCGGATTTTGGGTGCTGGGAATTTGTGAGTCTCTATCCTATGTGTGCAGCAGGGCTCTCTTAAGCTTGCTACTGGAGATGTACTATCCTGCAGGTTTTCTGTCCAAACTACAGTTTGCGCACCTTGCTCAATGGCTAGAGATCTGTTCGAGCTCCCAAAAAGCTGATGCTATGTATGAGGGTTGAAATGAAAACACACAGGATGGTAGATCTCCAGGAACAGTTTGGTCAGCCATTTTGTCTAGTTTTAGGAGGATCTTTACCCAGTTTTATATTCAAGAAGGTCATGGTATCACTGGTTGAAAAATTCTGTGTGTGTTATTGTGTATCTTACTGGCAGAAGTTGCCCACTCTGATGATTGTTGATGTGTATCTTGCGGACAGTGGTAGTCTACATTCTGAGTGTGTGTTGGTATTTTATGGCAAACGGCGCCCTCATTCTGATGTTCGTCGGTGTGCATTTGCAGGCAGTCGGAGTACGGCGGCGTGGTTTTCGGCGGCTGGGCCCGAATGGCTCAGACCATCCTCTCCTTCTCCATCGTAGAGGTAGCCAAGCCCAACATTGGGGAGAACTGGCCCGCCCGAGTCCGTGCTGACATCACCATCAACCTCAACGTGCGCGACCAGATCAAGAGCGAGTGGGAAGGTCGGTGACCCTTCTCCGCTGTAAAAATAAACAAAAAGGCTTTCAGGACGGCCCATAAACCTCTGAAACTCCTCTGTAAAATGGTTACTGCCGCTCCCTGCACCCTTGACCTGTCCTTCCCCTGTAATGTTCTCTCTGCCTTTAGGGTAAATGGCTGTTGCAGGTTTGGGTACATCTGTATATGCCCGGAACTGATCGCTATTCCTGCATATGTATTTATAAACATGAATAGCGATCATGTTGTCTATTGGTGGTTGTCCTTCGATGCTTCATGATGGGCGTAAATGACTCATAATCTGCTTCTGAAAGTGGTAAAACCTCAGTAGACAGGCTGGTGTTTTGGAGCGTGTCACATTGTGATTAAAAGCGTAATTTTGCTGAGGTTAAAATAAACAAATATGTGAAAGTGAGAAAAAATGAAGGAAATGGTAGAATTTGCTGTTTGATGCGCTAATGTAGACGACGCAGTGAAAGACTGAAATCATTCATTGATGTGCAGTGTTGAAACGTTAACTTATGAAGCAGAGTTGCATTTGTGGTATTCCAGCTTAAGTGTCTTAAATAAAAATTAAAACTTTAAGCAAGCATCTACGCACAGAGCACTGGGTGCATACCAACACTTGAAAAATCTTTCCTCCTGTCTCAATTGCTTCTTAATGAATAACAAAAGAATATGGTGGATTTTTCATATCCTACAGTAATTTGCGTTGATGGCTTGTAAGGGATGTAAACACATTTTGTGTGTCCTTTTTATTAACTTCATAAAGTTGAAGTATGCACTTTTCACGCTAATGCTAATGCGGCCGAGGATTTCCATGAGGGCGCAACTCTGTCGATTCAAATGAGCTGCTTAGCTTCTGTACCACACAGCTAAGCGAGTTAGACTTCTCCTGAAGGTTTAGCAGGCGGTGAATTTAAGCTGCTTAACTCTGACTCTTATTTCTCTGCTGGATCTGTAACCACTCATGGAAAAAAAGCCCAGTAATTCAGGAACTATGAGAAGCATCCATTCTAATAGGTGCATATGTTTCTGTTTTGCATAGGCTTAATCAAAAAATAATGCTTGAGCTACATATTTTCTGGTGAAATTTTGAATGTGATCCATTCAGTTGTGCTCAGCACTGAACTGATTTGAAAATTGGCGCAGTAATCACATTGGATTAAGAACAGCTCTATTTCTGTACTGAAGCACCAGTTGTTGCTGAAACGTAGTTTTCAGGATTTATGAACGCAGGTGTCCTTTGCTGTACGGCAGCCCAATCTGTAAAGGCCCATCCACCCCACTGACTAAAGCTGAACTTGTTACTAATTTTTACAGCTATGACATGAAGGACATGCAGTTTTTGTCACCCAACTGGTTAAGGAAGTCTCACCAGTGGTGACCAGTGAACTGAAAATTAGTGAAACACTGAGCATCCCTCAAAAATAATGTCTTGACCTGTTTCCAGCTATGTATTTAAATTGACAGTATGTGAACTCTCAAAACGCTGGAGACCATGAGGTGTACCCAGCTCTCCTCTTTAAGGTAAGGCGAGACCAGACCTAAGAAGTCTTGATCCATTTTCCGGCATTTTCCTTGATTAACAAGTTTTCCAATTATAAGAATAAGCCATCGGCGCTAAAGCACACAGCTTCACTCTTAATACAATTTAGCAACAATCAAATAGGAAATGTTTCATTCACTTTATCAAGAAAGATAAACCTCTTTGCCAACTCCATTGCTTGCTTTTAGCACAACCTGCGCTATTGAATCTTGATTTTTTTTTTTTTTTTTATTATTATTTTTTTTAGTACAACATAGAAAGCAAAAATTAGCAGTCGTAGTCATCGCGGTTCTCATTCTTGGAGTGGGCGGAGCCCCAGCACCGAAGCGTCACCGTAGCAACTGACTGTTGCTCACCCTCTCTGCATAATCGCCTTCTCTGTTAATGTCTGCACCTTTTTCTCCTATTGTCCTTAAGTCCTGCTGGGGAAGGTGGGGGAGTAATTCTGTCCAACCCCCCACCCCCAGGACACACCACTGTGTGTAATTACAGCTTCATGTATTAAACATCAGTGCTGGGGTAGGAGGGCGAAGGGGGGTGCTGAGTCAGCATTTCTGGTGGGGGGGTGTCTGATTTGCTCAATTCATTCCCCCCCTTCTGTGGTTCCTTTGCAGGACTGCGGAAACATGACGTTTGCTTTCTGATCACGGTGAGGCCCGTCCTGCCCTACGGCACTCGCTTCGACCGGCGCCAGCCCTTCGTGGAGCAGACGGGGCTGGTGTACGTACGCGGCTGCGAAGTGCAGGGCATGCTCGACGAGAAGGGCCGCGTCATCGAGGAAGGTAGGCCTCGCCCACTACCGCGCTCGAGCATGACCGGGGGATTTGTGTTTATCCGCCCACCTTCAGCTCTGTAACGGCCTCCACAAACCTCTCGCTCCAATGCAGCTTCTTAAAGGTCCCCTTTCGTGTGACGGGGTGCACAGCCAACTAGCTATCACAAGCCATTCCAGTATCTGTTCTTTGTGACATCACAAGGGGGACAGACCACCCTGAATAATGAAGGAACTGCTTAAGCTCAGTCCTGTCGGTCACTGATATATAAAGGACCCTCACTAATTTCCCTGTGTGTCGCTCGTCGATGAGCATTAGCCTCGAGGCAGGGCAATGGGAAACTGGTCGGCTGAAGTTGATCAGTCCTCCTTATTTCTTGGTGATCACTTCATGTAACACCCACAAACATAATAACAACCCACAAACGCAATAAACCACAAACGTAATACAGATCTGCAGCTTTTAATGTAGTAATCCCACAAATGTAATCAATTTCCCACAAATGTAACTGTTGCCTACATGCAAACGTAGTGTGAAATTTATCACAGATGTGATAACCGTCACATTTGCGGGGATTTGTTTTGTTTGTGGGTTGGTAAAATTAAGAATGTTTAAAAAGCTGTGGATTTGTATTTTTGGTTTATGTTTGCGGACTATTATTACATTTGCAGGTGTTACACTTCACCATACGGTGTCACAAAAAAACACATTTTGAAATGGCTCATAATGGCAAATGGGCTGTGAATCTGATGACATGATGGAGACCTTTTACGGGAAATGGTTTCCTGTTGGAAAAGAGGGCCTCAGTCCTGAGTTTTATTCATAAAGATATGTGTATGTTGCTTAAGTTCATTTGGTGAAGTCAGTAGAATGTTACCATTAACTCTGCAATAGATTATTTCGCAACTTTTTTTGTTCTTGATTCAGTATTTGAAATATCTTTGCTCCTGAAGTGATTGCGCAGGCTCAGTCATGTACGCTGCAATCATACGCCATGTTCTTGCACAATGAAAGCTTTAAAGGCAGTGGAAATGCGTTGCATTTATTGGTGTGACGTGGGGTCCCAGCGCTCATCAGAAACTCTCATGTGTCCGCACCACTGACTGCGCACATTGACTTAGCTAATTATAAATCTGGAATTCAACAGCGTCATGGCCTAAGGGGTTCATGACCCCAGTTTCAGTGCTGCTATGACTGACTTTGGACTTCAGCAGTAGGAGGGTTTCTCTGAGTCAACCCCCCCAAAAAAATACTGATGAGTCACAGACCCTGAACATGCACTTTGGCTTGACCTTGTACCCTTCTGTCACCCCCATAACCCCCCCGGCTCTACAGTCATCTTGGGAGAGGAGATTTCGGCGGGGGTCACAGAGTGGCCTTCTCTGGTATCACCACAAGACATTCTACTCAGGCTATAAAAGCCAGGGCGCTTGGGCAGTCTAACCCCCCGACCCCCTTGAAGACTTGCTG
Organism: Gymnothorax javanicus; assembly: GCA_029692085.1. NCBI lineage: Eukaryota > Metazoa > Chordata > Actinopteri > Anguilliformes > Muraenidae > Gymnothorax > Gymnothorax javanicus. Next base: position 73,639,198 of record CM056193.1, on the reverse strand, counting down.
ACAAGTCTGTGACTAACATTAGTGACCCTGGCCCTCCCCATTTGCCTATGCAGTATTAATAGATGCTTAATATGAGCTCTGAGGTTGGAGCCGTAAGAACAGTGCTGAGCATTGTGAGAAAGGAGCTGGGAATGGTTTGCTGATTGCATGGTTTGAACCTGTTGTAGTTCTTGCCATTGCTGGGTAAATCTACTCTGTCAAGGCCAAGTCCCCCTTACTGTGTTACAGCGCTAGAGTACTGAACTCTGTGTGCGCCAACTCTGGCCGCGTGTTGAGATGACCCATTGGTCAGATTGCGGCCCGTTGCGATTGGTCCGCTTCTGTGTCATGCACAGTGTTTTCATTGCTCATTTCCATTTGGATCTTCTGTCTCGTTTAAGTCGCTGAGTGGCATTTATTGGAGCTGTGGAGTGGCCTGGTTCTAATTTTAAGTTTTTGCTGGGTTTTGGAAGGGTGTGCTCAAGGGGAATTATAAAGCACAAAAATCAAGCATAAGCACACTAGTCCTGATTTCTGAGGCCTCTTCAATTAAGTAATTTGCTGACCTCACCATGACTTGTTTGGCCTCCGCTCCGCACAGTTGACAGGAGGCACTCTGTTTCATGTTGGCACCATCTTTATTATCTATGGATAGTAAAAGATTGGTTTACATGAATTGCAAAGGTGAAGCATGTCTCCCTTTATGAAGATGACCAAAGCCAAACAAATCTCCTTCATGGGGTCTAACATTAAGTTTTTGATCAGTCTGTTTAATACTCATATAAATATGTTCGGCCCTAGGTTAGACCTAGGGAATTTACAGTGGGTAGGCTGCTTATTTTTGTTAATATTATAGAAAATATTGTCTTGCCTTCCATTTGTGGAGATTTATGGGAAATATGATGCCCAATCAAATGTCTACGTTGGCAATTTTGGTTAGCTTGCCTTTCTGAGTGACTTCATTGAAAATGCAGGCATCAAAGAACAGCAATGGGAGCAAAAAAAGAAGGTTGAGTGGAAGAGGTGGAGAAGGTAAAGCTTCCTGAATTAGACTTTTATTTTTATCTTTGCGTGCAATGTGCAGCATAGAACAGACGAACATGGAACAGACAAACTACAGATGTCGGACAGCTGTTGGTAAGCTGATGTTTGTTAGGTAACCATTACTTTAGCTAGCTACTGTGCCATCTAACTTGCTAGCTTTTTAACTAATTAACCGGCTGTCGAGACTGACTTTTTCCCTGTTCTCACCCCAGTGTCGCAATTAGTTTTTTTTTTTTTTTTAATTGTTTTTTTTTTAGATGTTGCGGGTTTATTACTCCCATCTACTATATGCAGGTCTCTCTCTAGCACTTTGGTAGTTTTTGTAAGAAGTTGAAGTGGAAACTGAATTGGAGATCATATATTGACAAAAATGCAGTAAATGATGGAAAAATGTCTGAATTGTACTTAATAAATTGGGATGGTTCTGAAAATACCAAATCTGAGATCTTCTTTGAAAAATCTTTTTTAAAAAGTTTTGACCGTTGTCTTTGTGGGAACTATATGGGGTATTGGGCTACACAGAAATGGCGCTATCCTGGAAGCAATCTTGCGAATAAATTGTAATGAAAGTATACAGAAGCTATTATGCAACAATCTTCTGTGTAATTTAATGATAAATTGTGAAATGTTTTGTCGATTGTTTTACATTCGTAAGGTTCATAATAAATGTAAATGGCGTGAGCAACTGTTAAGTTATATTCATTTTTTATTGGATGGCTGTCCTTCTAGTCTGCAGTGTAAAATTTAGGGAAGCTATTTGAGCTGCATTGGGCCATTTATTTTTCTCAAGACAGGGAAACGGAATCAAAGATTTAATGTACATTTTGCCTTTCTTAAAACACGAACTGATATGATACCTTTATATTTTGCCAGTACATGCCTGTTAATGGGCGCATTAGTATTGGCAAAGTAACAGGATTCAATCGGGCACATATTTTGTGAATGAGTGGGCTGGGGGCCCGAAAAAAATTCTTCCACCCGGGCCATCACCACATGCTTCCGCCATTGCTGTGGTATTAGCGGCATAATAAACCCGTCGCTGGGTGTTTAACAGTTTTATGGCACTTTGCAGAGGCGCCTCTACGTCGTGCCTTGTAATTGTTTAACACACACCTACTCATTCAGTATCCCTTACTTGTACTGTTTCATGTATTGATTGTAGGTCATAATTCAAATGTGATCATTCGTAATGGAGAAGACTTTTTGACTGATTTTTATAATTTTTTTCTCCTATTGAGGTCCGGACCCCAAGCCCAAACTTAAAGGGGACTCTAGAACCTTCCGCGTGTGGCTGGACCCCAACCAGTACCAGCAGGACATGACCAACAGCATCCAGCACGGCGCCGAGGACCCATACGAGACCTTCAACATCATCATGCGCCGCAAGCCCAAGGAGAACAACTTTAAGGTCGGTCCTGTCCCTTTATGAGGGGCGGAGAATGCATGCGAGGAGGCTTTAAGCGCCCCCCTGCCCCCACACTCAAATTAATCACCCCACTCATAGCAACCCAGTGTCTGGCTGCGAATGGTGCATGCTCTTAGCCATCCCCTAACTTCCTTGACGCTGACCCTGCAGCGGACCCATTTGAAGGATCCCAAGGCCAATGACGAGTCCCCCAAATAGATTTACAAGTCAGCGGTGAGGGATCTTTTCCAGGCGGCTACTTTAACTAGAAAGTGCCGTGAGAAGCTATCCAGTCAGGGCTGCTGGGATGCAGAGACGGGCCGGCCAGTCCTGCGGACAGCAATGATAAATCCATTCTCATCGATTTTTCAGCTGCTAAATTTAGGTTTTTGCTGTTCAAATTCAGGGCTTCCTGACCCTTTCCTGGATATCTGCGACCCTGAGGATTATCAGTTCACCCCAAGTTCTGGCAAATGAGCAGCTCTGGAAAGTTCTAGAAACTTGATGAGCTTTCTTTGGGGTTTGATAAAAATCTGCAGGACAGTCAATCTTTAGGAATGGGGTTAGGAAGCCCTGCTCTTTATGTTTCAACTGTCATTTCATACCACGCACAAAGCTTCAGGATAAGCTAAGAACTTTATTGCTTTGAGAAATTGCTGCATTCTCTGCATCGCCCAGCTCTCAAAATCCGCTCTTACAGTCTCTGAATGAAAGGAGTGTGTGTTTTCCTCAGCAGCAGAGGTTGTTCGGGGCCATGGCTCTTCGTGTCATTTTAGTTTTGAGGGGGGAGGGGTCTGAAAGCAGGTCATCATGTTGGCGGCCTTTCCCCCGCCCTCCCAGCCAGACCAGAGCCGCTGCTCTCTGCACCGCGGGGCAGAAAAAAGTAGCGCCACTACCGCCACCGCCACGTTGGTCGGAGGCAGCGGCCAGCTCCCCTGCCTCGCCCAGGCCTGGCCTAAATATAAAACCAGGAGGGGGGTAAAAAAATATCGGCAGTGATCCTTATGTGTTCGGACAGGAAGTGCGCTCGCTGATGACTTCCCCCTCTGCTCCCTCCTGCACCGATGCAGGGCTGGGTGCTTCCCTATAGAGGAGACCTTGCTGGACTCCATTCTCCTTTCACCGTTCATCTTTATTCACAAATTCAAGAATTAAATGCTACGTATTTTCCCTGCTACAAAGTGGTTGGGGAGATGGGAATGAGTTTTGTGCTTCGACTTGTCCGTCCGTCCGTCACACTTCCTTCTCACGCCAGAACTCTGAAACGGTTTAATATTTCTGAACAAAATTTTGTAAATGAATGCATCGTATTGTGTAGATGTGCCTTTTTATACATCTGTCTGTCCTCCCTCCTCCAAGTGTAGTTACCAGGCCAGATATCAGCAATCTCGTCCATGCTTGTTTTTAGTGATAAAGGTAGGCGTCCCAACATTCGCGAAAAATGTGTCCTGCTTTCCTGTGCTTGTGTCCTCCCTCCCATGTTTCCAAAAAGGAGAAGGACACGAGGAAAGGAAGGTGTATATTTTTGTGCGTTTGGATGTACTCCTCCATTGTAAAAATAAATAAATAAATAAATAAATTTTCATTGCCACTCTCGTTTTCATGCCAAATTGCCCTCTTGAGTTGGAATTTTTGTTGTAATATTGAGTCTTATCCCTCTCTTGTATACGGTTGTAAACGGTTCTTGTGGGGTATGATATTGCCACTACATATGAAAATTATATTACTTGCAAGCTGGAGGGATGGTTATCAGCTGAGGTCTAATGAATGCATGGAAGCTTTGCAAGACGAAAGTGGAGGTGTACTGTAAAATCCAAAAATCACCATTCAGATGAACTTTACAGTGTCAATATTGTTTGTTGTTTTTAGGCAGGCTACGATCTCCCATCACCCAAACTTTAAAAAAAAAAAAAAAAAAAAAAACTGCAGATGTAAGCTTTAAATGCCTTAACTTCTACACAACTATAATTGATTGACAAACGACTCAAGGATTCATTTCTGAAATATGGGAGCTGTGTCTCGTTTATGTTAGGTGACTGTTAATAAGGTGTCTGTCAGTGGTTGTGTGTGATCAACAGCAGACGTGCACCGCGGTTCAGCCAGTGTGCACTGTAATGTTAGAAGATTCACAAATCACCCCGGCCCAGCGCTGGATCATCAGCACAGCCTGGAGCAGTATGAAGCCGTGGAGTTTTGGAGCATACTTTGCATTTTTGCAATTAAGACTGCTTTAATGAGGCTGGCTGCAAAATAATATATCGAGCCCTTTCTTTATGCATTCATAAAACCTTCGTTTTAGAAAATGTATTTAATCTGCAGTACGTTTGCACCAAATCGGGAAGTAAGAAAGATTCAGCGATGGTATTGCTTGCCCTGGGGAAAGCGAGTCATGGTCTTGTCGTTGATTTTTTTCACACCAGCAGTACTGCTCATGGTGGCCTATTGCTTAATTGCAATGTATCTCGCAAAAAGTTGTTTTTTGTCAGTACACTGGTGTTGATGGGTTTGAATGGTTTAAATATGGTGTCAAAGCCATTGCTCTCCCCCAATATTCTAATGTCAATGTTGTTCAAATGAAAAGAACGCACTTGGATGGAGTTTTTGTGGTGTTTGCTTAGAGGTGAGTTTAAGTATTCCTCAGAAACAAATGGCTCAAAAGTCAATGTGACCATTTAAATTGAATGGATTGGAACTGAGCTCAGTCAGTATGGCATGCCTGTGTGTCAGAGCAGCCAATTGCGGCTATAGGAATGATTAGCGCCAACTCGCTCTGCCCCCTACAGGCTGTCCTGGAGACCATCAGAAACCTGATGAACACTGATTGTGTTGTCCCTGACTGGCTACACGACATCATCCTGGGGTACGGAAACCCAGGCAGCGCCCACTACTCAAAAATGCCCAATCAGATCAGCACCCTGGACTTCAACGACACCTTCCTGTCCATCGAGCACCTGAAGGCCTGTTTCCCCGGCTACAACGTAAAGGTCACCGAAGGGGACCCTGCTCTCCAGGTCCCTCCCTTCAGGTCAGGGTTCAAAGGTTGTGTGTGAGAGAATGTGTAGTTAGCCTCTCGAAGGCAGTGAGATGTGCTGTGGTGATAGAGCTCCTGGGCTTGTGTTCTCTCATTGGCGTACTTAATTCTCTGCTTGGAACTTCGGTTGTCTCAGTACTTGACAAATCATGCAGACAACTAGTGGAAGGGACATGATCACTATTACTCAATACTGATAACGGGGGGAATTAAAGTTTTCTAGATTTCAAACGAGCCAAAATCATATATAAAGGTTAATATTTTGGAACTGAACCATTCATGTCTTGGTGAAATGATCCTCACTAGAGCATGTAATGAGATTTTCATGAACGTGTCTTTTTTAGTAAAGAAAACTATCTGAACTTAGCTGCTTGTTTCATTTTTCCACCAGGATCAAATTTCCAGAGAGAAGCGAGAGAGGGAAGAAGCGTAAGGCTGACGAGGCTGAGGAAGATGAGGCAATGGAGGAAGATGACCGCACCCTGGTGGTGGAGCCACACGTGATCCCAAACAGGGGTCCCTACCCCTACAACCAGCCCAAACGGTGAGCAGGTTACCCCAAACAAAGACCTATACCCCTACAACCAGCCCAAACAGAGCAGGGCACCCCTAACAATGACCTATACCCCTACAACCAGCCCAAACGGTGAGCAGGGTACCCCAAACAAAGACCTATACCCCTGCAACCAGCCCAAACAGAGAGCAGGGCACCCCTAACAGGAACCCCTACTGGAACAACCAGCTCAGATATCCTAAGTAGTGACCTGAACCCCCACCACAAACCCAAACAGTGTGCAAGGATCCCCCTGCAACCAGCCTAAATGGGGACCAGTAACTCTAGCAGCCCAGACAGTGAGAGCAGAGGTCACTGGGTGGAGGTTCAGGAGACCCTGCGGCGTCTGTGATTCGCTGAGGCAGAATCCCCTCCCCCGCCCCCGCCCCCACCCCAGAGGTGGTGCTCAGCTGCAGTGGGGCTCTGCTCTGGCTCCTCCCATCAGTCAGATCTCATCTCATCTTCCTCTGCAGTGTCTGCGGGGCCGTGACGCACCACCTGCCTTCAGTTAAACCCTCAGAAGCCCCCTGCAGCTGTACTGAGAGTTTACCTGGGAGGCCATCTTAGAAAGCCCCTTGCAGCTCTCTGTGCGCTCGGCAGAACACGCATTTACACACCGTGCACACAGACAGACACACACACACACACAAACACAGCTTGTAAACCCTGCGGACAGTCTGTTGACCTTTCCCACTCTCCTCCCTTCGGCTTCACTCTCTTCCCAATAAAGTCCTGGTTGTATCATTTATTTATTTTTTTTACTTTGCTGACATTATTTTATACTCATTAAATTATGGTGACATGAAGAAGCGTGGCATCTCAAAAGTAAAGTGAATTTACACATATACAATATAGTAATTTTTCGAGATGGTATGTACCCAATGACCTTTTTGGCCAGCACAGCCCAGACACCCATGGCCTCACAGCAAATTATGTCGAAAGTAAAAATGTGTGTAAAATAAATGTATATAGAGCCACTATATTTTTGTATCTTGCTCTTTTTAGCTTATTAGCTTACCGGCCCTATGGGCCGATAAGCTATTGTCATGGTGTGGCGTCCGTCGTGTCATCCGGAACATTTTTTATCTTGCCTGATGAATTTTCGTGTAAATTTGCAATAACATACTACTAGACCATATCTCCAGACGTTTTTCTCGGATTTTTGATTGAATCATTTTTGTCCGTTTTTATGGGACCTTGAAATTTTGGCTCCAATGTTAAAGATAGGACTGAGAAATTTAAGAGAATTATTTCTCAAAAACTGTGCGATAATTTTTTTTCTAAATCGGGCAATCAACTTACCTTGATACACTTTATGTACAGTGCGAGCGCCATTTTAATTGAATCGACGGAAGAGGGTCTATTGGGGGCGCTGTACTTTATGACTATGCAAGATGGCCTGTGGAGGCCAAATGGTTGCAGATAGAGATTAAGTTTGTATTATCAACATATAGGAAGTCATATATGACCTATTTGTTGGCAATATTAAATGTGACCACAGATGACTTTGAAAGGTCAAACTCGAGGTCAGGGAATGTATTAACAGTGTTAAAAGATATGACGTGAAATTTCAAAAAATTATTTCTCAAAAGCTGTCCGATAACTTTTTTCTAAATCTGGCAATCAACTTACCTTGGTACACTTTATGTACAGTGCGAGTGCCATTTTGATTGAATCAACAGATGTGGGTCTACTGGGGGCGCTATACTTTAACATTGGGCCTTATGGAGAATGGGCCAAATCGCCTGTGGAAGCTAAATGGTTGCAGATAGAGATTAAGTTTGTATTACAGACATATAGGAAGTAATATATGACCTATATTTTGGCTGTGTTAAAGTTGACCTCAGATGACCTTGAAAGGTCAAACTTGAGGTCAAGCAAAATGTTACAATTTTCAAAGGTTTCTAGGCTTGAAAATATTGAAGATTGGGAACATATGTGCATTGAACACTTATAGGAAGTCATGTATGAACTTTCATTTGGTGGCCTTGAACTTGACCTTCGGCGACTTTCGAAGGTTAAACTTCACATAGTGAAATTTCAATGACTTCTATCACCAAAACTATTACAGATAGAGCTTAGGTTTGTATTGTGGCCATATAGGAAGTCATGTATGAAGTTTCATTTGGTGACCTTGAACTTGACCTTCAGTGACCTTGCATGGCCAAACTATACAGTGAAATTTCAATGACTTATATCAGCAAAATCATTACTGATTGAGTGTAGGTTTGTATTGGAGACGTACAGGAAGTCATGTATGAACTTTCATTTGGTGACCTTCATATTGACCTTCGAAGGTCTAACTTGACCTAGAGAAAATTCAATGACTTCTATCACTGAAAAGGTCACAGATGGAGCCTAGGTTTGTGTTACTGACATAGGAAGTCACATATAAACTTTCATTTGGTGACATTGTGCTTGACTGTTGATGATATTTGAAGGTCAAACTTGACATAATACAATTACGATGACTTGTCTTGCCAAAACAGTCACAGATGGAGTCTAGGTTTGTATTCGAGACATATAGGAAGTCATATATGAACTTTCATTTGGTGACCTTCGTATTGCCCTTCAAAGGTCAAATGTGACTTAGTGAAAATTCAATGACTTTGTCACTAAAACGGTCACAGATGGAGACTAAGATTGTGTTACTGACATTAGGAAGTCACATATGATCTTTCATTTGGTGACATTCAACTTGACTGTCAGTGACCTTTGAGGGTCAAACTCGACAGTGAAATTACAATGACTTGTATCACCAAAATGGTCACAGATTGAGCTAAGGTTTGTATAGAGACATTTAGAAAGTCATATATGAAGTCAATTTGCTGACCACAACTTGACATTCTGTGACCTTTAAAGTTCACAATTGACATATTGAATACATATTGACATATTTTAATGACTTGTATCACCAAAACTGCTTCAGAGCTTAGGATTGTATTACAGAAGGTCTCATAAATGTATGTGAACTTTTATTTAATGACCTTGACATAGATTTTTATTGATTCAAATGTCAAACTTCACATGAAATTTTCATAACTTGTATTATCGCTGTAAGACTGCTTGCCGGTAAGCTACAGGACCCTTGGTCTTATTTTTTGTGTTTTGTTGAATGAATTTCCTGGCGTAAGTGCCCAATCCTTTCACGTATCCCACAGGCAGATTGTCGGGCATGTTGCATCTTTACTGTGTTTGACTGTTCTTTGATAATTTTCTCTCCCTTCTCTTCAGTTGCATGTGAGAATTTAATTTAAAAAATGTATTCTATTTCTGCATAGATGTTAATTCACACTTTCAAACTGTTTTTTTCCTTGATACTGTATTTGGGCATGGAAAAACATGGTCAGAATTCCCTTCCCTTAATGTTTGATCAGTGCATGTCAGCTTAACTGTTTACGAAGGTGTTCATTTTTTGGCTGTCTTTATTTCGCACGCGCATTTTTGTTCTCCTGTCTTACACCTTTTTTTTAAGTCGCTTAATTTCATTTTCGTTCTTTCTCGACAGCAACACGATCCAGTTCACCCCGACACAGATTGAAGCGATACGCGCGGGAATGCAGCCAGGACTCACTATGGTATGCGAGGTCTTTATTTAAAGCTGCTTCTTTTTTGTTTAAGCCAGTGCTGAGAGTTCGTGATGACACTGCAGTAATACTGAACATCAGTGGGTATCACATGATGAGAAATTCTGCTACAGCATGGCTTTAGTGCTCTCTTATTAGGTACAGCGAGGATGCAGTGCAGCTCTGGCTAATAACACAGCTCTAAATCTGTAAAAACTGCTTACCTCACCACCATCGTTCATTTCTGGGAGTCATAAGTTCGCAAATTTTTCTCCTTATTGAACCTTTCAAGAGTATGGAGCCATTTGTTGTCAGTTACATCATCAAATAATCTTGCAGATCCTTGAATGCCTAAAATGTATTCCTCTGTCAATATCCTGCATGGTGAAGGTATGGGCAGTGGACTGCAGTGAGCTCATGCATAATACAGGAGTGAGTGAATGGTACCCGCTCTAGTAGTGAATCAAGTGTGCTGTAATCCTGTGCACCATTTTTGGTAAGGGGCTGTAACTGCAGTGGCCCCCTGTGCCCCTCAGTGGACCTGGAGAATGCTTTCTGATGGACATATATTTGTTTGTAATTGGTATCTGGCCAAAAAAAGCCCTGAGTGCCATGACTGTAATGTGATGAATGAATTGAGTTTTTCAGAGGTTTTTTTTTTTTTGCCTTTGTTGCAGATTCTCACTGCTTTCAGTTACAGAAGCAATAGTTACAATAGCAGTGCAATGTTCAGCTTAAAGTAGGTTTCATTAATGGCACTTTACTCATATTCCAGGTTGGTGCTTTGGAGTTCTATGACTGTAATGTTACTTGCAGTGGTCGTTAGTTTACCATTGGAGCGCTCAGCTAAGAACATTCAGATCACACATTTGTAGCGTCACATTTTAAGGATGCTGAATGGCTGCCTCGGAGTAAATATGGCGAATGGGTAATCAGCTGTGGTGGTAAAACACAATGACGAGTGGGTTAATTCCCCCCTGTCTCTGCCCACAGTAATTACTGATCACTGGTGCGACTCATGGGGACCAGAGCCCCCTGGTGCTGTATGAATGAGAACAGGGACTCCTCTTTCATCCTGCACGTGACCTGCCCTGCAGTCGCTCACCATACAAAGGCTCCTGTGCCACTGGGACTCGGTGCCCTGTGTGAGGACAGGCTGCTGCAGGTCTTTACCTCACATGCACTGGCCCTGCAGCATGAGGGCCTCCTTACTTACTCTTATTTCACTTTTTAATTTACTCGGCTCTCCTGTAAATACTGCTCTAACACTGCTCTGACGGCTGTCTGGATCAAGGAATGCCAACTATTTTTTATATTATAGTCCCCGGACGAAGTCAGGCGGCTACCATGGATTCATGCTAGTCATCTCCGCCGCCACGTCCGTAGACGCTTCCTTGTGGACGCTGTGGAAGCTGTACAGGCTGTAACTTTTGACAGATTTCTTTCATATTTGGTATGGACGTGTGTTATTTTTCACTTATGACACCTGTCGATTTTGGTTGCCATGGCGACAGTATTAGCCAAATAATGCAGTTGGATAGAGTACTTTTTGAGTGTCTGTTGAGGGCGTAAATTACTCTTCATTTTGAAATGAGACTATTATGAAAGGAAAGGGCGTACGGTACAGCAATTGGCACACCTGACGCCATTTGGCCTAGAAAACGGTCAAAATTAGATCAAATCAAAAACCCGTCTGATACGTGATGAAGAGTCATCCCATACACCTCCCATAATAATTTGAGCGCCCAAGCTCAATGCATAAGGTAGATATGGCCATTTTTCTTTTTTCACAAAAAAGTGGCCAAAAGTGGCCAAAATATGAATCACAGGACAGCAATTTTTGGCATGCAGGTTGCTATCACCAAGATACATATCCATACGAATTTGCAGCCTTCTACGTTGAGTAATAACAAAACGTGCCATCCTTTTCAACGATTGGCACACCTGACGCCATTTGACCTAGAAAACGGTCAAAATGAGGTCAAATCAAAAACCCATCTGATATGTGATGAAGGGTCATCCCATAAAAATTTGAGTGTCCTAGCTCAATGCATAAGGAACTTACGGCCATTTTTCAGTTTTCACAAAAAGCCCCCTGGTGGCCAGAAGAGGAAATGAATTTAAATTCTTAATGCGTTGTGCACCCCTCTGGGTCACTACCTTACACACACCAAAGTTTCAGGTTGATTGGTCTAATGGCCTAGGAGGAGTTACTGTTTCGGACGGACGGACAGACGCCGAACTGTGTTACAAGATCTCCTCGCTTTTTCAAAAGTGCGGAGATAATAAACATAATTCATGAATTCAACCCGTAATGTAGATCCTCTCCCAAATTTGTTGGGTTCTTTTTTTGCCCATAGTTACTCAGGTTAACTTAGGGCCAGTATTTTTTTTTTCCCCGTAATCCTGCTGAGTGAGGCTAACCAGCCAGCAAATGAAAGCTCGCTAATAGAATGATGACTTGCCGAAATTCCACCCACTTGCGTCAGAGTGACATCGTTGCAAACCGTAACCGCTTGGACCGCATTGACTTGATGAACAGAATGGCGTTAGTTTGAATTCTCTAGCTTGAATTAAAGCGAAATCATCTTAATGATAGGATCACGCAAAAGTATAGGCTTCTTGTGAAGACGCTTTCGGACTCAATGTCTTAAAAATGAAGACGATCACTGCAAGATAAAGGGCAGTTAAAGGTGTAACGAACAGATTAACAAACATACTATTTCTAACCGTACTGACTAACATACTTGCCAAAAGAATTTCAGCAAGTAACTAACCAAACCAAATACATAATCCCTGTGGCAGGAGGAAATATTGCATACATAAAGAAAAAAAAATGGCATATGATAAAAAAAAAATGACATTAGAAAACTGTGGCTGAGCCAAAATGTGCAGTTTGTACTTGACACATTGCAATCAATTTACAACTAGACACGTTGCCAATGTACACCTCCCTTTTTTTTAATGTCAGGTTTATTTCTGTCGGATGGTGGCCTGCTCCTTGTAAATCATGCCCTTGATGTTGACTGTAGCTGGTTAGAGGAATGAAATTAGGATTTTTCAAAGGGCAGAATATATGGATCCCAGTGGCTGAAATCCAGGGGCATTTCAAAAGGAATCAGAGTAAATTTATTTAACATCTACACTTTATATGAAGCAAGAAGGTGAAAATGTCTTTAGAAAGGACCCATAGTTGCTATAATGAGAACGCTGTATTTAACAACTTGGTTGTGACTACACTGGGACTTCAGTTATTATTTTATTTCATAAAAATTGACAAATAAATGGTTTTTAAGGTGATGAAATGGGCATTTTTGCCACTTGCCTTGTGATTTCAAGGACATTCTGATTGTCATGAGGGCATTACTCCTGTGATCTGGAAAAACCTAGTGAATTTATCAGTGGCAAGGATTCTCGCAACTGAACAAAAACCTTTGGATTCTGGACTTCTAACTGAAAAAAATAATAGAAACTTGAATTAGACAGTTCAAATAACTCTAATAGCTAGTGTTTTAAGATTTTCACCACTCTTAATTACCGCAAATGAGGGTCAAACTCAGTTTCTCCCAAGAGTGACATACGTAATAGGTTTTTCCAGATCACAGGAGATTATTGCCCTTTGCCCTGCTGACCATCCTGCCCGGGGCTGGAAAACCTGATGACTCTTCTTTAGCGCTCATGACACGCTTCTCCTGTTTTGAGGAATGTCCTCCCCCCTCTGTGCAGACACAGGACGGCTGATTCCAGTGTGGGTCAGTCTGCCAACCTCAGGCAATGGTGTTACAATCAAGCTTTTCTGCCAATTCCTCCTCCTCCTTATTTCCTTTCCCTTCTTCTCTCCTACTTCTTCTTTTTCTCCTTCTCTTGCTCATCCTCCACCTTTTCTTATCTCTCTTCTTCTTAATCTTCATCTTCTCCATCTTTTCTTTCCTGTCCATCTTCTACTTCTTAATCATCTTCTTCCTCTTATCCATCCTCTCCCTCATCTCCTCTTAGGTTGTGGGTCCTCCAGGTACGGGGAAAACAGATGTGGCCGTGCAGATCATCTCCAATCTCTATCACAACTTCCCTGAGCAGAGGACCCTCATCGTCACTCATTCTAATCAGGTATGCAGGTCGTCCACTCCGCCCACCTCTTGTGTTATCTCTTGATTTGAATGACCAATTTCATCTGTTATCAGCATCATAAATGTGGGATAGTAGGACCCTGTTCTACCGACCAATAGACTCAGTGGGTCGTCATCATGGCTTTGATCAGCATTGGCATTGCTTTAAATTGCAAAGTTATTCTTCTAATTCTTAAAATTAATAAGAAGTTCTGATGTACAGTTTGCATATTTTCAGCTGTCTTACCCTGTAACTGCTGTCAGACTAGATCTAGACTTACTTTCAGCTCCCAGCACGCAGATCAATGCTGTCAATAGATAATGACCCCATGAACCTACCAATTGGCAGGATAGGCCCCTACCACTCCATATATGTGGAGCAGATAACTGATGATAGTGCGCATTCAGTCAAGTCATGGCATTCGAAGCAGCTCTCCAATCGGGCAGCACTGACCTCCTTTAGGCCAGCTGGTTGCAGCTTTACTGCAGTGACATTTTTCATGTCCACAGACTTGTTTCATAAGGCAGAGAGTGCTTCATTTGCATTTTTCAAAGGCCCTCCACTTCTGCAGTGCTGAAATATGGACCCAATCATTGTTACTCGAAGACAGCCAAACTTAAATGTTACAGATCAAACTAGCAGGGACTGTTGGCCGAATTAATTTGGGTTGAATGCTTGTGTCGGATTTAAAACTGATGAACATGGACAAATGGAGCTACTTTGTTTAGACATTTTTCAAGGCCGCATGCTTTGTCAGGTCCCCTCTTCAGCCAGTTGTATCTTCCTAACAAAGACTTGATCATGTTAGAGATATTTCTGATTCTACTCTTGTTATTGGTCTTGAGCTCTGCTCGTGTTTAATACCAAACGGGTTCAGTAATTGAGATTAGAATCTCTGGTAAATGATGATTTCCCTTCTTTTCCATATGGTTTTGTCTTTAATTGCCTCCTTTAACAGCACCTAAACATCAACACCAATTCGATTTGCTTTTCAGATGTGGATTATGGTTTTAAGCTCAAGTTACTCATCGCTGATTGAAGGCAAAGTGTGCGGGAACTGACTGATATGTCATGACAAACTCTCCTCAAGATCTCTGTAATTAAATTTGCAGCCTCGCTGTTCATAAAAAAGTAATATTCTTAAATTAATGTTTGCATGCAAATGAGATTTCTGCAGTGAAATTGATTTTGGAGCACACACTAGCTGAAAACACCATTTGAATCCCAAAGGACGAGAGAAGCACAGATTCTCAATAAAAATACATCCCCACTTAAATTGCTAGCTCTTCAGCTCGCTGCATTAACAAAAGCAAATGCTGCTTATTCGAATTGTTCCTTCAATTGGCAAAATGAACGAAGGGAAAATATATTTCTGGCTCCGACAAATATTTCAGCTCTTTGAAAGAGCCACGTTTACCTTTTAGGTAACCTTACAGACAAACAGGGCTTTGCCAGAGGCAAATTTTATTGAGGTCTTTCATTATGCCTTCTGGTGTTCAATTTATCAGTGGTTTAGAATTAAATCTAAGAAAATGGAAGGGGATTCGAACATGTAGCATTTATGGATTTTTCATTTATGTATTCCGCTCACCAGACACTTAATTTTTGAACAGCCTTTCCTGTGTCTAGGCTCTAAAGGGGTCCTCCCTCATTTTGAAAGACAGCTCAAAATTTGTCTTCATCCCCCGAGGGCAAGTTATGGATATGCCCATACTTCAGATACAGAAGTGGGATGCTTTCTCATCCTGTTCCGAAGGGGAGAACATAATAAATTGTGAGACAGTTAGTTTTGTTGGAAAGCAATTTGTTTTGTGTAAAATGTCGTCTCTCGGAAAACAGAACTGACAACGGCAGTGTGAACAGCAATAAAATGCCTCTTAAGAATTCAGAAAACTTTTTGGAGTTGATGGAGGAATTTAATATTTTTTGTATGCTTTTTCCAAGCAAGATTGTAGGTGTGAGGTGTGCTTCTGGTGGGATACCGTCAGTTTTAGGACAGTCACACCACTACACTTTTTGTCTGTGCACTCCACTGCATACGATTTTTTGACAGTGAATATGATGTTGCACTTCTAACAGTCAGCTTTATTTTATGGATATTCCTGTCTGTGATATGTTGACCATTTAGGAACGATAGCACTTGCTGTCAAAGTGCCTCTGTACTGCACTGCATATCAGGCACAGATCCATTTCTTCCACTGTTTCCTTCTTTTATGGAAATCCTCTGTCAGTGTCCTAATATGGGCCTGTCTGGCCCCCCTGCACCTCTTCATCATAAATCTGTCCTATGCTATGTGTTAGGGGTCATTCTGAGTATCAAACAGCACGCACACACACACACACACACACACACACACACACGCACACACGCTCTCAGACCCTCTTTCGCCCCCTCCCCCCAGGCCTTGAACCAGTTGTTTGAGAAGATCATGGCCCTCGACATCGATGAGCGTCACCTCCTGCGTCTGGGCCATGGAGAGGAGGAGTTAGAAACGGAGAAGGATTTCAGCAGGTGAGAAGGGACAGGTGCGCCCCCAAACTCTGTGCTCGGAGTCTTGCACAAACCCCTGCTGCCATTCCAGCACACGCGCCGAGCAGAGCCAGTGCAGACGTGCTTTAATTAGTCAAAGCAAACACTTTGACAGGGCTACTCAATACCCTGCGTTTTGGCCTGCATCCTGGACGTGTTTATCTCCATTAAAGCCTGTTCTCTCCTCACCGCCTGTCACTGCTGTATGTCCTCCTCTTCTCTGATCCTGGCTGTTCTTAAGGGATTGCTTCTGCCCAGCTGCTGTACAGGGTTAGCATTAGCCCAGGTGCTTTGAATGCTTATCATTAGCCCAGGTGCTCTGAATGGTTAGCATTAGCCCAGGGGCTCTGAATGCTTAGCTTTAGCTCATCTGCTCTGTAGTGTTGGCTTTTACCCTGGTGCACTGAAGTTTTGGCTTTAGCTTGGCTGCAATGAAGTGCTATTTTTAGCCTTGCCTCTCTCAGGGGTTTGCTTTAATGTAACTGCTTTGAAGGATCAGCTTTAGCCCAGCAGCTCTGAGGGGTTTTTGTCTTGTTGCTCTGAAGCATTTGCTTTTGCCTTTTTTTGCTTAGCTGTTCTGAAGTGTCAGTTGTAGCCTAGCTGCTCTGAAGGGATAGTTTTAGCTTTGCTGCTCTATATGGTTAGCTTTAGCCTTACAGCACCTGTCAATTGAGCCAGTCCTCATCCACCTCCTCTCTGGCAATTTGATTTATGTTCGCCACTGTTTATTTCTGAGTGCTCCTTCTGCTAGCTGCTCATAACGCTCATCTCCTATAAAGGCTCATCTATGCTCAACGTTAAGTACGGATATGGATACAGATGGAGCCCTCTATCCGTACTCTGCGTTCATTTTGTCCGTATTTCAGCATGTTTGCAGGAAGCTTAGGCCATATATTAAAAAAAAAAAAAAAAAAAAAAAGTTGGTGATCATCCTTTTGGGCATAAAAAAGTGAGGCGGGGGGAGGTTTTTTAAAAAATTTTTTAAAGACTGAAACTGTTGGAACGCGGTTTAATGGAAGACTGTTTAGATATTTGCGCATGTGCGGCGTGGTTCAACAAACGCTCGCTAGAGGGCCGATCAGTCATCCCAGTTGAATCAAAATACCGCAAAGTTTGAATCACTGACGCACCGTTTTTCATGTTTTTACGCGATTCTAGACATTTTTTCGATGGAAAAAAACAATAAAAAAAAAACAAATTGGGGCGACACCGTTTTTGCCAGTCGGGCGGGGATGATCACCAACTAATTTTTTTTTATATGGCTTTACAGATACGGACAAAACAGAGCAGTACCACCGCCAGCCGTAGGGGCGGTATAGCCGATGGTAAAAGAGACCTATCTACAAGAGACACACGAAGAAGAAAACTTTCAACAAAGATATGTTTGTTGTTGTCTGAAACTATTCACTCTGAGCTGCCCCTTAGGTGGTCTACTGCTGAACATCCATGCCAACACAAAAGAGGCATGGTGGAATTATGTGGGCAGAGACGTATACAACGTTTCGAACAGACGTATCAATTTTCATACTTAGAGGGAGCATAATTGAGCCTCCTGTCTCTTTTATTGGGTGCTGGATATTTAATACAGGGATATTGCTGTTTTATATGGGAATTTCCGGAATTTTTTTTAAATGGAGATCGACGATGCAGCTGCCTGTATACACTCTCTCAGAAGATTAAATCAAGCCGCCTGGGCTCTGAGCTTAACAAAAAAATTAAGTACGCTCTCGACGTAATTCTGATTTTATTTATTACTTATTTTCATTTTTTTAGGTTGCCGGCCGTAGGCCAGTAACCTATTGTCGTCACTTTGCGTCTGGCAGCATCGTCGGCGTCGTCCGTTTAAAGCCGTATCTCAAAAACGGTCAGATGAATTTTTTTTTAATTTGGGGATGTGATCAAATGGCTCATCAAGTTAATGCCCGAGCAAAAATTTTTTTGATTGAATTGTTCGTTTAGACTTGGCGGCCATTTTTATGTCAAAAATGGCCATTTTTGGCACTTAGGTGCAATTTTCTCAAAAACTGTATGAGGAATTTTCTTTTTTTTATCGCAGCACTGGAATCAGTATCATGACCTGCTTCAACGGTGCAAACGGCGTTTTGACTGAATCGCTCCTTCATAGCGCCACCTCGGCAACGTGTCTGGACTTCATCATTTTTCGGGGTGTTTTGTGCTATAACTCTTAATGTAGCATTTAGAGCCTAGGTATGTATGAGGCATCTACAGGGAATCAGATATGCGGTACATTGTGAGTCAGTCACATTTGACCTTGGGCCTCAAGGTCAAGGTCAAATGGCTAAAATGTGCTATAACTCTCTTAATGTAGCATTTAGAGCCGAGGTATGTATGAGGCATCTACAGGGAATCAGATATGCTGTACATTGTGAGTCAGTCACATTTGACCTTGGGCCTCAAGGTCAAATGGCTAAAATGTGCTATAACTCTCGTAATATAGCATTTAGAGCTTAGGTATGTATGAGGCACCTATAGGGAATCAGGTATGCCGAAAATTGTGAGTCAGTCACATTTGACCTTGGGCCTCAAGGTCAAGGCCAAATGGCAAAAATGTGCTATAACTTGCTTAATATGACATTTAGAGCTTAGATATGTATGAGGCACCTGAAGGGAATCATGTATGCCAAACATTCTCGGTTGTTCGAATTTGACCTTGAGCCTCAAGGTGAAGGTCAAATGGCAAAAATGTGTTATAACAGCTTAATGTGGCATTTAGAGCTTAGTAGGGCTGGGGCGATTCTGAATCGATTTTTTTTTAAGGCGTAGTACCACCACCTGCTGCCATGGGGCGAACATCCGAGCTTTCCCTTTTCCTTTATTAAACCCGACGCAGGTTGAACGAAAGTGCCAAACATCAATGATGCAGTTTGATTGCTGCATTTTGAAATTTAAATGGCCATAGAACAGCACAGCATGAACACGATTGCCATTGCCATGGCATTTCGTACGACTGTGATAATTTATATCTCACATCCACGTTTCATCCGCTTTACAGAATGTTTTCCATCTTGTGTATTTTTTAGATGCTTGAAATCCAGGGCGATCTGAAAACAAATCTCTTTATTTTTATTTTATCATTATATATTTCCTAAAAATACTACAATGAGAGATGAAATGCAGAGTTAGGATATGGTGATGTTGAACGAGGATTTTTTTAAAAGTGAGAAGACCACTTGCCGTCATGGGGTGTGTAGGCAGTCACGTGTAATTCCTTGAAACATACACACATGAAGCGACTTAAACGATTTAAAATGCCACCGGGAAGAAGCCTGAGTTTAGATTTCGCTAATTGCAGGTGCTCCACCCTTCCCCAAATCTGCTCCCGTGTACTTGTCCTAAATAACAATCAAGCAATTTCAGTAGCCTATAACGATTAAGATGTGATGGTGAAAAGTAGACAAACTTAACTAGGCTACGGTGTTAGCGTGAAAGAATGCCAATTATTTGAATTACTAAAAAAAAAAAATCTTCCTCTGAATTACATCTCTCATTTAATAATTTTAGGACATTATTAAAAATTAATTTGAAACAGATTTGTTAAAAGATCGCCCTGGATTTTAAGGGTCTAAAAAAATACACAAAGTGGAAAACATTCTGAAAAGCGGATGAAACGTGAATGTGAGATATAAATTATCACATTTAAAATGCCGTAGGACAATGGCAAAATTAATTCATGCTGTGCTGTTCTATGGCCATTTAAATTTCAAAATGCAGCAATCAAACATGCTGTCTTAATAAATAGCTCAACTCATTCAACTTGGAGAGTAAACGCATCCACCATTTGATTGCTAATCAAGCAAAGTAAACTGGAACAGGTTACTTTTCTTAGAGTCTCCTAATTGGTTAATAGGAGATGATTCTGTAGTCCTTTACTTGGCTCCGTGCAGCATATCGCCGAAAAATACTGACGTCAGTCAAGTTTTTTTCCGGAAGCATTTCACATGCCCTTTGATGTTTGGCACTTTCGTTCAACCTGCGTCGGGTTTAATAAAGGAAAAGGGAAAGCTCGGATTCTCGCCCCATGGCAGCAGGTGGTGGTACTACGCCTTAAAAAAAATTGATTCAGAATCGCCCCAGCCCTAGAGCTTAGGTATGTGTGAGGCACCTGTAGGGAACCATGTAAGCCAACTATTCTTAGGCAAGTTGAATATGACGTTGGGCGTCAAGATCAAATGGCAAAAATTGCTATAACTTGCTGAATATGGCAATTAGAGCTCAGGTATGTTTGGGGCATCTATAGGAAACCGTGTATGTTAAACATTCGTGGGCAGTAAGTCAAATTTGATGTTGGGCCTCGAGGTCAAGGTTATATGACACAAATGGCCCATATTTGTTTAATATTGTTTGTAGAGCTTAGGTATGTATTGGGCACTAGTAGCAAATCATGTATGCTGGTTGTTTTCGACATATTGGATTTGACCTTGGGCAACAAGGTCCAGGTAATGACAAAACGGCCTAAAAGTCCTTTAATGTTGGCTTTAGATCTTCGGCATGTATTGGATACTGACATGTATCCAATGACAAATCATGTATGCTGATCAAACACACCATATTGGATTTTACTGTGGTCTTCATGGTCAAGGTCATGTGACAAAATCTATCTATTTATTTCCTTGTTTAATAACGTCTTTAGACATTAGTATGTATTAGGCACTAACCTATATACAATGCCGTGAAAAAGTATTTTCCCCCTTCCTGATTTCTTCTTTTTTGCATGTGTCACGCTTAAATGTTTCAGATCATCTAACAAATTTTAATATTAGACAAAGACAACCCGAGTAAATACACAATGCAATTTTTAAATGATGAGTTCATTTATTAAGGGAAAAAAGCTATCGAAACCTACTTGGCCCTATGTGAAAAAGTAATTGCCCCCTAAATCCTAATAACTGGTTGTGCCACCCTCGGCGACAACAACTGCAATCAAACGTTTGCAATAACTGGCAATGAGTCTTTCACATCATTGTGGAAGAATTTTAGCCCACTCTTCTTTGCAGAATTATTTTAATTCAGCCACATTGGAGGGGTTTTGAGCATGAACGGCCTGTTTAAGGTCATGCCACTGCATCTCAATAGGATTTAAGCCTGGACTTTGACAAGGCTACTCCAAAATGTTCGTTTTGTTTTTTTTAAGCCATTCAGAGGTGGACTTGCTGGTGTGTTTCAGATCGTTGTCCTGCTGCATAACCCAAGTGCGCTTGAGCTCAAGATCAACATCTGAGGGTTGGACATTCTCCTTCAGGATTTTCTGGTAGAGAGCAGAATTCATAGTTCCATCAATTATGACAAGTCGTCCAGGTCCTGAAGGAGCAAATCAGCCCCAAACCATCACACTGCCTCCACCATGTTTGAATTTTGGTATGATGTTCTTTTTATGAAATGCTGTGTTCGTTTTACGCCTGATGTAATGGGACGCACACCTTCCAAAAAGTTAAACTTATGTCTCGTCATTCCACAGAATATTTTCCCAAAAGTCTTGGGGATCATCAAGATGTATTTTGGCAAATGTGAGACGAGCCTTTGTGTTCTTCTTGGTCCGCAATGGTTTTCGCCTTGGAACTCTCCCATGGATGCCATTTTTCGCAAAGTCTCTATCTTATTGTTGAATCATGAACACTGACTTTAACTGAGGCAAGTGAGACCTGCAGTTCTTCAGATGTTGTTATGGGTTTTTTGTGACCTCCTGGATGAGTAGTTGATGCGCTCTTGGAGTAATTTTGGTAGGCCGGCCAACAGGTCTGGCTGTAATTAGGCCTGGGTGTGGCGAGTGAAACTAGACTCAAAAAATGTGGTTATTCACAGTTAATTCATGATTTAACAAGGGGGGCCAATTACTTTTTCACATAGGGCCAGTTAGGTTTGGATCGCTTTTTCCCCTTAATAAATGAAATCATCATTTAAAAACTGCATTTTGTATTTACTCGGGTTATCTTTTTCTTTTATTAAAATTAGTTTGATCTGAAACATTTTAAGTGTGAAAAATATGCAAAAAATGAAGAAATTAGGAAGGGGGCAAATAATTTTTCACGGCACTGTATAATTAAAATTTTTACAGGCATTGTAACCACATGGTCGACCTTTTTTCACGATCAATTGCGGCAATAAAAACTGGTCAAAATCCATTTTTGGATGCTTGTTCCTATCAGCATCATGGAATAGAAAGAATAATACTAATTCGACCTACTCGGTGGCAGTGTTGTGTAAAAAAATCATTGTCTGAAAGCAGAGCAAGAACCAGAAGTGAATTGAGAAGATGGCGCCCTTCACAAATTGACAGCAGACGACAGTGAAAGTTAAAAAAATCTAATCGGATTTCATAATGTAGACTTCTTTAAGATTATATTTTTGCTAAATGGCAGTAATGTTGCTGTCTGTCACTCATGAAAAAGTGTGACTGCTCAGTCGAGTTGCCCGATAATGATAACTAAAACCCCTTTCTCACTGAGCTGCGTTGGCCCACAGAAGTGTGCAGATGAAACAGTTCTCTTCTTTCGCTGAGAAGAATTGATTCGAAGAACCATAAATTGATTCGCAGTGGTGCAGGACCATTCGCCATCACCTCCGAAATTTGGATGTCTGGAGCTAGAGCTTTTTAACGCCAATATCGTGTTGACAACGTGTTGCTTTCGCAAGAATTCGTGTTGGCTTCCTGTTGAATCCGCGGACTGATGCTAGTTACTTTTCTCCTGTTGGAGCTGTAACTGCCGGCAACCTTCAGGGCCCTTGGCTCTCTAGTTCAATCTCACATTCTACTGGTCTGAAAAAACCCTGCCACTGGAAGGAAACCTCCTGATGACTTGGCTCAACAGTAGCCCCAGTGATTATTCATACCTGAGCAACATCTTTGCGACCAATTCAGGTGTAACACAGAAAAATACTCTGTCAGGACAGCAGAATATATTCTCCCGCCTCATTTATATGAGTCACTCTCCCATTTGTTCCCACTTGATGGAATAGCAGTGTAAGAAGGAGCAAAATTAACGGTAACTAATGGGAGTGTTGGGGTATTTGGATTTCTGAGAACACGATTGAATTTGTAAAGAAGCAGGCAGAGCCGGGAGCATGACATACTAACGACATGCAGACTATGTCGAATTTCCCCGACACAAATGGGGAATTTATTTACCGCCACAGAAGGTGAAAAATGAAAGGCTTTTCCAATCATGAGTGGAGATTACTGCAGTGTGATTAGGTGCCACCTTTCCCTGGTAAACTGTTTAGGATTTAACTGATGTTTTAATACAAGCACGAATGGGGAAAGTGCAGTTTGACTTCTGTGAATTGACGCACTCGAGGATGGCATCAGGTGTGCCGTTTTGGCCATCTTGTGGTTGAGGCCAGGTTGTAGCTTTTAATTTTGACACGTTTTCAGTTGTGTTTATGATTAATCCTCCGAGAGGCTTAGCATAATCTTTATATAGTATTACCTCCAGTAATGCACCCTCCTGGCACGGATCCTCACTGCGTGTGCTGGGCGATATACACTGCCAGTGAAACTGACGGTAAGAGCTTTAGGGCAGCCCTAGTGCAGCCGGCAGTGCGCCAACTGGTCGTGTTTCTAACACGTTCATTGAACTTTGCATTGAATGTGGAACAGCCGTCTTGGGGTGTTGATAGATGATGTGTTCAGTAAGTTTTAAGCTCCGCACTTTCAGGTCTGATGACCTCCAGTTACAAGTTTTGTTACCTCTTCACTACGATGAGAGGCATAAAGGCTGCAGTAAGTTACTTTGCTGGAAAGAGCAAGAGGGAGATTTAGATCATAAACGCCATTGCCTTTCCCTCTTTCCTCCTCTCACTGCTGTAGCCCCTCCCTCCAAGCTCATTCGAGTTGAGTTCACCAGCGGTACACAGAAACACATGAGGAGCACCAGTATTTTTTTTTTTTTTTTTGAAGTAAGAAACACTGGTAATAACAAAAAGTAAACATTATAGCATTTGTTACCCACATACGCCTACCTCGCCATCTCAATGTCGTCATAATTGTTCTCGGTAATCGAAAGATGATGGAGAAACGAGGCTGCGCATCAGCCAAGCAAGTGAGCAAACTCATGTTAACTACACAACGTTGGCATGATCTACCGAAACAAATTACTTGCTGTTTGTATTACAAAAACAACCCAGCAATGAATGACAAATTTTTCTTAACATCATTGGAGTGTACAAGTGGCTCCGGGTCCAACCACAGAATGAGGGAAGGTGATAGACTACAAAAAACAAACTAGTTTCCATGCCTGTACACTGGGGTAAAGTTGGCTTCCCAACTGCTTCCTACCAGTTGATCTGGCTTTTTATGTGGACTGTTTTCAATGCCTCACCAGGCTAGGCTACGCAAAGCTAGATGCTACCCTGGGCAATCAAACACGTGTACGCACCGGTTATGAGAGCTACAGTTTTTACTTATTTTGCACTGTCCAATATTCTGTTACTGAGAGGTTGATTTTACATTTTAACAACAGGACCCCAGTCAATTGTAAATACATGTGCCGACAAGTGTTAATGTGGAAGCATGCTAACAAGCTACTCACTGGCACAATGCCAGCAGATCTCTCAAGTACTTACTCATGGTTTATGAGCATTGCAATTATTACTACCAAACTCCACCTCCTCCTTGGTTGGCTGCGTTTCTGCTAGTGTCTTAAGCCTGCCCCGGACGGTGCAACTTTGCCTGAGGCAAGTGACATGCGTGTATAGTGCATCAGGCAATGTTACACCGTGTGGGGATGGTTTTTGAATCACAACAGCAGCATCTAGCATGCTGATATTTTTTACGTCCGCGCGAGAAGTTACTCACTGTGTGGGGGCTACCTGCTGCAGTGTTACACGTGCTCGACCAATCACAACGTGCAGGCTGCAAACGTGATGTGCAGACGAGTCACGCGATACAGAAAAATGGCGGCACCCTCTGAAACTGTAACGGACACCCTGGCCGAGGATAAATTAGTTGAATTGTGGCCATTTTTCTGTATCATGTGACTCGTCTGCACATCATATGACGGGTCTGCACGTTGTGATTGGTCGAGCACGTGTAACACTGCAGCAGGTAGCCCGCACACAGTGAGTAACTTCCTTGCGTGCCGTGAAAATATCTAGCATGCTAGATACGCTGCTGCACTGTCACGCGAGGAAGTTACGCAGCAAAAACCATCCCCACACGGTGTAACATTGCCTGATGCAGTATACACGCATGTCACTTGCCTCAGGCAAAGTTGCACCGTCTGGGGCAGGCTTTAGGTCTGTCTTTCGGTTAGTATAACAGTAATACAGTTGTTGACACCAGAGGAACTGGAAGCGTAGACGGAGAGATTAACATTTCTGGATTTTCACTGTCTAGATCTGCCATTCAGAGATCCAGATTTACTCTCGGACAGCTTCCGTTACTGATAGCTGATAAGATATTTTAAAGTTTCTACCAAATGAAACCAAAACAAGTTGCCAACTGCATTTTTAAGCTTCTCTCAGAATTGAGGCCAGATGATATTGGTCTTGATCGTGGGAGAGTGCATGTGCGTAGGAGAGTTGTTGAACGGCATGTGCACAAGAAGTGATTGCCACTGCGTTAGAAACTCCTAACTCCGATTGGTTGATTTTGCTCGGGCTCCGTGGATTCTTGATGATGGCATCAGAAGCACTGGGAGAAGCCTAACGAACCTGATTTTACAGATGTACAACTGTCAGTACAGAGTGACACTTTCAGCAAATATGAAAAAGTTATTTTTGTAAAGTTAACCCACTGCTGTTTTAAAGGTAAATTAGAGTTGTTTACAGAGTGTTAGTTGCTCACCTCTCTCTAACCCCTGCACACAGGTATGGCAGAGTGAACTATGTGCTGGCACGTAGACTGGAGCTGCTCAGGGAGGTGGGCCGACTGCAGGAGAGCCTGGGCGTGCCAGGGGATGTTTCATACACCTGCGAGACCGCTGGGCATTTCTACCTGTACCAGGTAAAAACATCACACACATCTCAACGTCTACTCGGTAAAAACATCACACCCTCTACCTGTTCCTGGTTCAGTTATCATCTTCTTTCTATCTGAAATGGTTAAATATCCCTTATATATACCTGGTAAAGTGAGGAGCACCTACCATTTTAACATGTCAGTGCTTCTTTCAATGAAAAGCAAATTTTAGCTTCATTTGCATCTCATTTTTTCTGTCCTTTTTTCCTGTTGAAAAGTTGGTAAGCTACAGTTCTGAGCGTTGAGCACTGGGCTGTATTTCCCGCTTGTATGAAAGCTGTGGACATATGAAAGCCGACTGCTCTCTTTCTGGGATTACTGATGGGGATTAACACAGAGGAGCTGCTTCAGGGAGTTGTAGGGCCTAGCTGTCAGCGCCAGAGCAGATGATTCTACAGCACCACGGCTTAGGAGGGCTAGCAGGGTGTTGGGCTAACTGTTAGTTCCACAGCCGATAGCTCCTCAGCACTGCCGTTTAGGAGGGTATTACAGGGGTTGCACTAGAAGAAAAAATTTTTTAGCCACTGTGGCTAATTCATCTCAAATTTCTTTAGCCACATTAAAAAAAATTTTAGCCACTGTGGCTAATTCAGCTCAATTATCTTTGGCCTCATTTTTCAACGTTTTAGTTTAAATTCTCTTCTGCACAAGGAATTGATGCCAACAATGATCACCCTGTTAACTCACTAAGTCATGAATGAAAAATATTGGCCTTCTGGAATTTCATTTTGTAGTTACAGCTCCTAGTCTCCTCCTCTGCTCAACCCCTTCTCCTTTTAAACTATACTGCAAAGCAGACATAAGTTAAGGAGGGACAATTTTGGTTCAGGGGAATAAAGAAATCTTAGGTTTGGCACGGACACCGTTTAACTTGCATTGTGGTGTTGCAGTTTGATTGCACTTCTGAATGTCTGCTTTGCGATATTTTCCTGCACCACCCGATGCACTGTCCTCATCTGAGCAGCGATTGCATCCTTCACGTTGTTGTACGCTTTTTGGTGGCTTGTTCAAAAAAAAAAATCTTTGCTTCGGCCGCTATTCTGAAAATGAGAATGAAGCCAACTATATATGACCGTTTATCATTAGCAAGATTTTTTCACTCGGGCGGGACATTAGCTGAAATGCATTTTCTTGTCAGGACAGTTTCCTTGTTTATTACTTAATTTTTTCAGCCAGAAATAAAGACGGGCTGTGTAAAAATGAAAGAACGGCCGAAAAAAGCAGGGTTAACGATTCGGCAGCGGAAAAGGGAGGTCTGAATTGAAATTTATTTTGTTTTTAATTTTTGTTTAGTCAGGCTCCATCATCCAAACTCCATACAGCACCCATCAGCTGTTATTTTAAAAACAATGGCACGCGGACATTTGTTAGCAAAATATTATCGGTTACTATAATGACTGAATTGCCCAAATAAGTGCACACCGTTCTAGGTCACGTAATGCACTGTCAAACTCCAGCGAACTGATTAAGCCTACTTCATTAACTCTTGCAGGCTCGTGGATTATTGTCATGACATCACATGAGCATGTTTCCTTACAGAACAAGTAACTTATTGTCGTTAACATCAGCTTCGTGTTCGCAAATATTGTCAGTTTTCGAATGCCTTGGCGAATTGTTCTGGCCATTCTTCACACCAAACGCAGCAGAGCTTCCGTGGCCCGTCGACATTCTTGGATTGCTCCAGCCATCGAAAATCCCGGAACCATTTGAGCTGAATAGCCGTTTCTCGTTTCTGTCGTATGGCTGCTCTGAAGCTCAAGGCTTACTGATGGGGGAGGATTTCCCCCAAAGAAATCATGAGGTGCTCGCTGTACACGATCTTGATTTAGCTGAGCAGCTTTTTTGGCTTCACAATACGACAAATGTATATACTGCATTGTTGGTCTCAGTTTGCTACGTTCCCGCGAAGAGAATAATTTTGGCTCCCAGCTGTCTGATTGGCTAAGTGCGCTGCTCATTGTAAACCTGAATGTTAGAGGAGTAGTCCACGGTGCAGTGCGAAGATTTCAGGATGATTAGCTATGTGTGATAACAGCAGGGATGTTTTATACGTTTCATTTCTGACAAAATTTTAGAAGATCACCGTAACATCTTATTCACCGCAAAATTTCTTCACCACAACGGTATGTTGTTCACATTGGTGAACGTGGCGAGCGGCTAGCGCAATCCCTGTGTTAGTGTGTTGGGCTAGCTGTTTGTTTCGGAGCCAGTACCTCTACTGCACTGTGATTTTGGAGAAGCAGCTGTGTGTAGCCTACTAGGGTTAGCTGTCAGTTCCACAGTCGATGGCTCTACAGCACTGCAGTTTAGGACAGGTAGCAGTGTGTAGGGTTAGATGTCAGCGATAGCCGATAGCTCTACAGCACCGTGGTTTAGGAGAGGAAGTACTGTGCGGGGTTAGCTGTCAGTTCTAGAGCCGATAGCTGTACAGCACCAGGGTTTCGGAGAGGTAGCAGTGTGTCAGGTTAGCTATCAGTTCCAGAGCCGATGGCTCTACAGCACCAGGGTTTCGGAGAGGTAGCAGTGTGTCGGGTTAGCTGTCAGTTCCAGAGCCGATAGCTCTACAACACCAGGGTTTCGGAGAGGTAGCAGTGCGTCGGGTTAGCTGTCAGTTCCAGAGCCGATAGCTCAACAGTACCAGGGTTTCGGAGAGGTAGCAGTGCGTCGGGTTAGCTGTCAGTTCCAGAGCCGATAGCTCTCAACGCCAGGGTTTCCAGAGGTAGCAGTGTTCGGGTTAACTGTCAGTTCCAGAGCCGATAGCTCAACAGCACCAGGGTTTCGGAGAGGTTGCAGTGCGTCGGGTTAGCTGTCAGTTCCAGAGCCGATAGCTCTACAACGCCAGGGTTTCGGAGAGGTAGCGGTTCGTCGGCTCAACTGTCAGTTCCAGAGCCGATAGCTCTACAGCACTAGGATTTAGGAGACGTAGCAGTGCGGCCAGGTTAGCTTGCAGTTCCAGAGCCGATTCTACAACCCCAGGGTTTAGAGAGGTAGCAGTCGTCCGGTTAACTGTCAGTTCCAGAGCCGATAGCTCTACAGCACTAGGGTTTAGGAGAGACGTAGCAGTGCGTCGGGTTAACTGTCAGTTCCAGAGCCGATAGCTCTACAACACCAGGGTTTAGGAGAGGTAGCAGTGCGTCGGGTTAGCTGTCAGTTCCAGAGCCGATAGCTCTACAGCACCAGGGTTTCGGAGAGGTAGCAGTGCGTCGGGTTAGCTGTCAGTTCCAGAGCCGATAGCTCTACAACGCCAGGGTTTCGGAGAGGTAGCGGTTCGAGGTAGCAGTGCCGATAGCTCTACAACGCCAGGGTTTCGGAGTCAGTTCCAGAGCCGATAGCTCTACAGCACCAGGGTTTTTGCTGTCAGTTCCAGAGCCGATAGAGGGTTTCGGAGAGGTAGCGGTTCGTCGGGTTTGCTGTCAGTTCCAGAGCCGATAGCTCTACAGCACCAGGGTTTCGGAGAGGTAGCAGTTCGTCCGGGTTAGCTGTCAGTTCCAGAGCCGATAGCTCTACAGCACCAGGGTTTCGGAGAGGTAGCAGTGCGTCGGCTTAACTGTCAGTTCCAGAGCCGATAGCTCTACAGCACTAGGGTTTAGGAGACGTAGCAGTGCGTCGGGTTAGCTGTCAGTTCCAGAGCCGATAGCTCTACAACGCCAGGGTTTCGGAGAGGTAGCAGTGCGTCGGCTTAACTGTCAGTTCCAGAGCCGATAGCTCTACAGCACCAGGGTTTCGGAGAGGTAGCAATGCGTCGGGTTTGCTGTCAGTTCCAGAGCCGATAGCTCTACAACGCCAGGGTTTCGGAGAGGTAGCGGTTCGTCGGGTTAGCTGTCAGTTCCAGAGCCAATAGCTCTACAGCACCAGGGTTTCGGAGAGGTAGCAGTGCGTCGGGTTAGCTGTCAGTTCCAGAGCCGATAGCTCTACAGCACCAGGGTTTCGGAGAGGTAGCAGTGCGTCGGGTTAGCTGTCAGTTCCAGAGCCGATAGCTCTACAGCACTAGGGTTTAGGAGACGTAGCAGTGCGTCGGGTTAGCTGTCAGTTCCAGAGCCGATAGCTCTACAGCACTAGGGTTTAGGAGACGTAGCAGTGCGTCGGGTTTGCTGTCAGTTCCAGAGCCGATAGCTCTACAGCACCAGGGTTTCGGAGAGGTAGCAGTGCGTCGGGTTTGCTGTCAGTCCCTGTGCCGATAGCTCTACAGCACCAGGGTTTAGGAGAAGTAGCAGTGTGCGGGGCTAGCTGTCAGCTCCAGCGCAGATGGCTCTTCAGGACTGTGGTTTAGGAGAGGGTGAGAATAGGAGCTGTCAGGAAGATGAGACTGAACGGTGGGTGGGAGCGCTGGGATTCCACACATTCTCTGTCTGTCACTCAGAATGTCCTGGCTGTTTATGGGGACCCCCCGGTGGGCTTACACTCCTCTCCTGTCCACCCTGAGTTTTCAGTTTATTGCGTGCGTGCGTGCGTGCGTGCGGGCGGGCGGGCGTGCGTTTTACTTACTACAAAGTGAGAACCAAAAAAACTTTTTCCTACAGAGTAGGGACCATTTTGGGAGGTGAGGACATTTTTCAAGAGTCCTCACAATCACAAAGGCAAATTGTGACTTATTAGTTAAGGTTAGGGGTAAGGTTATAACTAGGGATGGGTTAAGGTTAGGGTAAGAGTTTAGGTTTGGCATGCCCTGCTTATTATTAAGATTAGGCAAAGGCTGTAGAGATGCACAAAGAATGAATGGAAGTCAATATAATGTCCTGACAAGGATAGAAGTACAAGCATGTGCGTGTGCGCGCGCGCCCTTGTGTCTCTGTGTGTAGGGGAGGGCTGTCCGTTTGAGTCTGAGTATTTTCAGTGCATTTTTTTTTTTTTTTTTTTTGGGCAAATTCTCATTCTGATGTCATCAGGCGCTTGTGAAGCCTCAGTAAACCCTTGCACTGATCTAATCTTAGTGGTCACTGTTATGCCTTGCTTTCGGAGGCCTGTCATTGGAAGTTGCTTTGTTCAAATCCCAAACCCTCATTTTCTGTGTTCAGTTTACATGTTCTTCCTTTGTTCATGACCTTCATGTAATATCTGTATTGAGCTCTCAGTCCAAATGCATGTAATAGGCTGAATGGGGACTCTAAATTTTCCCCTAGATTTGCAGAATGTTATATGCATGCTGTGATGCATTGGCTCACTGTCCCCGTTACATTCCTGCCTCTCGGCCAGCAGTAGCTGGGTTTACACAGAGCCTAATATTCCGATCAGAATCTGTTTAGATGCCCAAACCGAATAAAAATGCTCCATATAAACACCTCAATCAGAATAAACAGGCCTAAACCGAATGGAGTTTCATTCGGTTTCAGAGGGGTAGAATATTCCTTTTCCCAAACCGAGTGAAAGTAAAATTTTATCCTGTAAACGGTGAAACGGAAAGTTGTCTGGCTGCGTTCTTTCTGCACATGCTCTGTCTGATGTAAATGCGCAGTGACGTTTCTTCACTTGCAGATATGGTGCTGGTGGCTTCCAAGCGCGCTGAACTGTGGTCTACGGCGGAGTGTTTGTTTTTAATACAAACTCTCAAAGAACTGAATATTGCTCGCTTAGACGGAAGGAAAGCAAGAAATGGCTAGTGTACTGTTCAAAAAAAAAAAAAGTCCATGAAAAACTCAATAAAGCTGGGTTAAACAGAAACGTCGAACAAATTCGAACCGCTGGAAAACTCTGAAGACCAGCTACTATAAGCATAAACAGCAGAACAACTTAAGTGGATACTTCTTTCATCAATCTGCGCTTGTCACACAGCTGTAAAACGTCTGTTCTGATTAAATGTGTTTGCGCATACAAACACCAGATCGGAATAGATCACATTGCTTTTAAACTGTTGACCAGAGATCTTCAATCAGAATGATTTCAATCAGAATGAGAAAAGGTCTGCGTGTAAACCAGGCTAGTGTGCGCTGGTAGAGGTTCGTAGCCCTACATACCAACCCCCCGCGCAACCCTGATCTGGAATAAGCCTCTAAGAAAACGCACAGATTGTGGTTGCACCGCCAGTAAAAGCTGATACACTTGTGAACTTTATATTGCGCACCAAAAATATCCGCGGCTGCTTTTAAGCAGGCAATGGGGGGCAGGGGTGTGTTTACTCTGGGGTGTTTCAGAAGTGTGTTTGGGGCTGTGGAGCCCCTTGCATTACATGATTTATTTAGCGGATCCATTTGACCGAAGTGACTTGCGCATCATTAGGATTAGCAGGGATCTGTCCATACTTGAGTTATGTGGGGTTATCAGGCTTTACTCAAGGGCCCAACAGCTGCTGTGATTATGTCTCCCCCAGAGGGAGAGGGGAGAGGTATTGTTTTAGGCTCGGTTCTGTTCGCGTTCGCGCCGGCTTTCCCACTTCGTTTCTGGAGCGTAACTCCAAAACCGTTTGCATGATCTTAACGAAACTCTGCATACTTACTACTCAGGTCCTGCAGTGGTGCCTTTTGGTTTGTGCCTGTCTGTCTGTCTGTCTGTCTGTCTGTCTGTCCGTCTGGTGAGTTAGGCGGGGAAGGGGGGCCGGGTTGGAGATGTACATTTTTACGAGTAAAAACACATTCTAGTTTTTATTGTAGCTGAGCTGGGATTTGAACCAGCAACCTTCCCGGTGCCAGACCAGCACCTAAGCTGCTCTGTCAGTCATCAGCAGATCTGGCCCCCCAAATCCAGCCCCTGTCTTTAGTCAACTAATTAACTTCACAATAATTGCCTCTGATTGGCCAGACTGTCTTTTCACTTGACTCTGATGTAAACGGAGGATGGAGGAGCAGCAGGTCTCAGATCTTGAGGCCATAATTAGATGAACTCTGTGCTCGGCTGTATGCTGCTCCCTGCTGGGGCGCATGATCACACTGTCGCCCCCTACAGGTGGTGTCCCGCTGGGAGGAGTACATGAGCAAAGTGAAGCCGAAGCCGAGCCGGGCTGTGAGCGCGGAGGATGTGTCGGCCTGCTTCCCCTTCCTCAAGTACTTCTCCAACGCGCCCCAGCCCGTCTTCAAGGGCCAGTCCTACGAGGAGGACATGGACATCGCCGAGGGCTGCTACCGACACATTCGAAAGATCTTCACCCAGCTGGAGGTATGCTGCGGTCTCCGAGAGTACAGTATCCTGATCACGCGCAGGGGGTCCTGAAACGGACAGTTCGCCGAGTGGAATCACTGTGTTAGCTGGATAACTGCACTGATTTAAGTGGTATTTTATGTCTTTCACAAAGAATTGTCACTTTGCACTTTACTGAGAACATTGGTAGATATCCTCAGATAACATCAAGTTTAAGCCAATCCTGTGAAGGACAAATTTTCTGTGTTGACAGATCGGAAGAAACCGCTGGAGGAACCAGACTCAATCCATTCGCCATTTCCTCCGGCGAAACATTTTCCTGTTAGACTTAGAACCTCTTAACTCTGCAACACTGACTGAAGTTTAAAAAAAAAAAAAAGGGGGGGGTCGGTCAAGGGGCTTTATTAAAAAAACTTTTTTGCCAACTTTTTTACAGGTTGTGTTTCCTGTGTGAGACACCATTCGCTAACTGTTTCCTAAGTAGGACACTTTTAGACTGACGCAATTAATTTAGTAATTTATACGTTTAAGCATCCATATGTCAAATTTCAGATGCATACATGAATATTTTTACAAGACAAAGCCACAAGAATGCTTAAATTGCGCTTCAGCAACGCTTTTTCCCACATTATAGTGCGTATGCATGTTCGCTAACTGTAATGCTTTACAGTTGTTTTTTTTTTTTCATGCTGTTTTGTCTAGCCAATGAAAATATTGGATCATGTGTGACATAATCTGTCATCAAGGGACTTCGGAGGCTGAAATGTTAGGTGTCTGGGGTCTGGGGAAAAAAGTATCTGCTGTGGGAAAGGTAAATGAAAAATCACTTGGCAAAATGCAGCTGTTTTTCTGATCTCTGAAACATGACCGTACACATGAAGATTAAACGCAAAAGGATTTTCAAATGAGCTCAAAGAAGTGTTTTTATTGCAGTTTTTTAGCCAAGTTAAACCCAATATTGGTGTTGATTTTGCTGACTCAGGAACAACCTTAGCCAATACCCTGGCAGTGCTAGCAGCGCTCAATGTTTATAGCGAGGAGCTCTGGGATTCACACTCAGGAAACAGTGAGCACACAGCTGAATCACCAGCATTGGCATCCTTTTTCTGGCTGTGAAGCTGAAGTAAGTGATTGAAACAATATCAGATTATTACGATAAAAATTAGATCAACACCATTAACTTGACCGAAAACGTTACACAATCATTTATATTTGTAGTTTAAGGGAAATTTCAATAGAATGTTAGCAAAAATGTGTCCCACTCAGGAGACGGTTCTGTAAAATATTGTATATCGTACTTAAAGAAGAAAAATGTTGTTTGCTAAGAAAAAAGGTAATTTGTTAAACAGCGGTAATTTGTTAAGCTAAACTCTGTTCATTTCTCACTTGATTGATCGGAATCAACTCGGAATTGTGCATATGTGCACAATCATATTAATTTTGCATGTCTAATTTGATTTTGTAAATCCAGAATCTGCAAATAAAGGGGCGTAGGCATCTTTTCTGCTCCTATGCACCGTTTATTAATGAGATCCCAGGTTTTACTCTGTGGCATGATCCAGCTGACTTGGTTATGATGTTTTGAGAGACAGTTTCCGGGTCAAACAGGCGTTTGTTTTGGTTCCATATGTGCTTTCTACGTTTTCCTGGGCTTGTCTGGTGTTCTGCAATCTATGAAACACTCTTACGGTCCTCTGGGCAGGCTCAGTTATTCCAGGCAATACAGGTAGAGCTCTGAGCTCTGAGAGCATCAGTGACCCACGGCCTGTTTTATGCAGGCCTGGTCCCCTATTGCCTTGCTGTTCAGGTAGATAGGAAGGCAAGACATCACGCCTCATCTCGGCTTGCTTGTAAATACAAAGAACCTTGATAATTAAACAGACTTTGACCCCTCCCATCCAGTACCACACCCCCCACCCCAGTGTTCATACCAATAGGCATTAAAAGCGTCACGTGGGCATTTCTAAACTTTAAATAGATGCCACTCTCCGATGTCTGAAGTTGTCACTGGGCGTTGTGTAATTATGCGAGGTTTCTTAAAGCAGAGCTCAGCTGTGTTTTTGCTGTGACCTGTCCTAACATTGTCCTGAAATGGCTCTGAGGGATCCTGCTGGCCTCTGTGGCTCTCTGCCCTCTTCTCACTTTCATTGCTCCGCTTCCTCTCTTCTTTCTGTTTCTCTCTCTTGTCGTTTCCCTTCCCCACCCTCAACAGTGTGCTATTTACTGTAGTCATCTTCTGTTCTCTCTCACTTCCTCTCTCTCTCTCTCTTTTCCCTCTGCTCTGAAACCTGTCGTCTTCTTTATTCTCTCTTTCTACTTCTCCTCTCTTTGTCTGTGCTTCCCTCTCTTTCCTCACACTCCCTCGCTCCATTCCTCTTTCACACACCTACATACTACAGTACTCTTCGCGAAAAGACGGAAGATTAACCAGTTAGCCAACAGTATTGTTTCGGTAACCTATCAGGTCGGTAAATATAGCTAACTGGGTTTTCACCAAGGGGGGGTCTGCTTACAGTGAGGGATTTTTCATGGAACCTGTCTTCCTCTATGGGCAATATTACTGCGCAATATGACCATTTTATATTAGGACTACCAAAATATATACAAATTCAAACAGAAATTAATTGTGAAAAAATTTGCAAAAAATTGAATATACCTTTAAGTTTATTACGTCGAAGCCTCTCGCAAGACCAAACAAAGCTTCAAAGACTTAGAAAACTGGGTTGGCGTATGAAATAGCAAGTGGAATGCGTGATCTGACGTAAAGATTCGAGAAGTGAAAGACGAAGTGACTACATGTCAGTAATTCTGCTTTATATATCCTAAATGAGTGGAAAACATTTATCCCAGAATATACATGTAAAATATATACCAATTTTCTTGACACGAAATATCATAACACGGAATCCCCAAGTAGCCCATTGGAAAAGTATCGGTCGGACATTTAATAACGTTGTGCTTTTGACAGTACTGGTTTATGTCAGAAATGCAAATATAGGAGTGCCATCTCGAAGTGAAATAGTGAATTTAAGCTTGCTGTTCAACCATTTATATTAATATTTAAGATTGTTCTCGCCGTAATTGCACGTTTCTGGGGTTCATAATTTGGACTTTTTTTCCGTTCAGCTGTTTTTGTCGCCGGTGACCAGTGTTTACCAAGGCCAGTATCTGACCCTGTAAGGCTACATAACATTACAATACATGTAGCTATTGAGCTGCATGGTGTACTAAGTATGCAAGGTTGGACTCATGCAGACAATGGACAGCGAACTTTCCACCAGACTACATTTACTGATAATATGTATACATGAGCTGCTCATTCGACCACAGGGCCGGCATTAAGCAAAAATAACTGCGTAGCAAAGATGCTATGCAGTGTCTAGAAGTCTGTAGCATTTTTCAGAGCTGTGTTGCTAAAATAAAACAACAAAAACGTCTGGATATGCATTTTAACTTTTTATCTTCAACTCTTAGAACACTTGGCTGACAGTACTAACACTAATCAACATAGCTTAATGAAGACCAAGGCAATTCAGTTACAGTAGCACTGCAGTATTAAAACTACTTTGTCTAACCAACTGGGACCCACTTGCAGCTAACATGTAGCAACTCAGTAACTGAATAGGAATTAGTAAGTTTTATATGGTTCTACCTAAGCCACTCACCTGGATCAGGCTGTGAATGAGTAAATATTCAGGACTGATTTTTATCATACATAATATTTTTTACTGTGAAAGAAATTAATACTGGTAATTATTATGAACCAAGATGAACATTTAATTATTAAAATAAAAATGGTCATAATCTAGAATAAAGAGCACTACAGGAATTCAAGGTACAAATACAAATGTACATGTGTTCAAAATATGAAAGCAGCATTCCTCAGAAATAAATATACAACTCTCCTATAATATATTTACAGTTAGTTAAAATTCAAAAAAATTGATTTAATTTAACTATTAAGAATTTGCTGACGACAAACACCCATAAACAAAATAATAATTTATTAATTAATGGTCGTGCTTGTAGGCTGTTGTGTGACACCAGTCCAGTGTTTTTCATTTCATTTTATCTAGTTGCATATACACTCGTACAGGGTTTGATTGCACAATTACCCCGCCAATTCCTTACACAAGATGGCAGACGGGTCTAACGTTTTGTGGTTGGTTCAGCCAATGACTTTGTCCACTCTAGTGTTTTCTTTAGCTCTGTGGAGGTAGGAAATTAATGGGGTCATTCCACTCGCTACCATGGTTTCAGAGTTGCGACGTTAGGTTATCCATAGTGCGGTGGTGGAGGCCGATCAGGATGATATTAAGAGACTGTAGGAGACTGTTCAAAACTGGACGAAAACTTTTATTCACATTATCCGAAGACTATATCGCAAAATATGCAATGGGGATTTTAAAAGCCTGTCGCAGATTGGCACATTTCAGAAAAACTGATCGAATTTTGCGATACGATACCGCTTATCACCAGCCCTGGACCTTAACGACCAGTCCCTAACCAGTTACTACCGTCTTTCTCACTTTATCCTCACGGCCTTGTAACTAGTTAGATTTCAGTCTTTTTGCGAACAGTATAGTACACTCTCCAACGACCTAAACCCCTTTCCAAAGTTTTAACCTTAATTTAACACCTCCCTCTAACCTAAAACCTAATCCTAATACCCACCATTGTATTAAGACCTTGGCCTAAGCATAAGCACAACTGTAATGGAAGCAAGTACACACACACCTATGCAGTCTGTCAATGATGTGCCGTAGCTCAGAGCCCCATATCCCCAAGCCCTGCCTATATAGCGATTAAAACAACATTACAGATTTATGCTGTAGGACTGGAAGTGTGAAAAAGCAATAAAGCAGTTATTGGTTGCAGGTAATATCAGAACACGTTTGCTGTGGTTTATCTTCAGCCCTCATATAGCTGCTGTAAAGAGCAGCCTTTCCTCAGAAACTCTTAGAAACTCCAGTATTTTAAATGTATGCAATATATTTTGTGTACAGTGACCTGGATCTACACTTACTGGATCCGTTGGCCTTTTTTTTTTTTTTTTTTTTTTTTTTTGCACAGAGATGAAACGAAAGCGGGTACTCTCGGTGGAGTCGCATATTTCCTCAAATGCACATCCCTCCTGGGAACTGCCAGGCCTCCCTACCCTTTAACCGCAGCAAGAACCGCAGTTAAAAATAAACTCATAAATGTTACACGTTTTGATTGGTTAATATTAATGTTAGAATAGTAACCCATCAACTATTAATGGCTCTGCGCCCTCTGTTTTCCCCAGTCCTGGCTGCATGTGCAGTTTCCTGAAATAGTGCTCTGGTTTACCCACGGAGTTCTCCTGGTGCCATTAGGACTGGCGGGTTGGTTTAAAGTGGTTCCTGTATTAGTGAGGCATGATATTACAGTTATTTAACATCGGCCGTCTGACTCATGAGCCGATAGGATCATAACCTGCACAGTAAGAGTGCTGGCAGTAAGTCAACACCTCTGAATCCTGGATCGTGCCGCTTGTAAGGACGAAACTCAGGTCAGGGAGGGGGTGGAGATGCTATTTTTACCCCTCGGCCCCGACTAAGGGGCAGAGGGGTATTGTTGTCATGTACAATGTTCTTCCGTCTGTCCCGTAAACTTTCGTATTCCGCACAATAACTTGAAAACGCCTTTGTCAGCAAACGCCATTTTTGCTCTGTTGCTTGGTCTTGGGTACTTGTAGAAGTCTGTCGAATTTGACGGCCGTCTAATGTCCAGTATGGCGGCCACTGCCGCCATCTTGAATTCTGTATTCCGCAAGATAACTTGATAACACCTTCGTCAATTTATATTCATTCCAAACAATCCGAGGGCTAAGGGGTAACGCCCACTTTGCAGGGCTGTTTTTTTTTTTCCCCAGTGTGAAGGTTGATGGTCGTATTGAAGCAGATTTACAGAGGAGAAGCCATAGCTGTGGAATTTTGAAATGGAGATTGTCTCACTGGGGCAGTATAATTTACACATTTTCATACATCAATTTTCCGAGCTTTAGCTTATTTTGCGGCAAGTGTTTTTCCTTTTGCTATAAATTGTCAATAAAATCTAGTGGAAAGCATTTTAGCTATTGAAGGCTGGAATGTTTGTTTACACATTTCTTGGAACTTCATACATCAGTGTGACCAGATTGTTTACCTTTTTTCCTATTTATAAGATTGTCTTTTATTGATCTATCAGTGACCGTGTTTGATTTGGTGGGACTGTATCATGGTGGGACTCTCTGCGGTATTGTGTTGTTGTCTGGCGGTCGCTGCAGAAGAAGGTAAGGTGTAAACCCCAGTGTTTGTGTCCTGTAGGAGTTTCGGGCCTTCGAACTGCTCCGCAGTGGACTTGACCGCTCCAAGTACCTGCTGGTGAAGGAGGCCAAGATCATCGCCATGACCTGCACACATGCCGCGCTCAAACGCCACGACCTGGTGGAGCTGGGCTTTAAGGTCCGTTAGCGAGAAACACCCCCTCTCACCCTCTCGTACCATCTCTTTCTCTGTCTCCCCGCCCCCCCACTCTGTTTTTGTCTCTCTCTCATGCCCTCCCTCTATCATGTACTTTCTTTCTCTCTGTGTTTCTTAAACTCTGCCTCTGTTTCTCAATCTGTTTCTCAGTCTCTCTGGCTCTCGCGCGCATACACACACAAACACAGACAGATGCACGATTTTCTCTTCATACTACCCTCTCTGCCTTCGGCCCTGTCCACACAAACATGGGTGTGTTTTAAAATGTAGCATTTTCTATGTGGTTTAGCCTTTTGTTCACACACAAACTGCATTTGTGGTCATTGATAACCCTTTTTGAAAATTTCTCCCCTGGCAAAGATTTCTAGGAACTCAGTTTTCACTACTTTCTGGTTGACAGGGAAAATGGAAGTTTTTAGCTTATGACATCTGTCTGTGCACTTCATAGTGAGTTTGTAAGGATTGTGATTGGCCTACATGGTCTTACATTTAATTATATCATCCGAGCACGTTAATTTGACATGCTAATGACAGCCATTTAATTGTGTTTTCACATCTTCATTTGGATGGATTTTTTTGGAGAACGGAGGAGGGAAAACCCTGTTTTTGAAGATGCACGAGTGGACTTGGCCTTCATCTTAGACTCTTCCTCTCTGTTGGTCTCTTTCTTTCTCTCCTCCTCTGTCTGTCTCTCGAACGTACACAGAAAAACACAATATGAGCCGTCCACACCCAAGTGTACACGCATTCTAATGAAGAGCCAAACACTATGACTGTAAGCACTAACATGCACTGGCTGGTACTTTCACAAACAAATGTCAATTTGGGTGTCTGTAGGATCTCTTTAAAAGGGCAACGGTCAGTCGAGCCCCTGCCAGTCCCTGAGTTACTGTTTGATTGGCAGCACAAGTGAAGCAACACACACTCACAACTTGGCTTGTTACACCCACTGCCCCCACCAACAGGTCACTACAAATGGATGCAGCTGTCCTGCTCTATGACATCACCGTGTCTTTCTCTGTTGCAGTACGATAACATCTTAATGGAGGAGGCTGCGCAGATTCTGGAGATTGAGACCTTCATCCCCCTCTTACTGCAGGTAAATGGGTGCAACTGGGACTGACTGAGGTATTACAGGCCCTGCACTCTGAGTCTCACTTTCACTGCACTCCATCTGCGGCAGACTACTGTGAAAGTATAGTTATGTTTCTAGTTTGAATATTGTGCCATGCTCTTCTGCTCTTGCCTGATGCATTTGTGCATTCTAGAAGGAGCAGGTGGGTGGGGTTTACACTCATGCATTTATCTCATTTGTTCCTGTGCACCAAGCATATGTTCAGTCAAATGCAGAAAAGTATTTTATCCCAAAAAAAGGCTGTTTTGAACCCTGGTC
The DNA here is from genome assembly GCA_029692085.1 of Gymnothorax javanicus. Classification (NCBI taxonomy): domain Eukaryota; kingdom Metazoa; phylum Chordata; class Actinopteri; order Anguilliformes; family Muraenidae; genus Gymnothorax; species Gymnothorax javanicus. Next base: position 73,598,061 of record CM056193.1, on the reverse strand, counting down.
AGGTTGGCAGGACAATATTATCATCAGTCATATTGCCAGAGCGATACATATAATACTGATTTTATGCAGAAACGTGGCGAGCATGCACGCTACATGTGTGTTGCTTAGTGAGCCAACGCTGCTTTTAGGCATGTAACTCTATTCTACTTTATTCAGGCCAGGGCTAGTGGCCAAAAGACTTTCAAATGTCAGACAAGATATTAACCTGGTCTCTGTTGCATTAGTTTGTTACTCACTTTAGAATACATTGGAGAGCACAGCAATAGTAGTACCATAGAATACACGAAAGAAAATAGATTTTCATTAGATTTACGCCATCCACAGAATACACTGGAAAACATAGCCAAAGTACAGTAGTATATTAATGAAACTGGAATAATGTTAGATTTGCGCAAGCCATGGTACCACAGAATATATTGGAGATGATGGAATGGAGTTAGCGATTATGCTGTCTACAGCACCATAGAATGCATTCGAGAGCATAGAATATCAATAGAGAACATGCCCTCCTCTGTTGCTTTCCATTTGAATATTGCTGGTGATTTGTGGGTACAGTGTGTCAGGGGTCAGGATCCCCCCCCGTCCGCTGTACTTTGCTCTCACTGGCGGAGCCGGCAGGCGTGGTGTTGTACATGGCGGTGATTGGTGATATAGCATGGCGGTATTGCGCAGGTGGGTAATGAAGACGAGGGAGGATGTGATAATGTGGAAAAGGCAGCTGGTGTGTGAATCGGGCCTCTGAGGGATGTTGGAAACGTGAGACGGGTCTGATGACCAGCTCGCCCAGAGAGGGAGGGAGGGAGCAGTGGGGGAGAGAGGGAGGGAGGGGGCAGAGAGGGAGAGAGAGGGAGGGAGGGGGCAGAAAGGGGGAGGGGAGAGAGGGAGACGGGTTTTCTTATGGGCTAGTCAGCTGAGAGGGGACTGTTACTGAACCGTCAGCAGCCATCGGAATGTAACATCTGATAGGCTGAGAGGTGCACTGGTTTGGATAGGAGCGTCTGTGGCTTTTCAGCATGTGTTTGTATACACGCTTATACACACGCACCCCCTCACACACACACATGCACTCTTAGTCTTGCGCACATACATGTTCATACACACATACTCTCCCTCGCCCGCATGCACTCTCCCACTCACACAAAATTACACACGCACACACACACACACACGTCTCCTGTCCTAGACAGAACTCGTTAGATCTGCATTTGTGAACTCTCTTTGCATATTCTTCATAGGACTCTGGTGGACTGCATTTACTCTCCAGTAATGCACATCTAACAAACTATATTGGTGTATCTCTGTGTATGTATACATCTGTATTTACACATGTACATGTGAATCTAAAAATATCTATACATCTCCACATTAATAAACATTCCAAATTACTCCTGTAATTGCGTATGCTAGGCGTGGCTTAGTGTAATCAGTGTTGGTACAATGGAGACATTTATGTATGAGGTTTAGCTGCTAACCTAAAAATGGATTTGCAGTGGCAAGGACCTTCAATTTGTCCGTGTAATTGGCTGTCTTCGCCTCCCCTCTCAGAACCCAGAGGACGGCTTCAGCCGGCTCAAGCGATGGATCATGATCGGGGACCATCACCAGCTGCCCCCCGTCATCAAGAACATGGCCTTCCAGAAGTATTCCAACATGGAGCAGTCTCTCTTCACCCGCTTTGTGCGTCTGGGCGTGCCCACCGTCGACCTGGATGCCCAGGGGCGTGCCCGGGCCAGGTGAGCGGCCCCGCCCCCTTTTCCCCAACCACAGCCCATCCTTCCGAGGGGGTGTGGGAGTTTATGGGAGGAGTTTGAAGCTTTTCAGGCAGACCCCTTGGGGTGTGAGGTCACCAGTGTGGTTAGAATGTTCTTAGCTTGAACATTCTAATTCTGATGTAACAATCACCAGCGAATTATTGAAAAAACAGTGGAGCTCTTGAGTGCCAAGTGATCTTTATTTAAACCATCGGCGGGCTGGTTTTAATTCTAAGAAACTGACTTGTTAAAGGCTCAAGCATTTTTGGCGCTTGATCAGAACTGATGTGATTGCAATGTTACTGGCTTAACATTCCAACCTAGATGAGGTCATCACTGCTCAAAACTGAGGACCGTTGAGTTCCAGAACACTGACTCTGAATATAAAAATAATTATCAGAGACAAAAAAAAAAAAAAAGCCTACTCTTGATTTAGCGAATGAATTGTAATATGGGGGGGGCTTTGTGTTGCTGACATAGCTGCCTGTGTCTATCCCCCCCAGTCTGTGTAACCTGTATAACTGGCGCTACAAGCATCTGGGGAATCTCCCCCACGTACAGCAGCTGCCCGAGTTTCGGGCCCCGAACCCGGGCCTAACCTTCGACTTCCAGCTCATCAATGTGGAGGACTTCAACGGCGTGGGCGAGTCGGAGCCCAACCCGTACTTTTATCAGGTACGTCCTGTCCTCTTCCTCCCCGGCGGTTGGATTTCGTCATATAACGATCTGCTAGCCGTCATCTCTGATCTGTTCTTGATGTAATCTTGCGGTTTCTTAATTGCTTGCCGCCTTTGGACAGCAAGCACAAGCTGTAGAGTCAAGTAGTGTGCTGTGGACATTACCTCTTTGTGCATGCTTTATGAAGCCACTAGTTGTTTTAAGAACGAGCATATGATGATGAGGTCATGTGATGCCTGCCCTGATCACATGATCCCTGCTGCGTGGCTTCTTGGTGGCTGCCGGGCGCCCTCGGGGAACGATTACGCGTGTCCCAAATTCCTCCCCAGTTTGTGTTATTAGTGCTGGCGGCAGCTGCAGCTACCAGGGCAGGTCTGTGTATTCCTGCTGTCTGCAGTACAGAGAGGGGGGAGGGGTGGCGAGTCGGACATTATATCACCTCCACGAATCAACTCATCAATTCCTGTCATAAACATCCACGCGTTTGTGTGTGCGCGTGTGGATGCATGCATATGTGTATATGTGTGGGTGTGCGACCGCACGTGTGGGTGCTTGAGTGATGGGGTTCGCGTTCTACCGGCTGTTAGACGATTACATAAGCTCTAAGTAAGCAGGAAGTCCTAATGGCACATTTACACTGTGATCTGCACAGGTTTAATATGAGACCGCACGCATTAACGGCACACGTTATGCCCCTGACCTTAATTGTCACTGTGACAAAAGCAATGTCTCTCACCCGCCACTGAATAAAGGGCACTGCCTCTCCCTTCCAGCTACTTATAACATTAGCGGTATGTAAATTCTTCTTTTAAGAGTTTACATATTAACAGCAAACTTCTCTGAACATTTTTTTTTTTTTTCTGGCTAATCGGTGGATTGCTAATGATCTTAATTTATATTCATACAGGTTGGGTTCGCTGGGAATAACTCCGCCCCAGCCCATCAGTGCTGTTGATTTGACTCATCTGGCGGTAAAACGCGGAGATTGTTTCTATAAATTATGACTGGAGGCATTAGCGAGAAGCTTTACTGGAATTTAATTGAGAAACTCATGAATAAAACATCGTGCGGGTCATTTTTTCGTGGCATTTGGAGGGCAGGGAGCTCTAAAATACCACGGTCGCTCCTCTGGGCTGTCTTGAGGAATTCTGGGAAGGAGGAGGCTTGTGTTGAACTGCGACCAAAAGGTCAGCAGGACTCATGCTTTGTCAGGTATTATGTTCTTCAGTTACCTCTATATGTCTTTTACATCCCTAAAAGTGGCAGTCCGCTCTTCAGCATCTCTTCATATCATACTTAGGAAGTATTGGATCATGCGAGAGGTCTCTCAGTGTGGAATAGCTTGCCAGGTCATGTAGTTGAGGCAGGAGCTCTGGTGTGATACAATGCTGTGTCTCGTTCTCTGGTATCCTGATGTTGGGTACACTTCAGTAAAAGGAAAATGACAGAGTTTGGTTGGGCTGAATGACCTGTTTTTGTCACTTTTTTGTATACCGGCAAAGGAAACACTTTTTTCAGCTCTTACCCATAAAGTACACTGCCCCTACTGTTGAAATATTCTTGGGTTATTTTTGACATTTCTTAAACGACTAAGTCAGCTCGAGAAGATCAGATTGATACGTTGTTGTCGGTGCACCATGTTTGTCTGAATGGTAGCTTGCCGTGTCACCTGGACGCCGGAACTCTTCAGCAAGCGGAGGTTATAAATTAAATAAAATCAGTTGCGTAGCGAGAACTGAAAATTTGTTGTGGTACAGGACATCCCTTCAAAACAATTATAAGCCCTGACTTGTTATCGATCATTTTCATTATTAACAATAGATTCACTCTGAGAGCACCCCACCTAACTCTCCCCCTTTAGGTAAGATGACAATCATTCATCTGGACGCATATTTGCTGCATTTAAATCAGTGATATTCAAAATTGCATACCTGTCAACTCTCAGGCATATGGCGTGAGTCTCAAGCTTTTCAGTGCCATATCACATTCTCATGCCGTTGTCAGCAATTTTACACTGAATAACAAAAGTGAAGATTGCAAATTTTAATTCGGAAAACAAAATTACAATTAGTTGCCGAGTTCCACTTTTTAATCAACCCACGCTGAACCGAGAGTGAAAGGCGATATTTCATTGGAACGCAGATCAGTCATTATTCAGTCAACGTGTATTTAAGAGATTCGCATGTGGAGTGGAAGTCCTTGTGCAGAGAAGTTTTTCAGTTTCACATGCGTTAGGAAGATTTCACCACTAGTAACATGGAAACCAATTACAACTCTGGACTTCTCACGCTTTTCTTTTCTCAGGGGTTGGAAACAATGGAATTGCATGAAGATGTTTCAAAAGGTCTTTTATTTCATTTAAACAATTAACAAGATCATGAAGCACAAGTTAAATCACCTGATGTGCGGGAAAGGTACCGCGGGAGTTTCAGAGTTTGTCTTTCGTAAAGCATAGGCCTATTTTTGAGTGAATTATTTTTCTTTTCTGAATTTAGCCAATTATTTGTCGCCGATCTTATATTTGGAAAACGTGCTAAGAAAGGAAAATGATTGAGAAAAGCCAGGACTAATAATGGTTTTAAAGGGATGATCTGGGCACTTCTGGCTATGCTGCTGAATTAAACATGGCAACTGTAAGCAAGAGTTTGTCTGATGAATTATTTGTGAATCACTATAACTACAGTGACAAATTATAAGCTGACATAAGATCTGGAAAGCCTACCTGTTCCATCTGTAATTGATGCTGTCGCTTCTCCAGCCTAGCTAAAGTTGACAGGCATCATCTTTCAAAATCTCCCGATATTTACTGGGCGATTCAGTTCCATACTTTGCATAAACATGCTTCTTGAAACAACTATGTAAAAACTGTGCATTGTGACTGATTTTGTCACTCAGATTGTCATAATTTTTGGTAATGTCGGACCTTGATCATTCGGCTTAAAATTAAGCTTGCAGCACGAGTGATAATCGTTACTAGTTTGTATACACTTCATGTAGATCAACTGATTTCCTTGTGTCCAAGCGTGTCAAAACATTTGGGACATTGCCAGACAAAGTGTTTTTGGATTGGCTAAAATAAATGGAATGGTGGCATTCATGAACTTGCTCTAATTGACCGATCCCAAGCCCCGCCTCCCATTGTTACTTACTAGGTCGGACAACTAACCAGGAAATTTCAGCCTTGCCTGAGTTCAAAACAACAAGCATAGCGGCGCTGGTTCCGTTCACTGATGTGTTGCATGCGAGTCGGTGTTATTTTGGCATCAACATTTTGTCTTCCTAAATATGTGCTTTTTGGAGGATGAAAAGCGGCACACTTGCTAATGGGAAGATCGAAATGTGACTCGGTGTCAACGTTTAAGTGCGAGCAAAAAAGTAAGTTAGCGTGACCGAGGCTTTTAATGACCCTCTAATAAGATATGTGCTTGGAAGTTTTCCCCGTTATGAGGAACGTCGATGAATGTCCGTGTACGTTATCAAATTACTCTCTGGTTTCCTCACTTCATTGTACCCTGGTTGAGCATTTTAACCGTCAGCCGAATTGTTCATATTGAATCATATGGCTAATGCCAACGTTGTTAAAAGGAAGCGCTAGTCAACTCTGGCTACTCCTTTCCTCAGCTTCATCTTTGCCCGTGTCCCATTAAAACACTGCTCTCAGAAATGATCATTGCACAGCACAGATCGAGAGGACAGAGAAAACTTTTTTCTCCTGATTTCTAACAGCCAAGCCTTTCTCCCCTCCTTGTCTTTTTGAAATCTGTGTAAACAGACAAAGCGACTTGTCCACTGTTTTAAATATTATGCAGGTAAAAAGTATTATCGTTGAATGTCAGTTACAAGCAGCTAGCTTGTTAGCCACCTTGTTAATTTTATTAACTGCCCAGTTAATGCAGTCCCCGCGAGGGTAAGGGTACCAAGGTAGCTCACTGGTGACCGTTATCAATCGCTAGCGTTTGTTGTTAGTCAGTGGTCTATTCAAGTCAGTGGGACAGCTAATTAGCTAGCAACATGAAATGTTTTATTACAGCCCTTCAAATGAATATTGCTGCAAAAGGCATGAGAATACAACTGAATAGGTTTGTTTGATAAAAGTGCCTTCTGTAATATTCTTGTGTCGTAAATTGTCATTATCTTGTGAGATGTATCACCAATGAAAAAGACACTAATTTCACAACTGTTTCAGATCTTTTTTTAAATTAGTTTAGGAATACATTAAAAAGCTTAGTATGGTTTTGGAAATGGAATAAAAAAACACCCCTTTAACACGGTCGGCATATCGAGTGTCTATTACATGTTATGTTTTACCATCGTCAGAAACCCAAAATGCCTGGTTTGACAGCTGCCTGAGGTGAAAGTTGTCCGAGGTTCGGTCAGACCCCTGCTTGCCCCATTGTGACGTAGCCGAAAGTGGGCGGGGTTTGGGATTGGTCAATTAGTTGTATTTCAGAGGTTTGAGGTTGGATTACTCGATACATAAAAATTGCAAAATATATTCATGGAACAAGTGCTTTTTTTGGGTAAGAACTGAAAAAAGTGTTTTCTTTGCCTTTAAGTTTGCCAAGGGTAAAGACCCATGATTCTTTTGACTTTCCATGCTCTGGGCTGCATTCTCATTTAAATCTTCACATATCTGTCCATACTAATCTGATCTGTAGCTGTTGAGTGACATTTGCCTGTTAAGGTTTCGAGTGAAAACCCTACATGGCAGTTGATCGCCAGGATATCTACTGGCTGTCACTTTTGAAGCTGTGCTTGTATAGGGTTGTGTAGCAAAAATCCCTGCTGAGCAGTTTATCTTCAGAAACCAGGTTAGACAGCCCTGCTATAGCTGTTGAATGGGGTGTGCTTTCTTAGGGTTGGAGTGAAAACCAGCTGGATAGTAGATCTCCAAGAAAGGGGTTAGACAGCACTGTTCTCATTGTTGAGTGAGGTGTGCTTGTTTGGGGTTGAGGTGAAAACCTACAGGGCTGTAGATATCCAGGGCCAGAATTTAAAACCTTGCGGTATATTCCAACCAAGCACTAAATTCTGACTCGGGATGATTTGAGTGTTGGAAAAGACCCTGGCTTTTAAGAGACCTCAGTGTGCGCACTGGGTGAGTCATGAATTGCTAGGCCTGGAGAGCACTCATTTACAGTATTTTTTTATTTGTTGAGTTGAGTGGGTAATTCATAATTCAGGTGAAAAGGAAACCTTTTATTGCAGACTCAGACTATCTTCACTGGTTGTTTATCCGAAGCTCTTTAAGGCTTAATAGAGGCTTCGATTTGCGTTATCGTGCCCTTATCAGTTCAGCAGCAACACCAGGGCCTGTTTTCTCCCTTGTTGTTGTCGGAGCCTCTCTGGTATTGAAGCCGCTCTTTTCAGTTTTACAGAAGGCCAATGAGCTTCAGCGTGTGGCATCGTTCTGCCGCCGCTTCCCTTATGCTCATCCCTTATTCACCCTTCATCTCTTCTTGTCTGCTTCCTTCCATTCATCCATTCATCCGCACTTGTTCGTCCTCTCACGCAGCTCAATGAGGACAATTAACAGCACGGAGGAACCACAGGAAATGCATGAATGTGTGAGTGGGATTCACCCCCTTGTGGTACCGTCTCTCAGACAGGCAGCTTGTGCTTGACGGTCTCCCTCCGCGTCTGTTGTCATGATGGGAGTCTGATGATGTCCTTTTTTCTGAGATGTAATTACTTAGCGCAGCGGTTAGCCAGATGGAATCCCTGTTAGTCCTCGCACTGATTGGAGAGGGGAAAAAAACCGTTATAATTCCCTCTCTATGGATGTGCTCGAACTAAATACGGCGTTTCCGGAGAAAGTCGGATTTCCATTCCGTCTGCGTGTAAGCGGAGCCCCGGGGATAGTGTTGGGCTAATTGGCGACAGTCCCCGTTGGAAGGCGGGACGTGCATTTCGGAGGAAACTGTTTTCCAAGCTCACAGGCGCATTAAGTTTACATGTCGCACAGCCAAGCCGTGTATTACAGAGCGGTGACAGTGCTCTGTCTCAATCACTGCTCCAAATGAGCTTTTTCTGAGGTATTCAGCCATAGGTCTCATTATATCGGCAAAACTGCGCTTCATTGCTATTACGGAATCATCATCACCACCATGTCTGTGTCCGCTGCGGATCTTTTGTGTTAATGCAGGAACTCAAAAACTACTTTAAAGATCATTATCAAATTTTATATGCTGTTAGATCTTATCAAGACTGGGAACTGAATTGATTTTGGACGTTGTATTATTATTAATAATAAATTAATTAACCATTCAATTTCCTGGAACACCAGAGTTCAATCATATTGCCTGATATGTTAGCAATATCACCTTGAGAAGACCGAGCAAGTGAGAAGACCGTGTGCAAGAGTTTTTTTTCGTTACTTTATTCTGTAGTCGGCCTTTCTCCTACGCACCTGTCTGCTTACCGGTGTGCAAAAGTTTTTCTCTCTATTCTAGCAATATCACCTTGAAATTTTGCCATTTGAGTCCTTCACTCATGATTTGCTGAATACTACAGCAAAAATATCAATAGAGTAAGTAATACATAACTTGTTAAATTTATTGCCGGCCACATGAAAAATAGTGAGAGATTTTTTCAGTATTAAGTAGTTTCTATTCACAGTCTAAGCGTATGTTATATGATGGCTAAAATTTGTTTCAATTCGTAATAATTTAATAAGTTCAAGAAATAAGTTGTTAAATTATTATTATTGTTACCTAATGAATAATGGTTGTGTCTTTCATTATTGATGAGTACACATGGGAAGTCTGAGCATATGTACGATAAAAATGAGTTCTGTTTGTAATGATTTACGTCAACATAGTTGATTTTATTAAATGACCTCAGAAGAAGTTGGTGTTTTTCCCAGTATTAATGAGTTGATAAAGGCAGTTTGAGGATATCTAAAAATGGGTTCAGTTTATCATAATTTAAGGGGGTGCTGCAATGTTTGGTCAAAATGCTCACTTTTTAGTGGTATTCCTCTAGTTGTCCGTACTGTCTCGGGCACTGCTGTTTGGGAGACTTTCAATAATATACCCTTTGCTGTTGGGGGCAACAACGAAGGCCTTGTCGTAGAGTTTGTGGTAAAACGTTGTAAATTCATGAAAGCTCAGATTAAAGGCTGATAAAAGGTTTTTTTGTTTTAGCCTGTTTCCATGTAAGAGCTTTAGTTTTTCATGGAACCTTATACCGGGTCTATGAACGCTGAACTGGAAACTTTCTAGAGGAGTCTATTGGAACCATCCTCTTTGAGTAGGCAAGGTAAGGGCCAATCAAAGAAACCGATTAAGCTTAGTCCTTGAACACATTAAGTTTTGTCCAGCAAATCGCCATTCGAAATTGAAGTTAGTAATAGACGAGGCTAAATATGTGTCCTTGACACTTGCCCATAATTATTCATAGGGGTTCCAAAAGGCTCATCTCTGATTAGAGGAACCATACTGTATGTCTATTCTGGGAGCCTCTTTTCACACCTATGAAACGGTGTTTCCTGAAGAAATTATGATCCCTACGTGTCCCCAAGCAAAAGCTTTTGGGAATCGTGTGAATATATATGTTGTTAAATGTGATGTGGTTGTAATGGGTGGTGTCCCCTGTGTGGTTTGACTGCAGAATCTGGGCGAAGCGGAATACACGGTCGCCCTCTACATGTACATGCGTTTGCGGGGCTACCCCGCTGAGAGGATCAGCATCCTCACCACCTACAATGGCCAGAAGCACCTGATCAGAGACGTCATCAACCAACGCTGCGCCAACAATCCCTTCTTCGGGCATCCCAGCAAGGTACAGCTCCCCCACCCACCCACTCCCCCTCTAGCCACAGCGCCATGAAGAATTCTAAATAAACAAACCAATCATTTAAAAACTGTATGATGTGTTCACTCGGGTTATCTTTGTCTTGCATTTAGTTATATTTGAAGGAACTGGTTGGAGTTAACAAATGTGCTGATACAGGGGAAATCAGGAAGTGGGCAAATACTTAATCACAGCATAGTAAACCTGCATGTAAACTTATTTGTCTGAGGGACTCCCTCGACATGGGTTTCTGTTATTTTTTAAAGTTGGAAGTTCTACAGTATTGACATTCATCAGGTGAACACGAGTGACTCGTGGTTATTGAGCTTTTCTGCTTCGGTGGGAATAGAGTTGATACTGGAGGGGATTTTGTGAGGTCTTAAGTGTCCTTACGCTTACTTCCTGCACTATACTGTCGGCAGGCTTTTAATCCTGGAACAAATTTTTTAAAAAAAAAGAAAAAGTCAGCTCACCTGTTTACTGTGTAATCTAAACCCCAGAATTCTGTTGAGGGTGCAGAACAGAAATTTGACTGCAGATTACAACAGCGTTTCGATGAATAGTAATAATTATTTTTAATTCTTTGCATCATTCTTGATTCTTCATGCGCCATAATGAGTACTCTTTAGTAAAGCACTTTACTTTAGTAAAGCACTATACCTCGCTTTGTTGCCTCACTGACATCATTATTTTTGTCTGCTGCGCCACGCTGTTCAGTTTGCTGTGATAGAAATAATTGGCTCACTCGGTTAATCCACATTTCTCACCCAAGCATGTTTAATATTTCACGTTCCCTTGTCATTTTTTCCTTGAACTTAACCACGTATATTGTACCGTCTGTACTTTTCTGATTCCATGCATTCTACACCAGGCAGTTTGCGGTCACCTCAGAAGAACCACTCAGAGCAGGGAAATTAGGTTAGCGGTTGTAGCAGCGCCGTGGAGGGGAGAGAATGTGGAGGGGTCATTGCTTGGGCAAACTAATGCGGCCAGTGCGCTCTTGGTTACAGCAGCTCTGAAAATTGCCTTGCTGTAGAAAGGTCATGCCAGTGCACACTGGCGCGGCCTCGTCCAGCATAGTCGTGCCTTCTTAGCAAAATGTTAATTCTGAATATCCAGCTGTGGTCAAAACTGTAAATGGCTTTGAGCACTCATTGAATTAAATGCAATGTTTGCACATAATGGTGTGCAGCATAGAAAATTTTCTTCAGTTGCTGTTATGAGGAATAATGCGCTAAATTGAGTGGTCACCCGCTCTGATCTACCATCCTTTGTGCAAAGCCTGTAGGATGGTAGCTGCCCTGGAACAGGGCTGGTTCCCACTGCTCTATATCAGGAACACCAATGCTGATAAAGGATTTCCCTCGAGGACCTACATATAGCCCTTAAGAGGCTCTTTGATAATGTGAAATTGCATTACTCCTCAATATGTGCAACGGTGATCCTCTATGTTTCGGGGGAAATTGAATTGACATTGACACCAGCCTGAATGAACGTGATGCGGTTGATCAATCTCACCTGATTCAAATTCACAGCAAAGCCGTGGGGAGTCGGGATTGGACGTTTGGAGCCGGGGGTGGAAATCGATCCTCTGGTTCCTGCAGGACAGCCTGATTTCCTGGTAGGCTGGGCGAGTAGAGCCGTTAGATGGGGGCGGTTGAGGAAAAATGTAAAGCCCCTTTTCCGGGTTTGTAAGGGTTAAAATTAAGCGGCGAGAATCGAGCTTCGTTTTCATGGCTTATTTCCTGGTCTCGTGCGGAGATGTTGTGCTCCAGTGCTCTTTTGGTTGGCTTCAGTGTCATTGAAACAGTTTATTCAAATCCGAGCTGAGTGTGAAAATACTGTTTGGTGGTGCTCCTCCTGTGGAGCATGAGTGATCAACGTGCTTTTCTTTTCTCCTAATGTTTACCTGTGTGCTGATTTGTTTAGCAAGTGTAGTATCCGGACAGTAGAGGAATATTAGTATCCCCCCGCATTGCTGATGCTATGAATCGTCACCCTGCGTCCGCCGCCATGCCATCCTCAGAGATTTTCTTGCGAGCGCTCTACAGGCCACAAATTTCAACCAATTTGTTTTATATTTGGCATGGGCCCTGGTTCTGGGAAGGACACAAAGCCTATCGATTTTGGGAGTGATTGCTTTAGGGGGCCCGGGGATACCCATCCACCAGCAGGGGATCGACACTCTAGTTTATGGATGGATATGGAGCGGGTCACGTTATTGCATCCAGTATTGTTACTGTGCTGTGTTGACTCTGGCTCCAGATTATTCAACTTTAGGTTACCCTAAAACTTCTCATCTCAATGACTGTGTTACTGAATCTCCACACACACACATGCATGCGCGCGCGCACACACACGCACACAAACGCACATACACACAGGTCTGAGAGCCCGGGGAAAAATGTGGCAGTTAGCGAGTCTGCTGCCTTAAGGCGTCTGTGGATCATAAATTAGAGAGGGAGAATAGTCTTGCCTCTCGGGAGGCAGAGGCCCAACGATAAATATTTAAAATTGGTGACCATCTGCCGAGAAATGCAACATGTCAGTTTTGTCAGCGGGGCTGGAGGAGAAGAGACAGGGAGGGGACGCTAAGTAGCACATAAGTAGCGCGACACATTTTTACATTGCTCCATTTATACTGGTGTGTATAGCATTCAAGGGAAATGTGTTAATGTGCTGTAGCGCTGCCAGCGCCGTTAATCTCCAAATTTCGCCATGCAGATACGCTGACGTCTGCAAGCGTTTTGTAGCTAAAAGGGATTTTAATGCCGACACAATTCAGTCCATGCGCATGTATCTGCTGTGCAAGCCGAGCACGGCTTTAATAGGAGAGTGTGTCCCGACAGTGATCTATGCGGAGATTATAGCCCTTTAGCACTGTGTTACTGTCCAGATATTTACAAACTTCACGAATACAGGAGTTGCACATGATACGGAGTTTAATTGCTGTGATTCTACTTTCCTGTCGCTTTTGCCTGGGAAGGGATATTCAGTAGTTAGCCTTTAAAACTCATGAATATATGCACGGTGATATAGTTATGCATCCTCCGGCCATCCCAGTTCCCCCATTCTATGTAAAGTAGCAGCTTATTAGAATGCTTAAGAGCCACAGCAGCAAACACTCTATCCTAACGCTAAAAATAAAAACGTGACCGTCTCACTATGGAAGGCATATGAAGCGATGTATTGAAATTACACTCCATGTTTCGCTCTTCAGACTGGGCTAGTTGGCAGCTCTGCTGAGGCCCTTTGTTGGGGGGGTTGAATGTCGATTTGTATTACCGAGATACAAGTCGACTGATTGAGACGCCTTGTGCTCACCGAAGGACATATTGTTGCTTCTGGTGCTGCACCTGTTCCACATAGCAACAGGGAGCTTCAAATAAATATTGTTTCACTTATCCTCCGTCCTCTGCAAAAACTGTGGAAGGCCTGCTCATGAGACTCAGCATCAATGAACAGTGCTTTGCACCAGTGGGAATAGCCTGCAACGATAGATTTAAAGCGCTAGGTTCGTTTTCCTCAGACAAACGTCCCCTACTCGTGCTGGAGACGTATTGATCTGTGTGGATCTTGAGGCTCATTTCATCTTCTCCTGTGTTTGACTTTCAGCAGGCCCTTTGATTGAGAGAGAGGAAGTAGAAAAAATATAGACTGTTAGCTGGAGTCAGGAGGACTAGTAAAGCTGCAGAGTCGTACAGTTTTGCTGTTTGTCTTTGCACAATGTGCTGTACAAGAGGGCGGATTCTGCTCCATCCTCCTGACTGGAATTCTAGTAGCTCGATCTGCCCCCTGCATTAGACGGAGTCTTGAAGACTCAGGTAGACTGCCATATTTATATCCCTGAGCCTCATCCGTTGCGGTCAATGTGGTCTGTCTGGATAAGGGTGACAACAACAGGCAATAATCCGCTGACCTGGGGAACGCGGAAGTAAAGGCAGTCTTAAGCTCTATGACTAAATCCCCCCTTTGGGCCATTGCGGTGGCGAGGCATTCTGGGGGCATTTTGGCTGCCGTGAGTGTAAAATGACCTGCCCTCTCGTAGGTGACGACGGTGGATCGCTTCCAAGGCCAGCAGAATGACTACATCATCCTCTCACTGGTGCGCACCAAAGCCGTGGGACACCTGAGGTAAGCACGTTGCATTTTTTTTTTTTTTTTTTTATTCTGAGTTCTGGGCAATTCAAGGTCTTCTGCAGTGTTGCTTCTGAAAGGATTAGAAACTTTCAATGAAATTGAATGTATCATCGGAGCCTGGACTCTTATGTTGCAGAAATGTAGGCTTCCTTTTCCAGACAAACAAGGATCATGTAAGATGGCTCTGACATTATAAAGAAGTCACCTCATTCATTTTTGAAGTGTTCTATCTTGTCTAAGTTCAAGTCAGTTCCTTCCTTTGCGGGGAAATGTGCTTAAATAGTGAGAAAGGATTAAGATTAAAGCAGAGTTGCATAAAACCGTGGTTAAAAGTTTCTGTGTAAATATTCTGAACACTGACTGATATGCTGTTCATTTCTGGCCTGTCATTTCTTGCTGATAGGTTTATTAAACACAATACATTTTTAATACCAGTACCAAATGCTGTTACCACATTTTCAGCGCAGTTAATACAGCCCTTGATGTATTGTGTACGCCTGAGTAATGTGTTTACGAGAGCTTTGACACTTTCTCAAGCTGGCTTTTGTACCACTACTGAAAATGACGTCTGGAACTTTTTAAGCTTCATGAATACTTGAAGTATTTTTGTCTTGTCTGTTCGTTCTACGTGTCCAACAGCAGGGGGAGGAGGTGGAGGCTATCCAAACCTTTTTCCTCCCAAGTTTGCCTGAGAAACATTGTTTTCCTAGTTGCAGTACAGAAATTTTCTGTTTAAGTTTGAAGTAGTTATAAGATTTGTGATCCTGGATTGTTACGCTTTTCAAAATACAGATCTGCACTTGCCCAGCCTGTCTGTAAACATGGTAACAATGATCAGTCAATCAAAAAAAGTTTATTCTTTAAGACTCACTGGAGTCAGTCTCTTGAAAGAAGAGGTTAAAGCTAGTACTGATTCATTAGTTCATCACTCTGTGGCAACCACTTCTGGTCAGCCAGTGCACGTAGCTGTACGAAGTAAATTGTACGCTGACTACATGATCCTCCAACGGCATAGGAAGTGTGTAATTGGTGGTGCAACTATAGTGAAAAGAAGCAAGGACTTGTCGTCAAGTGAGTCAGAGGAATCACGTGCCCCTGCATATGCCTCCTGAGTCGATGGGAACAGGTCGCTTTGCGGTGGACTAAAGTTTGGCTATGTTCAGGGTGGAGAAAAACAGGGGAAAAATCAAAAAAAAATTTTTAAAAAGCAGAACAGTATGGATAATATGGATTTGGTGCGCTGCCCCTCGGATTGCTCCGATGCACATTACCAAACAGCTGTCATGCCCTTCAGCACTCAGCTAAGTTTCCGTTACAAGTCAAACCACATTAATCATGTGCTCTACTTTTTGTTTGTGAATTACGTTGTCTTTTCTGCCCTCATATCAGGGAGTATTCTTGAGATTTCTTGTGCAGGCCATGGCATCTGTTGGCCCCTCAGGTTGTGTGTACAGCCGTGGACAGGTGGAGCCGTTTGCTCTGGGGTAAAACTGTGGTGCCGTGGCACACTTTTTCCTCATGACCACTGAATCCAGTCCTGACCAACTGCGGCATTTAGTGCAAAGAAAGCCTGTTGAAAAACACTTAAAATTATTTATTTTTTTTTTTTTTACTTGAAGACAAAGACATTCAGCCAAATGGTGCTCACCATTTTCTTTTGTTGGTTCCCAACCCACCTCAAGATCCACCGCCTTAGTGTTTTACTCCAACCCCAACAAAGCACACCTTATTCAACAGCTGGAGCAGAACTGCCTAACCCACTTCCTAGAGATCTACCATCCTGCAGGTTTTCATTTTGAACCTAACATGGCATACCTCAATTTAAAACCTAGAGCAGGGCTGTGCAGCCCTCTTCCTGGACTTCTACCATCCTGTAGGCTTACGCTCTTTTACTAACAAAGCACACCTAATTCAACAGCTTGAGTTGGGCTGCCCAACCCTGTTCCTAGAGATTTACCCTTCTGGAAGTTTTCACTTTGAAACTAACAAAGCTCACCTGATTCAACAGTGAGAGCCGGGCTGCCCAACCCTGTTCCTTGAGATCTGTGTATCCTTTCTCTCTAAAACATATAAAGCACCTTGTTCACCCACAAGAGATCTCATCAGAGCTGTTAACTCTGAGAATCATGTTCGCCAAGTAAGAGTTAAAGTGGAAATATGAGCGATGATACATCCCTCGGAACGTGTTTGGGAATCAGTTCTGAAATGTCCCTGTTTTTTGAATGCCAGCAAACTAGATCAGAGAATCTTTCTCTGGCCTCCACACCAACTTCTTGTTTTAAATCACTTGACCTCATAAAACCTACAGAACCATGTGTGGGTCTGTAAAATTCAGCTGCTGTATTCAAACCTGTGGAACTTGAGGATTATGATGGATTCAAATGGAGATTCAAAGGCTTCCATTTAGCCCAAACATGTCCTGCTGAATTATGGGGAAATGTATATAAAATGATATACTAGATCTAGATCTTTTCTATTTGATTTAATGCTGTAGCATTGAAAACATGGCATCCTGGGTTCAAATATTATTCTCAAATAAGTTTGTTGTGGCTTCAGGGAAGTGCTGCGATCTGCAGAAATAGAATTTGTTTGTGTCATTGTCCTACAATATGGGGGAAAAATGCTTTTTTCTGACTTTGAACCTACTTGGGGGAAAGCTTTAGTGTAAAGGTAGAGTTTAAGGGGCTAATTAGCTAAATCAGTTATGAAATTTCACATTTTGGTTCCATTTCGTTGAAAAGCTTATGAATGACCATCAAAGACTGTTGGAGTGTCCCTAAACAAAACCTTTCATTGTGATGTGACCGATGAGTGACCTCCCGTGTGTTGAGTCTGGTAGCTCAGTTTGTCTGGATAATTTGTGGAAACAGCTGTGCATACACATCAGCCTCCCAGCTCTGGAACAGCCCATCCCTGATGGTGTCTGGCACCATGTCATGCCTGGACTTGAAAAGAGCTTCTGCCTGCCCACAGAGTGTTTTTGCCAGTTATTTCACACTGTGACAACCCTCTATACTGAAGAAATATACTTTCTAATATCGGCTGAATTTAGCTTTTGCCAGTATGGACTTCTATCATTCCCTCTATTTACCATTATTTACTCTTTTATGCAAAGTGAACTCAGTTGATTAGACCAAGCAGGGGCCAGTTTCCCCCTCGAGCTGTGTGGGGTCAGAGGTCCTTGCTCTTGGACTCGGCTGCGCTGATCTTTCTCTTATTGCGGCTGCACTGGGGCTTGAACCAGAGGCCTTCTGAGTTCCAGTAGAATGTTCCATCCAGGGGATCTCGACCTCACTCAGAAAGGGCTGGTGTGAGTGCAGGTTTTCTTTCCAGCTATGCTGTTTCACACCTGGTTCTACTCATCAATGTCTTGAGATTTTCTGAAGAGCTTGGTTTGTAGAGTCGGGAGTGTAATTGATTGGTTGAAATGAAAGCTTGCGCCCACACCAGCCCTCTCTGGATAAGGTTGAGTATCCCTGCACTTTGCTATAGGCTGCACTCTGATTTTTCTTACAGCCCTGTTTTTCACTCCTGATGACTCTTCTCAGCTCTGTCTACATCTAGGTGTGCATTCAAATACGGGAGTGTGAATCCCCAGTTAAGGCTGCGCTGACCCGCAGTCAGTCTGTGTTTACCCCTGGCAGCAGTACAGCAGTATGGGGCAGTATGGGTGATCTTAAGTGGGATGATTTATGCGCGTGAAGGAGTTGACTGTAATGTGCATCCGTTTTGTCCGTATCAGATCTGATGTTTCTTTCATGTGAAGACTACCTGAAAAGAGGTCGCTGTATGGGTCAGCTGTGTTCTGCTCTGTCAGGTCTGCTCGATCTTTGCCTGTGGTGTTAGTTGGGTACTTTTTTGTTCTGTTTTAAGGTGGAGCTCTGTCAGGTGGACTGCTGTTGTCAAAACAATCTGAGAAGTGACTTCTCTGTTTGTTTAGTCAATTCTTAAGTTTAAACCGATTTGTCGTGCTTCTTTTTGCTGCTTTCTTCTGTTTGCTTTAGTTCCGTCATCTTGCGAAACATTTGTTCATTTCATGCTTTTCTCACACACACATGCTCACCAGCTCATGGGCACACGCGCACACACACATACAGAATCCAGCAATACGTGGTGTGTGTGTGTGTGTGTGTGTGTGTGTATCGCTTGTTTGTCTGTGTGGCTGTGGCTGCCTGCCCTACTGTATGGCCACATTTCTGTATCATAAGTGGTGAATAGAGGGCTCTTGTTGTCACAGAGACGCATGTCTACAGTGCTGTATCACTGCAGTGGTGAACGCAGGTCAGGCACACTGAAATGATGACTCCTGCGTGCCTGCATGTGCGTGCATATTTTTTTAAATAAGGGAAACAAGGTTGGCGCGTTGCTTGTACAGCTACAATAAGAGCCTGTGTCTGCAAACGGAGCCTCGTTTTACGTTGATAATGGCTGCAAATTAGTTTAGCTTGTAATGAAATCAGGTCTGAATGCGCTGGTCTTTAGGTTGCGCATATTAGATTAAATATTGTTGCCAACATCCCAACATCCATTGGTGTGTTACTGAAGATGGCTGACTCTGGCTTTGTTTGAAGACAGTGGGGTATAGGATGTAGGCCAACCAATGATTGTTGTCCCATTAGAGTCCTGTTGAAACTAAAGCCTTATTGCACCATAGCCCACCAGAGAGGTAGGCCTGTTTGTTTAGATTGAGATTGAAGAGCAGGGTGTACTGTTTCTAAGGAGAGTTTCTTTAACCATCAGCTGGCACAGGAGTTCATGGATTCACTCTTTTGCATATGGCTTTATGGATTTTTTGTTTGGCCCGTTGGTTCATGGGTTCACTATTTGGCAGATGGGGTTCATGGATTCCCTGTTTACTGAGTAGGTTCATGGGTTCACGATCTGGCCAATGGGTGTAGGGATTGCTTGTTTGGTGTATAGCTCCATGGGTTCGCCATTTGGCAGATGGGCTTATTGATTCCCTGTTTGGTGTATGGGTGCGTTGGTTTAGTATTTTGCGAATTGGTTTATGGATTCCGTTTGGTGTGTAGGTTCATGGGATCACTATTTGGCCGAAGGGTTTATGGATTGGTTCATGGGTTCGCTGTTTGCCCGGATGAATGCACATGTAAAGCATTGTGTTGGCTTCCACTGGCTCAGTACACAAAGAAATCACTCCAGATGTCTTCTTTCCAGTCAGTAAACATCTGTTGGACATCGATTTCTAAACCACCGGCCACATATGGCTGGTATTAAGGAACGGCAATAAAGGCCGAAGGTCGTTCGAAGCGGTGAACGGAGGCACATGTAGCTGCCAAAATCCCTGTTAGCGGAGAGAAGCCTGGCTGGCATTCTGGGTTAAAATTAGAGCTGAATTGGGTTCAGACTCTCGCTGTCTTATCAGCCGGGCTAGCTAAATGAAGCGGATTGCCTGCATTAATGTGCATATCCCCGGGGCCTGTGGAAACAGTCTGTCAAATCCCCTATTAAGGAGGCAGGTTATGAATGGAGAAATGCACAGTATTCCTGACTGTGGGGGAAAGAGACTCACCGCTAATCTGTTAATTCCTCAAGATAGGGAGAGAAAAATACCCCTGACTCCTTCATTCCCCCCCTCCTTCCTTTGTTAACTTCACGCCATCTCTTCAATGGTTAGCGCTTCTTCACAGAAATAAATTATTGGTCCAGCTGTGGCCTAGGTCCTCTATGTGTGGAGTTGGCTTGTGCTCGCCATGTTTGTGTGGGTTTCCCTCAGGCACTCCGGTCTCCTCCTCCAATCAGAACGCGAGTATCCCTGGGTCTATAGATGAGAATGGGCCTCCCTGGCTAACTGTAGTGCATGTAGAGAAATGTTCATAAATGTCCCTTCACCCGATCGATTACATTTGTTTGTGCCCTGTAGGGATGTGCGGAGGCTGGTGGTGGCCATGTCGCGGGCGCGGTTGGGCCTGTACATTTTCGCACGCGTGTCCATGTTCCAGAACTGCTTCGAGCTGACGCCAGCCTTCGCCCAGCTCACCGCCCGACCCCTGCAGTTGCACATCCGGCCCGATGAGTACTACGTAGCAGATCGCCCGGTGAGATATACACCCCCATGACACTTCCAGTGTACGTCACCTTTACACACACTTAGTAGTTCACACAGTACTGAGGTTCATGTTCATTCCTGGTCAGATATACGCCCTGTTTACACACTCTCAATTTACACTCCATTTATCCACTCCGTATACAGCCCCTTCACGCACTCTCAGTATATACACTCTGTAATTAACAGCTGTGATTCATTACCATTCCTAGTGAGATATACACTCCCTTCGCACACTCAGTATTCATGCTGTGATTCACAGTACTGAGGTCATTGTCATTCCTGGCGAGAAATACTCCGCCTTTACACATTGATTCACAATGCTGAGGTTCATCATTCCTGAGGACATATCTGCCTTCTTTACACTGTCATTCTGAGCTGTGATGAACAGTGCTGAGATTCATTATCATTCCAATAAACAGTGACATGCTTTGCGTTAAATCAAATATTGCTAGGTTTTCATGGTCACTATTGGACTGTCAGTGTAGAAACGATGGTCTTTAAAGGCTGCTCTGATTGTTCAGTCAACAGTAGATATTTTACTGTGTGTTTATTTTTATGGCAGCAAAAATTGCGCCACCATGTTACCGCTTACGAAGAGTGAAAGAAGAATCTTGATTTCAAACTTCCTGTCATGAGGTCTGTGAAGAAATGGATCGAGGCTGATGTCAAATCATGTGGCATGGATAGCCGAGAGTTTACCAGCTTTCTGTCCAAAAAAAATCACCTACCAACTACTTATCTTACTTGTCAGTTTAGTACTTTCTGGTTGTAGTTGTGTTAATTGGTGAAAATTTGAAGGTGCCATTTGAATAGCTACTGTGCGGAATGAAAATGCACATATTGTCAGCCCTCTATGATGTCATCGGGCTCCACTGGTGTAGCACAAGTGTGCAGAGGTCAGAGGACAGTTGGTGTCATATGACTTCTGTCATACCCCTTTAGAAAGTAGTCTTGTCATTTGAATAAGTAACTCTGACTACACTTCTTACTGTCTCGTGTTTAACACAAACAAGCAAAGTTAAGGGTCTGTCTCTTGCTGGCTGATGTGTTTTTATCCAGCGCTGTCCTTTAGTATTTGGATTGTCACTATTTGCAAAAATTGTGGCAATTTTTGAGATCGTCTCCCACTATGGATTGAAATGTCCTCAAAGTAAATCTGACTCTTAGTGCTTTAATGTTATTTCCATTCATTTTGGCCACCTGAACAGATAGTCTGGTGGGCTTATGTCATGACCTGTTTGTCATCGTTGGCATCCATACACATACGTCAGTGACGGTGAAATTGCAGTAACAGCTTGCCACCAATGAGTACACCAAACTTTACACGAACCAGTCCAGTGTGATTTCATGTATGGCTGTCTGAGTCAGGAAAGTTGAGTGGTGAGCTACAGTGCCTGTGGCACTATTAATTTTTTTTCTTTTTCTTTTTTGGGTTTACTGTCCAAAGCCTTGTGCAAGTTGGGGCCCTGCGTGAGTGTGGGCAGAGTATATTTGGCCCCCTGACAGAGCTGTGCTCTTGTCCCAGTTCTCAGTGCAGAATCAGCATCCTCTGCAGTGAGCTGTTAAAATGCCTCCTGTGGTCTTAAACACTGCAGACAGTTGGGACTCTGTGATTTCCGAGACTTGGAGGGGCCACTGCACACACACCTCAGTGCCAGACTGTAAACTAGGATCACTTACAAGATGGCAGATGATCTGCACTAAAGGCTTTCTCTTCTTTAACATATTTTATCAACCTGTGGTGTAGAGTGTTACATGAACGCGCATCATCAGTGTGTTCACTCTGATTTCACACACTGCTTCTGTTTCC
Source organism: Gymnothorax javanicus (assembly GCA_029692085.1). NCBI lineage: Eukaryota > Metazoa > Chordata > Actinopteri > Anguilliformes > Muraenidae > Gymnothorax > Gymnothorax javanicus. The sequence goes on along the minus strand of CM056193.1, from coordinate 73,575,821 downwards.
AGAGCTGTGAAGGAGAGCAGTGAACATGACATCTCATTTCCTCTCCTCTCAGTACCGCCGCCTCTCTCGAACCCCAGCCAAGTGCAATAGAGCATGTGCTGTTATCCCCATCAGATCGGCGCTCACAGAATTGGATTTTGAATACCTGACTGGGTTTTATAGAGCGAAGCCACTTAACACAAATACTCTTTTTTTTTTTCTGTCTTTGACATCTGTGATAAATGCATTTCTGCCAGTTACCTCTATTCATTTTGGCCTGTTTAAAGAGTTATTAATGGAATAAGCTGCCTCGCATCACTGAAGAAGGGTAATTTGGTGTTCAGCGAGGCCCGGAACAAGTATTTTAGAAATCGATCACGCTCAATTGAGATCCACGGCAAATTTAAGGCGCCGCTAATAAAAATATTTAAAGCGTATCGCGCTGTTTTGGCACACTGCCAAACAGCATTGCTTTCGCAAAGAATTTAAAGCTGGGATCCTTAAGTCTGGCACTGGATTTCGTTCATCCCAGGTAAGTGAATGAGCACCTTGTGCTGCTGATTAGCCATGCTATCGTCATAGCTGACTCATGGGTAAAGGGACAGTGGAAAACCAGCAGTTTTCAGCCCATGGGGACTTTGATTTTGGGAACACAGATTTTCAAGAGTTTGAAGTGTCTCATATAAATTGTAGTTTTTGATTTAGGACTATCAGAAACTTCTGTTATGCAATAGGTTTTAGCTGGTGGTCAAGAGAGGTCAGCACTGGAGCTGATTCATGTGTGAAATGTGGGTCCTGAATGTAAGAATCCATCCCAGTATTTTGCTTTTAATTTGCTCATTAGCACCACTTTTCACCCAGAAGGTCATACTATTTGGTGACATCAGCTGGCTGAATTTTTGGGTGGGAGAAAAAATGTCAGGACTTTGATTTTCTGCTACCTGATGCCAGCACTTGATAACAGTTTGCTGATGGCATTATTCATTTTAACACAGGTTTGGTTGGGTTTACTTGGTAAATGTTTGTGTGTTAGTGTGAGTCTGTGATTTAAGGGAGCCCAGTTTTCTCTCCGTTTTGGTTTTGAAGCTGCATTTTCAATGAGTTGTTTCAGTGAAGAACGTCAGAAATCAGTCTCATTCTCACCCGTCTGCAGTTGGAGGCTCGCTCCGCCCTCCCCGATCAGGTGATTAAGGACATGCCGGAAATGGCCAATCTGGTGTACAGCATGTATATGCACCTGATCCAGAGCTCGCAGCAGTACAGACAGGTAAGCTAACTGCTAACTGCTAACCACCTCAGCTTTTTCCAAATTCCACCTTCATTAACCTATAAGAGTGCACCATGGGTTATTTTTACCTTCATTAAAGCTTCATTTGAGGCTGAAAATGCGTCAGAAGTAAGTTCCAGCATGTAGCACCTAAACCATTCTCTTAACGGCTATAATGATGTTATGGGCTGTGACTGGTATTGCGTGCTAACACACTTTATGCTGTCCAGTGCAGTGTGGGGTTGCACTGGGGTGATGAGTGAGTGAACACACAGATGTAGGCTGACAGGATAAGGCTGGAGTCAGTCGTGAGTGAAGTAGCTGTGACGGACAGGGCCTCAGATCTCTGCTGAAATCCTGAGCGTGAGGGGGGTGTGCAGCCGTGGAGCCGCTGTTTAATTAGGGAGCTGAGCTGCTTCAGTTTGCTGTCTGACACCTCACTGCCAAACTCAGTTTCTCTCTCTCTCTCTCTCTCTCTCTCTCTCTCTCTCTCTCTCTCTCTCATCTCTCACCCTCCCCTCCTTTTTCCATCTGCCACTCCCTGTTTTCCCCTCTCTATACTGCTCTGTCTTCCCTTTTTTATCACTCTCTTCCTCTCTCCCTTTTCACCCTATATATCCCTCTCCCCCACCCTTCTCTTCTTCTGTGCTCAACTGTCTGCTGCTCTCTCCCTCTTTTCCTGCTCTTTCTCTCTGGTTCTCCCGACCACCTCTCCCCATCTCTATCCCCCCCTCATGCCCCTGTTCCAATTTTTCAATTTCAATTTGCTTTATTGGCATGACATATTTTAAATATATCACGCCCAAGCATAATTACAATAATAAGAACAATAAGGAAAACAAAAATATCAATATTAACAAGAAAAATTAAATATACAGATAATTACAGTATTTATGAAATTATTTGACTATGTATTTTATTGAATAGCAATGTCTTCATGTATCTACAGGTGCATGGTATAGCTAGAGATGGTGGGGGTCAGGGGTCACTCCTGTCCCTCAGTTTGTGGCAGGCTGCTGTATATTGTGCTGCCAGATTTGTGCAACACTTACCCTCTCCAAGGAGGATATTTAATATTTGGGATTCAGGCAGGGCTTGAAGGTTGGGATGTTCAGTTTCAAATTTTGCAAAAAATACTTCTCTAATGCGCCTTTATCTGTGGCACTGAGTGAGGAAGTGCAGTTCTGTCTCCACTCGCTGTTGGCTGCAGTGGGAGCACAGCCTCTCCTCCTGGGGCAGCCAGGGCTCTGTTGTCTCCATTGTGAGGCTGTGATCGCTGAGTCTGTACATTGTCAACACTTTCAGTAGTTTACGATTTTTCGCAGTGGTCAGATATTTTGCCATTGTATATTGCCGATTTAGGGCCCGATAACATTCTGATTCCTTTTGGTTTTTTGTTTGTGCATTCCAATGAGTGATATAATTCTGTTTTTGTTGCTGAATGTTTGGTTGATTCTGGTTGGTTCTTTTGTTATGGGGCTGTCCTGAGGCTGGATGGTGTTAGTTTGTGTTAGTGAACTGAGCCTCAGGACCAGCTGTGTGAGGGGACTCTTCTCTGTGCTCAGCTCTCAGTATTGCCAGGCTTTTGGTATGAGTGGGGGGTCACTGTTTTTGAGATGGTTCCAGAATTTTATGGCCCTTTTCTGAATCTTTATTAGTGATGATATTTGCCTTATTCTGCCCTGCATGCGTTGTTCGCTGTTTTCCGATGGACAATCAGGATGTTCATACAGAACTCTGCATGCAGGATGTTTTTCCCACTGATCAAAATCTTGTTTTGTAAGCGGATCCCACACTTCACTGCCATATGGGGCAATTGGTGCAATAATAGATTCAATTAATTTTATCCAGTTCTTATTAGAATTTCAATGCAGATTTTTCTTTTTATGGTATAAAATGGCCTGTGTGCTTTCTCTTTCAGTTCATTTACTGCGAAGTTGAAACGTCCAGAACAACTGATTTGCGGGCCTAAATAGTTATAATTTGTGCAGTGTTCTATCGGATTTGTTCCTATTGTGAAATGATATGCACTTCCCTAAGATCTGGATTTTTTTTTGTAAAATCATTATCTTTGACTTTTTAATGTTTACTGTCAGGGACCCAGGTCTGACAGTATTTCTCTAGCAGATCGAGGCCCTGCTGTAACCCCTGTGCTGTGGGTGAAAGCAAGACCAAGTCATTTCCGTAGAGTAGGAGTTTAATTTCTGTATTTTATAGTGTGAGCAGGAACTGAGGATTGCTCCAACAAAGTAGCCAGTTCATTATTGTACATGTTGAAGAGCGTTGGGCTCAGGTTACAGCCCTGTCTCACACCACGTCCTTGGATGAAAAGATCTGTTCTTTTGTTGCCAATTTTAATGCTGCACTTATTGCCTGTGTACATTGATTTAATTATATTCTATGTTTTACCCCCTACACCACATTTAAGAAGTTTGTAGAATAATCCCGTATGCCAAATGGAATCAAATACTTTTTGAAAATTTATGAAGCAAGGTAAAAATTTGGTTTGATTTTGATTTTTGGTATTTTTCAGTTAAAGTATGTAGGGTGTAAATATGATCTGATGTGCGGTGATTTGATAAGAATCCAATTTGACTTTTACTCAAGATATTGTGTTTATTGAGGAAGTCCATAATTCTTGTATTAATGATGCAACATAGAACCTTCCCTAGATTACTGTTCTCACAAATGTCTCAGTAATTTTTCAGGTCCAATTTATCTCCAGTTTTAAGAATGGGGGTTATGAGTCCTAGATTGTGGATGTCAGGGAAGTAACCCACGCTCAGAACCAAGTTAAATACTTTAAAATGGCCTTTCGGAATTTATTACCGCTGTATTTGAGCATCTTGTTTAAAATGCTGTCAGATCCTGAGGTTTTTTTTGGATTTGAGGACCTGCAATTTCTTCTCTAGCTTTTGACCAGTAATGGAGAATCCAAAGGGTTTTGGTTGTCTTTTATCACCAGTTTGAGTTTTTGTAACTTCTCTTGGATTTGCTTTCATTCTGTTGAGCCCAGATTAATTGCTTCATGAAGTGTTTTGAAGTGTTTAGTCCATATTTCCATTTTGAATGACCAATTCTTCAGGTTTTGATTTATTCATTGTATTCCAATTTTCCCAAAATTTGTTAGAATTAATGGATTCCTCAATTAGTGTCAATTGCTGAGAAATATATTGTGCCTTTTTTGGCTCCAAGAGCGCGTTTGTATTGTTTTTATGTTTGACAGTAACGAAGGTGCACATCTGGGTTTGATGGATCTGTGTTTTTCATTAGACAATTTACAAAGAATTTTCCTCATTTTTTGGCATTCCGGGTCAAACCATTTGTCATCCTTGGGTTTTATTTGTTTATGTCTCGATATTTTCAATTCGGATATTTTGGCAGTTTCCCCAAAAATATAATTGACGTTTTTCACCGCCTGGTTGACGGACTTCTTTGCTGTGGCTGTAAGTAGTTTCCAGGCAGGTGTCTAATAATGATTGTATTTCTCGGGGGTTGATGGCTTTCTGAAACTTTTCCTTACTGCTTTGGGCCCGTTTGTCTATGACTTTGGGAGGTTGTAGGTTGTACAGCTGACTGGGCTGTGTGTTTTGTGGTGGAGCTAGATTCTGTCTGTTTCAGATACGCAGTAATTTGGCCGTGATCGGTGTTTCTCTCTCTTCCTCTTTTCCCCCATCTCCCTCCCTGTGCCTTTCCCCATATCTCTCCCTCTCTCCCCCTATCGCAGCAGCAGCGGGCTCTCCTCCCTCCCCCTGCCCAAGTAGAGGCTGCAGGCGACGCAGAGGATGACTCCGCTGTCGTCATGGACACTGATGTGCAGCTGGAGCAGAAGGAGCAGCTGGCATCAGGTGAAGAGCAGGAGCCCCAGAGCAGGTCAGAGGAGCAGGGCGAGGAGGCGACTGCAGAGACGGCTCTGCAGCAGGAAGAGGAGGAGCAGGGCCACACCACGATGCCGGAGCACCCCGGCCGTGACAGCGACAGTGACGACAGCGGGGAGGAGGAGGGGCTCTTAGAGTGTTATAAACCCCGCCCTTCTGCCCCCAGAGAGGTCAAGTACCACCCTATCTGGAGAGACCTTGGGAATCAGTCTGGGGCTGTTATAAACCCTGCCTATCCACTCCCACAGAGGACATGCACTTCCCGAACCAAACGGACCCGCCCCTCGGCATTCTGTTGGAACTGCCCTTTTTACCAGGATTGTTTGAAATTGTTTTCATGTTGGTTTTTTTTTTTTTTTTTTTTTAACTGTTGGGAAATGTTGAAGAGAGATCGGCTTACTTGCGAAAATGAAACTGCGATTATGTTTATTTCCTGTTTTGGAGAATTTCTTTTTCTGTACTTTTTCAAGTAAAAGTTGAAAATGCTTCGTGGTGTGTCCAGTATCATGTTGATCTGTTGGCTGTTTCAGTGCAGTTCATAACTATTTCTACACTTGCACAATCTTTCTGACTTTGTACTACATCACATTCACTTTGAAAACAAAGAATATGTGGTTTAGCAAGAGGCCGACAGCTTTAATTTGTTGGTGTTCACATGCATTGAATGTCAGCCAAGTTGGAACTGCAGCCCTTTATAACACGGCGTTCTCGTCCGGGTACTCACGGACCACGCAGCATTGGCTCACGGTGTGTTACGATAACGTGCGCATGAGATGAATCTCCATATCTCACTGGTCATCTTCTTGACTGGCCAGGTCTGGGGGTTTGAGAAACGGTCACCTCTGGTTCTGATGCTGAGTGACAGTCTGTCTTCAGTCCCTGTGAAATAAGAATGTCCATAAAAGGCTCGAGCTGCCGTGTGTGTCTGCCTGCCCACCTTGGCCTCTGGCCATCTATTTATACCTTTCTATGGCACAGTGAGACAAGCGTACATGCATTATACGGATCCCTCCTGCTGTTTTCTGACTTTGATTCGGCAGTGCGGTCACCCTTGGGGGCTTCGCGTGCTAACGCGCTTTGTAGGTCACGGTGGGCCACAGCACTGCGATGCACTGGAGTGGGGGAGAGAGCCTTCAGTAATTACACTTCGCCCCCACCCCATGTCACGCTCTAAAAATTTGTAACGGTTCAGGAGTTGGTTTAGACGCTTCTGCCATCGGTTGTAGACAGTTGCCTGCTAATCATGGAGGGAAGTGTGATTCTCAGAGTGCTTGGTCATAACTCTGTGTCCCTTATAGTGTAACTGTCATTAGTTTAAATTCATGTTTTTTTTTTTTTTTTTGTTTCCTCTGTTGTTTGTTAGAAACCTTCAGGGGCCTGCAGTCTAAAAAGTCAACCAATGATTCATACGCTGGCCGTCCTGGGACTCGATCATTTACGATCCCTGTAATACGTGCTTTTGATTTGATTAATCTTTTGTAATAGCCCACATGTGGTCGTAAGTGGCATCGCATAACTAACTCAAGTCCCAATCGTGCTGTCATTATGGTAGATCACATTACAAGAGATTTTGGTTTGTCTCCCCACATATTTTACGGAGTTTTTGAAAATCCTTGGGGTAGTATTTAGATGGGAAATTTGTTGATGGATTTGGAGTATGTTGGATAAGGAATTTTAAACACAGAATGTCGGCCGGGGAAGGTCATGTGTATGAGCCTGTTGAAGGTGCTCAACACTGAGACGCATTTTCTGGACTGCCGGAAAATGGAGGCCAGCCCTGTAACCGTGTAAATCTGAACTGGTGAGCGATGGAGTCATGAAGTTACACCATTGGTAGGACAAGCTTTGGAGTTTCCCTACTGGTTGTTGCTCTTTCGAAATGTATAGCCACAGTCATCAGTTGCGTCATAAGGTATGTTTTATGACAAGGAGCTACCGCTGACCTCAGATACGTCCTCACAGTCCAACCATGTTGCAGGTTTTTTCGTAGTCTTGTTAAAATCTAAATGATAAATGACGGACTGAACAACTGCAGCCAAGGGGCATTTGTGTTTGTAATATGGCAGCTGCTGTGTGCTGCAGGTCGCTCGTTCCCCTTCACCACTTGGCTTGTGGCGCACTATGCCCCACTGACTGAAACTTTCGAATGACTTGGCGCATTATGTTTTTATGGTTGAGGCAAGACACTGGAATGCAACTGTAGTCTTCATATTAACATCTTAACTTGGTTCCCTGAGTTTGTAACTCAGAATATTATTGAGCTGTCAGACAGTTCTTTCTAAAATGGGTTTTGATCCTTTATGAGGGTGCAAAAAATCTGATGTAAGAATAATGCCTTGCATCTCTTCAATAATAATTATTCCCTCCCGTCTAGACGCACATGAACCCTTCAATGCCCCCTGTGACAAATTTGTCACGATTTTAGGGGGTTGTCAAAACCACTGACCCCACATAAATTTTGCAACCTAATGCCTATAGTGACATATTTAGACCATCAGTGCTGCCATCTGATGCATAAAAGTGGAACTGACACTACACTGGCTGCACCAGCTAACCTTTCCAATATGGCCGCCCCCATGGTGGAATCCACACGATAGATCAGCACCCATTCATCACTGGATAAAGTAGACAAACAGGTAAGCTAATGAAAAATAAGCTATGCCTAATACTTCAGCTATATGTCAACTGTTTTATTCAAGTCATTTTAGCAATAAGGTCCCCGAAATGCCCATTGTGACATATATGTCACAAAACTATAAAATGAGGTCAAACGTCACCAAAAATTAAAAATTGCTATTGGGTTGTTATTAGCCCCTCCCCAGGACATATTAACAGAATACATGGATTTTTCTTTCAACTTTTACTATAGTTGGGCATTTAAGGGTTAATTCGTGACTGAAATTTGATGGCATTTCCAAGCACAATGACGATTTCTTGCAGTATGTTGAACTGTTGAAGGACTGAATTTGCCTGCAGTTCACTTGCATCTGCACTTCATTCATGGAGAGCAAAGGGGAATGGAGGTGTAATCCTGGGTGGGCTATTGATGATACCTGGCATACTTCAGCAAGGTAATGTGCCTTAGTAATTCCAGGGTAAAAGAGCATTTTGTTTCTCAGAACCGCCAAAACAAGATGTTCAAAGCGTGATTCTGGTGGATTTGGTCACCCGCACACATCCAGTGCACAATGCCAAAATATGCTGAATGTCAAATTTAAGGGACGCTCTGCGCTGATCTCGCCCGTAACAAGGGCTCAATTGATAGTTGCATGTGCAATCCCACAAGATGCCATTCAGTCCTACCCCCCGCCCCTACACTGCATTTTTTTCCTCCTGTACTTCGCTGTAACTGGCGCTGTAGAGGAAGTAGCTGTGCTCAGTGATTTGCTGAATTTCGTGTAAGACTCACACCAGAGCGACTGAAGCGGATTCAGTGTTCCCAGTGCAAGGCGGATCAGATCACCCCAGTCAGAAACTACTTCAAAAAGGTGAGTTTTTTTTTTCTTCCATGTACTAAAGGTGTTGAATGACTGGTAATGTATTTTTTTCCTTCCCAGGTTAATAACATTTGACTTCAAGAGCCTGAAGCAAAATTTTGCGCTTTAACTTATTGATAATCCAGCAGTGTTTAAATTTACTGTAATTACGGTTTCCTTTGGTCTTTGAGTCATTTAGATAATGTATCACCTTTAGTTCACCGAAGGTCTAAATGGAGAATAACATCTCACACAGCTATTTAAGAATCCATTTTACTTTTATTTATTTTGGGGTTTGTTTACTCTACCTGGTTATGATCTGTTTCATAAACAATTTTCCCCACGGTTGCCTCACTGCATGAAAATTTGTACTTTGTGATTAAAAGTAAGACATTTTTATATTTTTAAAATCCATCTGTTTTACTCATTGTGCATTCACGGCGCTGGCATAGAGATGTTGCTGTGAGCGACTGCTCTGTTTGGGAGGGAGTTTCCTGGAGCACGAGACAACTCGAGATTGGCAGCGTGCTGTAGCTTACGCGTCCTGCTGATTAACAGGAAGTAACTGAAAAAAGGGAAGAGACGTTGAGGATCCAGTGAAAGAATGACCCATACTGTTAGTTCTGCCTCTGTAATTCCCAAAAACTGCGATGCAGGCCCGAAGCCCTTGTTCCCCCCCAAATCACAGCAATCTGGTTTTCCACCCTCCTCTTTTTCTTTTTTTTTTTTTTTTTTAAGATTTTTTTTGTGGATTTTCCCTTTATTGGATAGTCTTCAGTGGAGAGAGACAGGAAAGGTGGGATAGAGTGGGAATGACTTGCGGCAAATGGCCTGAGCCAGAATCGAACCCAGGCCACCGCGGGAAGGACTTGGCCTTATGTGGTGTGCGCACTTAAGCCGATGTGCCACCGTAGCGCCCTTCCTCCCTCCATTTATCCTGAGGTCAGGTCTAAGGATCATCTGGCCAATCAGGATCCATGGATGTTCATGTAATTGTCTGGAAGGAGAGAAAAACAAGGCTAGATTTCAACTTAAGGGCCAGATTTAAGGATCCCTGCTGTAAGCGTTTGAGCAGTTGCACTATGTTTTGCCCTGCAGTGGTTGACATGATATTGATTTAAATGTCCAAAATTACAGTGGGCATTCTCAAACTTCACGTGCAGCATTTTCAATTTATAACTACAAGGGTACCTTCCCGAGGAAACAAAAAACTGAACCACCGCCTAAATGCTTTTGGCCTTAGCTGAATTTCACCTTTCCAAACTTTTTCACATGCAGCTGAAACCCAAGAAAGTGCCACAAGACCATTAGTTCTCCGCTGAGTAAATAATTCATGGAATCGACTGGAAAGAGTAGGATGGATGGAAATTCCCCACTGTTGCTAAAGCTCTCATTGACGGCACCAGAGGCATTTGTAACAAATTAATGCAAACGACCAGTCATACTGCTGAAATTTGGATTTTAATTTGGACAACTCCGTGACGGGCTTCAGACATTTAGATTGTGCGCCCCGCGATGTGTGGCAAGTACTCATGCTGTCCAACTCTCAGTTGTGCCAAGCAATACAGAAATGCTGTTGTGTGTAAAAACTTTGATTCATGCTGCAATTCGCGACAAGACAGCTGCATCAATTTTAAAGGATCACAAAACTTCTTCATTCCCCCTGTACCATCATACCTGACAGGCACCTCCAGATGATGGCAGCTCTGGTCCTTCTATCCACGATCACAGGGGAAATATAAACAATGTAATTTTTTCCGCAGCTTCACTGGGTTTCTATACATTGAGTCATGGCCTCACCCTAGACTCCCAGCTGCCTCCTGCCACCACCGCACACCCCTAGCGCCAATCCAGCTCTCTGAGTGAGCCTCTTATTGAGAAATTGATCTGCTTTAATAATCCAACGAGTCGCCTGAAGGCAGGATGCATTTCTGAGCACTCAGAGCTAAAGTGAACTTGAAGATACAGCAGGACATTAAGAACACAGCCTGGAGGGTCTGTCATACGACAGTGATATCAATGGGGAGAGATGTGATCTGTCTGGAGGAAATTGCTCCACTACAAATTAGAAAAAGTTGGGACAGTATGTTTAATTAAAATTCTACCTGAAAGTAGTGATTTGTAAATTATCTTTGACCTTTAATTCATTTAACAATGCAACTACACGTTATTTGTGGTTTCACCACATAAATTTAGATTTTTTTAAAAATAAACACTTTCTTAGATTTGTACGACGCATTTAAACAAAAAACTAACTGAATTATGTCTCACTTTATAATTTTGCCACTCTTTTTCGCAAGAATAATTGTTTAGGGACAGAAGACACCAAGTGAGTGCGTTTCAGGTGTAATTTTTTCTCATTCTTTCTGCAAACAAGTCTTAAGGTGTGCAACAGTACAGGGTCTTTGTCTTATTTTGCATTTCAAAATGAGCCACATGGGGTGCCCTGGTGGCACATCGGCCTAAGCGCGCACGCCATAAAGGCTGTGTCCTTCCCGCAGCGACCCGGGTTCGATTCCAGCTCGGGTCATTTGCTGCATGTCTTCCCCATTCTTCTCCCCAAAACTTTCCTGTCTCTCTCTACTGAATGACTATCTAATAAAGGACAAAACCCCCCCCCAAAAAAAAAATCTTTAAAATGAGCCACACGTCCTCTATTAGGGGCGAGTTGGGACTCCAAGCAGGTTAATCCAGCACTTCTTACACGGTCATGCCTCTGTACATCATGCAGAATGTGATTTTGCTTTGTTGTGTTGAAATATGTATGGGCGTCCCTGGAAAAAATGTCTCCTTGAAGGCGACTTATGTTGCTCCTAAATCTCCGTGTACTTTTCAGCATTAATGGTATGCTTACAGAAGTGCCAGTTACCCAGCGGAGGGTATTCACGCAATCGCATACTATGACTGAGTATGGTTTTTGGACTTGTTGTTGGTGACGGTCCTTGATGGTCCATTTCTTCTTTGGTCAGAAGCACGCGACATCCATTGCCTCCAAAGTAGACCTGAAATGTTGATTTTTCTGACCACACATTTACACTGTGTGATGGTCAATTGCAGATGCCTTTGAGCCCAGAGAAGTCGATGGCAATTCTGGACACAAAAGTGAGGCATTCTTTTTGCACAGTTAACTCTTTACTGGCATTTGTTGATGCAACTACCTATTGTAGAACTTTACTAAAGTCGACCAAATTAATCCTGAGCCCATGTGGTTATATCACTCATGGATAAATGATGGTTCTTTGTGCAGTGTCATCTGAGTGATTGGCAATCATGGATAGTCAGCTTAGGCCTGTGCCTTTGCCCTTTACAGGCAGAAATTCCTCCTAATTCATTAAATCCTTTGACTATGTTCTGCACCATAGAGAATGAAATATCCACATCCCCTTCCATCTGTCTTTGTGGAATATTATTTTAAACCTTTCAGTGATTTTCTCGCATTTGCAAGCAAATGGACAACCCTTGGCTAATCTTTGTTCTTGAAGGACCAGGCCTTGTCTAGACAGTGCTTTTGTATCAAATCATGGATATGATCATCTGCTGGTGTCTGTGGTTTCAAATCACGTCATTATTCAAATTTTTATCACCTTGCTTATCCTAAATTGCCCCTGTCTCAACCTTTTTGGAATGCATTGCAGACCTGACTGGCAGGAATGGATGCATATTTACAAACAGAATGAAGTTGATTGGACAGAACAATAAATATCTTGTCTTTATACTGAGGAAGTAAATTAAATTTAGAAATCACTGCTTTTGCTTTTATGTGCAATTTCTGTACAGTCTCAACTTTTTCCGAGTTGGGGTTGTATATAAATTTTATGTATGACACCTGTGAAAATGTGTTTCTCAATCAAGCATTAACAAATGGAGTATGGTGTCTTTTAGGTGACCTATGTTTTATATGTACCAATCAGCTATAACATTATGACCACGGACAGGTGGAGTGAATAACATTGATTATCCCATTGCAGTGGCACCTATCAGTGGATGGGATTTATACTAGGCAGGGTCATTCCATATGAAGTCAACCAGAGGTCCCCAGGTCAAGTTTATTTTGGGAGTACTTTTATATTCATAATGAACACATGCAAAACTTTAGTGTCCTCCTCGTTTCTAAGATATGCCCCCTTTTTGCCTCCACGGATCACAAACGTTAATTTATAGGGATTCTGGAGGCCAGTATCTTTGGAGAAAAATCAAAGGAATGGGCTGAAAATTGCTATCCATGGTAATTTGGGTCCAGGTATTCAAAATCTCGTCAAAATGTATCTATCTCTCTTCATTTTCAAGATATTAACCTCTCAAATATTAAACTTTTTACGGGCGGACATCAGAAGATGTCAGATTATCTTAGCAAATGATGTAACTTGAGTTTATGAGTAGGCACTGTCTATTTAAAACTTTTAGTTGTGGAATAAAGGGGATAATAATGGGTGTTTTACCCCAGAACACCTGTATTTGATAACATGATTAAAAAGTGAAGGAGATGAGAAAACAAGCTGTAATTTTGAACAAATAAAGCAATGATCTTTGCATTTATGTAAAATAACTTCCATTACCACAAGTAACTGCCCGCATGGTGAATTTGCCAGTCCAAAATTGGCAAAAAAAAAAAAAAAAGTGACCTAACTCCAAGTCAAGTCATTTTATCTGTATAGCACATTTAAACACAACAGAGTTGGTCCCCAAAGTGCTTCACAATACAACACAAGATTTGGAACATTGTTTATAGGAAAACAGAATAAATAGAGAAATTGAAATAGAAAAAATATACATAAAAATAAACATAAGCTAGCAAGATAATGTAGAGAAAGGGCATAAATATGTAAAATATAAGGAAAAACAAACAAAAATAGATACAAGTATTAAAAACAATTAAAAGGGGGAGGACTTGACATCAGCAATTAAAATAGAAAATAAAATTGAAAAATTAAAATTCAAAATTAAAACCTCAGATTGTGCCAAAAGCAAGGGAGAAAAGATGTGTCTTTAAATTGGATTTAGAACAATCAATGGTGGAAGAGGATCTGACATGTGCAGGAAGACTGTTCCAGAGCTTGGGGGCAGCAACAGAGAAGGCTCTGTCACCTTTGGTTTTAAGGCGTGTGCGGGGTACTGAAAGAAGAAGTTGTGATGAAGACCTAAGGGACATGGGAGCAGAACAAGGTGTGAGGAGATCAGAAATGTACTGAGGGGCCAGACCATTTAGGGCTTAAAAAACAAACAACAATACTTTAAAATCAATGCTGTACCTCACAGGTAACCAGTGTAGCTGCGCTAGGATGGGAGTGATGTGTTTTCTTTTCTTTGTACCAGTTAGGAGCCTAGCTGCAGCGTTTTGGACCAATTGTAGGCGTGTGAGGGTGGATTGAGTCAATCCCAGGTAAAGTGCGTTGCAGTAGTCTAACCAAGAAGTAATAAAAGCATGAATATCTGTTTCTAGGTCTTTTGGAGCCAAAATTGGTTTTAGCTTTGCGGTATTTCTCAAATGATAAAAGCTACCTCTTACCACATTTGCCACCTGCTTGTTAAAACTCAATGTATTGTCCATAAAGACCCCAAGGTTTTTAACCTCACTGTGCAAATATGCAGATAAGGGGCCAAGGGTAGGGGTGATACTGGCGGCTGAATTGGAGGGGCCAAAGATGACCACCTCGGTCTTACTATCATTCAGCTGAAGGAGGTTTCCTGCCATCCAGCGTTTAATGTCATTCAGGCAGCTAATGAGGCTGTTTGTGGAGTGGGGATCAGGTGAAGCTGGCAGGTAAAACTGAGTATCATCTGCATAGCAGTGATAGGAAATGTTATGTTTCTTAAAAATTGACCCAAAGGGAAGCATGTATAAAGAGAACAGAAGGGGACCCAGGATAGAGCCTTGAGGGACACCACATCTGATAGGGGTGGAGGAGGATGAGCAGTTTCCAATCCTGACAGAAAAGCATCTGTTTGTTAGGTAAGAGTGGAACAATTTTAGTACCTGTCCCTTCAAACCTACATCTTCCTCTAATCTTTTAAAAAGGATGTCATAGTCAATTGTGTCAAAAGCTGCACTTAAATCAAGCAGTACTAAAATAGCACAAGACCCAGAGTCGATAGGGAGAAGGATGTTATTATGTACTTTTAAAAGAGCAGATTCTGTGCTATGCACAGATCTAAAGCCAGACTGAAATTTATCATAAATATTGAATGTTTTCAAATAAGAGGAAATCTGGTTAAAAACAACTTTTTCTAGAATCTTTGACATGAAAGGCAGCTTAGAGATGGGTCGATAATTTTTGAGGTTGTCAGAGTCAAGTGAGGGTTTCTTGAGGAGTGGCTGCACAATGGCATGTTTAAAGCTCAGAGGGACACTGCCACTCATTAGGGAGCTGTTGATGAGGGCCAAGACAATTGGACAGAGGATAGAAAAAGCCTCCTTAAAAAGACGTGATGGCAGGATGTCCAGAGGGCAGTAAGTAGGCTTCATGTTTTGAACCACTTCTATTAGCTGTGAGCATGATACTGGCTGAAAGTGTTGGAGATGGGAGGTGATGGCATGAGTGTCTGAGGGGTCTGATAGTGGGGGAATGATACTAGCTCTTATCCAATCAATTTTGTTGGTGAAGACGGTTGAGAAGCGCTCTCAAAATTTATTTGATGGGGTAACTGTGCCAGCAGTGGTAACAGGATTGATAATTGGATTTATGAGGTTGAACAGCACTTTGGGTCGGTGGGCATTTGTAGAGATCAAATCAGAGTAATACTGTTCTTTGGCCTTCCTAACGGTGCATTGATACATTTTCAAATTATCCCTGAACATCTCATAAGACACTTGTAGCTTGTCCTTTTTCCACTTTTGCTCCGCCCTCCTACAGGCTTGTCTTGAGGAGCGGGTAGAGTCATTTAGCCAGGAGGTGCGCACAGAAGCAAGGTTGGGCCGTCTAGGTTTTACAGGCGCTACAGAGTCGAGAGTGACTGAGCAGGAGGCATTAAACAGGGAGAGTATCTCCTCCGTGTCATTACAGGAAGAAAGGACAGAAGAAATGTGCAGAGATTGTGAGACCATGAAAGTGTTGGAGAATTGTAAGGCTGTGGCAGAATTTATGCGCTTAGTCAGCGAGAGGAGCAGGGGAGGGCTTGGACTGAGGTGGGGTAGAGAGGAATCAAACACAATCAAGGAGTGGTCAGAGACTCCCGTATCAACCTTTTCAAGACCAGACACAGAGAGGCCAGAGGATAAAACAAGATCTAAAGTTGTGGCCCTTATGTTTTGGACCAGAGACAGATTGACAGAGACTGAAAGAGTCAATTAAGTCTATAAATTCTTTAACCATGGGTTTGGTTGGGCAACAAACATGAATATTAAAATCACCTAAAATTAAGAGTTTATCAGATTGGGAGGCCAAAGTTAATAAGAGGTTGGAGAACTCTTGGATAAAAAGGCTGTTGGTTTTAGGAGGTCTATACACAAGAGCACATAATATAGGAACTGAGACATGGATTTTAAGAACCTGAACTTCAAAGGAGGAGTAGGTATCAGTAGGCACAACTTGACATTTAAGACAGGTTTTAAAAATGGTGTCTAGACCACCCCCACGACCAGTCGATCTAGGTGAGTTCAGGAAGCTGCAGTAGGAGGGGCAGAGGTCTCCAAAAGGAGAGATGTCACCAGCGGCTAGCCAAGTCTCTGTTAAGAATAAACAGTCCAGCCTACGAGACGACATAATGTCATTTAAAATGAATGTCTTATTTGATAGTGACCTGGCATTGAACTGAGCGAATTTGGCATTAAATGAGTCCGATCGCTGTGTAATTGCTGACAGTGAAATCCTGTAGAATGTCAGGAAACGCAGGTTTTTAACGTCGGCTCCACCATGAGACGCTCTGTTTACAGGGATGGAGCGTGGCAACCAGTGGACAGGGATGTAGTTAGTGGGAGGCAGAGGAGCAGGGAAGTGGCTCGACGGTAATGTTGTAAGGTTTCCATAGCTTACGCCTCCCTTTCTGAATGTTGTCGATGAGGGACGAGTTGACGTTATGGATTTTCGGGTGGGGATGACACCCGGAGATTCTGTATGGCAACAGACTTTGCGACGAGAACCTCTGTGAATGTAGCGAGGCCAGCGAGCGATGGAAAGGTCGACGCACAGGCTGTAGACATCCATATTTAGACGGAGGGATGACGAGTTCATTTTTAACAATTCGGCTGGCGTATACGAGAAGCCCATGGTCGCACATTGGGTTAGGGAACACCCAATAGTAACGCTACATAAAATCCACAGCAATTGGCAGAAAAGTTTGAGGCTGCTCCAACTTACAGCGCAAGAACGCATTTGAAAAGCTCCCCACCAAACGATAGGTTGGCTAACTATACACAACCACATTTAACCTCGATAGGCCATCAACCTGAGCACACAGACTTACACAAGTCAGTGAGGGCAGTGGTGACTACCAGCACTGGCTATAGCGCAAAACCGAGCACAAACATGAGAAAGGGGAAACTTACACATGCCTACGCCAGCAGTCCAAGTTGCTCCCGGCTGAGAGGGCTCGAGTTAGGCCGGTGTAATCGTTGGCGTTACGCACAGGAGAGAAAGCAAAGTAGTAATCCAACATTTATTTAAGTTGGTGCAAAGGTAATAATCCCAGGTTAGGTGATGTCCATTCAGTATAAGTCCGTACAAAGCGAGTATAGCCAGGTAGACTCCAAGCAAAGTTTAAAGCAGAGGAGCAGGTCCAGCGAGCAGCGGCAGACAGACACGCCAGCGTACACTCCTCCGGAAGTTACCTCTAAGCGTGCAAGCATTGCTTACAACCCACTATTATACCTTTAGTGCAGTCAATATTCCTTTCTAAAGACAGACCTGTCCTCAAATAGAAGTAACCAAGCACAATTTAGCCTCTCTGAGGGATCCTGGTGTCATACCAGGAAAACTGAATTTTTGATGTCCGCCCATGGAAAGTTCCATAATTGAGAGGCCAAAATATTGAAAATGAAAAGAGAGAAATACATTTTGACAAGAAATTCTGAAAGCCTGGACCCGCATTACCCTGGGTAGCAATTTTTAGCCCATATCTATGATTTGTTCCAAAAATACTGGCCTCCAAAATTCTTATAAATTAACATTCGCAATTTGCGAGGGCAAAAAGGGGGCATGGTCCCTGATTCTTGGGGGGGCCGTATCTCGGAAACCCCTTGGAGTAGGAGCCTAAAATTTTGCATGTGTTCATTATGAATATAGGGATACTCCCAAAACAAATTTGAGCCAAATCTGAGTCTGAAACCATGGAAGATCCTTGTACTTCTTTTTTTAGCTCATATGGAATTACCTGGCAGCAAGTGAACATTTTTTCCTCAAAGTTGTTTTTGTGTTTGAAGCAGGAAAAATGGGGAAGTGTAAGGATTTGAGTGACTGACGAGAGCCAAATTATGATGGCTAGATGACTGGATCACACCATCTTCAAAACTTACGGGGTGTTCCCAGTGTGCAGTGGTCATTACCTACTAAAAGTGGTCCAAGGGAGGAAATTCGGTGAACTGCCAACGGGGTCATGGGTGGTCAAGGCTCATTGGTGCTCATGGGGTGCGAAGGTTTTTACTGAACTCAGAAATGCAGCCAGTACTTGTTCTGGTGATTTTTGTTTTCTCACTGTCTGCCTTGTACCCTAGGCCAGAATGTCCAACTGTGGCTCATGCATCAACTCGATCATTTGGCTCATCATCCTGCTGGTCATCACCTGGCCTCTCAGTATCTTTTTGGGGGGGGTGTATGGATTCATCGCCCCCCTGACCACCTGTGTGGGGCTGGACCGGCTCACCGACCTGCTCCTGGAAGGAGCCAACCTGGGCCGGACCAGCGCCCTCAACATGCGGCATGGGAAACCCCTTTGCTGAGGGGGCGGGGCCTCTCTGTCACTCATCTCCCTGGAAACACCCCTGCCCCCCTCCCCTCGACCCCAACCCTGATGCCAGTGAACACGAATGCTATGCATTTCAATGTTTGATAATGGAGTTTGTTAATGGGTAACAGGATGATTAATAGTTTGTTTGAAACTCTAAACCACTCAAGCACCCCTCGGCAACATTAATGATGGAAATTACCATACTGTGTCCCTAAGCCTTATCCACATTTTTTACAACTTTAAAATGAATGACTTATAGTTGCATTGTTGTGGATTAAATAAAAAAAATGTACTTAATTCACTGGTTTATACACCTGAAGACAGTGAACCTTTCCCCGCAGGAAAAGTTTTTGAAGATTTTTGTTTATCATGTAGAAGTAATATAGCCACTTAAAAAAAAAACAGCTGCTTCCTTTATGCAGATTGGGCTGTAAAACAAATGTCTTTCATGCTGTACAGTTACTTAAGCTGTATGTGAACATTCAACATAATTGTGAAATACCAATTAATGCATAAACTGCAAGTTTATATAAAAAAACCTATTGGGTTTTATTATTTATCATGTGTGTCATGTTACTGCTGTAATAACAAAAGTGATGAGGAAAAGCATCAGAATTTGAAAATATATATTTACAAAAGTAAAAAACAAAAGAACATAAAGAATCAATGTTTTACTGCTGACCTTTGTTGATGCTCTTTGAGCTATGTTAGTTATTGTCCTCTTTATTTCATTTATTTATTTTCTTTCACTAACCGATCTACAGTCGCAGGGACTCAAAGTTGGTAAGGAAAGACTGCTTGCAGTTGGGAACAGTCACGTCTAATATAGATGTTTTTCCACAACAATTGAAAAGCATTTAAAAAAAACTATTTTTCACATCTGCCTTAGTAATCTCATCAGCATATACATCGATGAGCCAAAAAATTAAACGACTCACAGATGCAGGGAAAAATGCTGATTGTCTCATAACTACACGAGAAGGTCAGCAAACAGATCTTAGACACTAAGTGCACAGTTGTTATTTAAAATCATGGATGTGGGGGAACGACTTTGACGATGACCAAATCGTTATGGCTTGACGAGTGGGTTAGAGCACCTCTGAAGTGGCAAGACTTCTGTAGTGCTCCCTGCCAGCAGATGTGAGTACCTACTGCCAGTGGTCCAATAAGGGGCAAACCACAAACCGCCACAGGGTTTTGGGTGCCCAAGGCTCATTGATGTATGAGAGCTATGAAGGCTGTCCTGTCTGGCCGAAATTGACAGAAGGGCAACTGTTGCACAAGTCGCTGAGAGTTTCAATAATATTTACAAAAGCAATGTGTCACAACACACAGTGCATCATACTCTTCTGTGTTAAGTACTCTTTAGCTTAAAGACCAGTCACAGTGCCCACTCCAATTCCAGTCCACCTCTGAAAGCACCCCAATGGGCATCTGAGCTTCAGACCTAACCCTTAGAGTAGTTGAAGAAGGTCACCTGGTCCAGTGAGTCCCATTCTCTTTTACATCATGTGCTTTGGCTGGGTACCCATGGACACCATTTACTTAGGAAGAGAGGGCATCAGGGTGCACTGTGGGAAGAAAACAAGCTAGTAGAGGGAGTGTGATACTCTGGGAAATGTTTTGCTGGGACACACTGACTTCGGAAATTCAATTGACGTGTGTTTGATGGAGCTGTTTAAGCAGCACAAGGGGCCCCTTCACTATTTTAGGCAGGTGGTTTTACCCTTGTGACTGATCTGTGTAGTTATTTTTCTTAATATTTAATTTGTGATCCTGAATTTTACTATAATTTGTAGTTAGTTCCAGTATTTCTTTTTTAAGATGAGACAAAAGTTGTCTGGAATTTCATTCCCCTGGTAAGAATATTTTCTCAGTCGCATCATTTTAATATTAATGAATTCACACAGCTCTTCAAAGTTTTATTTGGGGACAGCAAAGCTTTGAGGATCTCCCAAAATTATTATCTGCTGAGAATTTTAATCTTAGGTTCTGGGAAGGCACTCAAAGTTTTCTCAAGGTTGAAGAAAAAAATGTACTTATTTAGTATTTAAACATTTTTGGTCTATTAAAATAAACTGAGCAAAAGTTTAAAGCACAAATAGAAACTAGATCAGCAGGCCACTTGTGATATATTAATTTCAACGCAGATCTCCGTTTGTGCATTTATGATTATCCAGAGGTTTTTTATTTAAACCGATAGGTGTTTGGAGGATTTTAGTAACCTTGAGGGAAGGAGAGAATGAAAAAGTAACCACGTAGAATGGGCAGTATGGGGGTGCAGTAAGCAGGTCACTCGCCTCACAGAGAGTTGTGGGTTTGTATCCAGCCTGGGGCTGATGGGTTTTTATGTTCTCCCTGTGATTGTTTGGGATTACTCTTGTTATTCAGCTTTCCTTCTGCTTCCCAAAGACATGCATGCTAGGCTACTTGGATACTCTAAATTGCCCATAGGTATGAGTGTGTGCATGAATGGTGTGTGTGACTGGCAAACATTTCAGAGCGTGGTCCTACCCCTTGCACCTGGTATGCAGGGATTGGCTCCAGCCCCAACCCCCCCCCCACACACACACACACACACACACAGCCAGCAATGCTGAATAGAATTAAACAGGTATTAAATGGATGGGTTGCATCGAAACACAATATCCATTTTACTATACATTTCAGTGTAATCAGCAGTGAGAGGGAATCTGTCAAAAAGGACGTGTCCTTTGCCCAGTCTAGATTCCAAGCAGAATACGACTCGCACTCCAAAGCTTCAGTAAGAAACTTGACTGCACCCTGCAGAACAATAACATCAATAACACTGCGAGCCAAACAGCGCACGGGAAAATGACTTGATGTCAATAAAGCGCCAGAGCTGCAGTGTTGCATCTTTGAGAGTGCCTGCCTTTCATCTCGGCTCATTCTCGAAGGGGAGAGAGGTCTGCCATATTCAAGACATGAGGTGGATTAGCAGGTTCAAAGGTAATGGATGACATAACGAGGATTTGAAAAGAAAACCGTTGACTGCTAACCTGGGCAACAGGGAAGGATCTGAGTGGATTGTCTTCATGCTATCTACAGAGCAGTATAGGAGGAATAGTGTGTTGTAACCATCTTAGAGAGGAACAAAGGTAACTTTCAATCCCCTCAAATACGAAATGCTTAAATGACTGCCTTTTTTGGAAATACTTGGAGCAGTCCTCTATAGATGTACTGTAGATACTGCAGTCCAGTGACTTCATTTTTCTTTACACTGGGATTGTTATATGCATCCAGTAAGGCTGGAATTTAAAGCTGGTTTGCAGATATTTTCATTTGAATCCAAATTAGATATCTTGTGACTTAACGTAACCGTCTTATAAATATCTTGGCAAAGCCAAGTGGACAACACTCCTCTAAAACCCATGCTACAATGATGCATTTTACTGTAAGTCTGAACACAAAGTTGAAGATTAAACTTAAATGAAACTATTATTGTATAAATTAAACTACACAATAACACCCTGTGGCTAACTTCTAAATTATTCCAGGACTAGGCACTTTAAAATCCACCAGTGGGATTTAGTCCGACCAAAAACGACCGTCTTGGCTCATAGTCACCAAGGAGGCTACGTATTAGCGGATTTAACTATTCAAATATGATTCATGAATATTTCATTTCAATTTCAATGCACTGTTTAACCTAATTTTCCCTTACTCTCACTATTTATTTGTGCACAGCAACACAATGATTTCCTCATGCTTTAAAATGGCGTATCTCGAATGTTCTGAATGCCTTTGATAATATGGCTTTGTCCCAAACCATTGAGAGCAATATTTACAGAGCATGCTCACCATGAGAGATCTAGTTATATTGTATTTATGTAGATCTAGTTCTGCTCGTAAGATCTTTTATTATTATTATTTATTTTTTATGATTCATAGCTTTGACAAAAGACTTGGTCTCAGAAAGGGTGCATTTAACATTGGCTGATATCCAACAAAATATGTTTCATGACTAACAAATTGCTTGCGAAACATTTTTTGTCACCGGCAATTTTTTTTCATAACAAATACACAATTGGTGTGTGACAAAGAGAGGATCTTTAAGCTATAATTTGTTGAAAGTAACACAAAATGTGTTGCGGTCAACCTGACACAGAGGTTTGTCGAGAAATACTATGTCATGATGGTTTTTTTTTCTTTGAGACTGTGAGCATGCAGGCACAATGACAACATGCAAGTGATGCTGAAATTCAGCAGTTCTGGTTAATATTTAATTTGGATGGATGAGGGACTGCAGCTCGAAAAAAGGCTGGCCTTTACTTGTTACATAGCTAAGCAGGGGGTACAGAAATGGAGTATGTGGAGCTCAGCATCCAATCAGCCTCATATAGTTTTTAAAATTTAGTTCCTCCTACAGGCCTGGAGGACCCACCCCAAGCAAAGAGGTTAGATGCTATCTGAGGAAGAGAGCCCCACTGCCATAAGGTACCAGGCTCCATAACTGCTCTCAGTAAAACAATACGGGCCCACTTTGAAAACATTGAGCCTAATCCAAGACTAAATATAATTGTGAATGGACATTTTCAGTAAAAAATCCAGTATTGTCCTATTCTTGATGTACTACAGTGAGCATCACAATTCATTAAACAGTGACACAGCTTTTGTTGTTCTGGTATTGTTGGCCAAGTCAATGACCGAATCAGATTCCAGTTGAGTGTGCATTTTAAATGCTGAAGAGGAGACCGAAGGCTAAAAGTCCCCGAAACAAACTAGAACCAGACTGCTGCGGTACAGATCTGGCAGAGCATCACCAGGGAAGATAGTTAGCATCTTGGGGTGTCGCAGACTTAAAGGTGACATAGAATCACAAACTGTTTTACCTTGTCTATGTTGAATAATGGTAGTCTACCCGCATTGAAGAACAAACGAAAAGTGCTAGACATTCTGAACATCTCCGTTTCAAGGAAATTCGTCTTTTAAAAATGACCATCAGAAAACAGGACAATCTGAACAACGGATACATATGATATCACATGTATCTCACTGCCCCCCCCACTTCCATTCCGTTTCCTCCCCTTCAAAATAATTTGCAAACACATCTTTATGCAATTCCACTGCTTCCAATCCCTCAGTAAAGAGAAGCGTGAGAATTCCAGAGTCATAATCAACTTCCGTGTCACTAGTGGGGAAATTCACCGTAATGCAGGTCAAACAGATTAACTTATTGCACAAGGACTTAAATTCCGCAAATGAATTTCTTCAGTGCACTTTGATTGAATACTTGCTGACTATAGTACAGGAACTTCAATGCGAGAGACTCACTCCGAATGCTTAAGCCTTGGCAGCTCGTTTGAAAAAAAAAATTTTTTTTCAAAAATACATATCATTCAGAAACGTTTAAATCCAGCCTTTGCTGGACTGGTTCTTCCTCTAATTCAGTGTCCTCATCCGATTCAGGCTCAAACATACAGTGCCAGACAAAAGTCTTGTTGCATAAGGACATAGTAACTAAAAATAGCATATAACTTTATTTCTAACCAATCAATTGTTACAATAAATGGTCCATTTTAATGTCAAGGGCTTTCACATTAATAATTTGGTGCAAAATGAAACCGTCAAAAAAGTGTTCTGATGTTCACAGCTTGGCTAAGCCCATAACATCTGTTTTTGCGAGGACAAAAGTCTTGTCGTCTCTTCAGATGATGCAACAAATCGCAGATTAGAGTTTAACCTATGACAAATACTGTGATTAACACATTCCCAGATGTGTATAGAAATAACCCCAGCACACCAGACTTTCATATGAGGTGCGACTAGACCTCTGACAATATACCAAAGATTCAACCACAGACCAAAGTGCTGATCATCAAGAGCCTGAAGACTGAGTCTGCTGCTGAGGTGGCAGACGTCTTTAATGTATCCAAATGTCAAGTGGAGGGGATGAGAAAAAGATTTGAAGAAACTGGTGACGTTCATGGCAAGCGCAGGTCAGACAGACCCCGGTATGACAACTGTTTTAAAGGACTGTTTGTTGCTTCAACTGTACAGGTCTAGCCCTTCTTCAACTAAAGCGAAGCTACATGAGGAAACGTCTCCAAAAATCCCGGTATCTACAAGAAGAGTTTGTCAAATTCTCTCTCAAAGTGGTTTTCATAGCCAAATTAGTACACAGAAGTCTGCATTAAACAGAAAACAAAAAACCTGCATTGCATTTGCCAAGGCCCACAGCTCGCAGAGAGGATTGATACTGGAAAAGTGGCTGAAAGTTTATTTTTCTGGTAAATCATCCATTGAACTGCATGCCAGTCGCCGTACAAGACCTGTTGGAACCCTCATGGACCCAAGATTCTCCCAGAAAACAATCATGTTTGGTGGAGGAAAAATCATGGTTTGTTGTTACATCCAGCATGGGGGTGTGAGAAAGATCTGCAGAGTGGATGGCAACATCAACAGCCTGAAATATCAAGAAGTTCTTGCTGCCCTACTTATACTGCTGCTCCTTCTCATTCTTCTGCCTCCATGTCACAGTTCCTGAAAGCGAAGAAGGTGAAGGTACTCCAGGATTGGCCAACCCAGTCACCTGACATGAACTTTATTGAGCATTTCAGGGGTAAGATGAAGGAGGAGGCTTGGAAGATGAAACCATAGAATCTTGATGAACTCTGGGAGTCCTGCAAGACTGCTTTCTATGCCATTCCAGATGATTTCATCATCAGGTTATCTCAGTCATTGCCAAGACGTATGGATGCAGTCCTCCAAGCTAATGGGAGTCATACGCAATATTAATTCTTTTTTCCAAGGCACCATGACTTTATGTTCTGATATTATGGTGGCATATTTGTGTATTCAAAATAAAGTGCATGTATAATTTCCACATTTTTTTTCAATGCGACAAGACTTTTGTCCAAGCAAAATCTGACCTTTCTGTACAAATTAAATTATAAAACTCAATCAATGACGCAAAACTCTACTTTGGTATATTTCGCATAATCTAGAGGGCTTTGCCTTTCATATAAGCCATTTTTGATTCCAATTGATCAACTACAAGTCAGGTTATTATTTGTTGTTCCTACAACTTGGATAAGTGACAAGACTTTTGTCAGGCACTGTATAAGGCTGAATCTCTGAATATGCCATAGCTGCATAAAATTGGTCTGTCCGTGTTCCGAAGCCGGCAAATGTTTTCAATTTTTCTTACCGCTCTGGGCGAAGTTACATTCTTTTGAGTGGCAGCAAAGCCAGCCAATCAACGTCAAGTGCTTGCATTTCATAATGAGGTTGCCAGTGAAGCCCGAAAGGTCGCCAAATAGGTGCAAAACAACGCGTTCAAAATCCCCCACCCTAACATAGCTTTTCGAGAGAGGTTTTTAGGAAACTTCTGAGGCATTACAGACCCAACCAAAATTTTGTTTTCTATATGTCACATCACAGAACAAGGATAAATACCCTGTTTGACCATTCTATGTCACCTTTAAAGAAATCATTGTATGTGAAAGATATTTGACGAAATATTGAAATGATTAATGTACGTTGTTTTAAACTTAAAGCTAACAGTCTACACTGTATCAAACTCAAAGTAATACTGTAGAGAATAAAAAAAAAATGTTACTTTCCTGTGAATTATGGTGATTAGTGTATGTGTCT
This sequence comes from Gymnothorax javanicus, assembly GCA_029692085.1. NCBI lineage: Eukaryota > Metazoa > Chordata > Actinopteri > Anguilliformes > Muraenidae > Gymnothorax > Gymnothorax javanicus. Next base: position 73,549,725 of record CM056193.1, on the reverse strand, counting down.
GTGAAGCTACCTCAGAGACCATTTGATTGGTTGAAAAAGTCATCCAGTAAAATCTACATGAAATCAAATTTACATTAAATCTACATCTACCAATTTCATGTACAAAAATGCACAATTATCTTCTATTTTAAAAACAAGACCCAGTCGCAGATCACAAATAAAGCCGAATAGGCTTCTTTATTTACTGAAGACGTGGTAAAGTTAAGGGCACTTTTGAAGACTTTAGTCAGGAGATGGTTCAGAGTCAGGTGGGGGTGAACTAGATTTCAGAGGGTTCAGGCAAGGTGTAGTCAAAGCCACTGGTCCAAGGCCAATAACCAGGATGAGCTAAATGACCTAGGGCTCACAGGCAGGAGCACAGCTTCAAACCGGGGTGTAGTAGAGACTGGAAAAGCCACTTGCCAGGAACACATCTTGGGAAGAGATTTCTTATTAAATAGCAACTTTGTCATATTAAAAGTTAACACCAAAGACAGAGGAGAACAATCCAGCAAAGGGAAGATATAGACCATGACCTAAACACCAAAACAATTAATAGGGAAGTGATCAGAGCGGAAGCACGAGAGGAAGGCAGAAGCATGGGACAATGATTATATAATAAGAACCAATTAGGGAAACTGAAAGAGAAACTGATGAGGATGGCTGGATTGCCACTATGGATGAGCTGAGGGGAGATGGGGAGGAAGACAGTTGTGCTGGCTTTGGGAGGCTGAAACTTGTATCAGCAGGAGAGTGCAAGCTCTTTTCTACTCCTGTTGGTGTTATGGATCAGGAACTGAGCTGAAAGGACCTCCACTTCCCCTCTCATCAGCTTGGAATGGGGGGAGGCTGATAGCCCAGACAGCACTTGATGGGGAACATCTTGAGACCCGCCACAGGGAGGGAATAATTTGGCTATCACCCCCACCGGGATAAAGAGGTGGTTCAACAAACACCCGCAGGGGTTGGGACTGGAACGAAGGGCCTCCTTTATGACGTTACCCACCTCTAGCTTGGTGGGGGCCAGCAGGTATCCATCACAAACCACAGTCTTAGGATCCTACTCAGAGGATGAGATGCTGGCCCCCTCAATCCAGTACTACCATTCCTCACATGCCAACTTGATGGCCAGGAGTTTACAATCCCCAATGCTATAGTTCCTCTCTGCAGGGGACAACCATTGAGAGAAGAAAGCACAGTGGTGGATCTTGCCATCAGCTGCCTACTGAGAGAGGATGGCCCCAGTGCTGATGTCAGAGGTGTCCAGCTAGACAATAAACTGGCGCTGAGGGTTAGGGAGAACCAGGACAAGAATGCTGGCAAATCTGTCCTTTAGCTGAGAGAAGATGGAAACAGCCTTAGGGGTCCAGCGGAAAGGGTTATTGGACGAGGTGAGGGCTGTAAGAGGATTGGCAACTTTTGAGTGGCCTCAGATGAAACGCCTGTAAAAGTTGAAGCTTGGGAATCTGCAACATTTTATGTTCCACAGGTACTGGCTAATCCAGAACAGCCTGTACATCTGTCAAACCATGGCAATTTCTCCCTATGAGACTGTAAAGCCTAAGAACTGCACAGACAGTTGATGAAATTCACATTTCTCAGGCCTCAGGAAGAGCTGGTTCTCCAGTACTTGTTTGGTGACTCTGCAGATGTTTTGGTTATGTTCCTCAAGGGTGCGAGAGATCAATCAAATTTCATCCAGGTACACATACATGAAGCTGGACATCATGTAAAGGATGACATTTTTTGTCAGTTTTGGAGCACAGGGGGCATTAGTGAGTCCGAATGGCATCACCAAGCACTCCGAGTGACTGGAGAGGGTGTTGAACACAGTCTTGTACTCATCTTCTCCCTCTCTCAGGCTAAGTGGTAGGCATTGCTCAGGTCTAGCTTAGTAAAATAGTTGCACCCTTGGAGGTTGGAGAAGGCTTCATAAGCAGCACAGGATGGCTTTCAGTCCTCTGTTGTCATTGCAGGGGCAGAGAAACAATGTTTATTAGTCGCGAAGAAGAAGCCAACACCAGCCGGGGAAGATGAGGGTTTAATGGTGCCTCAAGCCAGTAACTTGGGAATATATACAACCTTCCCCCAGGAAGAGGTGCAACAGGGCAGGAAGTAGACTGCATTCAGGACTGAAAGCAGGAGAGACTCCATTCAACAATGGTATCACCAGACCAATTTACATAAGGATTACTCCTTTTAAACTATGGCATCCCCAGCAGCACAAGGGAGAGTGGCAATTCCATCAGCTTGAAAACAGTTGTCTCAAGATAGTTACCTAAGGCCTTCATCAGAACCAGACCGGTGGCTTCAATGATGTCAGGAAGTGCCATTCCTATCGCAGTCCAGGACTGGATGGGCATAGGCAGGGGGGCCATTGGAACCTCCATCCATCTGGTGAGGGAAGAGTGAAGGAAATTATCATCAGTCCCACAATTAATCAAAGCCTTAGCTGTAAACTGGCAGTCCTGCCAGAGGAGTTGAATGAAAAATAGAGTGCAAGAGGAAGAGATGAGGACCGCAGGAAGCACCTCTCTCCCCGGACAGCTCAAGGTCATCAGACTGGGCAGTGATCAATGAGGTAGTTGGCTACTCTGCAGTGCAGGTAGAGGCCTGATTTGATGTGATATTGTCACTCACCTGGGTTGAGGTGGTTGCATCTGGCATGATTGACAACCATAAGCTCTGAGGAAGGTGGCCGGTGAGGCTGAGTGAGAGAGCAAGCTGTCCTCGATGGTGGAGGGGCTCAGAGCTGAACTGGCCTATCCACCCATTAAGGGGTGTCAATCTTGAGGGCAAGGTCAACTAACCCATCAAGGACAGGTGGCCAGAGGCACGTAAATAATTAGTCCAGTATCCGGTAAGCCGAGCCACACAGGGAGGTGTCATAGAGGGCCTGAGGATCTCAATAGGTGGAGAAAGCCAGTGTGCGAAATGTGATGGAGGAGTCAGAAGCTGATCAATTGACCAGGCCCCCCCACCCCGCCCTCCCGAGAAATATCATGTGCTTTCCAGTTTTTATGAATTTTCCTTTAAAAAATGTCACTTCCATTGACACCTAAATTGAACGTACAGTACCTCCACTTCTATAGTTCGAAGTGCAAACAAGTATGGTGGATGGTGCGGATGCATTTATGATAGAGGCACTGACAGCCACGACTTAGGAAGGATATTGAAACTGAAAGGAGTTTCATGGCTAGTGCTGATAGGAATAATCAATTTAACACCTTTAAATATCTTCAAAGATCATAAAGACATTTTTTTCATTGCTCTTTTCAATATATAAGCAGATAAATATTTGTATGTACACTATGGGTCAAAAGTTTTAGGACACCCCAATTTTTCCAGTTTTTTAATGGAAAATTATGCAGTTTAATGTCTCATTGAACTCTGGAGTGAAAGCATACAAATGATAGAACAAATTAACAGTCGAAGTTAAAAAAGAAATCATGGAATCAATTTTTGACCAAAATGTATTTTTAACTTTTGACTCAAATACCCACCTTCGGCAGATATAACAGCTGAACACACTGGTGGCATTCTTTCTACAATGGAAATCAAATATTCTTCAGAATGTTCTTCTCAACTCTGTTGCAGAAGTTCCCATAAATGTGTTGCACTTGTAGGTTGCTTTGCTTTCACTCTTCTGTCCAGTTCATCCCAAACCATCTCGATGGGGTTTAAGTCTGGAGACTGTGCTGGCCACTCCATGTTTTCAAGCTTACCATCTTGTTTTTTTTTCCTAAGGTAGTTCTGGCAGAGCATGGACTTATGTTTTGGGTCGTTATCTTGCTGCAGGATGAACCCCTGACCAACTAGGCGCATACTAGAGGGTAGTGCATGGCGCTACAGAATGCTGTGGTAGCCGTTTTGGTTCAGGGTGCTTTTCACTCTGTAAGTCACTGACCCTGGATCCAGCAAAACAGCCCCAGAACATCACGCTTCCTCCTCCATGTTTGACAGTTAATGTCACACACTGAGGAACCATCCTTTCACCTACTCGACGGCGTACAAAAAACCTGGGTAACCTCACCTTTTGTTTAAAACTTCTGACAGCTTACCATTTACCCTTGTACCATTTCAAGCCATTCATTGGACTGGAACTGCATAATTTTCAATAAAAAAACTGGAAAAATTGGGGTGTCCTAAAACTTTTGACCAGTAGTGTACATGCTGGCTTTGCTGGAAAATGTCACTTTTAGACATTGGATAAAAATGGCATGCAGCATGTTACCTTTAAACAAATGTAGCTAGGTCATAAAATGTGCGTATGTTATAACAAGCAAACAAATATCAAAGCTGCTAGTGCAGGTTGATTCATAGTTTAATATTAAGGAAAAAACAAAGACTCTGTGGTCGTTTAGCACAACGGTAGCATTTTCCAAGAAGGCACAAAAATTTGTTAGAATACCGGCGAGCATGGTGTGTCAAAAATCAGTCCTGGCATGCACTGGGAGTCCTACCACGACGCCTGGCATGAATGAGCACAGTGTTTGTGGATGGGTCAATTACCTTTGTGAAGCTGAAGGAGGCACTGTGCATCAACGTTTCTAGAGCGGGAATGGTTGAAGACCTACTTCATCTCCTCAGCAAAGGTGAAGATGGTGTGTGCTTCTGCATCCCCAGCCTCCCAGCGTGCTGCAGCCCAGTAGCAGACATGCCCAGTAAGGCAGGTGATGGCTGACATGATCCTGGATTGCTCAGTGGAGAAAGAGGTCAGCTGAAGGTGAAACACCATGGAATACTGCCACAAAAGCCTGCAGCAGGCAGATGGGTTGCTGTCATATTACTCCAACAAGGGAAGACTGGGCTCCTGTGACCTGCCAGACTGGACTTAAGCTCATAAAAGGAACAAGCTGGCTACTGGGGCAGCAGTGGCAGAGTCTCGGGAAATCTCAAAGATGGTTGCTAGCTGACTGGAGATGACCCCTATAGACTGAGGGAGTTGAAAAAGCTCCAACTCCAGTTGCCCCAGGAGGATTCCTTGAAACTAGATTGCATCCCAAGGAATAGGGGGGGATCTACTGGTTCCATAACTGGCTGGGTTGTTCTGTCATGTTTTCAGAACAAGAGACTGGCATAGATCATAGACAAAACTGAATAAACTTCTTTATTTTACGGAGCTGCGTTAAACTCAAAGAAATTCTAGAAAAGCTTAGTCAGGAAATGGCCGAAAGTCAGGTGGGGTCACAATGGATTTCACAGGGTTCAGGCAAGCCGTAGTGGAAGGGACTGGTCCAAGGTCAGTAACTAGGATGGCAAGTTGAATGAATCAGGGCACACAGGCAACTGGGGTGTTTGAGAGACTGAAAGAAGCCACTCGCCAGGACCACAAACTGTGCAGAGATTCTCTATTCTACAGGGTGTAGTCCCACTTTGAAAAATTGCCCTAAAATTAATATTCTATAATTTTTTGAAAATCCTTTTACACAGGTTGATAGACGATGGTTCAGTGCTTTTTTGTGCAATTGCACATACTCAACATGTCACGCATGAGTGAGCACAGGCTAATTACATAAATTGCGATACATCTGTTTTGCGCAAAAAAGTACTGGGATGAAAACAGGATCTGAGACCATGAGAAGCAAAGTTCCCTTAAGTGTCCTAAAAATTTTCAGGAAATTGCTTTAACCCTTTGCTCTCCAGGTGGCTAACAGTCCTGTTATGTCATGTTATGTGATCAATGAATGGATGTCCCCAGAATAGTGCACCACAAGGTGTTTGCACTTTCTTTATCTCAGCACATCCCTTGACAAATTTCAGTTCAACTTACCGAACCAGTTCGGTTTAAGGCCGGAAGTCCGCGCGCGCATGCCCAATATAGCTGATGTGGGGCAAAAGGAAATATAGTGGCTATTTGTTGTGTAGAGGGGTGCATAAACCGGTATCATAAAGACGGGGACATAAGGTTTTTTCGAGTTCCCCGTGGTAAGAGACAATGACAGGCGTGGATTTGAGCTATAAATCGGAAGAACTTTGTCCCGAATGATCGCACTAGAGTCTGCAGTACTCATTTTGTCAGGGCTGGCCCGACATCGTTGATCCAATGTTGGCTTCGCTCTGTGTTTCCCTACAAACGAAAGGATCTCACACCGACGCAAGCTAAAAGGAAAGAGCGATCTGATCGGAGAAATATAGCTAAGGCACTGGTTGATATTATAAGTTATTTAAGTTGGCCCACTAATCGTCAAATAATTGTTTAATCTTTTGTTGTTTCAAGGTGTTATTGTTTTGCAGTGTCCAGTTTTGTATCCACATTTTGAAAAGGGACTGGCTTTGTTCGATCCTATAGGCTATATATGACTTTAAGTAGATGTTAAACTCTATGCAAAAAAATATCAAGCCAAAGGGGGAATGTTAGTGCCTACGACGTTTTCAGTCTAGGTAAGCTCTGAGGGGCTCACGTTACAGAACTTAGCCCCTCAGAGCTAAGTGTAGGTGTGGTTTTCATTTCGCTGCTTGCAATAATAATTTGGTTTCCTTGTGATTTCGATTTCATAATTACTTGCTATATATAGCCAACAAAGTGGCATTTGCTTGCCAGTTAGTTTTGCAGACGTGAAATAATGTCATTAACACCACTATGATTGGGTCCCACGCCTTAAGTCAGCTAATGGCTACAGTGTTCTTGTGACAAATTTGCATTGTTCAAAACAACCGGCAAGCACACATGATCCTAATCGCCTCTTAACATGGATAAGTGCGCAGGTACACATGTAAAATACAAGGCCATATCATTACTGTTTGACTGAACGTTACACATTTAATTTCGGATTTTCATCTGTGCTGAAAATAGCAATGTCAAGGAGTTGCCTTGACAGTATCTCGCCGATATCGTCTCTCAAGTCTCTGTTGCGCTGAAGAAGTCAATGCTTTCAGTTTGTAGGAGAAAACTAATAGAGCTTAGTCTTGCTTTGTCGTCAGGGGGAAAAGAATTTCGGATCCAGCCTCCACTTTTTTCCGGCTTTTTATTTGCCAGAACGATTTTAAAAGGGGGGCGCCAATATGTTTTAGTGGAGTTTTATCAGTGAGAAAGGGGGTTTAGAATTTAACATTAATATTTAATATCGCAAATGCATATGCTGCGCCTGCCCTAGCAACCCAGTGTGTTATCAGTGACATGACAGCCGCCGTTAACGACATGCAGCTGACAGGAATAGCAGCACTTAAAACGAAACTCTAAATTTCCTTAACTGGGCGTACGCTTGACGTGTTTTCATATCCTAATGTTTCCCTGGGTACCCAAACATCAATCGATATTTGGAGTAGGTTGAATACAGAATTCTTAATCTCGCCATCCAGACACAAAATGTACGCTGCGCACCCTAGAATGTTCCCGAACTAAAAATATTCCTGTTTATAGTCCAAATCCACGCTGTAAACTGCCTTTTACCATGGGAAAAGCGAAATAACTCATAATTCCCCACCTTTTAAATTGAATTTGCGCATCTTCTGCCCACATAGTCTGCAAAGAGCATGCGCACTCCAAATCTTGCTTTTTACACGTCCTTAAACCGAAAGGATCTATTGCCCTACACCGCAACGTGGAACGGCCCTGGAGGTCACCGGACTTAACCCCAAATGACTTTTTTTGTGCGGTCATCTTAAGTCAAAAGTGTACTTTACTCCACCTAGGGGTCTGGATGACCTTGAGGAACGCATAACGGCAGAAGTCAATGTTCTCAGAAGGGACAGAGCTTTGATCCGCCGTGCAGTCTACGATATGCTGAGGAGGGCCCAAATCTGCAAGGAAAGAAATGGTCGACATGTTGAGGACAAAGTGTGAAAGAGTTCATTCAAAAGTAGATGCAATTTTTGATAAATAAAGGGCATACCTAACGTTGCTTCCTATGGTCTCATATCCTCTTTTCATCCCAGAACTTTTTTCACGCAAAACAGATGTATCGCAATTTACGTAATTAGCCTGTGCTCAATCATGCGTGACATGTTGAGTGTGTGCAATTGCACAAAAAAGCACTGAACCATTGTCTATCAACCTATGTAGAAGGATTTTCAAAAAATTATGGAATATTAATTTTAGGGCAATTCTTTAAAGTGGCACATTTATTTAATACACCCTGTATTGAAACAGTAATTTTAGAAGATAACACTGAGGATGGAGAAGAACAATCCAGCAAGGAGAAGGTGTAGACCAGGAACTTAAATACACATGACCACAATTACTAATAGCGAACAAGCAAGGCGGGACCACAAGAGGAAGGGTGAAGCACGTGAAAATTAAATAATGAGAACCAATTAGGGAAACTGAAGGAGAAACTCACAAGGATGGCTGAATTGCAGGAGAAAACAACTAAAGGCTCAGGATGTGACATAAAATGATGTGCAAAAAAGCATATTGAATTTAAAGGCCAACCCAACCCTTTCCCCATTCTTTTTGTTCATTTCAAATAGTGGAATTGTTATTCCTGTAATATTGAATTTCTGCTATGCTTGACAGACTCTGATGTGTTTGTTCCAGTTCAAAATATTTCAAATTTCTCTATTTTTGAACAAACAAATTTCCTCTGCTGCCCTGATTTAATCGAGTGGTCTCAAAAAGAAAAAAAAGTAAAATAACTCAGCCTCATTCATCATATAACTCCATCATAATGAAAGACCTACAGTATATGCAGTCTTGTCAATGGAAATCCATTCTCACAGCAGCATCCAAAAAGTCAATATTATACTGAAGAAAAACTGGGGCAATGTGTATAGAGTCATTTCTCAATGCACATTAATTCTGAGTCCTGCCACTTGTACCACATTGATAATTTGGGAGATACCATGAGTGTTATGAATGAGCTTGCTCCTAATCTGAGCCTGAGCCCCCACTAATCTTCCCTGATCTGTGCAAGCCGCTGAGGCGCTCTTGTTTTGGATTGCACAGGCCCTTTTAGCTTCCATGGTACGCAATACAGACAGCTGAGTGCAAATGAAATCATTGGAGGGACACCATAGTGTGCAATAACTGTTCATTTAAAGGTAGATGCATGTCCGGCCTGTGAGAAATTATCATGCACACAGCCAACTAGGCCCATTTATTGCCTGTAGCACCTTATGATTTGATACCTTTACTATGAAACACATTCATGATTATTCAAGTGTTATTAGAGTACTGCAGTGGTGAGTCCTGTTCCTGATCCATATTTCCATCATCAGTTTGAATAAAAGACAATATGAAAGGCATGTGCAGTTCTGAGCCATATTGCTCCCCAGGGTGATAAAAGAGAAATTAAACCTTGAACATGCTTTTTTTGCCCTCTGTCAACCCTCCCTTACAAAAAAAAAAAAAAAAAAATAATAAGTATACTCATGTTAATAAGTAAACTTCAAGTATATTTACCAAGTGTACTTTATGTACAAAGTAAACTAATATCAATGTTCCAGTTGTACACTTGCAAGTGTATTACTTCAATACTTCTTGGAACTAATCTGGCCCACATTAAGTTTATAAACATGTTTTTTAAGTATACTTTAAGTGTAAGCATTGTAAACGTTTATCACACTACTATTGTACTTAGTTTTAAATTTTTAGTTCATGAAAATATACTTTAGATATATTTTATGAAAAATTATAATATTATTAATGACACTCTCAGCCCAAGACTTTATGATTCTATCATGTCAATTGTACTCCTCTAAAAACACATAAGAATTAAATCACATTCTATTTGCTTAGATAATCACAAGAATGGACAACTCCACATTGAGGGACCGCAGAATAAATACATTTTTTTTTTAAATTTATTTAACCCTTATTTAACCAGGGAAGTCCCGTTGAGATTGAAATCTCTTTTTCAAGGGAGCCCTGGAGGTTGTGGTGGGGAGGTAGAGGAGGAATTGCACAGCCAATTAGATCAGGGGATGATTAGGTGGCAGGATCTTTAATGACCGCAGTGAGTCAGGACCTCGGTTTAACGTCTCATCCGAAAGACAACGTCTCCTTCAGTTACAGTGTCCCCGTCACTGCACTGGGGCAATGGGGCAAAACCTGTACCTTCTGGCTGCAAAGTTACAGCTTTACCCACTGCATTGCAGAATTACCAGAAGATTTTTTAGTTACTTAATACCAGCCCACTGCTTAGTTCATGGAAGTATACATTATACTTCAGTATACTTTTAGTTTATGAAAGTGTACTTCAGTGTACTTCAAGTTTACAAAAGATTACTTTGTACTTCAGTATTTTCTAGTTTATGAAAGTATTCTTCTTACTTCAGCATATTTTTGTTTATAAAAATATGCTTTGCTATTCAGTGTACATTTCTTCAGAGTATCTTGATCAAAAGATTAAGTACGAGCCAAATAAACAGACTTTTCTGTATACGTTTAGTGTGAGCCAAGTATACCATAAAGTAATTGTATTAAATATTTCTTTGATAAGTACATACAAAGTAAACTAAAATATACTCTTGCATTTTCAGTTTAAATGTATGCAAGCACATTTGATCAAACTTTTTTTTGTAAGGGCTGGCATGAGGAAGCATGCTCCTGAAGTATGTAATTGGCTGTGTTCTCTGTTCTTTTTTCATCACTTACACCAAGTGCATTATTTCTGATGTTATATTTTAGTGGAGGAAAGCTTATGTAAACACACGTCCTTCATCTGCAGTGAATGGCTTTCGTTTTCATCTTAAAACAAAAGCATGCTCCGAGTGAAAGCAATTCAGAAGGCAATAGGAAGATGCTCCCCTTCCCTTGAATGTTGTATCAGTCCAATATTTCGGATGAGATCCTGAGAAATTTAGTTTTATTTTATTCTATGCCGGGTAAGCCACAGTCACATAATGGTATTTTCTTCTTTTATCAATGTTTTTAGTCTCTACATGCATACTTTCTGAACTGAGACGGCACTCCTCATGTGGAAATCGTTGCAAATTACTCTTACCTTTTGACTAATGTTTTTCTGCGGCCTGACAGCGCGAGAATTCTTCCGCACCCGTGAATGGTTGATGCACGCACCACTCATCTCTGAGCGCCTTTCCTTCTCCCTCCAATCATGTCAAACGCGCCTCGTTGGAATGCACAACATACGCATGAAGTGGCAGACGCACTTTCAGCGACAAACTAATATCTGCTTACAAGATCTCCTGGCTCCGGTTGCATGGACTGAATCTCTCAGGAATGGCAAATTCGCAAAACATTTGTTCCCATCCTGAAAAAGCAAAACCATATCATTTATTAAGATCGGATATCTTAATTCAATCACCCCACTTCACGCCAATATTCAAAATAACCAGGAATATGATTTGTTTGTTTGGTTATTTTGAGTTAAAGCCGTTAGAATTCAAACTTTTCAGCCAGAAAGTTCTAATTTGATGTAACCCCTCATAGTGAAAACTTTAAAGGGGAAACTAGCTCCGATGAGTCGCCATACTAAGGATACAAATACTGTGCGAACTAATTAAAATTCGTATACTTAGAAGCAAACAGAAACGCGTTGCATACACGGTATAGAAGTTCCACTGTTTCACTCGGAGAATAATGAAAGACTGAGGGGGAACTACATGTCTGCACAAAAACTGGCAGCTGCCGATGCCAGCTGTAAAGCGCAAGTGTTGTGCCATTTGGCACGGCTCGACACTCCATCACGTTATGAACTACTTTTGTCTGGGACAGGGTGTAAATAGCTTAGTCATTAATGTGGCTAGAATCATCTCAGGTGCTTTAGATATGAAAAATAATACGGACAAGTCTGCATTTATTCTTTAATGGTGTTAATGGTAAAATAGCTTTTGAATATGCACCTATGTAACAGTGAAAATAGTGACGAGCGACACGCTCAAAACTTTTTTAATAAGCTATTCCATATACTTCATCCTCTCTCAAAAGAAAAAAAAATATATTTCCGAATAAAATTAGTATTAAGACTGCATGTCCTGATTGTTTCCAATTTAAAAGTGCCAGTATTTTAAATGGTCCCAGTGGCTTCCGTGGCTCAGCAAATGATAATCTGAATACCAAATCAATACCGTGTTATTTTTCGCTTAAATTCAAATTGTATCCTCTTCCTTACGAATACACACTCGGAGAAATTGCAATGAATCAAACTGGAGATATTCTGAGATAGGGGAAATATGCGTGACATTTATTGAATTATGACAGATATGATGTATTATCCAGTTTATGTTGTAGTCTGATTTTTCCTGATTGAGCTGCAGATGTTTCCTTTTAAACTTGCTGCACAGTAATATTCCGTTGCATGCATATAATTACAAGACATTTTAGTTCCGATTTTTAGTATAAACTATACCCCTACCCAAACAGCCATGCAAAACGTTCAACGTTGGAAAGAGGACCACTTTATCAATTATGTCCCATCCTAAACTGTTTTCCTTTCTGGTGTTTACTCTGACCTATGCCAACTACACTGACTCTTCGTGGGGGGCCTCCTGCCATACAAGGATTGCTCCCCGAAAGCTTTGCGCCGGTCTCCCCTCGACACGCCATTCCATTAATGGCCTCGCCGCTCTCAATGGCGCAGGGCTACCAAATAAGGAGACAGCAGTCTGAATCACCCCCCGAGACGTTCCCTTCCACGCTGTCCCTCGACAGGGTATAAATTGGCGATTACTCTCAGTTCAGCACCCCTGCTTTTAACTCAGGACGCAGCTAAGGTGCTGATCTGGTGAGTACTCGCCGACTCATCAAAGTCTGATTTTTCGAACTTTAGACAAGAGGAAGAAAACCTCAATACATGCCCAATGAAAGGAGTACGAGGACAGGCTTCGCGCGTCTTTCAAGATTCTTAACGGATTATCGCCTACCTTGCTGTTACATTGAGTCATCGTTTTTACCAGATCCATTTCAGAGATTAATGATTATAATCGACTGTTTTTTATTTAATATGGGCCATTTATTGAGACTGTAATAGGCATCGCTGTAGAGGCCGCCTGGATAGCAGTTTTTGAAACTTTTAAAAAGTTTATGGCGCATACCAGGCTATAGCAATTACGGAAACGAGGAAGGGGACATGCCAACGGAGAGAATATAGATCTCTGTGAACAGTGAGCGATTAAGCCTACTCATATAATTCTGAATAATGATACTCCTGTTGTAACACTGGGCGCTCTGTTAAGAAAGAAAAAACATGTGGCACTTATAACTCCCCTTTTATCTTGATGCAAAATTATGCAGACTACTTCATGGAAGGGCCTTTTCAGCTAATATTAATTACCAGTACTTATGCGACTGTTGAATTGTACAATAATCTTTCGATAGTGACAATCATACAATTAAATAATTTAGTGTATACTTTGGCCGCATGGTGTTTCTAAGTTCACCACGTCAGTACTATTTACCAAATGCAGGGCAACTTTCAGCTGCCGTCAGCGCACTTCAGGCGCCTCAAGCAGTCAGAGATTGGCTATATCAGTAATGTGTCCATTTTAATAATTATATTTGTGACGTCTGTCATTCTGGCATAATCAGATCTCCCATCAGACAACATGTGCGACGACGAGGAAATCACCGCTTTGGTATGCGACAATGGCTCCGGTCTGGTGAAGGCTGGATTCGCCGGGGATGACGCACCTCGCGCAGTCTTTCCATCCATCGTCGGTCGCCCACGTCACCAGGTACGGAACAATGTTGATGGTTTGGGGAGGTTAATATGTATGTGTTCTGCATGTCACAAAGCATCGTAGTTACAGTGCACTCCAATCAGAAGGGTTTATAGAGATTGTTGGGCAGAGACCCCTAGCCTCACTGATTGACGTCTTCAGTTATCTTGTCACCCAAACTCAGCCCCAATGCTTGGGGACTCCAGCAGTTGCCTGTCTTGTCCAATAAAAATAATTAGTTTTTACTGCATTAAACATCTGTTGAAGTACAGTATACACCTGTCAAGTGTCCCTGTTGTTGTATAAGTTATTTTGCATGAAATGTTTTGCTCTTCATGTGCTGTAATATATTAGTTGTTATAGTTTTATAAACACCAACCATTTGCCTATATGCCTGCATGAACTTTGGAAAAGTAGTTACAGAGTACCGGCATTTACTTTGAACACAAATAACAATTCGCAGAAAAGTAATGTTTCCCTCTTGTCTCCCAGGGTGTAATGGTCGGAATGGGTCAGAAGGACTCGTATGTCGGGGACGAGGCACAGAGCAAGAGAGGTATCCTGACTCTGAAGTACCCCATTGAGCACGGCATCATCACCAACTGGGACGACATGGAGAAGATCTGGCACCACACCTTCTACAACGAGCTGCGTGTAGCCCCTGAGGAGCACCCAACTCTGCTCACGGAAGCCCCACTCAATCCTAAGGCCAATCGTGAAAAGATGACCCAGATCATGTTTGAGACCTTCAATGTTCCCGCCATGTATGTCGCCATCCAGGCAGTTCTGTCCCTGTATGCTTCCGGTCGTACCACAGGTGAGACTCAGTGCTGTGAAACAATTCTCAGAGAGTGCTATTGTCACAGGACAAAGGAGTGATTGTACGTCCTTGTAAGCTTCGTACTCTGGCATTGAATATTTCAAAATTGTGTTTCAGGTATTGTTCTTGACTCTGGAGATGGTGTGACCCACAATGTCCCCATCTATGAGGGTTACGCTCTCCCACACGCCATCATGCGTCTGGACCTGGCTGGCCGTGACCTCACAGATTACCTAATGAAAATCCTGACAGAGCGTGGATACTCTTTTGTCACCACTGGTAAGGAATTCATGACAGCCTTAACTCAGAAGAAAACTCAAAAACCTCTGTGAAAATATATTTATAAGTTTTAATTGGAGAGATATTTCCTAATCAAGGCACGTATTATATCCAATCCTAACAGCCGAGCGTGAGATTGTGCGTGATATTAAGGAGAAGCTTTGCTACGTGGCCCTGGACTTCGAGAACGAGATGGCCACTGCTGCCTCTTCTTCCTCCCTGGAGAAGAGTTACGAGTTGCCTGACGGCCAGGTCATCACCATCGGCAATGAGCGTTTCCGTTGCCCCGAGACCCTGTTCCAGCCATCTTTCATTGGTGAGTGACGGCAGAAGGACATGTCAGAAGCTACTGTTAGCCATAATACTCACTTAAATGAATGGTGGCAGCAGTTAGTACATGCCTCATTCCTCGTGGATTTATGCACCGTGGGTTATCGGCGATGATGTTACCAAGCGGTGCTCCGGCCATTACCGGCCAAAAAAATTAAAAACTGAAGAGAAGTCTATTGGGAACTTCATTAAGGATGCGAGCAAACCTTTAAGCTTTGGCCTTGTCCCAATACTTGCACTTGCACTCTTGTGCCCCTAGTGTGTGTGCTTGCATTGGCGCGCAAAACCACAGGGTGGACAATATATGCATGTATTCTATATCTGTTGGTTGCAGAGCTTCACTGAACATACAACAAATCTGTATTAAGTAAAATATTCAAACCCAGGATGCCATGTTTTTTATGGCTGCATCATCACATCAAATGTAAAATATCTGTCAGTGTGCATCATTTTGTACACTCCCTGTAATTCTGCTGGACATATTTGGGATATTTTGGCGCTTAATCCTTTTACAACAGAAAACTATGACATACACTATCTCTACGCCCTATCTATTCAACTCTAGCACTGCTGCTCCGGTTGACAGATCTCCAACCAACATAATCTTCGGGGTCACCAAATTTTGCAACAAAGTGCATTAGTCTTCAGCTGTGCACTGCAGCAAAATGTGCTTTCTGTGCCCTGGTTAGATGCAGGCCTGATAAAAAGCGAATTAAAGGAACACGTTTGTGTGCTTCAGGTTTCTGAATCTGCTGTGGTTGTGGTGTGTGTGGAGCAGTCTGGGAGCTGTCCTCCTCAGCACCTGTCAGCCCTCCTCCTCTCTCGCACATGCCCAGCTGTTCACCAACAGCTGAATATCTTGTGTGTGCATATGTCTGCAGAAGTGATGTGTAAATCTGACAGCTTATGTTCCCTCCTGTCCCTTCCCTCAGGTATGGAGTCTGCCGGCATCCACGAGACCACTTACAACAGCATCATGAAGTGCGACATTGACATCAGGAAGGATCTGTATGCCAATAATGTCCTGTCAGGAGGCACCACCATGTACCCTGGTATTGCTGACCGTATGCAGAAGGAAATTACTGCTCTGGCCCCCAGCACCATGAAAATCAAGGTAACCAGTCATTTTTCCTCATCGTAGAGCGTTGATATGATATTATTCCTTTGGAGAGAAGTTTGTTTTTTCCCGCCAAAGTTCTGTTCTGGACCGCTATTGCCTTTCAATTACCAATTGTATTGGTTTTCTTTAGAATCCTCGGTTAATAACATTGTAATCACATCTGTGATCTTACATCTTTAACTCTTTAACTCCAACTTCCTCTAGAGGTAAAATGCCAGCGTTATGATATTTTCAGTGGCATGCTATCAGAGGTATTGAAGCTTCTCACCTTGTAAATTATGATTGTTCCTCATCTGTTCTGACTTAAGATCACCTGCAAACAATGAACAATTTATTTACTCTATTATCAAGACCAATACACAAGCCTTTAATGATTCAGTTATTGATTAAGACATGACAAAGAGATCACCAGTAGGAAGCACTGACAGCATACATATAATACATGTGATATTGTAAGCATGGAAATAAAACAAATAATTAATCCAAAGCTTTCTCTGAATATCTCTGAAATTCTCTTGTTTTAGCCTTTTTCAGCGGGCTAATTTACCTGAAGATGGCACGTTACTTGAATAATTTAGTAAATTGGCTACTATCGCATTGTGGCTGTTAGTGTGTGTCTGCCCTTTTTCACATTTGTAATTTTATCGTGGTCAGCAACTCTCCATCTCCATTGTGTATTCCTTCTCTCTTTTATTTTGTAAAAAAAAAAAAGAATGGATTTAAAATGGGAAACCTCCTCTTCGGCTTATCCTAAGCCTATCAAAAATTGGCTCAAAAGGAATTCAGAATCTTCAAAAGACATTTTTTTTGTTTTATCTATCAATAATGCCCCTAAAAACAAATTGGCCGTTAATTGTACCAATTAGTCTCTGGCAATGAGCTAATTAATGTTCGGTTGATAATTAGGAAAACTAAATGGGAGCTGGTTTGGAGTAATTGGACCTGATAGGAGGAGGTTACTGAAGTGGCAAATAACTTAACCTCCAGTGGCGAGTCATCGAAGGTCCTGGGTGTAAGACGTTAAAATGGGAAACATCTTCGGCATGTCGCACTCTGTCAAACATTAGTGCAAAACGGTGTCACTTATAAGTGTTTGAATGTGTGCCATTTTATGAGCTACAGGAATCCAGAATCTTCAAAAAACATATTGGCATTTTATATTATCATCAGTTTGGATAGGGAAATGCCTGATAAATTTTAGATGTAATGAACTCGAAGAAGAGGTTGTCAGCAATATCCCCCGCCACAGTGGAATCCAGTTTTCAAACCCAATCAAAGTCAAGACTCCTAACATACTCACAGAAAATTTCAGTCATCTTGGAAAAGTAGTTTCTGAGAAAACTTGTCCCTAATTATTGTGGTGGATGGATAGACAGATGGATAAGCTCCATTGCAATATCCCCCACTCCACTTCCTGTCATGGCGGGGAATTAATAATACCAGCTATGAACATTTGCTGGTCATTCTACTGATAAGTTTTCTCAACTGAATGGATTAATGTTTGGTCGCTAATTAGAAAAAGTAAATGGGAACCGGTATGGCATAATCATGCATTGTATGGTGAGGTTACAGAAGGGCTTTTATACCTCTAACGGCATGTCACTGAAAATCCTGGGTTGAAACGGTTATAAAGTTAAATTGTGCTGTTTTCCAGAATCGGAGCGAGCACCTTTTCTTTGAAATAAATGTTTTATTTGTCTTTAGTAGATCAAAATCAAACAAGCAATTACTTGTCAATCATCTTGCTGAGTGGTGACAGCACATCTGTTTACAGGTGTAGCTGTTCATGAATTTTAATGGAAATTTATTGTTATTATTTGTTATTTTTCAGATCATTGCCCCTCCTGAGCGTAAATACTCTGTCTGGATTGGCGGCTCTATCCTGGCGTCCCTGTCCACCTTCCAGCAGATGTGGATCACCAAACAGGAATATGATGAAGCTGGCCCTTCCATCGTCCACAGGAAGTGTTTCTAAGTGGAAATCCCCTCCCTCCCCCTTCCATGTCCTTTATGCCAAAGTCATGCCTCTGGCAAATCCAGAAAACTTCCCTTGGATTATTGTCAATGTGTACAGTTTGTTTACTCCAAAGTGCAATTTATATGTGGATATTTATTGGTTTATAAATAAATATGACCCAGGACTTTAAACTCAATTTGTGTGTTTTTTCTCCTTTTCCCACTAAATAGAGTGAACTACCAGTCAAAAGTTTTTTTAATACCTACACACGCCAGCAAAGATGAATGTGTGTGTGTGTGTGTGTGTGTATGTAAAATAAAAATCTTGGCAATCTTTTTAACAAAGGCAATCATATGGATTCAAAAGTTGATACCCAACACTGCGGTGGCATGGATGTTCCCAGAAATAAGTTACACTTATTTTCTACAGTTATTCTGTCCAATGTGTCCGGAGTTTGTGCAATTTTACTTTACATGTTGGGAAATTTAAATAATTAGTTAAACTACCAATTGACGAATTATGGCTTCTTGATTGACTCTAAAATTTTGGATGCTTTAAAGACGCCCTCTGCCTTCTCACTATTCAAGTCATATTTTGTTCCATTAAAGATGACTTTAACAATTTAAAAAGGATTATGTTTAACAAAACATGAACAAAGCCTGTCTAAAGTGTTAACAAATGTATTTAAGCGTGGAACTTCTCGCTTAAATTATATTCTATATTTGTTAGCAATTATTTTAACGCACTGCCACGCTACTCCCAATCCATCTTAAATTCATCTGTGAACGTTCCAAGATTATCCTACTCTTTGTTGTGCATGCGAATTCATCCGGAAAACGTGGAGGCACGCATGTGGTTCCAAAATCTATGTTAGTGGTCCAGTGGGGGTCAAGATCTCTACCCTCTCAGAGAGGACAAGTCTACTGGAAACCCAGCTATATGGGGCGAGGGGCGGATTATTGGGATGGAATAGTCTTTTGTCTCAAAAATGAGGCAGCTGTATAGCTGGCCAATCATTTATTCTTGCTCCGTCATTCGATGACCAAATGATTTTCCATTACGCACTTTGCTATTTAGACATTTTCTGCGCAGCAGGTATGTTCAGATGGATGGAATGTGTCCTCAAATTATTCCCCGTTATTGCCTTGCTTTTTTTTTTTGCGATGACCAAGTCAACGGATGTTGGCAATCCAATGCCAAATTAATCATGTTTATAGGAAGGTTGTCGGGTTTTCGTTCCTGGATATAACTTAGGGATCTCATGGAGAACTATATGCGAAAGCTTAATTGACTTAAAATGTCCATCGCGAACGATGGACAGTGATAAAACAACATAATCATAATAATTAGCCGAGGTTCATGGAAATCTGGATATTACGTGATATTTTCATGAGCAAAACATTCAACGAACTAAATCCATCATAATCCTTAGTGGAAATAATACAATAGTGTTGCACGCCGCCCAAAGAACTTCGACAAAATAAAACAGACTGTTTATCAGACCACGCGTCATCGAATGAGTTGATGGTTCCGAAAAAATATCTGAGATCACAAAATGCTATGAAGTAATTCAGGGCACCAAAAAATGCCATTCAGTCATTTCTATGGCACCGCACGGCAGACTGAGCTCATTTGCTTGCACTGTATAACAAGCATGAAATAAATTGTGTGCACATTAAAAGTGGTCACATGAAAGCTGTCGTACGCTTAATCCTCAAGTAGGCCTTCGATACGGTATCAATCCTTTGTTCAGAGAAGGAAATTCCAGGTGGTAAGTCTGCGGTAAAATATGGACAAATTAATCTGCGTTCAACAGTTCAAATGTGCTTTCTCCTCCTTTTCCAGAAGTACCATACGCCACGTGTATTTACTATTCGGGAAATTATTTAGGTCACAGGAAATTGTGGCTTTGTGAACGGAACTTGAATCGCAAAATAGCCCACTCCGCGCGCAGGGCAGATTAATTTATTTGTAAGGCGGATTTTCATTTTGAATTTCAACTGTCCGCCTGTACGTGTGTGCGCGCGCGCGCTTGTGCGCGTGTGTAGTATCTCAATTTGCTAATTTGGTGATTATTCTTATACCTCTGTATCTCATGCGTTAATAAACTTAGGCTACCTGTGCCTGAAGAGATTTCAATTGCATACCATCTGAACAGACTCCCAGCTTTGTTGAGTTGATCGGAAGCAAAGGCCTGAGGCAAGGCGGAGCCAAATAAGTAAGCGTCTATTTTTGAGCATTTACAGGCACCGCCACAAAGCGATTAGCAACTCTGGATAGTACTTTCACTTCGTCAGATCACACCTATGATGACAGAGGTGCCCTTGTGCGTGCTACAAGTAACTATCTTCAAAGTCATTCAGCAAAATTCTGGGCATCATGCCTTGACCCGCATTCTTAGGACACATCGCGCTGTGCGACCGCACATCCGAACTGAGCTGAATCGGCGTAACTGAAAAGGACCTAATTTTGTCTCACTTGAGCATCTCCCAGACTGATAAACCAGAAATAACCTCGATGCATTTAGCTCAACACCAATCATTTTATTACTTATTAATCGGTATATGAGAGGAATAGTGAAAATGTGAAATCCCGGTACTTTGGACACGCTCTACGAACCTGCCTGTGCGTGACGCAAGAGGACGCTACTTAAAGGGGGATTAGATCTGGCAAGAAATTAAATCCAACCTCCCTCCACCCAGACACCGCGCGACCCATCAACCTGATTTGAAGATCGAATAGGAGGGCTTACACCAATCAGCACTTCAGACTCGAAGACAAGAAGCAGAAGTGTTGGCTCCATCGAGTGCGCTTTTAACGCACAGAGACGCGCAGCGGAAGGGGGCAGCTGCGGCTTGTGATCAATGCATTTGTCAGATTGGAACCTTTGGAGAGTAAAACCGGGGAAATAATAACATTTCACGGGGATTCGTCTCCGGATGAACAGAAATGGGGGAATGGACCATCCTAGAGAGGCTTTTGGAGGCTGCCGTCCAGCAGCACTCAACTATGATAGGAAGGTAAGAGCAAAAGTGAGCTACATTCATAATAAGTGCAAACTAAATGTATGTAAGTGCTGATGCACAGAGTCAAAATGATGCTTTATGTTGTGCACAAAGCCCGCTGACTGCGGAGAACGGGATTATTGCTTGCTTTACAAATTTAGGCGACTTTATTAGTATTCTGCGAAATTTACAAAAACAAAGCGAGTTTCAAGATAAATATGTCAAACATGGTTCACCGTACCATCTGATCGTTGTAGACAGCTCTCATATTTCAAACGGCGTACTAATAACACCGAAATAGGAAAACAATAATAAATATCATGGAGGAAAGAAGTAGTCTACAATCAGGCAATGTGATCTCGAGCTGCTCTGTTTCAGCACCGGACAGCTCCTAAAACACTCGGTACCGAGATTTAAAAAAAAAAAAAAACTATTACTGTCTCCGGCTTAATGGAATACAACCGAATGAAGCCGAAGCGTAAATCTAGAACACATATTTATCGTGTGTTTTTTGTTTGTTTGCTTTTAGGATCCTATTAACAGTGGTGGTGATCTTCCGGATTCTAATCGTAGCGATAGTCGGAGAGACAGTCTATGACGATGAACAAACCATGTTCGTGTGCAATACATTACAACCTGGTTGTAACCAGGCATGCTACGACAAGGCATTCCCGATTTCCCACATCCGATACTGGGTTTTTCAGATAATTATGGTTTGTACCCCCAGCCTCTGTTTTATTACTTACACAGTCCATCAGTCGGCCAAAAAGGAACGCAAAGTTTCCGCTGCAGTGTATCTTACTATGGAAAAGGAAGATCCATTGAAGCGACATCAGGAGGAGAGCAAAAAGATTAAAAACACAGTTGTAAACGGAGTACTTCAGAACACAGAGAACTCAACCAAAGAAGCTGAACCCGACTGTTTGGAAGTCAAAGAGGCACCAAATTCGGCCACGAGAACTGCAAAGTCAAAAATGAGGCGACAGGACGGCATCTCCAGATTTTACATTATACAAGTGGTTTTCAGAAACGCTCTGGAGATTGGGTTTTTAGTGGGTCAATATTTCCTTTATGGATTCAACGTGCCCTCAGTGTACGAGTGTGATCGATATCCCTGCATAAAAGATGTCGAGTGCTATGTTTCCAGACCAACGGAGAAGACCGTGTTTTTGGTCTTCATGTTTGCGGTCAGTGGGTTCTGCGTGGTGCTGAATTTGGCTGAACTCAATCATTTGGGATGGAGGAAAATCAAAACGGCGGTGAGAGGCGTGCAGGCCAGGAGAAAGTCTATTTATGAAATTAGGAATAAAGACTTGCCCCGAATGACGGTGCCGAATTTCGGTCGCACTCAGTCAAGTGACTCCGCTTATGTGTAGCCCTTAAGGCCACCAATGGAACTGTCTATGATGTACAATGAAAAACGGATGAATATAATATAATGGACAAAATCACTCGCCAGATAAAGTTTCATGAATTAGGCGAGTGAATGTATTTTTACCCATTTCGTTTTTGTTGTTCTTATTTTTTTATTTATTTATTTTTTATTTTTGACTATGAACAAACACGCATTGCACGTTTGTTCCACTTATTTATTATATTGCACTGATGCAACTTTTTATTAACATTTATACTCTGGAAAACGCTAAACAGGACGCACAGGAAGGTGTTCACGCACTTACTCGATGTAGGCTACACAAGCGCTCCCAGAACTTGGAGAAAAAAACTAGCCTTCAGATAGTTCTAAGTTGTGAACATCGGGAGGCATACGGCCCCAATGTGCTGTTGATGGAGTTTTTTAGAACTTTTCCACCAATTTTTACACATCATTCTATTCAAGCGCCACAATACACGTTAGTTATGTCTGAAATACAATCTATACTTCAGATTTATATATAAATATATAAATCAATTCTGAATATGGATCGACCTAGTTCAAATACATTAACATTCTTCATGTTTTTGTTGCCTGTGCACCACTGACCTTAACGTATGTAATCATTCCATTGCTATAAAGCCGAATTGCAAATGCAGTATGCGGTGGATTTGCTGCAAACGCTAACGTCTGTGACATCCTTAAGTTATTACATACCAAAGCACCCACTGCTCTCATCTGTGAAAAGTGTTTTCTTGCTTTCGTGTTATCAAGTGCCATACCTGTACATAGACATATATAAATTGAAATATATACTGAAATATGAATATATTAATATAATCTTCATCATTAAGCAAATTCCCTGCTTGGACTATGCTAAATGCTGCCCTATTTTTGCTTAAATTGTATTTGTTGTGATTTAATGGAAATGCTGTGTTAAAATCTCTCTTTCGCTCTTTTCTCTCTTTCTCTCTCTCTTTCTCTCTCTCTCTCACTCACACACACACACACACAGACATGTGCAGGATACACAATCCCTAATTTTTTTATACACTTTAGGATAAGCTGTTTATTCACAACAATTATGGAAAACAATTCCTGATAGCACAAGTTCTGACTTTGAATTTAATTATAGGCTATAACTGCCTACTCTGGTGCTATAGTTTTTTCCAATGATGGTTTCAATCGTCGGTGTAATCAAGGAAAAACTGAGAAAAAAAAGAATTTCTTTCCAAAAATAAAAATGGAATTCATGAATACTTGATCTGTGTGAAGTGCATACTTTTAGTTCAATCAAAGTGCATACTTAGGGAAGATGGTTTTTTTTTTTTGAGAAATCTATTGAGATGTCATATTAATGCGATTTATTTTACATCTCCTTATTTCAATGTCATAATTGAGATAACTATATTCGCATTAAAATGTCGTCTTAAATCAGCTCTTAATAGACTAACTGTGCTTTCTACTGGACACAGAAAAATTTGAGTATGCGAGAGTTGAATTAAGACCAAGGCATTTCACTGTGTATCCATTCATATAAGGCCTCTTTTCCTGTTGTGATGAGGAATGATCTGAAACAAATAAAACAAGAATGCAGATGTGATTGGGACTTTTCCATGAGAATCAGATAGTTGTTCGGGTATAGGGGTTATGCTGAGATTGTAGATATGCAGCACTGCCGTGTGCTAACAGATGCAGGATGGGTCGTTTTACAAGTGCGCACTGCGGGAAACCAACTTCATGCCGCATATTTTTGGGAGTTGGCTTTTTTTTTCCCCTGTACCCCCGTCCTGTGCTCAAAAGCATCTCCGATTGGGGGGGAGATGGGAAGGTATCTGCACTCGGCGAAGGTCATTAAAAAAGAGAAAAGCTGCAGAGGGCCCCGCCCATGTAGAAACAGGAAGCAGGCTTTGGGGCTGCCCAATCCCTGAATCTCTCTGCGGGGAGGGCTTAGATGTGTCTTTGCCAAGATGACTCTGCAAACCTGCAAGAAAATCCAATAGCAACACTAACACATCAATCTCAAACTCATTTGGGACATGAAACTTCTCCTTAATGCAAAATAAAAGACAGAAAAAAAGAGCCGCAGATCTTCAACGGTGTGGTGCAATGCTCTCTCTCTCTCTCTCGCTTTCTCTCCCCCTCTCTGCCCTCCCCTCCTCTTGCTTTCTCACCCTCCCTTTTTTCCTCTCTCTCTCTCTGTCTCTCCTCTCATTCTCTCTCTCTCTCTCCCTCTGTCATTTGTGGACCTCAAATAGCCAGGAAATTCTGGTACCTGTTTGGTGAGGCCCAGCTCTTAAAATGTTGTAGAGTTCGTGAGAACTTAAATAAGGTCTGGATGTTACCACATCCCACACTCATCAGCATGTACTGTACCTGAGCAAAAAAAAAAAAAAAAAAAAAAAAATAAATAAATAATAATAATTACAAATAATTTACAAGAGCTCCTAAAAGTATTTTTTATCCGTACAATTTTCTACATATTCAAACATGCACAAAACAGTGCACACGGTTCTTGTACAAGCTTTTTTATTCCTCTTGCTGATCTAGAAATGCTCCTGCAATAGTCATTTCTGTATTTTCATGGCTACTTTTAAATGCCAAAATTATTGGGTTATGTATGAATGTAATTATGCATGCTGCAGTGCATTCTACATCATTTCAGCGTTAGGAGGCTTGCTTAATTATTACGTGTGTCATCTCTTCTCTCTCTCCCCCTCTCTCTCTCCATCATTCTTTGTCTGTCTGCCTCTCTGTTTTTGATTGAAAACTAGTTAAATAACAAAAAGATAAGATTCTCAAACTGCAACATAATACGTAATCCTGTGGATTAAATTTAAAACAAAGTAAATTAATGCATCAGTTGAAAACAGCTTTTTGTAAGGACACAGTACTGCTGGATATCTTGATGATCGCCAGTCATCAAATACATGCATCTAGAATTTTTCCTTTTTTTTTGCCTATTCATTGATTGCCTTCCAGTAACTAAATAGAATATGCATTTCTTGAAATAGAACTCATTTGAAAATATATCTAAAATCTCTGAGAGATGGAAAGTTACATTCACAAAAATGTGCATCCCTCTTTTGTGTCTTCCAAATATTTTCTATGACTTCAGTGCTTGTATATGTATACTGAACTTGAGTCAGGGCAAACGACAAAATACGTACAGGGTGCTGCTAACATCCCAACCTCCATCTCGTTAATGGGTAGTGGTCTTCCTCCGCATAATGATGTGATGAGGATTGACCTAAGCTAGAGGTATCCTGAATTTAAAGAACCCTCTGGGCTAATAAGAATCAATGTCAATGTCCTCTGTGGCAATTTATTTAACTGTACATTAATACAGTATTTATTTGCCAAGATATTAATTTTTGCTTATTGCAACATTTTTAATAACAATAAAATATAATTAAATACTGTCCAGCAATTTGGAATTTTAGCAGATTTGTGTAACTGAGTTCTTTTTTAGCTTCATTTGTATTTCAAAAGAAATGCATATTCCAAAATTCCAGAAGCCCAACATTATTCATTGACAAGATTTAAATATCACTATCCAAATGCCTATAACATAAATCAATAAAAATGAAATCACTTTATGCAACTACAGAGCATAAAGTAGATAAAATAGCATCTGCAAAATTTTTGACTAAAACCCAAATCAATAAAATTGTCTCACTATTTAAAATTTAATGTACAGAAGTTCAAATCAGGCCAAATTTTATCTTACATTTTTTTACATGGCTTTATGGATGCACATATCTCAAATTTACACTTATCTAAATGAGAAGTATATCTTGTTTTACAAGATTCCCAATATATCCCTCACATCATCACTTAATGGGGTGCAAAACCTGTACAGTAAATTACAGTAATAGCACTTTGTTCTGTGACAACTACATAGCCATCTATTTTGGGAAAACTGCAAATTATTTATTTACTGTAAAAACAATGTGAATTGAATCTGAACATTATTGGCAATAACAGTTTGATTACTTAATAATGAGTTTATTGATATCATACAGCTTATGTTGTTGGTGTTAAAAGTATAAATATTGCCTGCCATGCATTGACTTACCATAATTGCCATACCTGATTTCGTGCAAGTGAAATAGCAAGATGGCGGTCAGTTAATGTGATGCCAATGAGCCAATTATCATGCATAGGTAGTTACTTGGAACAGTTGCACTTTTCTCCCACATACTTGTTAATTAGTAATTAGCTCGCAATAACTTAAAAAAAAAAGCATGCAAAGTGCTGATGCGATACCAGGACTAGTATTGTTCTGTTTGCACTTTACTTTCTAAATAGAGTCCACTTTTCTTGGAACTACCTCTTTTTGATGGTTTCATTTTGTTTCATATTCTATTTTTTGTTTTATTTCATGTTATTTATTTATTTATTCATTTATTGATTGATTTGACCAATAATTATACAAGACTGTCTGAACAGGAATACAGTCACTTACTGTCAAAGGAAGGACAGTCAGGAGCTAGCAGAAGTGAAAAATGCTGGCAGGTATCGCTGCATTATTTAAGAGCCTCTGGCTGCAGTACACCAGGCTAGATTCTCTGAAATATGAAGGTGAGAAAGGTCGAGCTGAGGATGTCCAAAGGAAATATCACACTCGTACTGAAGACGGATGCCTTTGTGGGTGCTCAGACCTGCTTGGAACCCAATCTGTAAAGCGTTTTTGGAAGCTGGGGGAAAAAAAATGAAGTCCCAGAGGTCAAGCTTAATCCCACATTTTGACCTCTATGCAGAAATCCTGGATGCTCCTGGGAATACACTGACTGCACTGACACAGTCTTTCCTTATATAGAAACAGATGCATCTCGAGAGGGATGCAGTATGGGGGGATAATTGGACTGTGGCTGACTGTGCTCTTGTAAGCTCCTAACCATAAGCATTCTAACAATGTAAGAGAGTATCCTGGGCAACAATGATATGCATTATGAGGGAATTGCTTGTAATGTGTAATCATTTGTTAAAAGCAGAATTTCACAACTGGTTTGATACACATAATACATCATTCCCTATTTTCTCCTCTGGTTTCATTTGAATCTAATGGATTCTTGTTCATACTTGTGTCTTGAATTATGCAAATGTGCTGAAAGTGAACCAGATGTTAGTCTGTTGCATGATGCTCCTGATAATTCTCCTCAGAAAAACAGTTTTTTTCTGTTTGTTTTTTTTTTTCCTGAAAAAAACATGCATTTTGTCTGTTAAGCCTGAGTCCCTTTGCATCCAAAGACTTCTGAAAATGAGCACAGTACCAACAGTCCGTGTGTTACATGCAATTGCCACTGAGAACAACCATTGCATTGCAATCCCCAGTGAAAATATCTAGCCAATTGAATATTAATAATTACAGGCAATTTTTTAATTGTTCGGACATCAAGTCAGCAATTGTGTTGTTATGACCTTCCTTTGTTTTGTACTTTCAGGATAACGCAATGAGACAGTGTTATTTATCTTTTTTTAAACTATGTGCAATGTTATATTTTGCTTGTTTCTGCATGTGATTCCAGCTTTGTGTTTGTGATGGCTGAATTGTATCAGTCCAGGGAAACTGCAGTGGTAACACAGGACCATTTTTTTTTCTAATGAAGTGTCTGAGTTTTGCATGTGGCCTATTTGTGGATGGGAGTAACTACGCTGTTAGTCTCTCATACAGTAATGCAACAGCAGAATGAAATTAATTTTCTGAAGATATTTCTGGCCTTAAATGTTTGTGATATGACCATCAATTTTCCAAGGTTTTTAATGTCAGCAGAGAAAAGAATAAGTGGTTTAATATTTTGTTTGTGGCATGAAAGAGGGAAATTGAATATTAAAACAATAATAACAGGACTTTTGATCTTGTGAGGCAAAGGAATATAATTAATCTGGCTGCATAAAGTGTATCATTCTTACTGACTGCGTCTTCTTACATTCACAGTATTACATCTTCTGAAAACAAAATGATAAATATTGATTTTTATAGAAGATGATTCATAAATGCATCAATGAATACACCGCACACTCCCTGGGAAGCACAGGATCAAAGGCACTCAAAATACAATGCGTCTGTCCTCAGCCCACGCGTAAGTGACGGAGTACCTGCACTTTGAACAGGGAGAACAGGTCATGTGATGTGTCAGTCACTGGAGTGGGTGGAATTGTCATAGCCAGTAATCACTAGTGAGAACTAAGGTGCAGCCAGATTAATTCTTGGGGTCAATTTTAATACAATGCTGGATTATGAGTTTGTCATGTTATGATTGTATTCCAGGCCACCGCTGGCCTGAATTAATTTTATTGCGCCTTACTTGAGTGGTTTGGTATTAACCAGATGCAATCATCCCATCTCAATCAGATTCACGCCAAGATTCAAACGGAATCAAGGGATTATCAGCGGTAATTGTGGCACAAAAACAATTTTTTAGTTTTTTTTGTCTGAAAATACATCTATACTCATTAACCTTTGGGATTTACACTGGATGCGGTGATCTCATGAAGTTTGTTTTTATGAAATTGGGTCAATTGTAACACCACTGCTACAGAGAATACCAAGAAGGATGTTCATGTAATTTAACATTTGATTTGTAGTTTTTACAATAACAAGGTATATTATGCCTCCATAGGTGGATGGTACCCAAATCAAATCCATCTGAGGAGTAATTTTTATTTTCAATTGAATGAGACGATTACAAAGTCCTTCAATTTTTCCCTGGGTGTACTCAATACGGTCAATATGGCTGTGCCATTTCTCTCTTAAAAATAGATAGCAAGTGATAACATGTTGCACAGGAGCACAAACGATCTTCTGACGGACACCTACAGTACCACTGAACTACTGTTTTTAAGATTCTAAATTGGAGGTAAAACTGTTTCAGACCATCATTTTCCTTTGGAACAAAAACAATGGGTGCTGCCTCATTCACAGAGCCTATATAGCCAATACGCTACAATTGCAAACATGAAGCTACAATTCCGCAAAACTATTTCCTTGAAGAGATTAGACGAGCCTCTTACATTGACAGCTTTGTAAAAAAAAAATTTTAAAAATGACGTGTTGAATATAAAATGATCAATAACAAAATAACCTTTTGAAAAATACATCATTTAATTGGTCCTCAGTGGAAATCACGAGGTACCTCATCCCCACTGTCAGAGGTATACTGTTGCCTGACCTTCTAAAGTCATTCGACTTTGGCGGAAAGATCCTAAGAACTCTATAAAATGATCAGTGTCAAATCAACACAGTGTCAAAACTGAGCACGCAAGATCTTAATTGGACTCATACATCAATGTTTGAGTTGAATTAACACAAAAGATTTTGGTGGATAGAGGGTAAGCAGCTCATCGATATGCTGGTTCAGGTCAATCACAGGAAACAATTTGATTGGAAATGATCTATCTGGGCTTGTAACGCCAAAAAAAAACGTCCTTTACAATTTCTGAAAACACATCTACGCACTGCTGCGCTGTTATCACTGGCAATTGGACACGGCAAATCGATCTTGTTCCCTCTTGATAAACATGTACGTTCTGCACCATTTAGCGGCAGATAAAATCAACGAGCAACAAGCCCTAATCAGCCGCGAAGGTGATGTCTGTCTAATGGGTCCAGAGCCCGCTCGCAAGACACTGCACGGTATTGAGTATCGTAATCACCTAAAGATGACTCAGGCCGAAATTAATTCTGTAATACACATTCAATTTAAATCAATTTAAAAAGAATACAGCCAGTATATTCAGATATTTAGACATATTAATAACATTTCCTATGACAAAATGTCCAGAATCTCGATTGTACTGCTTTCTTTTTCTGCTTTAATAGCCATTAAACAGTTCAGTTTAAGCTTATTCTCTAAATTCTACTGCTTTTTCAGAGCAGCAGGCATGTACTTTATGAGATGCTCCCAGCACTTTTCTGGTAATCTTATATATAAGCTTTATTTCCAGGTCTCCTGTCCACCACAAATTACCTGTACAATGATGGTTAAGGTACACTCTCTCTGCTGAAGCAGCACCGCAAAGCGTTTCAACTTCAGAATTGAATTCTATCCACTCCCACGACTTTGATTTTCCTACGCTTTTAATCGCCAGGAAAACTCTCTCCGTCTGTCTCTGTCTCTGGTTCTCGCAAGCAACATTTGTCTCTGAAGATAAAGTGAATCTTATGGAACACACGGCTTCTTGAGCGGCGCCATTTCTTCACTAAAGCACACCTGAACAGTACAGCTTCCAGAGGTGGAAAATCATGAGGTCAGTGAGTAAAAGTCCTGCCATGTTTCTCTACCACCCATGAATTCATCCAGCTGATTTCTTTGATTAGTTCCACCTCTTGGTGGAGGAATCGTGTGCTGAATGACAAGGAATCGTGTGCTGAATGACAAGTCCAGAAGACTAAAACAAGATAGTGTGTGTGTGTGTGGAGGGGTTCTTACTGATTCTAGATTTTCCATCTCTGACCGCTTCATAAAGAAGTATTTTACAAGCAGTAATGGAATACAGGAGTAGAAACTCTGTTCCTGGAGCTCTACCATCCTACAGAGTTTCACTCCAAACCCTAGTCTGGCTTACCTCATTCCAATTATTATCTACACTTCAGGATCTGTGGCTGTTAAATGAGGTGAGCTTTATTGTGGCTGGAATGAAAACCTTCAGGACAGCGTTTGGACACAGACAGGGTTGGTTCCTGCAGGAAATACTGAATTGAAGATTATTGTGGAAGTTGGGGGCCTGTTCTAGCAAGCAGGATTATTGCATTGACTACTGCAGATAAGTGCAAAAAGTAAAAGCCTAGAATAACTGCTTTACTTCAGTACTTTTTATGTAATCAGTGGAATGGAAGCAGTTGGTAAAGTACTTGACTGGGACTAGGCAGGTTGGCTGTTCAAGCATAAAGCTGCTACAATAAGATGCATGCGACTGTTGCGTCCTTGGGTCATGGTTTTTGGAGGCTGGCGAGCTTTCTTTGTTACTCTCGGCTGGGACGATATCGTTTTGCACACAATCGGATTCTTTGGCCAGCTGGCATTAATTGTGGGCGGCGCCCGGACTCTGTTTAAGCCCAAGTTCCGCCTCGCCACCTTTGCTAGAGTGTCAGTGTTACCATTGCACTGTAGCCCGCAAGATCTATAGCTAGAGAAGTGTTGAGGAATTAGTCGCAAAAAAGGAAAGTGGTAGTAAAGAGAATCTTTCTCTTCTCTTTCCTCTTTCTGTGCACCGTCTGGTGCTTTGTCTTTTTATCTCGGTTTCCGAGATTTTTCCTTTGTTTCGCACAGTCTAGCTCGCGCTGCTTCCTTCTTTCACTCGGACTAGATTTATGTCCTTTGGAAGTGCGAGTCCCTCTCTCCTATTTTGTCTGTGTTTGTCTCTCTTACATTCCTGTACTTCCTTTCGTTCCGGCCACTGCTTTTGGCATCTCGAAACACCAGCCATCACACCTTGAGCACAGCCCTTAACCCTCCATCGCTGCTGGGGGACCAGCCCCTGCTCATTCTTATCAATTGCAAGTCACTTAGGAAAAAACATCAGCTATAAAACAGTAAAATAGTTGGTAACATTTGACAATGAAGAACTAACTTCTGATGAAGAATTAGTTAATAGGCATTTCTTAAGTAAACTCTAATCACATTGAATAAAGTAACTTATGATTAATTGAGGAACTAATGAGGAACGAAAGAAAAACAAACTACTCGTAAACCACAAATTAACAAGCAGCTCTTGAATAACTCCTCACCAAATTTTATAGAATAGCTGCTGATTAGTTAATTAAAGAACTAACAAAGAATGCATGAGGAACACTGTAAATAAGGTACACAAAATGGTAAAACAGCAGTTAGTTCCTTATTTTTTCCTTTTTCCATGATCGCATTACCAGGTTGAAGTGACTCAAATCTGTTTTTTTTTTTTTTTTTTTTGCCTGAATATGACACAAATCTGATGTTTTCAAAGCTGTATAGACACAAAAATCAGATCTTGTATCCAATCTTCAAATCAGAATTGAGCCACTTTAATATTTTGTCCAAGATTGGATACAAATCTGATATGTGGCCGATCAACACGAATGAGAATGGTCAGATTGGATTCCATGTGGCTTTTTGCCCGTACATATGTGCTGAGTGCAGTTAAAAAGCTAAAAAGCTAGCCATCTGGAAATTTTCAAGAGAAGCACATAGCTAACAATATTAAAATTAAAACACATTCTCAAGAATGTGTTTTAATTTTCACGGTGTAAATGCATTATTTGTATCATAATTAAAATATAAATGTAATCCTCTAATTAGCATTTTCAATTTCAAGTCCATGTATGCAATTTTTAAAACAAATTGAAAATTAAAATACATTCTCCATTTGCATTTTCATTTTCAAAAATTGCCCTGCATTATCGCCAACAAAATAAAAATGAAAACACAAATCTTATAATGCAAATACATTCTCGAAAATACATTTTCTTTTGGCGAGATCCAAGTGCATTATTTGTAACATCAAGTAAATGATAATGTAATTTTCCATTTTCACTGCATTTTTATTTTCAATGTCATGTATGCACTTTTTATAATAAATAGAAAATAAATTACATTCTCCATTTGTGTTTTCATTTTCAAGAAGTGCTCCACCATATTGTCAACAAAATGAAAATATAAGTTAATGTTATAATGCAAATACATTCTCTGAAATGTTTTTTTTTTTCATGAGGCAAACATGATATGTCTCATAATTAAAACGATAATGCAGTTCCCCGCTTTTCTTTTTCATCTTCATGTGAAAATGACGTGCCTTGCTTTGCATTTTCATTAACATGGTCCTTTGCACTTTTTCTAACAAAATTAAAATACCTTTCCTCATTGGCTGTGACCTAGTAGTCATTCTGTGAGGAGGCAAAATCTTCCCCCACAATTACGAAATGAAATGGATATCAAAAAATACAAGCGAGCTCATTGGTTATCAATCAGAGGGAAATCCCTGCTGCACTTGGCAGGGAAATATACCATGGATATTAAAGAGTTTCATTCTTATCTTTATTAAAGAGTGTGGTATTTCAACTTGAGAGCAGACACAGTGATTTCATGTGTAGATTTTGTAAAGTTTTCCCCCAAAATTCTTCTCTTGCATTCAAATAGCCCCTGCTTGCTTTTGAATTTGTGCTGCTTCTACTTTATGTGGGTTTAACAAGCCACTTTTGCAGCTCCTAGGCAACTCGTGACCGTGGATTCGGACACTTGACCCCTTTGACAACACCTTGGAGAGCCATTCAAGTCAATTTGAATTATCTCAATTCTTTAATTTACACCATGGCTGGCAAACTGTGGAGAGTAAGGAGCTAGACAAATATCTCCAAACTTTTGGTCAATGTTCCTAATGATGGAATAATGACAATGCTGCCATGTAGCAAGAGCACAGATGCGTATGTGCGCTTGCAACATTCTAAGGGTGTGTTTCTACTTATTTTCATCATGTTCTCGCCTCGTTAGCCATCTAATGGTGATGTTTATCAACTGACTTAGGGTGGCTTTTGCCACCCTAAGTCGAAAGGCCAGATTTTGTGAACAGACCCGGAGAGACATGATTGCATTTTGTCCTGGTGACAAAAATCTTGATTTTAGTTTTTTTCCGCCAGAAATGGCATTAAAACCTGCCAAAAATCTAATGTTGCATTTTGCCATCTTGTCAGGAGGCATAATACTCTTTGATAACAATTACACATCACAAACATGCATAATTTGTACTTTGGCCTTGAAATTAGGGTGGTGCATTTTCAATGTTGGTCAGTATATTTGCATCATAAGATCAGTGTTTTCTTTTTCATTTTGTTGCCGATATGGCGAAGCACTCATTGAAAATGATAATGCAAATGGGGAACATATTTTAATTTTCAATTTGTTATAAAAACTGTACACATGGACTTGACAATGAAAATGCAAAGTGGGCAATTATGCTATCATTTTCATGATGATATGAATAATGCACTTACGTCTCAAAAAAGAAAAAGCATATCTGAGTATGTATTTAAACTATAAGTTTTGTGTTTTCGTTTTAATTTTGTAAGTAAATGCAAATGGGGAATGTATTTTCATTTTCAATTTGTTATAAAAATTGCATACAGGGACTTGAAAATGAAAATGCAAGGTGGAGGATTACATTTTTGTTTTCATTATGATACAAATAAAGCGTTTGCATCTTGAAAACGAAAATGCATTTCTGAGAATGCATTTTCATTTTAATATTGTTAGCTATATGCTTCCATAATATTTGCCTTCTCAAGCTCATTATGTACAGCTGATGGACAGTTTCTGCTGTTCTCCTGAGCAAAAGTCCATCCATACATTCGCTACAACCATGTCAATTTTCTCAGTTTGAATCAGGTTTTAATACCATGAGTGCTGTCACAAACATGGCATTTTTATTTGTTGGTGACGCAGATGACTCGAGCAAAAATGTATCAATGTGTGCATGGCTGCTGTTTTGGAGTGCAGATGTGATCGCACTACAGATAGATACAGATCACTTGTTATTGTGAGCCGACAAGTAACGCTGATCTGATCTGATTAAAAAATTAAAATTGAACCACGAGGCTTGTATTGAGAACGTGGTGCTAATGAACTAATCATTAGCTAATCTATAAAAGTTGACTGGGAGTAACTGAAGAACTGCTCATTAATTAATGGTTTACGAGCAGCTAGTTCCTCATTTTTCCTCAATTAACTAATCATTACCTTCCCTACAGAATGTAATTAGGTGTCACTCAAGAACTGCCTGTTAAAGAATGGTTCACCAGCAGTCAGTTCCTCATTTGTTCCCTGGTAACTACTCAAATTCTGTGTAGCTTACTATAAAGTGCTACAATTACGTTATCTTTCCTTAGTCCATGTTCCTGATTTGGAAAGTTTCCAGGTTTTTCTCAGTAAAGTCACCCAGCCAACTCATTAAATCATGCATTGTGGAACAGGCCCCTAGTCTGGCAATCAGTGTGTTTATTTTTCTTCTGAATCTGCTGCACTGTCTGGCCTGCTCAGTAATGTGTGAAGTAATGAGATCTCAGATGCAATCGGGTCAAATGAGGTTTAATTTAATTCCACACCATATTTCTGTGGCTCTAGGAACGTTTCTCTTCAGTAGTGTAGAAAGGTGCAGACAAACTTCCAACAGTCAACACACGCCTTGAATTATGGCAGAAAGGGCCAGCAGCCACTACCATAGACCACAGATGGAAGCTACACTGACTTTCGTCCAGCTTAGCGAAAGGCATTTGAGCACAGGGAAGTGCAAGATTCGGCACCACCATGTTGTTTAATTTGGAATCAGCGTCTATGTCTTATTGCCACCAGATTGTTGTCCAGTAAGCATGTCCATTAAATGTTTCTCTATTATCCAATTAGCCTGTTAAGCTCAACAAATTGGCACACAATAAGCAAAGAGGAAACACACAACTTTACTCCCAATTACATGCTCTAAAACACTTGAAAAAATAGTGTATATTGTGATTCCCAGGTACATCAACAATTTTTTCTATATTATTTATCTGGAGAAGCCTGAAGGGAAAAAAGAGCCTGGATCAGACCTTGTTCTTATGGTGCTTTGATAACCATTGAACTATTTAGTTTTTAGACTGAAACTAAACACACTGATAACTTTGCTATTCAGCATGCTTATATATTTTGATATTGCCATTTACTTAATAATTCATAATTCAGTTAAACTGGAAAAGTGCCTAACCTAGATCAGTCGCTAGTTGGTCAAAAGCAAAACTAACAGTAAATACAGGTTGACTGTGGGCGTATTATTGCGCTCTGGCATGGTTCTGCCTTCAGAGTGCATCCTAAATATAATGATGATTTAGCTAATCATATAGATTGCCACATTGATTAAATTGCAGAAACTTTATATAACAGCAAGACAATAAGTTAAAGCAGAAATCCTAACTCGACAGTACTTTCTGGAAGGAAATGATAATATATGGAGTGGACAGCTCAGTCACCTGATTTATACCCCATAGAGCAGTTGAGGCATCACCTGGATCGTAAATTTCATGAAGTGTCCGCATCTTCAAATACACACATGGTCCACAACAAAATCTCTTGAGAATGATACCTTCATGGTGTCAGGGGACACTCAAAGAGGAGAATGTGGAACAGGAAGTTAAGAAATGGAACAGGGAATTTGATTCTAGAATAGTAGTTATCATGACAAAAGCTTGGAAATGGTTAAACTCAACAAGACTATGCTTTCACAATGCGGGATGAAATATTACTAAACAGAATCACAAAGAACAGAATCACATAAACCAGGAGAAAAACATAACAAAAAAGTACTCAGAAAAACCATCACATCCCAAAGCCAGAGTAACAACTAAAAACCACAACGTAACAAAGCAATGAAACAAAGTAACAACTGAATATAAACGGAAAAGCCAAAAATACAAAAACCTGGAAAATACAAAGTTACAAGCATGGACCTATAAGGAGAACTGGACAAACAATGAAGGGAGGAACGCACACCGATATGGGCTTAGCGGTCAAGCTGACATTGCAAGTCACGTGATGACATGGGGGCCAAAAAGAAATTTCTCATTAGGGAATAATTGAAAAAGACACACTGATAAATCCGTGAATAAATTTTTTTGATAGTCACAAATTATTGATGCCGAAACTGTTTATTTTTCTCTTTTAAATCATTGATGCCTTGTTCCTCAGCAACGACAAAAGTTTTTTTTTTTATATTCAGGCTACGTGAACGCCAACGGGTCCTCATATGTAAGCGCATTCTCATCTCCTCCGAATTTAGTGCTGTAGCGGATGTGAGTGGGTGGAGCAATGGGCATTCCTTGCCATCCGTCTGTGATCAACATTATAGACGTAGCTAACTTGGTAAAGTGAGCTGGCGTTTCGGTGCAAATATTTTAGCCATTTGATTTTAACTGATGAATGGCCGTAATATGTAGCAACTTGATTGCCACACTTCACTATGTAGCGAGGCAAATGTACAGTAAGCTAAGGCCACTGTTGTGACATCCTAGAACCAAGAACGCAGCCAACACTAACCTTACTTTTTTCATATTAAAATGATAGATATATCCATAAACGGAATTGTATAGTTCCACTACTTTCAATAGCACCAATTCACATTGCTGTATTTTGATGCGTTATGCATAATGTGTCAGCTGAGTAGCATCTAACGTTCTGTCCATATGTGTGCATTTATAGCACTACAGTTCAAATACTGCTTAGCAAACCATTTATTAACCATTCTTCATTCTTAAATTAATGCTAAGCCTTGCAGAGCCAGTCATTATCATAAAACTGAGTACCACCACTACAGTCGATGTTAACTCGCACTTGGAAATGTAATGAGACAATATTCAAATTTTAATCAAGACAGACTTTATTGGAAAGGGAATTGTGGGGGGAAAAAATAGAAAGGCACGGCCTCCAGTTCACTGACATGCAGAGCTTCGTGGATGAACTGTTCAATGCACTCCAAGAGGCTCGGATATCTCTCGGGAATGACAGAAAAAAAGGGCGTTAAAACAAAGGTAACAAATAATGCAGTACACTGTGCGTAACATTTCACGGTAGACCCACATTTTACTTTACTTCATGGAATGGTTATGAGTCTAGCGCGAAGCTAAGTTATGTTAGCTAAAAGTAAATTAGCTTGCCAGAATTGGCATAAGTTTAAGGCTCTTGACATTTAAACATATCGGTTTATAAGGCACGTGCAGTGCGTTGTGCGTTCGGTTTATCGTCTTGAATCCGGAAAAGATAATGGAGTTTGCACGCAGACAAGCAAGAATCGCCTGACTCTATAAATGTAGTTATTCATCGTTGAACCAAAGAGGACAAGAGCCTGAACAATGTCATGTTACACAACGGCAAGTCAACTATTGTGCCAACATTTTTGCATTGAAATCAATGGTATTACTTCCCTGTTAAATAAAATCGTTTTAAACATTTGATATTGCATTTGGTTTTTAAAATTGTATTTCAAACTATGATTAAGCCTTTACCGGCGGCTATGTTTTTTTCTGTTCCGCTCATAGTTACATCAGGGGTTTCCTACACAAGGTTCTGCAGTCTGCAGTTGGTAGAGTTCCATTTCTGGAGAAAAGTAATCGTGAACATGCACCCTGGGTAGGAGTTCCATGAGCGCGGGCCGTTGTCATGGACACCTCGGATAGCAGCGCGTTCATGAGCCCCATACTACGCATATGTGAGCAAAAGTCACACAGCGCATGTCCGCGTGGCTCCGGAAATAAGGCACCCATGTCGGCGTGCTGCGCCATTGAGCAATTTCCATTGAAATGAATGGGCGGCCATTTTCCAATTGTATATCCAGACTTTTATTGAATACGATGTGAAGAACTAGTGACACTATCAATGACTAGTGATTCCCAACTTTCGAGCCTTAGTGTAGACACTACATAAAATACAATACAAATGTCTTTGGTGCTAAAGGTAAACTAGATATTTTTTGCATACAAATTAGGCTGCAGGTGTTTAATTTTGTTTTCTAAATTAGTGAATCAGTTGGAGAGAAGACATTTTATATTTACTAACAAACATTTTCTAAAAAACAAAATGTTGGCAAAGGAACAGATCGTATGGCCTCCACATGTGCCTGACCTCAATTTCAGTTTCCCTGTAATTACATCATTGAGACAGCCGGTCTTCGGAATTGTGGCAAGTTCTCCAGTAAAACGACAACAACCTAGCTTTCATAAATAAGGGAACTGAGACAGGATGGGCGCAACAAAAACTGACTTAATTTTGTTGTTAACTTTACAGCCCTCTGTATTTTTTTTCCATAATTTTTGAAGGCATCTTTGAAGAGAGAATTTTTTTACCATATGCTTCAGACTTTAGCACAGTACTGTAACTAGCATGTATCTACATTAAAAACACTGTATGTCAGTAATTCTCAGTGATTTACTGTCTATAATCTGAACCCATTTTGCCAAATTCATACAGCATATTTATTTTCCTGTCAATTCCAGAAAAAATGTGGGCTTTGATGATATTTGAAGCAGTGCCAACAGATTGCTTTTCCCACATTGATTGAACCATAACAAGCATTATTAGTATATAAACTGACTGCTAGGTAACGATGGCTACAGAGTGTGTTTCAGTTATACATAAACAAAAAAAAAAAAAGTGAGCCTTGATATTAATATCACTGAGTGCAAACACTGCCCATACTTTAATGAAGCAATCATTTTCTTGAGTGTGTAGGAAGTACTTTGCTCCAGGTGTTAATTGACTTTCTTTGAACCATAATTAAAAGAACCCATCATAAGATATAACAAAATAATGAATGCCCCTGTACTTGAGCACTTAAGAAGAAACCATTCATCAATTGTGTGCAACACAAAACTACTGTTTTGATTAAGGAATAACCTCAAAACTTCTAGTGGGCCATATTTTTTCGATACAAAAAAACTTTAAAAGATGTAAATACCCCATGTATAGGCTATTAATGTAATAGGACCGAGAAATCCTAATCCAAAATATATACCTCATCCTGCTTAATGATGAGATGCTTTGCACTGAAAACCTCTTAAAAGTCATGTCAGTTGATATAGTTGATCAAAAGACTCAAATTAATCCAATGAAATAGGATCTCAAATCATCTCAAATGCTCAGATTATGGTGGCCTAAATCTTTGGAATGGAATTATAGTCTAAATAGCAGGGATCCTCAAAAGTTGAGAGACAACCAATACATTTAAAAACTGGAAAAGAGATGTTTGCATACTGTTAAATGAGCTCCCAAGGAAACTTTTAATGTACAACAGTTTTGACCGATATGGCCTTCGTCAGGTACAACCAATACATTTCCCAGCGAAAAGCAAGAATCATCAAAATAAAACCCAGTGAATTGTGGGTAAAGGAAATGGAGGACAAGAAGCCAACCAAGGTGGGCCTTGATGTCCTGAAAACATCCAATAATGGCCTAATGATATTCAGGGATCAATGCGGAGCTGGAAAACATACGAGTAAGACTTGCTGAATGGCTACTTCTCAGGTTTTCACCTTGTTTGGATTCTAAGGTGCTGAACAGGATGAGACGTTGGCCCAAATAGTTCATCAGTCAGAATTTTATTCGTAGCACAAGTTTGGCACTATATGAGTTCTCACATTGGTAACAAAACAGTGCTCCTTCTCCAACCTAGTTATTCTTTAACCTGTACCTTTGCCAACCATTTTATACAAAAAAATAAATAAATAAATAAACATATTAATAAAAATCCATCTGTTTTCTAAAGTCCACATCCGTGGTTAGAGTCACAAGTCAGCATATCCCAGCATGCACTTTGCGAGGGGCAGAAATACTCCCTGGACCAGTCCACAGCAGGGAAACACACACATCATTCATTCACACACAAATCTAGGGACAATTGAGACTGCATAACTGTGCCACCCATAATTATACCAATACTAAAATGAATGATGACCTTAATAATGGAATTATAAAATCTCCATTAAAGGTTTAAAATGAACCATGCACCATTATTGGTAATACCATAAAGAGCTTTGTGCAAAGACTCTGTTTTGGGAATCATCTCTGATATCTGCCAGTAGTCAAACTGGTGCCCCTCCAAAGAGGGTTTTATGGTCACATGACCAGAATGAACAGCTGCTATGCCGCTATAGCCAAAGCAGAGTGGGGGAGGTTCTGAACAAGGCAGTGGTGCTTGGCATGGGCGTGTCTTGTCTTGTGGCGTGTGTGTGTGTCTTGTAGCAGCGCGTGTGTCTGTGTTTGTATGCCTGACTGTGTGTGTGTGTGTGTGTGTGTGTGTCTGGGCGAATACTATATGAATGTGTGGGCAAGAGTGTGTGCCTGTAGGGATGGGTGCTACTGTGCATGCGTGTGCGAGTGCGTATGTGCGCATAAGAGCAGGGGTGCTTGCGTGTGTGTTTATGTGTTTTTTTTTTGGTGTATGCTTGGGAATAGATGTGGAAGATTCATGTGAGAGTATATCTGTGTGAATGTGAGTCAGAATGTTTGTCAATGTATCTGTGTAACTGGTGGGGTGCAAAATCCATGGAAAAAATTGAAGAAATGTATGTGCATATGTCTGCTGCAATTAATGCTTGAAATAATCTTGGCTTCTCACATCAGGAATAGCCGGCCACACCAGTCTAAGCTTTCATTTCAAATCAGCGGTGATAATGAAGTCATCTGTACAGCCCAGCGCCTGGAGTGCATATGTGTTCCATGCGTTTGATTTCTGGCTCAAAGCATCTCTCATACAACCTAATCCTAATGCTATAACTCTCTTCACAAGGTAATGAACCATCTTTCTTATCCAGAAGTATTTTTCTTCTACAGTGAAATTCACGTTCCCGTGATGATTACACATACCTGACAAAAAGAGGCCATTTTTCTGTGATATAAACCCCAAATGTGACCTAGGACATAAAGTTCTCAGTGCAATCGTAGTCCAAAATGAAAAAATGAAAACAAAATGAGTCGGACCACTCTTGTTCTAAGGGCCTCAATTAACAGAAGGGGTCATCCTTGCTCTTTCAAATGGAATGGGCATTTCCTGGTAGCTGGAAAGAGGTAGACCCTAAACTTAACCATTCATATGTTGCGCATTCTGGGAGAAAAAATAGCCCAAAGGATGTCTTGTTGTCCAAGCTACATTTGAGAAACTTCTAGTTCTTACTTTCTGACTCATTTAACAGATTAGAATGATGGCGAAACTCGATCAATTTCCAGGGCGGGCACAAGGAGCGAAGAAAGAATGTGAAAAATGAGCCAATTGGAATGATTCCCAGGGCGAACCCTATGACCTCTTTGGTCATTACCGGGAGTAGAATATGTCTCCTTCATTTGTCTTACAGTACCCTGTTCTGCACCTTAAGTGTATAATTAATCTCCAGAAGACGATGGGCTGAAGAAGTCAATCAGAGCCATCGGCTGTGAAATTGTAAAACACAAAATTGGCGTAAGGTTTTGGTGAATCAATTGCTGCAGTCCAATTAAAGCACCATAAATCACACACTATGAACATAATAAAACTGCCTATTTTCCTCCCCCCAAAATACGGTTCCAAATGCCAATCAATGATTATTGCTCCAAAATTTCCCAGCATAAGACAAAAAAGAAGTCAGTCTCAATAAAGTTAATTCAATATTATATTCAATATTAGTTAAATATTTTATTCTATTTTTGATTGTTTTTTTTTTTAAGATAAAAATATTGCCAATGAGGTGAGATGATGCACATGAAGTGAGATTCTACACCCTTGTGCAAATTAACTGAAACAAGCAGCAATTTTTTTTCAGTCTTGAATCCCAATTCATGTTCTCAAACAAAAACCAGCCGTTTTGTCTTTGTTTTTCATTTCTTTCAGCAGGACAAAATGAAATCATACAGTTTAAGAAATCTCATAATATTTGTGGGCTGCGTGATGTAAAAATTGTGCATGTGCAGTTATTACATCAAACGGTATTGCACCGCGTCTTTTTTGGTTATTGGTGGTCTTCTGTTTCCCTGGCTAGTTAATAGTGAACCAGACGTTGTATGTGATGGATGTGCAGGGCCAGATTAACACAGTGCTATGCCCCAGTGTGACCAATCATGAAATGCCCCCCCCAAAAAAGTTACTTAACATGGCTTATAGAACGCAGCAATGGACCACTCTTCTCTTTGATAATACTAGCGTTTCATTTATTAACAACTTAACTGGCATACAGCAATAATGACAGCTAAAGCACCAGCTGAACAAGCCTTCAAAAGAAGATTGCCAATGGTGATAATAATAACGGTGCCTTCAAGGACAGGGTGACAACCCTGCTGCCTTCAGGGACAGTACCCAAAATCTTAATTATGAGTACTTTCCATCCAGTCACTAAAATGGCACTTAACTTTGTTATTGAAATTTATGGCAACAAAGGCCGCACATTTACATTTACTAAATACTAAGAACTGAAATTCTATGGCAGAGGGTTTTAAAAAGGGAAAGGCTTCGTGCAGTGAACTCACTATTGTCTGCTTCTGCGATCACGCTAACGTTCTCCGTCCCCGAGTTCAGCTGTTGCCGTCATCCCACCTGCGACAGGCTCCCGTTAACGTCAGCTAATACACTGCTGCATCTGCCTCATTAGCATTAGCCTCTAACGTACATTGATAACTTGTGTAACGTAAGTACTTGCTGCTAGCGCTGGAGGAACGGAATTGACGAGCGGAACAGT
Source organism: Gymnothorax javanicus (assembly GCA_029692085.1). NCBI lineage: Eukaryota > Metazoa > Chordata > Actinopteri > Anguilliformes > Muraenidae > Gymnothorax > Gymnothorax javanicus. The sequence goes on along the minus strand of CM056193.1, from coordinate 73,506,110 downwards.
TGCCTCTCTATCGACAGCTTTTTTGTCACGAGTAATGTTAAAAAAGCAAGATATTTCTGGTACATTCGGTAGCGTGGATATCTTTCGTCCTTTTTTTTCTTCTGCTATTTTCCGATTAGCATAACCCCTCGGTTGCTTCCCCCGCTACTCAGTGTGTTGTAGCACGTGATGTCAGAACGAAGGCACATCGTTGTGATCAACAACTGATTAGAGATCAGTGCCCATTCAGTTTCTAAGTAGCGGGATTCTAGCTCAGCTTGCAACACTGATCTGGGACCAGTTTGGCTTTTCTGTGACTTTGGCAGTGCAGTTCACAGTTTTTTATTTATATTCTTTTTTTTAAATATTCTCTTTTCATATCAACATTTACATTTGAATTTGTTCATAATATGCATATGCATCTCTTCCGATTAAAATAAAAAAAATAAAAAACTGAGGATTCGTGAATCATGTGATGCCCCTCCCAGCATGATGCCCCAGTGCAGGCACACCAGTCATTATATGGATAATCCGGCCTTGTGGATGTGCCCCTAAGAAAGCGCATGAAGATTGTGACTTTGCATGTAAACATCAGCAAGTCATACAGGGATATAGCAAGTACATTTGATGTCAGTCTTAACCCATCTCTGCAGATGTAGATGCCTGTGGACATGCAGCTGCTGTATTTATGCACGCAGTTGCACAATACTATCAATAGGTCGTACACCTGAATTGGTTTTTGAATATTCATGAGGAAGCGGAGCCTGTAAAAGACTTAGAATATGGACGAGTTAAGTCCTATCGCTGTTTCCCAGGAATTGTATGAATTAAACCCCTCAGCCAAGCCTAATGTGCAAACTGCCCAGTATACTTACCCATAGTATCTATCCGGCAGTTAATAAAAATGAAATAGAAAAAATTGTTGTCCTTTGTTGCAACCATTTTAGCTATGAAAGGTGAAAGGTATCACAATTACCCCTCTGCACAAAATATTGCCAATTTTTCCTGTTATGCATGAGCCTATTTAGGCTTCATAACTCAGCATTTGCATCACAGAGACTCGGGAAAATAATTCCAGTGAAGCAAGACATTTGATAATTCAACTACAGAATTGTTTAGGAATTAAATTTCAGAATTTACAGACGCTGGTGTCTTTATCTGTGCAAAGGGGTTAAGTGGCGAAAAAAAAAAAAAATCAGTTTTCTGAAGCAAATATTCAACATGGTATTCATACTATGTCATTCTACTATCATTTATGGAAATCAGATATTAAACACGAGTGATTTCCAACCTTAGATTCACATGTAAATTCGTCCCTCAAAGAATTCAGTGGCCACTTAAATCCTCATAAATCTCTCATTGAAATCCAGTCATTTTAATGCTTGCTCAGGCTTATCTATGTAAAGCACAGTTATAGTTCACACCCATGTGAAACTTTTCTAGTAATTATTGATTGACAAGTTTTTTTTAATCCAATTCCAGACAGTATAGACTTTCCACAGTAATTGAAAGACATTGATAAGACCCTCAGAAAAGTATTTAAACCCTTGCGTAACAGCAAATTAGGCTTTATTCTCTAAACTCTGTGCAGCTGAATGACATGAGCACATAGGAAAAAAAGACTTCCAAAACCAAAACAGAAGTGCTTAGGTTACATTTACGAGATAAAAATGTGATACGAACATGGACAAGTTATTCCGAATGAAACAGGACTGGAGGGTTTCTTGTACTACATAGTTCTGGCAGATGAATTCATTGATTGAGAGTTTTTCTTTATTATGTGTAAGTACAATGTATCATTTCTTATGGCTAGCTGGCTACCTGGGCAGCTGTTTTTTTTTTTTTTTTTTTTTTTTACCATAGCTATGATGATCACAGAGCTTGTTCACTACATTAGTTAATACGTTGTAAGAGTAACCATTAGCCTTTGTGAATAATACTGCAGTTGGTGGCATTTCGCTCAATGTGGAAATTTGTTTTAGAATTTATACCGCATTGAACAAAATAGAATGCCTAAGTTTTTGCTCATTTAAAATGCAACAGCAACAAGACTGAGGTAGATCCCCTGCTACATTCGTTGCACCAATTCTGTTCAATTCTGTTCAATCTGGGATAGCATGCTTTTTCCTGATAGTGGAATGTCTGTTTTGTTAAAATAAGGTATGCTCGTTATGGGATGTGAAAAGCATTTAAACAAGCTTGCATTTCGCTTGGGCACTCGGAGGTGGGAACAGGATGCAGGGTGAACGTTCTGACCGCAAAATAAGCAGTTCCTTTAATGAGTACATGTGCTGCCTGATGGGGCTCTGAAAAAAATGGACAAAACTCTAAACTTTATTATCAAGAAAAGGCATGTTTTTGGTTTGGAGAGGTTACTGGTGACCATCGATGTCCATCCGCACCTATTTCGATAAACTCATGCTAAATTTTGCTAGAAAATCATTAATTCATATTGAACTTCATGAGTCAAAAGTTTATTTGGGTTAAACATATGATTATTTCATGATTTGACAGTGCACAATTTTGAGGGCTCTGACAGCGTGGGGAGCCACTTGGAGAGCTATCTTATTTGCCTCATAAACAGTAGATAATTTTCAATTTATGTACTAACCCTTACCTTAAACCTCTTAATTTTTACTCACCCTATCCCTCCAAAATTATTCATTCATTATTTAGTTGACAAATAAGGACTCATCGGTACTTGTGAACCCCTCTGAAGGCCATTTCCAACTAATTTTCCTGCTAAAAATTGACAATATTGTTGATCATGTGAAGGCTTAAGTCTGAAATTTTTCTTCTTATATTTTGCGCCTTGTGTGACTGTAACTGTGATTAGCACTTTAAAGGTTAATATGAGTAAATTAATGATTCAAAATAAAAGTCCAACGGAAATTTGAGGAAAAAAAATCCATCATTTACCTTTTTAACAGCTTGTCTCAATTAATTTGCACGAGGGGGTATCACCTCATTGGCTATGATTTGCCAGTGGGATAAAGAAATCTAATCTCGAGCAAACAGTAATTTTTCACAAACTTTGGCTGTCTCCTTGAAAGGAAAAGGAAAGATTTCAATCAGCATTACAAGACTAAGAGACTTGTTAGAACCAATAGTCTTTTCAGTGCGGCCACAGCCCTGGCTAGCCAAGTATGAGAGGACCCCTGTTTCTGTTTGTAGAATCCCCTCCCATCAAACTGCACTCAGTCATTGAGTGCCCATGATTGATGCGCACCCCGCCGCAGGCCTCCGGTGCCAGTGTGGATGGCTGGAGAAATTTATCCTGCATGCATTTGGGAAGGAGAAGCCATCAATCGCACCATACGAGGAGCCTGAGCAGCCTGGGGAGTACTGCACCGTCACATGCTTTCTGATTATCCATCACCACATTAATCTCCGATTGCTTTATACTGTGGCTGGTTTTAATTACGATTCTTTTTTGTGAAAATTATTCATCCTGGCACTCCAGGAAACCCATGGGGGATAGGTTCTCATCAACCCTCAATCCCGGACTCCCACATCCCCGCCCTTGACTGAGTCACTTGGAGGATCCATGTCGTCTACTTTTGCTGCAACTCCTTGGACCCTTCCAAGCAATGATTTCACTGACCCGTCTCTGGGCAAATACCAGCATGTCCGCACACGTCATAGATACGTGTCTCAAATTCAGTGCAAATTGAATGTGCATATTCTATATTATTGCATGATTGTTGCTGAATGTGATATGAATAGACACATGTTGTTTGTACATGGGCAGTACATTGATTTGCTTTGTCATATGAAAAAGAAAAAAAAAACCTAGATTCAGAAAAGCATGACTTAATATCCTGTGATAAGATTATATACTCTGTATTAAGTCTACCGCCCCTGGCTTTAATTTCTTCTGCCCTCAGCCTCAGCAAGTGTCAAGTTCTTCAAGTCTGCCAGACTCTTTTAGAAACAACAACCCTAACCCTTGTTTTTTCTCCATCTCCTTCTCTCTTTCTCTCCCTCTCTCTCTTTGTTTCTTGCTCACACAAATACACTATGCTCACATGTTGCCATGGGTACTGTACATTCACACATATCACTTGAACATACAGTATATCAGACAAATGCATAATACATTTGTAATACATACAGATTCAATTATAAGCACTGACTCTCTCATTCAATTTTTCTTGCTCTGACACTCTCTCAACCACTCACTGTAAAACCCTAGTCACACTAGAGGCCGAATGAGCCGGAATGCCGTCGGAATTAAAATTTTTTGTATATTCCTCGATATTCGAAGTGCGTTCTAAAAATTCTGACTGCATTCTGAGTGCATTCCAAATATTCGGGCCCATTCTTGCGGCCGGCCCGAATGTTTTGCTCGTGCTCAAAACTTTCCAGATGCATTCGAAGAGAAGAAATATCGAACGGCACTCGAAGTGTATTCTAACTGCACTCTGACTGCATTATAAATATTCTTACGGTATTCTGACAGCATTCAAAACACTCTGATTGCATTCGAGGGAGAATCGAAATGGCAAGCCACGTCAAATCCTGCCAGAATGTCCTGAATATGCCTCGAATGAGCCAGAATGCACCTCGAATGCATCTCGGTTGCTGCGGGAATCTATTTCGATATTGAAACAATTCAGCTGGAAACTGAAAATCTCATCCCTTAAAAATAGGCTGAAACCCATCCCTTAAAAATAACAATTGGTCATGACCTGTTTTCAATCATCCATTTAAATTACCATTATAGAAACTCCGAAAACTCTCAACATTATCAGGTGTGGCCAGTTTTCATTAATAACGCATACCTGTTAACGCTGACGCATTCGGCGTCAGGTTTAGTGGCATATTTACGCTCCCCTGCTGTAGTCAGCAATTATTCAATGCATATGTGAAAGAATTTCACGCGGAATTGAAGTCCTTGTGCATGGTGGTTTATCAGTTTCACCTGCGTTATGACTCCCGACTTCTCATGCTTTTCTTTACTGGGGGGTTGGAAGCCTTTCATGTGTTTCATGATCGTTTAATTGTTTAAATGAAATAAGATCATTGGAAGAAAGACGTTTCAAATGATCTTATTTCATTTAAACAATTTAAACGATAATGAAACACATGCATTGCTTCCAACCCGAGTAAAGAAAAGCGCGAGAAGTCGGGAGTCATAACTCGGGTGAAACTGATAAACCTCCATGCACAAGGACTTCAATTCCGCGTGAGAATCTTTCACATACACGTTGAATAATTGGTGACTACAGCGGAGGAACATTAATATGCCACTTAAACTCACACCGAATCCGTGAGAGTTCACAGGTATACGCTATAAATGAAAACAAGGGACCCTCGTGTTACATTCTGAGTATTCAAGCTGCATTCTGTTTGAATTCTTGGACGTTCCAACCATATTCGGCGGCCAATCCGAGAGCGTTCTGACTACTTTCGAGGTGAATTCGTACAGCATTCGAGGCACCTTCCAACCAGACTTCGGGTGGTGTTCAGGCAGCAATTGAACCGCACTCGTATGGCATTCGAAGTGCATTCTAAATATTCTGACTGCATTCTAACAGCATTCTAAATATTCCAACTGTGTTCCAACTACATTCAAGCTGCACTCGAGAGCTAATACACCCAGAATGTGCAAGAATCATTTGAGGCGGGTTCAAAGTGCATTCTAAGTATTCGAACGGCATTCTTCCAAAGCTGTAAGAATTTTGGTCAATTTGAAATTCCCGCCCGAATGTTGCGCAAATTTAGAAAATTCTTCATTTCGGCTGGTTCTGCTTGATTCCTGCTGATTTTGAACAAGTGTGAAGGGGGCATAAGACGTGATAATGACTTTTGTGATTTCAAGTTGACAAAAATCAAGGCAAGTAAACTTAAGATCCTCTGATTTCAAAGAAAATTAAAATAGTATTTTACCTGACAACTTGAAACATGTTGAGGTCACAAAACCATCTCTACATTGCACACATACATATGCATGAATCACATCCAAAAGCTGCCTGATCCATTCATCCAGTCATTTGCACTGGTCTGCATAAGCGGGCTGGATTTAACTCTCAGCATATTGGCCTGATGGCTTATTTTAAAGTCTTGCTTCCAGAAGCACGGCTGAAATAGACTGTGAAATTCCTGCTCAAACATTCATGACTGCCAGCCCGTGTTACACCACCTATAGCGTGTTCATGGAGGGCTCATGAATAAAAGACATAATTGCAAAACAAGACGGAAGGTTAGTAGTGTCACACACAAGTCTGAGCTCATATGTCAAAGATGCTTTCGAGATGTCTTCGCCAGAGTCAGACGTGACTTCATCTGCCGTAATCTCACCAATATTACCACCCCTCTCCCCCCGAGGGCAGACATCCTCATTCTTAGAAAATAGATTGCACATTGGAAATGGTGCCTGCTGTAATAATATGGCATTTAAGTAGTTTGAAGATTGGGGAAAACAGCCTGTAGAGTGGAGCATATTTAGGCTCCTGATCTATAACACACTATATAATATATATATACTACACTATATATAATACACAGGAAATAATGTACAGCTGCAGTTCTGCACCAATCAATGAAAACATGCTGCTTATAATTACAGATTCTTTAACATTTCATTTTTTCTTGCAGATGGAATTTACCTTGATATAATTTAAATATCCCGATCTTCTTTTTTCCTGAGAGGAAATTGCATAGGAATCACAATCATTTTTTTAATAATTACATCTACATATAAGGTGTTTAGTGGACGCTGTCCTTCAGAGCTACGGGCATAATTATTGCTTTCTTTACATACAATCAATGGATGTTTGCTGAAGCTGCTCCGACTGGGTATTAGGCTCAGTGTTTCAACGGCAGTGTCAACACCAGGGAAGAAAATCTATATGCCCAGAGTTATAGTCCTATCTCTCTTACAGTTACACTGAACTGCTGCCTATTCACCAGCACATTACTGCAATATAAAGTAAATATGTTATTCTACTTTTAGGCTCTGAAGCATTATTTGCACAGAAGACCACAACATACTCCATATTGTCAGGCTAGTATATTATCTCTGAAAATAATCAAAACATTAAATTTGAACATGGGGCTGTTCTTCAAAGTTAGATAACAAAGTTAGCCAGATAAATCATGGCTGTCAGCCACAGCACTGCACAGTAAAACTGAGCGCCCTCTTAAATCTTGAACAAGGGCTGTTCCAATCTTTCATTAACTTGTGCTTTTATCAAATTATGTCAGCAAACCTGCTTTGTGGAACAGGCCCCAGATGTCACTAAGTGCTTACCTACTGCCGTTTGTAATGCCTTCATCCATTACTCCCTCTCCCATAGATGTATCCTCTGTTTTATCTTATAGAGTGTCAATGCCTTTAAAGTGCACCTGATTTACATTCCATCTGAAGTTTCAGAGAGTCTTACCCCTCCTGCCCACTTTCACATGGCCTTTGGTTAACTCAGAGTTTTCCAGCAAAACTGTCTGATTTCATTGTTCCAGAAATTTCCACTGACTGATCAATTTTCCAAAAAAATTAAAAATGAAAAAACCCAGACACTCATGCCACAGAAGTGACTATTCACTTTCTGCCTGTCACCACTTTAAAAGAAAGTAACCCCAGAGGACTGGGCTTCTTCCATTAAGAAAGTTCTGTCTCGATAAGTGAAGAAGAAAGTGACAGTAGAGTGACTCTGATGACATTGAGAAACACTTTCCAGGGGGCAGAGTGAGACCCACCTCAGGGGATGTGTTTTGGTTTCAGGTCTTGAAGCCTCTCCATTTTAGCCCTATAACAATGCTCTTCAACTCCTCCACAGATGGTTGGTAAATGCATGACCCAAACACTCCTGGGTCTGTTACTTACTAAGATCTTTATCATTTGACAAAACCTTTAGTACACAAAACCAATTATATGGTTGATGAGTGGTACAGAACAAACACCCCAGTCAGTCATTGGTCATGTTATTGGTTTTGCATGCATTAAATGCCTTTGTAAATCAAACCTTCTAAAATAGAGTGAGGCTGATTAATCAAGAACTTGTAAACCCCTAGCCTCCGATGCAAACGTTTTGTGTTGTTCGTTTTGTTCACACACCAACGTCTGCCCACTCAAGTTGAGTTTAATGCTCAGAGAAACTCTGAAACTTCTTGAGCTAGCTAATTATATATACACATACTGTTGTGGGAGCATGGGAGGGAAGTGAACCACATAAGACATCTGCAGCGGGGGCTAACCAACACCAACATGTTGAGAATGTTCAAAAGGAGGAATTTCTCTTGGTTTCTTCAGTGTTGAAGTTCTCCCAAAAACAAGTTCTTTAGCAGCAAAGCAGTGCACTTTGGTCGGCGCTTCACAGTGGCGGCTAATGAACTGACATTAGGAGAAGCTCAAACCCATCCCTTAAAAATAATGATTGGTCATAACCTGTTTTCAATTATTCATTTAAATTACCATCACAGAAACTTCAAAAACTTTCAACATTATCAGGTGTGGCCAGTTTTCATTTATAATGCATACCTGTCAACTCTCACGTATTCGACGTGGGTTTTAGTGCCATATTTATGTTCCCCTGCTGTAGTCAGCAATTATTCAATCAACGCATATGTAAGAGATTCTCGTGCGGAATTGAAGTCCTTGTGCATGGAGGTTTATCAGTTTCACCTGCGTTTCGGAGGATTTCAACACTAGTAGGCTAACATGGAAACCGATTATGACTCCATACTTCTCACACTTTTCTTTACTCAGGGGCTGGAAGCAATGGAATTGCATAAAGATATTTCCAATAATCTTATTTCATTTAAACAATGTAAAAGGTCATGAAACACATGCATTGCTTCCAACCAAGAAACGCAGGTGAAACCGATAAACCTCCATACACAAGACTTCAATTTCGCGCGAGAATCTCTTACACATGCTTGATTGAATGACAAAAGAAACCCCTCAGTGATTGTCATTCTACTTATCTTTGAGTGCCTTTGGATTTGACTTTTTTTGGTCAAAAAATAATGAAAATGTATTTCATGTAGCTTCTGAGGAAGTACTTGCTAACTTTGTACTCTTCACTGTGGTGTACACCCAAACCTTGCCACATCCTTGAGCTACAGATGTCACAGCTTCTTTTTTCTTTTTATCAGATTTCTTATTAGACTTAAATCCAACTTTCAATAATTAGCTGACCAGCCAAGGATGGGCTGCTCCACCACAGCCAAGTGCCACATGACATTACTTCTCACTGGGGTGATTACTTCCACCACTGTCTGGGGATTTTTCTCCCTGTAGGGAGTTTTTTTTTTTAACCTCTTTTGCTATTTAAGAAATTAGGCTGGGCACTCCCCTTTTTATTGTGACAGTCCTTCTGTGAAAAGCACCATACAAATAAAATTGAATTCAATTGAATACCCCTTGTCATGAAGCACTGTCATAAGCAGCCAACATTAACCCCTCTGTACAGATGTGGATGCCAGCGGACATGGAGCTGCTCCATTTATGCACACAGTTACACTATTCTATCACTAGATGGCACACTCAGATCAGTTACTGAATATTCACTAACAAGCTGAGCTCGAACATAGTTTAGAATAACTATGGACAAGTTCAGTCCCATCCCTGTTTTTCTTGAGTTGAATGAATTGAACTCCTCAGCTAAGCCTGATGTGCAAACTACTCAATAGACAGTGCTTAACAAACTTATCACTGGTAGACCACCTGTCATAAAAAGGAGAAAACACAAATATTTTAGAAATTTTTCAAAAACTTGTTTAAAACAAAAAAAGTGTATTGTTATTTATTTGGCAAATAACAAACTGAAACATCTTCACACATAAAAACCAAAAAAACTTAATACTTTTTATATCCTCCTTTGGCCTTGATAACAGCTTGCATTCTTGCATTCAACCACTAAAATTAATTTTTATATTCAGGAATGAACATAATGAGGAATAAGGAATGAACATTTTTATGTTCAGAAAGTAAATAACTGTTATTTTGGTAATTACCAGTACTGTTAATTTGGGGCAGCTGTGGCATAAACCTTACATTGGGTGGTGGTCTAATAAATTTGTTAAGCACTGTACTTGCTCATAGTATCTATCCTATCAGTTCAAAAAAGTTACCTCTTGCCACAGAAAAAAATTTTTGTCCTTTGTAGCAACCACTTAAGCTATAGTGAGCCAATGGTATCCCAATTAGTAGATAAGGAAAATCAGTTTTCCAAAGCAAAAATTCCACATGGTATTGATACTATTCCATTCTACTATCAATTATAGTCATCACATATCAAAAATGCGTAGTTCCCTACCGTGGATTCACACATAGATTTTTCCATCGACGAATTCAGTGCTTCCTTATGTCCTCCTAAGTACTCTAGTTGATTAGCCAGTTACTCAATTATATACTTTGTCTTTTTATAGTGTAGCTCGATCTTACTTCTAGCCAGCTAGCTAACTAGCCAGCTATTTCCCATTTTCGGTTTACCACCGTGATCACAGAGCTCGTTTGTCACATTGGTTAACAAGAGTAGTCAATACTGCAATGTGCTGGCATTTTGCTTGATGTGACAATCTGTTTTAGAATTTACACTGCACTCAACAAAATAGAATGCCTTGGATTTTCACTCGTTTAAAATACGAACCACTATTACTGTGTTAGTGAGTTACACTTGCTCCTTATGGGATGTAAAAAGCGTTGTTACAAGCTTGCGTTTCGCTTGGGTGCTCGGAGGTGGGAACAGGATGCAGGGGGAATGTTCTGACTGTAAAATAAGCAGTTCCTTTAATGAGTATGTGTGCTTACTGATGCTACTTTTTTGAAAAATGGATGAAACTCTGAACTTTATCATGGAGAAAAGGCATGTTTTGGGTTTGGAGAGGTGACCATTGATGTCCAACTGCGCCTATGTAGATAAACTCATGCTAAATTCAACCAGAAAATCATGAATTCATGTTGAATCTCATGAGTCCGAAGTTGATTTGTATTAAAAACATGATTATTCTATGATTTGACAGTGTGCCATTTTGGGGGCTGTGAGTGTTTGGGAAGCCACCTGGAGAGCTGTTTTATTTGGCTTCCTCTTTTGAAGTCAAATAAGATTTAATGCTCAGATGAAGAATACTTGTTATAGGAGTTTATGATCCCAGAAATATATTGTTTTAACCCCAGCCGTTTTTCAATCCTCAGTATTATTATTTTTTATAATTTCAATGCAGAATTTTCATGAAGATTTTTTATGTTTGCAGCCCCTTTTCTTTACCAAAATCATAAAAATAAACTGAAATACAATGGAATTCTAAATGCTGCAAATGTCTTGTCTCAGTTGAGCCATATTTCCCCTCTCTATAAAGCTTAAATTTTGAATTATAAACCATTAAATAGGGTAGCGCATAAATAACCATATTTTGCTTATGCGCAAATGGGGTTAATTTGATTCTGTGATGGACAAATACTGCTCAGTAACAAACTGTATACTTTCTAAATAACTGATCCCAACAACAAAAAAGGAAGATAATGAAAATCTATCTTTACAGGTGCAAATTGCCAAAAGACAGGCTGTGATAACATATTTTGCCTCAACATTTACTGACAGAATATGCTAGGTCCATGAAAGGAAGACCGGTGGTAACCACAGTGCTGAAGTGCTATCCCAGAACAATGCCATATTTATTCACTGCCAGGGGAATTAACCAGTCAAACCTAAAAATGTGCTAATTACCTTTTAAGACAAATGTCTCAGGGATTTAAAACATTTACTATGTTTCATATGCAACCAGTATTTTAAACAGCACTGTATCGTCACAAAGTTTTCTAAAAATGGTTGTGCTGCATACATCTGCATTACATTTTTAGCACTTAGCAGATGGTGTTATCAAGTGTGACTTATGCAGCTTCATTATTTATTTACAGGAAACGCTTTTACATGGCTGCGTGATCAGTGAAGAATCTCAGTTTAAGGACCATCAGAGCTAGTCCAGTTCCTTTATCATTAGGGCTGTAGGCTGTGGGATCAAAGGTTCAGATAATTCTATGGTCCCACAGCTTGGGGATAGGAGTACAGATGGAGAATGTCCATAGATTTTCTAATTGGGGCAGGAAGTGACAGAGTGATTTTGGTGGTTGACTGGGAACCAAAGTGGTTTCAGCCGCACTGCAGCACAGTAAGATCATTTGGCCCCTTGAGGTAGGCCTTTAACCCCACATTGCTCCAGCAGAATCAACTGTAAGTCGCTTCAGATTAAAAAGTCAACAGAATAACAATAATGTAATGGGAGAGGGTGCAGTGACAGAGTATGATAAACTTTAGGGGTCCGCAAAGTGATAGTGACAACCCTGCTATTTATTATGCCACAATTACACCCAAAACTAAGCCTTCCAATGTCTTTCTCTCTGGTTAATATATGGCTGGATTGCTGATTCGAATGCAATCAGAGCGGGAGTGAGGTGTGAGGTGAAAAGGAAGGTGAGTGGCTTACAGGAGAACAGCCGGATCTCATACCTGAAGGGTTTGTGAGCTGGATCATTGTATAGGTATGCACTTTTCATTTAGATCTTGATGTTTATGCATTTTTAGGACCGACAGCCCACTTCCCCAGCTTGCTCACAGGTTAAGATCACTTCATTGTGCTGGCCTGCAAAAAATGGATTCCTCAAACAGTGTAACAGTTACAGAATGCAGTATACAGGATGCCAGATGTCAGATCCACATTCCTTAGGGTTTAATACACATTTTAATATTCACAGAAAAATAAATTCTAAAAATACAGTTCACGTAGTCCATTATAGGAGTATTTAGATGGTGGTGCTTTGTAAAAAGGGCAATGTTCCTACAGGTCCGCATGAAATATGAAAGAGAATTACCACTAATTAAAGTTGGCAGGCCTGAACCTCATATCTATTGTTTTCATATCCAGTGCATTGCAAAACAGATTAAAAAAGCATTCTAAAAAACATTGAAACCACTTTCCAAATACAGTAGTGTGAAGTGATGATTATACACTCAACAAAATGAAGAAAAATCAGAAATCAAATACTATTCAAGAATTATTTCATGTAATATTGGATCATATAGATGAAAATAAGAAAACAGATAACCATAGATTGAAAAAACAAAAATAATGTCTTCTTGAGAGAAAAAGTCAATATCGTACCATGGCCACTCTTTGCTTTGATTACAGCATTAAATCTTTCAGGCATAGTGTTCACATATTTTTTTTTTAATTTCCTCACTGGCTAAACCATTCCATATGGTCTGAAAGAGATTCTCTCGATGTTACAACAGATTTGCTAAAACAGAATAAGGTCTGGACTTCGGGCAGGCCAAGTCATAACTTTTATGTCACCTGATGTTTCTTTCCAACTGACATAATTCTTGCACGACTTTGAAGTGCGTTTAAGATCATTATCTTGAAAATAAAATCCCAGACCAATGGTCTTTTTCCAAATGGCAATGCGTGCCACACAAGGATGCTGTAATACTTCTTTTGATCCATGGTTCCTTCAATTTTTATGAGCTCACTGGCTCCTTTCAAGCAGACTGAACTCCAAAGCATAATATCACCAGCTCCCTGTTTTATTGAAGGCGTTAAACAGTCATTTTTGAAAAGCTCTCTAACTCTATAGTGCACATAAATTCTGCATTTGGGTGAGAAAATTTCCAAATTTGATTAATCGGTCCAAGGGACTTGTTCCCAGTCCATTGGTGTCCCGTACTTGAATTTCTTGGCAAACTCAAGTCTTTTTTTGATGTTGCCTGCTCTTGGCAGCAACATGACCAATCAAACCATTTTCACACAGATGTCTGGAAATAGTGGATCTTGATACTTTCATCTCCTCACTTCTGGCATTATTAATATCATCATGGAGTTGCCCTGCTGTAAGCCACCAATTTTTTTTACTTATCACACGCAGATAATGAACATCAGAGGCACTTAACTTTTGTTTTGCACCTCTGTTGCCACTAGTTTTCAGCAAACTGGTCTCTTTGAAACGCTTGATGGTGTTTCTTACTGTGCCTCGGCAGCATTTGATATCTTCAGCATCATGTAAGGCCACAGTGTGGCTACGAACAATCTCAGAGAGCTTTTCCATCATGCCATCGTTTTCAATACTGTGATACTGCTCAAAGTTTGTGTCACCTTGTATCCTGGAACAACTGACCATCAGAGGTAATTATGCTGAATAATGTTACCTCAAACCAGTTTAATTTTTTTCAGCATCAATAATCATGAAATGAGCTTTCGAACATGCATTCCAGCTATGCAGGAGTAAAACAAAAATAAAATTTGCAACACATTTCAATTATTTTTTGTTTATCACATATTTTTACCTCAATATACTCATGGGAATTCATTTTTTGTTCTCATTGCCTACAATAATATCTTTCAATACATATTCACCAACAAATTATAAAGAAGTAATATATTAGGACCCCTTTTAGACAAAAGTGGTGGTGTATAATTATCACTGCACACTACTGTACAAGTGGACTGCAATGTAAATGGACTCTGTTTGAGTGTAATTAATGCTGATGATTTTGCTATGGAAGTTCCACTTGGTCAGAGGCTGTCTGAGAGTGAAAGGAGATTCACAGCCCAAATAACGGGCCCCAGAGATCTGAATGAGGATGACTGGTGCGAGTATGGTGAGAATGGCAAAGATACTGCAGTGCTGTTGCATTATTGACTTTCCGAAGCGAAGTGTAGGGACTCTAAAATAGCTATATCCAGCTATAGCTGTGATTCTCAGTGTAGCAATGCACCCGACAGCGTCCAGAATCTAATTCCGACTGCACCAGTTAGGACTGCGGTGGCGAGTTCTGCAAACCCTCAGCATCTGCCTGGAAGGGAGGGAGGGAGGGAGAGTTTTGGTCCGTAGAGTAATCATTCCCAAAAAAATTGGGGAGATCTCAGGCTGTAACATGCTGACTCACAGGGCCCCAGTGACAAAAAAAGGCACAGAATGAGAAGGGCTGTGACTCTATATTCACTTATAGGAGTATTCTTCCCTGTTCTCCACCACCGTCCCTCACCTGTGCATCTTTACAGTGCATACACAAACAAACACATAACTTACACAAGGGATACTGTTCTCTCCAACTCAAACACAAAGACCCCTGCCACACACATTTTATACGTTTATACGTTTCCTTATACTAAAGAAACTGCAAAGGACATAAACAATAAAGACACACAATGCGGTGTGATGACATGGACACCAGCAGGTTCGTAAAATATATAATTTGCAGCACTGCCTCCAATTATGTTGGCTACCTATTATTGCTGAGACACACACATGCATACAGGCATACACACACACACACACACACTCACACAAATAAAAAGGGTCAGCGAATATAAAGATGATCCATATCGTAAAGCGCTACCACGGTCAACACGATCTTAACAGTCTGAAAAGTAGAAATTCAAAGGCTGCTAATATAACCCCTCTGGACGCAAAACTAAATACATGATTAGAACATCCTTAAAGGTATACTGAGTAGAATTTTCCTAAAAAAATCAAATTGTATACTTAAAAAAAATAATCCATATCAAACATCACTCATGACCCACTTGCAGTGTGCAGTGGTGTCTGTGTCTATGGAGACCCTGCAGTCTGCATGTATTTGTCTTACTTTTTTTAATACGGGACATTTCTGGGTGTCAGTCTTTGAGCAGTAGGTGTGGAGCCCCCAGCTAATAACAGCAAGTGGGGTTTGAGGGCAGGACATAGCTCTTCTGGTGTCGTTGAGCCAGAAAGGAGGGGCCAACTTTGAATGTTGTGTTTACAAACTGCAGCCAAGGGAACCTACTCAGTATGCTTCTAACTTGAATATTCTCACACTAATGCAACAATCAAAACTGGTAATCAAAAGCAATCGAGTTGGAGAATGGTGATGGAGAAAACATTTAAAAAAAAACCCTATTCTAATAAAGCCAAATGTTTTTGTCACATCAGCAGCTTTGAGCTGTTTGGGGATGGGGGTGTGGTGGAGCCTATCCAAGCGTACAATGGTGAAGATTCGAGAAGACACCCGCAACAGATCACCTGTCCATGGCACAGATGTCAGATATGAATATTATAAATGTTCTGAGGGGCTGCTTTATTGTGAACAAAGAATAATCTTCTTGTGCAAACAATGTGCAAAATAAAGAATACTCATTCAGTACAGTTCCTGTTTCATACTTTTATTCAGAATCTATCTATCTATCTATCTATCTATCTATCGATCTATCTATCTATCTACCCACATACCCAACCATGCATCCATCGTCTAACCTGCTTACTCCTAATCAGGGTCATGGTGGAATTTCATTGTATCCCAGTATCCAAAGGTAAAAAGACAGCCACACACCCTGGACAGCACTGTAATCCATTACTGGGCACATACACCATTCACTCACACACTCATGACTCCTTGGTGTCAAACAGGCTGAAATATTACAAAGATTCCACAGAAAAATTTCAATAGCGCATCCAGTATGATCCATTTATAACACTTTTTAAAAAATATTAAAATGCAGATTTAATCAATGCCTGCAATGAGTTATCATATTTTAATTAGAGCCCCATGCATTAAATGTAAAGGGAAAATCCTGCTGGGGATTTACATCAAATTAAAAATCACATCTATCAGATCTTTAAGCTTATCTTCATATTATTCATACTATTGCACCACTGACAGCAATACTCTGAACTTACTATGAGTATTAGACTGTAAATCCACTGAATTCAATGTAATTTGGAATTTGATGTAATGTAATGTACAATGTAATTCTGGAATACAGACTACAGTAAATGCTTATTATTAGTCCAGTAAAATTACAATCTGTATATTATCAGTTGGTCATTCACTCAAACATACAGAAAGTGCATCAATACAAGGTTTAAGTGCCTCTTGTTTATTTTGCTGCTGTCTGAGTCACTGCTATGGGAGTATGCATAGCGGTGCTCCCGTGGTGTTTTTAAATTGGCCTCAGAGATCTTAGACCATGACAGTGCGGCGTCACATGTCTGTTTGTCCTGGTTTTTTCGGAGCTTGCAGTGGAAGTGACTTGACATCATGGCAGCCGGCTCTTTCAAAATTATTCCACAGCATCCCCTCATCAATATCAGTGACATGGCATCAAGAGTGAGCTGCAACCCTTGTGGTGTGGTAGAAACAAATTGGACAATTTGTATTCCAACATCTTTGCATCCTTCTCAAATTATGAAAAAAAAAAAAAAAACCCTGATAGATCAAGATGCTCACAGATTCTGGTCTTTTGAGTTCTAAAACATGTGCTTCATTGAGGACATTTGCCCAGTTCCTTCCACAGAGGACTCACGAGGAATTCCATCACAGACAATGAGTACTTGTATCAATTATCAACATTCTGCCACCAGCCAGAGTGTGTGTGTGTGTGTGTGTGTGTGTGTGTGTGTGTGTGTATTTGTTTTCTTAAGAATAAAAATGTGCTAAAATGGGTTGATGGCTAACCATTTTGAAGGGCTGCAGTTTGTGGTCATAAAAGCAGTGAACTGTGGGCCAAAAACTGGAGCGAGCTTTTTATTTTTGTAAAAAAGGGGGAACCAAGATTCACTCAGGGGGGCCAGAGTTCTTGGCTAAGGGCCAGACTCTATGCCCACATGAACTACAATTACCGATTTACAGCCCCGAAATAGTCTCCCTGAGTTGGCAGTCCCATTGCTCAATGACATCACGTAGACTAAGGTTCATCAAGATGCTATCCTAAAAGGCCAAGAACTGCTTTCCAATTTCCGTTTCCCTGTGAATCAGGCGTGGAGCCTCTCTGGCCAATTATTAACATAAACTATTCAGTTAATTGCCTCCGACAAGGCAAAACCAGAGGTAGGTTTTAAATTCAAGGGCTAGATGCAATGATCCCTGGCATAGACTGATCTGCCTTCAATTGGTGTGTATCAGAACAAGACCATAAAGGGTGTTCAAGTGCAGTGAGAGTTTGGCCTTTAGCAAGGCCGCGTTGTCTATACTAGACCTCTCTACGGCATGACATGTAACATGAACAGCCCAGAAGAACCACTCCACTACTCCTCTTCCCTCTCTTAATATCCCCTCACCCCCCCACCCCCGTGCACACACACACACCCCTGAGTCACGACATAGAGGCATTTTTTTGGGATTTACTTATTGCCATACAGAGCCAACAAACTCTCTGCACCCAAAGCTCCTGCTTTGTTTGAATGACAAATTTGAATTTCAGTTTTTTAAAATCAGACATTAAAGTCACAGAAGGATGACATGGGAATAAATCCCCATGGGCTGGATGCCCCCTCTAAGTTTTGTTTCCTGATCAGTGGATTATGGAGTATTTCATCTGATAAAAATTATTGATATCTCATGTTATTTAAATGTATACATATGAAGAGTTTGCTTCCAAAATGCAATATATCCATTTTACTCATTTTGAGTATCAGCTTTTTCTGTGTTGGTGCCTATTGCATTTTATAGAAAAACACAAACTTTGACCATGACAAAATACACCTTATAGTATGAATTTCTCAAAACTGATTTTTGGACCATGTGTAAGAAGCGCAGGGCTATCGCTCCATGGTACTATCTCAATTTTTGTCATTTTGCCACTTATTGCGTTTTGGAAACAAACTCTACATATTGTCCAGCTCTCTTCATTTCCAAGATTTATTTGCTTGAAACATTTTTAGAGGTAAGTTTTTCTGTTGTTCATTGTAAGATGGTGATCTGTTTTGTGTTAATATGTGCATGAATAGCATTAACGTGCATGATGAATGAATAGACAGTGTTTAAATGTGTATGAAGGATTTTTTTTTTTTTTTTGGGGTAAACTTGGGCCATTTTGGACAGAGAGTGCCATGGATTAGCAACAAGAAGCCAACAAAAGCATCTGTCCCACCCCCAAGTGGGACAAGAAAAACAAAAATAATTGTTAAAATGCATTGTCTAATCGACACAAGAAATTGTGCAATCATATTTTATGGTTGTTGTTGGGTTGCATTAATTTTAACTATTTTCTACATGTCCTCTTTAGGTTGATTTCTCCCTGCACATAAGTTGCCACTGGCCCTGTCATCTGACTTAATTACCATTGAAGTCTCATTCAGCAACATGGTGGACAAACTGGATCAACTCTAACACAAAACTTGATGCATACTGTGAACATAAACATTAACTGGATACCTTGCAGCAAAACCGAACCCAACCCACAAATTCATGAAAATTTAAATAGTAGTCCAGTCTTCTGTATTGTAACATAAATCAGTGTGTAAATTTGCATCAAATTTTGCTTTGAAAACAAACATTTTTTTAAATGTCATAGCATGGGGATGGCTTTCTTTAGCATTTTTTTTTTAGTTTTACAATATATTATGAGGCATAAGCCGTAACGAACCAACCATTTCAAAGTACTTTTTTTAACATTTACATTTTGTCTTTTCAAAAGAAATATAAAGTTTTGATACAGACTATTGAGCTGCATCAAAGGGTGGTTTGTGATTTTACTTGACCTCTTTTAACTCTCCTAATATCCTTGGGGTCATGACCCCATTCAGTGTTTACTGTCGCTAAATAATTGATTTGACATAATTTTTTTGCTTCATATTTCATTACTTTTTCTAATTTAATGGGGAAAACTGGATAAACATAAAATTAACACACTAATATATTTTCAATGTCCTGTCCACATTTTGTATACATTGGTGATCCAATGAGATCAATTTGACATCTGTACAACCCCTATATGTAAAATTGCCGCAAAACGTAGAACTCCCCCTAAACGTAATAAAAATTAATGCAAAACGTAAAACTCACCCTCAATGTAATAATTTCTAACGCTAAACGTAATAATCGACCTTCCCCCTAAACGTGAAATTTCTAACGCAAATCGTAAATACTCAGCCTCCCCCTAAATGTAACAAAAACTGCCGCTAAACGTAATATCGTCGGCCTCCTGATAAAACCTTGTATCTTCAAAATGATCAACTTTTCAGGAAAATAAAAAATAATAATAAAATAACATAAATATATAAAAATAATTTGAAATATAAATAAAATAAAAAATATTTAATTTTGCACGTAAGAATAGTGGACATACGAGTTTTTGTTTCTTATCAATTTGGAGATACGAGGTTTTACCAGCAGGCCGACGATATCCAATCTTTTGTTGTTCATGAAGTGAGCTTCAAGTGTTCGAAAATGCATTAAACAATATTTCGAGAATGCGGCGAATTTGACTCATTCAACAGGTGCTGCCTCACTAGCAGCCAAATCCGCCTACCAAAATTTACGTCAGATCTATCATAGATAAAGATCGACGGTGATTCCTCAAGGATTTTTTGACGTTAGCAGGTGCTGCCTTACAGGGACTACCTGAAAAATCCCTCTTTCCATAATTTTAACCCACTCTCGCCATACCTGTTGCAGGCCAAACTTTGAGCGAATCATATTTTATTTGTGCTATAACTCCTATAGTATGTAATAGAACTGCCGCTAAACGTAATTTTTTGGAGTTGAACGACTTCGGAGGACACTATTTACCAAGTGTTGCCTCACCGAGAGTACTTGCTAAGAACGCTTGAGCCATGAATTTGTCTCATTTAAGAGACACGTTACCTTAACAAGACTACCAGCTATATCCACCTACCAAGGTTGACGTTACATCCGTAATAATTGTATCCCCGATACAATGGATTTATGTCCGCGTGTCGTCCGCGTCCGGAGACATTTCTGTGAGCATTCTACAGGCGACAACTTGAAACTTAGAAGGGCTCAGCCTCCCCCCCTCCTCCATTTATCATCTGATAGAAAAATATTTTTATGTCAAATACCTGGAGAAAGATTCAAATGAAAACTTTTCAAGATACTCTAATTCGAATTTGAAAGTTTGCCCTGATGGTGGCGCTAGAGGAAAGGTCATGGGGTTATCAAAATTAACAAGGTTCATTATCTAGTGGGTGATCAATGTGTCCACCAAGTTTGAAAAGATTTTAATGAAAGCTGTTGAAGTTATCACACTAACGCAAAAACTCTGTGGCAACAGCGGCGGAAACGGTCGCGCAGCGGTGGCAGTGTGGGTAAAACCGTAACACCCTTGATTCCTCCTTTGGGCATAAAAAAAAAGTCATTTAAACCTCAAAAACATCTTTCTCTCCAATTTTATGTCAATAAGATGTATTTTAGGTTGATTTTCATGTTTTTCCATAGTTGTATAATAGGTATTCTGAATGTATGGAGGTGAGGTGGGTGGGTGTGGGGGGGGTGGGGGTGGCGTGTAGGGGGAGGGGTACGTTTAATTCAAAGTGCTATTTAGGTATTCAGCAAATAAACAAAGTGCTTGGCACAAAAACTTGGTTAACAATTTTAAGTAAATCATTTTCTGAAGGCAGTTATCCCTGGGGTCAGATCGACCCCGAGGATAAAATGTGTTAGTAATATTTGATGATAACAGGAGGGTTAAACTTGTTCATTCAGATCTTAAAGTTAGAAAGTTAAAATGGCCAATATCTCTAAATTTCTTCCGTTTGGATGGGTTGAGTCTGGCTGCAAGGTAGTGGTATGAAATCCTCGCGCGCATTCACATTATCAACGAATGTAATAGACTCATTATTTGATTTAGTTTGCAGTAATGGAGTTCAGCCTCCTTATAATTTCAGTACACACTTTATCTGCCATGCAACTCCTGATGGACCACCATTTCTCCCCCACTAATGAGCAATGCTTCCTCCCTCACTTTGAAACCGCTAGTGAAGCATTTTCAGATCACTCTCAACCACAATCACCCATGTGAATTCACCTGGACGAGTAACAGTTCTCATGTAAAATATTTACAAATGCCTGATAGCCGGACTAAGTTACAAGGCAACCCTTATGAAATCATCAAGCGCACTGCATTTAAGATTAAGGGCTAGTTTCAAAAACACAATTTAAGCTTAGTCCTGAACTGAAGTGAGTTAATACGCCAAATCTCCATTCAAAATTGAATTTAGTCCAGGCCTAAGCCTAATCAGTGTCAAAGCAACTGACCCAAAGTGCTCAATCTTTAAATTCAAGCAAAAGCAGAGGAAAAAATCCAGTGTACTGCACAGATATCTGTGTCTTCTCACAATGTTCTTTCTGTGAGCCTAATACCTTGTTCTTGGCACCATCTAACAGGAGTGTTAATCCTTTAGCTTTAGCTGGCAGATAAAGTGGTTCGGAGCACCGTAGCCAAGCCTCAATAATCCTGTCAATGGATTTCACAGCGATTCTCCGAATCATGAAATTTGATCACTCAGAAAGGCCCTATTTATAGCCGTTATGATGAAAACATCCATATTTTATTCTACTGCACAATGTAGACTGGGCAGTACCAGAACAAGTGCTGAGATGCCCTGGATTCTGGCTGCTGCACACGTACCAATTCCTGTGCACTTTGAAAGGACCACAGTAGACACAGACAGGACCCCACTCCAACAAACAAACATACATCTGTGTGTTTCTCACTCTGAGGGGAACAGTTTATTGATGAATTAATAAGAAGCCATCAGAGATGTTAGCAGGTCAATGCTGCATTTGTCCCTACAATCTGTTATTAACCCATAGAGGATGAGGTGGGCAACCAGGGCTGTATCTGTTCCTGGTTTTCACGCCAACTTCTGGCGATTGATGACTTAATGAGCTTGAACATTATGTGAAACTTCGTTGCTTTTTTTTAAATGCTCTGGTATGGCCACCAAGGACGGTTCATGTGTCCCTAAATGATGCATTTCTCTGTGATTTAGTTTATGAGTAAACACCTGTTTGTGTGTGCAGCCAGTAAACTCATTTTGCCAGGGGACATAATGGAAGCAAAAACTTGCATCTACATTGGCCCCCCAGGACCTGAATTGCCCATTTTTGCGCTAAGATATAAAAACCACACATATATTGGGCACCCCAGAACAAGCCTGGACGATGTGACCACTTATACTGTATCTTCCCTATAGTGTGGTCTCTGACACCAACTTATACATTTGCATGGCATGATAACACAAAAACAACCTCTTTAAATGTTTTGTTTTTCACAGGCCGTGGTAAGTGGTAAGTAATAGGATGATGTTAAAGAAAATTTATCCATATTTTATTTTTCGTAGGCCCGCCTTAATTCAGAAGTATTCAGGTCAGGAATTATCTGGACTCTGGCATGGATTGCTGCTCCAAAATTGGTTGGCAAGTACAGCCACAATCCTCTTCTCCTGATACCGGATGATATTTTTTTTTACGCCTCCACAGATTCAAAAGCCAAAATATGAGCTGTAATGAGTGAAAAACAAAGGAGGGAAACTGAACTCAAACCGACTGGATTAATGGCTGGAATGCCAAAAAAAAAAAAAAAAAAACCCAACATTCCTCGGTATCGCCTGCCAGAGTGCTGACTTAGCAGAGTGCTGGTGAAGACAGCAACACCTCCTCTTGTTCTTTTCCTGACCATGTGAACTAGGGGTGGCCTCTTCAATAATCACAGGACGTGCTCTCCTCAGGGCTCAGGGAGAAACTGAATTCAGATATAAGGATGCACAGACACACACACATATGCACTGCTATAAACGCAAAGGCACTCACAGCTCAGCATACACATGTACAAACGAACACACACGTAAGCATACGACACACTGGCCCATAATTACAAATATATTCACATAAAAATATTTCATATATGCATGGTCACACATGCTTATGCACTCACCCAGAGAGGCTGTTACACTAGGGCTGTTATGTTTTATTCGAAATTCAAACATTCATTTGAACCTGAGGGTGAAAGTTCATATTCTAACTGAAAGGAGATGTTCGAAGTCAAAATACACCCTCTATCAGTGCATCATGAAGTCTAAAGTAGTTTGACATTCGACCCAGCAGAGGGCGCCCTCAGAGAAACTTGTCCGTTGCATACCCTCTTGACCTCCATTAAGACTCCATTAATGAGCGGACAATTACAACACCAAAACATCTTACCTCTGCCCTCCCTCAGAAAAAGCAGGAGGCGATAACATGGAAGATAGCCGCGTTTATTTGCAAGGACATGCGTCCCATCAGTGTTGTAGAAGGTGAGGAGTTTATCGACTTGTGTAACAAAATGGAACCACGTTACAAAGTTCCATCCAGGGGGACGATAACCAACCGAATAGTGAAAATATTGTTACTTAGTCTACATTATAAAGAGTATAGACTCGTTTCCACTGCAGGAACTTCGGGGTAATTTTATGGGGCTGGGGCCGTTGTTGCGTGTCTCCACCGCCGGAACCACCCCCAAAGGACAGCGTTCCGGAACTTTTACAGGGGCTAAAAAAGTCCCTGCCTCGGAGTAGGTACTCTGAACGGCCCCGAAAAACTCCTGGGTGGGGCTTGGGGTTTACTTGGCGCTGATTAGATTTACTCAGGGTGGGATGTGACGTCAACAGAAAGCGACAAAATAGCCGGCATTTTTAAAACTCAGCAGACGACAAGGGGTCGCATTTCTAAAAGGAGCTCTTCCTACTTCGCCCTCTCGGTGGAGACACGGCAGTTGAGAGGGCCGAGTAAGAGGACGTTCCTGTAGTAGTTCCTGCCCCCCAAATACTACCAGGAACTTCTTTGGTTGAAACGGGCCTTATTTTTGCCTATAAATAGGCCTATTTTATAAAGGGTATGTGATCATGAATATGGAAATTTAAAACAGCGTAGACTTATAGGCCAGCGGTTGACGCTTTCAGTGGGCGTTTAAAAGCGTCAAGGCAAAGTTCGGAGTTTGACGCGACGCTTCGCGGCCAGTGGGCGTTGGGCTTAAGAAACCAACAAACTAGCTTCGTAAACTATAAACGTGATAAATCACCATGGGCGCAGATCTCCCTATCACGTGCGGCATAGGTCACTGCTTGCATGTAAACACAAGCTCGAGGCTAGGTCCTCTTCTTCTTCTAGTTTTATGGCGGGTGTTTATAGGTCTTCTTCTTCTTCTTCTTCTTCTTCTTCTTCGTATTTTGAGTCCTCCAAGTAACGGAACTTCACTCTTCCCAAGGAAAAAAAACATGGCTCCTGGCTAAGTGGCTACACTGGACATTTAGGCGAAAAACATAGTGAAAATGACGTCTTTTCGAGTCATATCATAATGTCGGAGCTTGCAGACACTTCGAAAATGTCACACGAGCAGTATGGAGGCATTTTATGTTTTTTAACGTTGCTTTTTTTAAGCTTGAACAAGTGGCCACCATAGGATTCCATTCATTTAGATTTCTCTTCAATGCTGTTTTTCCTTAAAACTCCAAAATTATTTTGAGGACAAAAGAAATTAACCGACCCTTCAATTAGCCTTGGGGTGAGTATATGATGAGTGAATTTTCATTTTTGGGTGAACTTTCCCTTAAAAATAATACATTATACATTGAAGACGTGGGGCCTGGAAGTATGGGAAGGCTCCGCAGGTTTACCCTTCTACTGCCCCCTTGTGGAAAATAACGCCAGAGCATTAAAAAAAAAAAACACATATATTCGAACATTGTTTTAACTCCATTAAATTATTTTGAATATGTTTGAGCTCACTTTAATGGCACTTTTGACAGCCCTAACACACACACACACACACACACACACACACACACACACACAGAACTGTAATCTTATGGCTCTCCAAGCTTAAGCAGGGCAGTTTCCAGGCAGGCCCATTCCCCCAGAGAGCCTAAAATAGACAGTGGCCTCGCCGATCTCCCCTCTCCACATCATTTTCCCTCCACTATCCCTGCAGGGGTTAATCCATCAATGCAGATTAGTGACCACTTTACCTTTACAGTACCTTGCAGACACACTCGCATACCACAGACACACACACACACACACATACACACACTGCGTCCCCAAACTGCACACACACATACAGACAAACACACACACACACACACACACACACACACACACAGACGCATGTTGGCTTTTCATGTCTTGTGGGGACATTCCATAGACTTGCATTCATTCATTCCCTAACTCTTTTCCCTAACCCTAACCCTAAACAGTACATACCTAACCCTAACCCTAACCTTAACCCCCAACTGTAAAATAGCTCAATTTCTTCATGGGGACCTGAAAATGTCCCCATAAGGATTAAGAAATCTGGAATTCTGTGTCTTATGAGGACATTTTGTCCCTATAAAGGTAGGTAAACACGGACCACACAGACACACACACGCACACACACACGAACACGCATATAAAAAGGTTCAGTGTATATTAAGATGATCCATGCTCTTCTTAAGCTTTTTAAAGCCGTATTGTAAAGAACACATGCATACACTGCATCCCCTAAACTCAAACACACGCCCACACATACACACAACACAGGCACACACTGCAGCCGCACACTCACACACACAAACACACTGTAGCCACACACACGTCATACTACACAACCCAGAAACCTAATCTATAAAAATGTTCTGTTTTAAACATACATAATCTAAAAAGTGTATCCTTAGGTCTACATTTGCTTAATTTAAAAATAAATAAATAACTGGAAGAGATTAAAAAATAGGTGCTTAACAATGCAAATCTACATCTAATGCACCTGTGAGAAACACGTCTGACCTAAACTGAAAAATTAACTCATGTGAACACGCTTTACCATAACAGTTGTTCTCATCTACTTCAGCTTGCAGTAAAAAAAAAAAAAAAAAAAAACTTTACATTGTACTATTCATTCCTAACATGCATAATTAAATATTATTTACTTTTGAATTATTCAGGTAAACTTTGGAAATTTACAATCAGCCATCAAATCTTTAAATTTCTAAAATAATCCGTAGCAAACTACCCTTTATTACAAAATCATACCCATGTCATCATGAGATTTTACAACTAAGTATACTTTTCCCTATCTAAGATACTTTTGTAGTTTAATCACACTCAAAATGCTGCACTCTTAACATCGCATTGCTATAACACTGGCAGAAACTTCCTGTAACATTATGAAAATATTTTGCCTTAGCTCGGCAGGAGATGTTTGTCAATGAGACCCCCATGGTTTACCACAGCACATTACACCGGAGAAGGACAGCTGCAGTAATCCCACCACTGCCACCATTCAAACACTGTCATGAAAGATCGGCTTTACGCATGGCTGAATGTTTCATTACAATAATTAACCTGACACCTGACCCAAAGATGGCCGATCTTCCAGACCCTGTCCCTCTATCACCTCTCCTGTTAAATCTGAATAAATCTGTCCCACCAACTGTAATTAATTGACTACTTATTAGCAACTACTGGAAAGTGTGCCTGTTTGTTAACACACAAACACTTGTTACTGTCACCTAATCAATGTCCTCATCCTTGCAAAATCATCATCAGCAAACAGCAAAAAAAAAAAAAAAAAAAATGTCCACCCGATACCAATATCTTGCTTTGACTGTTAACATCGAGTTCAAAATCAGACCACAAAGTTAAAAAGAAAACAGAACATCCTGGTTGTGATTAACCCTTCATGTCCCATGCCTCATCTGAGGCTACCCCACCCAGATAAGGCGTGCAAGTCATTTGATACTCAGAGGACTAAGGTTTGATTTAGTAAGAGATTCTTATTTGTTCTTTTTTTTTTTTAAAGATTTTTTTTGGGATTTTCACCTTTATTTGACAGTTGCAGAGTAGAGAAAGACAGGAAGGTTGGGGAGAAGAATGGGGAAGACATGCAGCAAATGACCCGAGCCGGAATCGAACGCGGGTCGCCGCGGTAAGGACACAGCCTTTATGGTGCGCGCGCTTAGACCGATGAGCCACCGGGGCGCCCCAACTTATTAGTTCTTTAAACTGAATCAAAACACAGTGAAAACATTGAGTTACAGTGCATGACATCGCCTTAATGGTGCCAAGTGCCATTTCTGTGCATTACCCTCTAGATCTTGTGGATTCCCTTGCCATCACATGAGATGGAAAACTGTTTCATATCAATGAGAAAAAAAAACAATTTAAAGAAAATGAAGTAGTGAAAGTTCAAAATTAAAAAGACAATATCTGTAACAAACTGTTGTTCAAGTGCAATGACTCCCCACATATTAAAAGGCAAATGTGTGCAGTGGCAGATATGATTCTATAATCAACAGAAGATTGCTTCATCCTTTTGCTATGGGTGCATCAAGTACTCACCCTACCCTTCTCTGTTCCTGATGTTGGTGGCTGAGGGCTGGCTCTGAATAATCATTTAATGTAAAGCAGGCATTCTTTTCTGTTGTCTAAAGGTAAAACAACGTTGTGTGTGCACGTACACGCGCATATGTGTAAGTGAGCGTGCATGTACCAGTGTGTTTTATGGTAAATTGTTACGCCTGTGACACCCTTCAATGTTTGCATAAGTGGACAGTCCTAAAAATGCATACACAGTACCCCATATTGAAAAAGCATAAATAACAGCTTTTTTTTTTTTTTGAGAAAACCTTCTTGATTTCACAGTACTGGCTTTTTGCTGAAATTCAAAATTGAAAACGAATTTAAAGTCTGCCTCTTAAGCTCATCAACAGACAGCTAAAATTCAGGGCCGACATCCTTAAAAAGCAAAGCTTAAAAGCAACTTCTCGGCAAAAAGATTAGACTGGGAATTGCTGACATACTCTTAGATCAAGGAAATCAAAGCATATAAGTTTATTACCTAGCAAATCATTCTAAGTCATGCCGAAAATCCCCCAACATTCCTTTCTGTGTCATAACACAGACAGGCTGGCATTGCATGACCCTTATCCAGCTCGCAAATCCCTGCGTGTTAGGATTGCATTGGCCATCACACTCGATAGTACAATACGTCAGTTGGCTTTCAGTAAGAAACTGTAGTGTTGCTGGTCTCGCCCTGCCCGGTATATTTTCATTTAGTCTCTGATTGATCACATCTGGCTCATCTGACTAGCAATCTTGCCAGATCTTGCCAATGAATAAGGTATGATTTGATAGGATTGGAATATAAGCCAGTCAGAGAGAAGTTCTACAACAGGAGAGACGGGAACCACTTCTGCATTCCCTTACGGCGAGCAGTGCACACAGAGTATGGTAAATAAACCAGTAAGTTCATCTGAGCTGACACTCTGGACTAAAACATTGTCATTATGATCCAGACGAGGAGCCAAATGCAGATTCAAGGTACAATCCACAGGGTAGTAGTTATTAACAAGAATACCGTAATAGAGGAGGGAAAGTCCGTTGCCCAGAAATGTTGAGGGCCCGTCTAACTAAGTTGGTAATGACTGGAGAGGGTATGGTCGTGTCTATGCCCAGGACAGTGGCCGGCCCGGGACAGAAGGCAGATAATAAATCATCCTTGCAAAAGCAGGACTGCTTGACAGTAGAACCAAAAGGTTTAGCAATTACGTAATACCAGTCTTGGAGATTGATGAAAGCTTGGGAGGCTTTCCGAATAAACTGCCTCGGGAACAGGTAGGAACAATGGATTAACAAGAATTTGGTCCTTAATCCTGGAGACTGAAATATAGGCTTGGGAGCTTGTTCCTATCAGTAGGACTCCAAAAAGTCATTACTTTATTCTTCTTCATTAATTTAGCAAAAACACACAAAAGAAGAGCTTAGCTCAATTCAGGAAGACACAAACTGACTGGAAGGCTTGGTAGGGTATGAACATGACAATCCAGCAACCACACTAACACCACAACAAACTTACATATAAGGGACTTCACAAAATGGGTGAGGCTTAAAAATTATCATACCTGGGAGCAAGGGAGGAAACAAGACAATAACTCAATTAAAGGGGACAAACCTCAAAAACAGATGCAGACTGCTGACATAAGGGAAGAACCAATTGATGACAGAGGATGGTTGTGAAAGTAAATTCCCCGAATTACCGTGTGATCAACCCCAAATGTCGACACAGGAAGTCACAGACCAGTCGCGAGTATGTGCTGCTTGAGCACCCAGGAATGCTCCTTTAGTCCGCACGCCTCCCAGTCTACCTAGAAGTGGTGGCCACACCCCCTACGCCAAACGTCCAGGATACGATGCACAGTGTACCATTGATGAGCCAGGGGGAGGCAGGGAGCGGGAGGGAGTATTATAACAATAAAGAGACACAGGTTAACTTCTAAACACATGAAACATTGGGTGAACTGTGTGAAGGTAGGTGGGAGGAGGAGGCTGACAGCGGATGATGATAATGCTTATGCAGTGGTGAATGGGCCAATGTACCAGGGTTTGAGCTTCTTTAATGCTTCCCAGAAAGGATGTCCTTTGTAGCCAGCTACATCCTCTGCTCTCCCACTTGGTATGGGAGAGCTGGACGGTGACAGTGGTTGCCCTGCTGGAAGGCCCAGACATGCTCGAGTAGAAGTGCATGGGCTCTCTTCCATCCCCAAGCGGTTGGTAACCCAAAAAACATTGAAAAGATGACATGCCAAGACCAGCAACAGGTAAGGAGTTGAAAGCGAGTTGCGCCCAGGAAAAAAAGACAAGACTAATTGATAGGGTTAGCTTCCCTCAAGCAGCACAGGGCTTTGCCCAGCACATGGTTAAGCCTCTCCACTTAACGGTGTCTGGATGTAATCTCGTTGACAGGCAGGGGGTGACGTCGACCAGGGCACGAAGCTGCCGGCAAATTGCGGGCTGTGGTCAGCGACCACCTCCTGGCAAACATCATAAAGCAGCACCAGCACCACATAGTGTATCACAAGCTCAGCAGTCAATTTGGATATGGACAGCTTAGCTAATGGACAAAATCAACTACCTTTGAAAACCAATACACAATGGATAGAATTACAGTGAATCCATATGGCAACAAAGTCCATGGCTGTTCTAGCCCATGGCATATGGGCAACCACCATGGGATGAATAAGCCCGCTGGAACACTGATTGCTGGACTTGGACTACGCACACACAAGACAAACTCCAAGGTGTCTTAGCAGATAGCGGGACACCAAAAGTGTCGAAAGATGAATGTCAGGGCACAGGAGTTGATGGGATGGCATGCCAGCTGAAAAGCATGAGCCCAGGACAGGACACCGTTTCTCACGCTGTCAGGAACAAAAAGGTGGTTAGGTGGAGTGTCTGATGGCAAAAGAAAGGACCAAAGTGCCATTTCAACCTTGCACTCTATCTGGAACTTGGTGGCTGTCAGAAGACAATGATTTGGGGGGATGGTTTCAGGAGGTTTGTCAGGCAAAGGAGAGAAGAGACAGCACATGGAGTCAGACCTAGTTCTCATGGACCCAAGAGGAACAGTCAGCACAAAGTTAAATCTGGGGAAGATGAGAGACTAACAGGCTTGCCTAAGGTTTAACTTCTTTGCAGTGGTGAGGTACTCCAGTTTGTGTTAGTCCATTCAGATGAGGTAGGGAAGGCTGGATCTCTCCAGCCAGTGCCCAAATTCCTCAAACTTCAACTTAACCACCAACAACTAATGGTCACACAGTGAAGCCCAGGAATGAGACAGTGGTGTGATGGAATTAGCATTTTTCAGGTTGGTGAGAGAAATGATTTTCTAACATTCTCTGAATGACTAAGCAGACATAGTGGGTGTGTTCCTCCGATGTTGGAGAAAAAAATCAGGACATTGCCAAATAACATATAGATGAACCATGAGATCATGTCTCAGAGGACATTTTTAATGATGTTCTGGAACACAGCAGGGGCTTTAGTCAACCCAAATAGCATTATTTGATAATCATATAAACTGAAGGGGGTATTAAATGCTTTCTTCCACTCATTTCCTTCTTCTATGTGCAGTATGTGGAAAGCACTGCGCAGGTCCAGCTTGGTAAAATTATGGCAGCCTTGGAGGTTGCAGAATTCCGAGTTCATCAGAGGAAGAGGGTAGCGGTTCTTGACTGCAATAGAGTTGAGCCCACGGTAATCTATACAAGGACACAGAGATCTGTCCTTCTTTGCTGCAATGGAGAAGTGAGATCTGGCTGGTGATTAAGAAGCTCAAATGATTCCAGAAGTCAGGGACTGGTTTATGTAATTCTGCAAAGCTTTAACTTCCTGTGCCATTTGGGAGTAAAGCTGGCTCGAGGAGGTAACATTCTAGAAAATAGATCAATGACACAGTCACAGGGTCTGTGAGGCAGAAGCGATGAGGCAAGTGCTTTACTGAATGTCTGGTGGGGGTTGCGGCAGATGATTGGGACTCCATTCATATTCGGTGGCTCCCCCTGGTGGTCAAGGGGAAGATTTGTGACAACACCAGCAGCTAATCAAAGAAGGGACTGTGTACGGGATGAACTCCACTCCATGATGGAACCAGAGGGCCAGACCAAATGAATATTGTGGCATTCCAGCTGAAGCCTTCCCAAAACCACCGACATATGCAGGGAATAAATTATGAAAAATATCAACTCTTTGGGAATGGTTACCAGAGGTCAGCATGGGCACCGGCACGGACACTTCTGTGGCATTAGGATGGGCAATCCCCGTGAGGCCCTGGAAGCAGATAGGCAATGGTAGGGGTTCCGAAAAAATCCTCAGTTGATTAACAAAACCAAGATGGATAAAATTCCCATCTGCCTAAGAGGCCATCAGCACCTTGGT
Organism: Gymnothorax javanicus; assembly: GCA_029692085.1. Taxonomy (NCBI): domain Eukaryota; kingdom Metazoa; phylum Chordata; class Actinopteri; order Anguilliformes; family Muraenidae; genus Gymnothorax; species Gymnothorax javanicus. The sequence continues at coordinate 73,473,687 of CM056193.1, read as the reverse complement.
GGAAATAAGGTGTCCCTGCCTGGTCAGATAAATGGTAAAAAGTGGCTGAGAAGACAAAACAACAACTATAATAGCACCTCTCCTCCACAAGTAGGATGGGGCCACTGGATAGGACATTCAGCAATTGCATGGTTTGCACTTCGGCAGTACAGGCAAAGACTCTGCTGGATACATTAGATGTTCTGCAAGGGGCAGCTTATGATGCCAGGCCTGGTCGAGGGCAATAGGTTCTATGGGAGCCAGGTCGGGCGTGGCTTGAAGCAGAGGGTCTTGGCACACATGCCGGGCAGATGCCTGGTAACCTTACCTGCCAATTCAACCGCCTTTCCTGGAGCTGGCCATCTATCTGCAATACCAAGTCTATGAAGCTATCCAGGTCTGGGGGAAAGATGCAGGGAGTTAACTCATCCTGAACCCCATCCAACAAGTTGAACAAGGAGGTGTCGTAGAGAGCCCAGGGGTCCCAGCACGTACAGACAGCCAATGTTCGGAAATTGATAGAGTACGCCGAAACAGACAGGCTGTCTTGGTGCAGCTGAAGAAGTCTTCAGGCAGTGGCATGGCCAGACCAGTCGAATGCTTTCCTCATTTCCTCGAGGAAGGCAGAAAGGGTTTGAACTGCAAGGTCCCCTGCTTCCCGACAAGCAGCTGCCCAGTGTCTGGCTCATCCAGAGAGGAAAGTCAGTAACTGTTCAGTGGGGAATGAAGATGGTCGGAGCTCAAAGATCATCAAACATTGAGCCGGGAATCTTCACCAGGTGGATGGGTTACCATCATAGGGGTCCAACATAGCTAGGTTGGGTTCCTGTAGGGCGACTGCCTAAGGGAGAGTCTGCTGCAGGATAGAGCTGGCTGCTTGGGAGCAGTGGCAGAATCCAGAGAGATGTTAGTGATGGCCTCATGCTGATTGAAGATAACACCAATGGATTAGTGTAGCTAGTGGAGTGCTGCCTCTTACTGACTGAGCTGAACCTTGCGGTATTTTATGGCATCAACCAGACTAGGTAAATCCACTGGTTCCATTCCTTAGCTGGATTGCACTGTTGTGATCCAAACAAGGAGCCAAACTCAGATTCAGGGTACAACCCATTAGGGAGTAATTAATAACAGAAATGCGGTAATAGAAGAGGGAAAGGTCATAGCCCAGAACTGGAGAGGGGCAGTCCAGCTAAGTTGGTAGTGCCTGGAAAGGGGCTGGGGTGTGTCCTCGGCCAGGCCAGTAGCCTTACCAGGGCAGAAGCCAGGTGTTGAATCCCCCTTGCAGAAGCAGGACTGCTAGACAGTAGAATCAAAGGATTTAGCAAGAACGCAGTACCGATCAACGAGACTAATGAAGGCTTGGGAGGGGATCCTAATAAATTGAGTTAGAGGAACAGGCAGGAACAATAGGCTAACAAGAATGTGGTCCCAGTCCTGGAGACTGATATTAAGCTTTGGGAGCTTAGTCTTAGGAATAGGACTCCAAAAAGGAATTATGTTTTTTTAATGATTAATTTACTGTAAATACACAAAACACAAGCTTAGCTTACTAGGAGACACAAACTGACTGTAAGACTTAGTTGGTTATGAACCATGAGAATTCCACAACCACACTATTGCTACAACGAACTTACAAATACGGGACGTTCACAATAGAGGTGAGGCATACAAATGATAACACATGGGAGGAGATGAGACAATAAATCAAGGAGACAAATCAAGAAGCCAAACAGGAAAAACATGCCCAGAATGCTGAAACAAGGGAGGAACCAATTAATGACACTTGAGAATTGAGAATCTTCTTATGCCCCCTAACTCTGCCTAAGATAATTGAGCCCCTAAGAACCATACCGGGCCATCCCGCACTTTTGGCGAAATTGAGTTGAGGTGGTCAGCATGTGCAGAAAACTGAGTTCTACATTTTCTAAATGAGCCAACCCAATCTACCCACATGGATTGTTCATACAAGCAAACGTCTTCTCTGCCACTGTACATATGCACTGCCTTAGCCATAGTGGACCATCTCACAACTTTTCCATAATTCAATGTAAACATGGCGGCTAGGTACCGTACAGGCCAGCAGATAATGCCTAATTCCCACGAGACGTCTCGTGTATCTCTTGTGGATTTCTCGCGATAATCTCCTCTTTATGTCGCGTGCTATTATCAATCTCGTACTCTGCCGAGACAAGCTTCACAGTAGGCGGGCCGCCGAACCTGCGCACGTATGCCTAGAGTCTGCCAAATGCGCGACGTAATGTAGTCCGAATTAGGCCTATGCACAGTTGTTACTGAGAATTACTTTTTATATGCGGATTTAATAGATACAATACGTTGTTGCGTTGCTGCGTTGTTGTTGGTAATTGCTGATCACTAATCCGTGAAAATCGAGGGTGGGCTGAAGAAGAGTATACGATATCCAGCAGTGGTTGAAGAATCACTTTGAAAATCTCAGTATACATGTACCGCTGGTCTGAATAAAACATAATGTGCTACATACATTTAGACTGTAATTTTGCATGTATCTGAGCCTGTTTACTGTTTCATCATTTCACAGGTCATGTGGTAGAGGGAGATAACGGTCCGTTCCAGCCAACCAGTAACTCGTGTTTAACACAACCTTCTACCGGTGAAAGTGCCCTGGAACGGCTGTCAAACCTGTGACATACTGCCCGTTAACCTGTTACCTGATCGATGTACTCCCAGATGGAGATCGCAGTTTTCAACTGGGAAATCTCGAGTTCCGAGTTGTCTGGAACGCAGTATTAACTCATATTATGTTTGCTGTTTAATAGCCTTCTGTTTGACGATGTTGGTTTATTCTTAAACATCTATACTGTAAATGCACCGTAGAATGTTTTCTGTGTACGTCTCATTGTGTCATAAATAAAGCAACGAATCTATCGATTCACATGTCAAATTATATTTAAAGCGACGCTTTGTTGCAGTATCCTGAAAACGAGAGAGCTCACATTCCATGACCTTTTTCCTTCAATTGGAATTGGTTAAGTGTACAGTAATTATTAGTTTGATATTTGTTTGGCGTATAGATTTTGCCAATGTAATGTACTGAAATGCAAATTATCACCGGCACTAGGCCTATTTCTTTTCCTACGCACGATATATGCGACTCGTACATTTACGCTGCGTCACGATATTCTCATGTATGTCGCGTGTATTTCTCCCAATAATCTCGCGTAGAAATGGCACTGTCTGCTGGCCTGTACGGTATCTCACTGATGAGTAATTGCTTGCAATGATTGATGATGATGGTGAAGTGGAAGATAATGGAGACCCAGAGTTTGACCCAAATGAATCAGAGGATGATGGTTCCTCTTCAGAAGGAGGTACCTTTCACTTTAAATGAAACAGAAGGGCATCCAAAACCTGCATAAGAAGTGCATTACGTAATTGTACATATCTTGAGTTTTTAACATAAGCAATGTTTCTAGTTCTCAGTTACTCTAGATGACACAGGAGGCTGGCAACTTTAAGTCCCATTTTCTCAAAAGTTCTCCAACATGGGTTGGCCCAGTATGGTCCTTAAGAGCTCAATTGCGCAGTGTAGCAGATGTTCTATAAACCTAACTCACAACACAAAGCAAAATACACACAGAAATGCTAAAGTAAGGACATAATATTTGTTTCTGTTCCAAATCAAATAAAGTGTACAATGGCTATAGCTTGTTACATGGCAAATTAGAAGAAACAGCCATACGGTTGGGATGGAAACCAAAGCGGCAAGCCTGTACCACTTGTGTCTCGTAAACAAGTGGGTCTTTTACAAAAGTTGGCACAGAAACAATATTAGACTTGCAAATGCTGTACTCCCAAAAAAAAAAAAAAAAAAAAGGGTTTACAGGTGTACATGGACACAAATGGTACAGGCTTGCCACTTTGCAAAAAACAACATGATTGAATAATCAAACAGTTGAAAGACCACATACAAACGCACCCCGCAATATATAATATTATTAAATACATAATATTATTAAAAGATTCAAGGAATCTGGAGAAATTTTAGTGTAAAAGATGAGAATGAAAATCAATGCGTAAGTGTACCTAATCTACAATTCTTCAGAATCAGATGGCACTGCATTGAAAGCTGACATGCTTTTTTGATGGATACAACCTCATGGGCTGGGAGTCCTGGGACTAATTTAGAAAACCTTTGCCAGTGAAGACCATTCATCATTGTATCCACAAATTTGAGCGGAGACTGCATACACTAAGGAAACCAGATTGCAAAAACGTCCATAAATGCTGAATTTGTCTCTGGGCTTGAGCTCATGTGAAATGGACTGATGCACACCAGAAAGAATGGTGCTGCTTTTGAACAAGAACACCTCAGAATTTGGTTTATTATTAATTATTAATAAAGGATGTAGTGTTTACCTGACCAAAGAACAAAAGGACCGCCCTGGTTGTTTGTGATATGAGGTTAAATGCCTGCATCTGTCATGGAATGGGGGTGTGTTAGTGCCCATTGCATGGGTAACTTGAACACTTGTATTGGTACCATAGATATGGAAGCATATATATGCATTTTGGAGCAAAATATGTTGTCTACTTAATGACATCTTTTCAGTCCACACACACCTGAATAAAACAACTGCAAGCTACATTCTGCACGTTTCAATAGTTTTTTTGTCTGAGGCAGCTAGACTGGCCAATATGCAGTCCAGACTAGTCTCACTTTGAAAATATATGACACTTTCAGGAGCACAAAATATGACAATGAAGATGCACGCCAGATGTTTGAACAGTCAAAGATGAATATCAAGGAAGATCCTTCAAAACTGGAACAAGTGGCATCCTCATTTCCCCAAACAATTACTTAAAGGGCTGTTGAGTAGCAGATATAAACACACCCATGACCCAACCTTTCTGTAATATGTTGCATTACCTTCCAAATTAATGATTATTTCCAAAAAACAATGAAGTACAGAAGGGAAAACATCAATTTAAAATTTCAATTTAATGCAGGTCAAGGATGATTCATAAATTAATGTATTTAATTCACATTTTCCGTATCATCCCTACTACTTTGGAAATGGGCTTGTAATTTAACACATTTTACTGTGCACTCATCAGCCTGGTCCCATCGCCCCTCCCCCAAATCACCCTGCCCCCCTCCACAATGATGTTTCTCATGGACGTCCCATCGTTCCCTAATCTCGTTAACAAGGCCATCGTCACGGATACTCCTGTTTTCCAATAAAGTGTGACAGCAGGCGTGAACGTGAGCGCGCATAAACAACCCGGAAAAATCAAAGCAGGCAGGCAAGGCGTGGCCTTATCACGCCAGCGGTGTGTCTGCTTCACCCTTGGTGCTAACCTCAACATCCTCCGGGGTGATTAATATTTGACTCAGAGGCTCACAGTAGTAAATCTCTGCGAAAGATTCTCAGATGTGGCACTGCAATAATAAAAAACAAATAATAAAGATTCTAAGAGGAATAAAACAGATTGATCTTTTTTTTCAGGTCCATTCCACACACCAGGCTACATACACTCAAGGGTAAAGATGATATGGTACACTGGTTGTAAAAAACAAAAAAAAAACATTGAAACACAGCATTGCTATGTCCCTGGGATAGTAAATACTGCTTAACTATCTGCCTCCTTTTTTTAGGATTATGTGAGCAAAGAGCATTAAAAATACTATTAAAGAGCCTGAATGGACAATGAAGGCAGAGCTCTAGCACAGGTGTTTCCCTACTCCGTGAAACATTTTTAACTGAGAAATACAGAACAGATATGTTGAACAAGAGAATGTAACCGTCACCTGATCCCAACTGTTGTCATAAAAAAACACAATGTCCATTAGCATACTTTTGTTAACCGCTCTGATAAAGTGCAATTCACAGAAGTACTTTAGGAAACCTTTTCAGGAAGTCATGCAATTTCTGCCATTTGTGAAAACATTGACTCGCTGTCTGTTGACATGCGCCAGATTGCACTCTAAACATAAAAAAAATTGACAGAGAGAGCAGTCAACATCTCACATGCAGAAATACAATATCAATGGGAACGATGGGAACAAAATGTTTTAAATGTTCTATTAAGAGTACACATGGTTCCTTATATTCTCAAAACAGGTACGAGAAGAACAGTGTTTGTCACTAGAACAGAACACAATGGGTAAACAAAATTGCATCTTTATCCATATGTTTAATACAAGTAATTCATTTGAAACTTTATTGCTTGTGAAAGGTAAGTATCACTGCTCAAAGAACACTGTAGTGCCTTTCAGAGAATATTTGGAGTTGTACCTCAAATATATAGGAATGAAATAAGATCAGCTATAGCTAGGATAACGCTGTACATTTTACTTTGAACATCCACACGACAGCTCTTGCGTACAATACACCCACTCTAAAAAATAATATGTTGATTAGACAAAACACATTCTTTCCAGTCACCATTTTAACACTTTGTACGCAATAGGTTGACCATGCCTTGAAGCGGTTTATGAGATAACATACTGATTGAGTTAAATGGGGTGCAAAATGTCATGTTCTTAACAAGAAAACACAGTCGCATTGAGAAATGACACAGTTTCTGTTGTTTTTAATGTGTCAGTCAGAAGAGTCTGCCAAGTTTGGCTCAAGCAGAATGGATCGAAAACTGCATACAGGCAGTTATATCACTTTTATATTGCGAGCAGTCTTTGGCACACTGAGATGCGTCAATCAGAGTCGGCCCACGCCACCACCCTCTGCCCAGTTGACTAAGAAGTGCACAGCTCTTTGACCCCCACCCCACCCCCCTCCCCCGCTCCAAGTCTGACATGCATGCCCCCCTCCAGCACCAGTCACCTTGCTCCCCCATCACCTCAGATGCAAAGACTGACTGACCCTGATCATGCCACTGCCTCTCATATTCTTCTTCTCTTTTTTTCCACAGCCAAGCACACAGACAAGGGCACTTCTGCAAATATATTCACAATTGAATTACTACCAGAGAAGATGTTCTTGTGGAGGTGGCTCTGGTCATCTCTCGACTATGGCACTAATGCATGCAAATCCAGCCTAGTTCCTATACTGCCAGAAAGAAAGGCTACATGCTGTACTGCCTTACAGTTACAAAGACCCTCCCAGGGTATTCATTATAGAAATTTGTTGGATTCAGAGAGCTCGCTGACAGACCCTGCACAAAGTAAGATAACATGATTTGAGATAAACTAATCTGACAGAGAAATAGCAAAAGCCAGAGATATGATACCACAAACAGAAAAAACATCAATGAGCATACCCAAAAACAGGAAGAAATCTTTACTGTGCCACAGCCAATAATGTTGGGAACTTCCAAAACACTAAAATAGTTAGTCATTTTTCGAATGGCAGTTGACCCCCATATCGCCTGTAAATCGGAAAGTTTGCTTGGCATGTGCTCTTTTATAGACTTATCCACAGGGGAATTGTTCCACAGAATAGCCCAGGAACTCTTCCGAAGCTTTGCTGTCATTCACGAAGCCAGGGTGACTTCATCTAGCCAGCAACAGCTGAGGAGACTCTGGATGACAACCCTCATTAACCGCTCTGTCAGATGGACCAAGTGAATCCATTTTAGCCGCAGCTAAATATTAGAATGACTGATAAAGCGCAATAGATAAAAAGCCTTACATACCCTTATATGACAAATTTTAAATGTGTGTGTGTTTGTGATAACCAGGTATAATTATCTTTTGGTCCTACCAATTAATATACAATTCCATTCTATATTAACAATGATGTTAAACAAGTGGCAAAGCTAAATATCTTCGTTGTTACAGTGTAGAGTCCTCTGTGGCATCTTTGTCATCATGCAGTAAAATGCTGGGTGAAATTAACTCATTGTGCTGAAAATCAATAAACCATTATGGCAACCTTTTTCATTTCAATGTGTTTTAAGTAACTATATCATCTTTCAATCATCTGTTTTATTCATGGAAATTGCAACCATTTTTTTTTACAGTGGGGCTTGTTCATTTTGTTACAATTAAATTAAAATAGGAATTTCTAGCGCTCATTTCCAACTTCATTCAGTCTCTAGGTCTCTCACTGGTGGGAGACACAGAAAACAAAAAAAGCACCATGACAACACTGCTGCGTGTGCAATTCAAGCTTATTATTATTTAATATCTGTTGAACAGTGTATGACTGTGTTTGAGGATATTTCAAAGGATTTTTAATGAAATTGTTGTACAATTTATATCATATTATGATTTTAATAGGCGTATAAATGACATCAGTCAGGCTCATCTTTTTTCAAGAAGAGCAGAATTTTATTTTATTTTTGCCTTTGAAAGGATTAATTCTCTGTACTTCAATCAGATAGCTACAGAAGCAAAAAAAAAAAAAAAAAAAAACATAACTGGGTCATGGTGCTTTGAGCTGTCACTGCGTATAGTGCTCTCATTAATTTCACATAAATAATCTGATTCTAGCCCTGACTTCCGCAAAAGTACCAAATGGAATTGTAATCCATGCCATTCTGTTAAATGTGTTTATATTTGGTTTTTTCTTTCATTATCAAAAATGAACATTAGTTCCGATAGTTGTTTGCTCCTTTGGTTGTGTGGATGGTTAATGGCACAGATAATTCATCAAACAACAAATCAACTTAATGCTCTCACATGCTCTCAGCCTATCCAAATAATATAAGAATCAATACAAGTCTTGAATAAGCCTTGCTTCTGGCTGAATTCAGCTACAGTGCAAGAATTAACTTACTGCCACAAGGTTATGACATTTCACTGTGATGACAATATCGATACCATTGACAAAAGACAACACAGCAGGACACAAAGTCAGGCAAAAGTAGTCATGCATTTGAAACCTGGAGTTCTTAAACTCATACCATGACAGACACAGTACATTTACTTCTTTTAGTACTCTCATATTTTCTTGAAAGTAAATAGAAAAGCATGCATCATTAAGTAGATAAAAAACTGTATGATTTCAGTTAAAAACCTCTCAAACACTGCATAGTTTTATATCCACAATTTTTTAAAATATCAAATTGATATCATTTGTGGTGACCAATTAATTTTAATTGTTTCTTAAAATACATACAAATGGATTTCTTGTGATTGGGGTGGCTTGCACTGACGGCTTGTGGCTGCTAATGCTGTCCTGCAATTTATGGATCTGCTGTATATGCCCCTTCAAAATAAAAAGCTGACCTGATAAAGACTTTCTTTCAGCAGAGAGCTTCTCATATTTTGGTGCTGTGAGGAAAACAGAGTACACGTGCTGTCCCTTTGTATCCTTTCCTCCATAACTCTCAAGTTATTTGTGGTTCTACAAAAACCATATTGCCATAAAAAGTTGTAACAACTTTAAATTGCAGAACTGCCACTTTTTATGGGCTGGTTTACTAGCCTGCACATGAAACTTGGCACTTAAAGCCAACCAACGGAAAATATTGGGAACCGCCAGGTACAAAAATTCAGCTCCGCGACTCTCACAGTATTATTACTTATATCTCACATGGTCCTTTACATTGATAAACTGATTAACAATTTTCATGGGCACAATCCAAGATTATATGCAAAACAAACTTGCAAAAAAGGTGTAACAGCTATTATCAGTTGGGATAAGCTGAGGCAAAAACTCCACTTTGATTTCTGGACTTAAATGGCGGCATACAATTATAAATGGTACCATTATTACCACAGGTTTTTTTTTTTTTTTTTCTCAGTATATGGCCATAGCCCTCAGAATATGTATTAATATATGGAAAAAAATTAATACTTTTTTTATTATTTATTTTTTTAAAGTACAAAAGGAATCAATTTATTGGGCATTAACCACTCAAAAACAATAAAAAAGTTGCTGGAGTTAAAAAAAAAATGCACTGATGTTTTGAGACCTTATTCTCACCCTCAGTCAAAATTCAAGAAAATGGATCAAAACAGTAAAAAAATGTAAATACCATTATGCACCTTTCTTTATAATTAAATATGCATGACGTTCAGCTGCTGTAACCTATACTGGCTCTGCTGTTGTTTGCATTCTGCAGACATTTAATCAAAGCAGGGCACTCTGGGAATTGGCATTCTTGCTCCGAGTCAGATAACAGAGGCCATGTTTGGGCACCTGGAAAGATGAACAGCAAAGTGGAGTCTAGAGTTTCAGTCCATTGAGGTTCAATTGAGAAGAAGGTTGAATTCACATAAACCACGTAAGAGCTTCATCGTGGACAATATTCATGTTTCAAAAGGACAAAATATGGCTGCATTTCATTGACTGAGCAATGACTGTGGTCAGACCGGATGAGGAAATGTTCATTTGCATTAGACACCAATCCTATACTGAGATTTCAGTTGATTATTAAGCCACAGTGTAACCTTTTACATGAAGAAAGTGCCACTGAACTATGATCACATTTGCTGCATTTATCTACTAATGTGAAGTCCAAAATGAAAACTTCTACTCCACTACTCCAGTATTAAGAAATCATGTCTGCCTTCCCTGCGATCTTGACCTGTTCTTTTGACAAAAGGCATTGTCTCCGGAACACTCATGGGGTAGAGGGAATGGAATAATCCACCCACACAATAAAAATACAACAATGTTCTGAAAACAGACTCCAAAGAAATTCCTTACATCTGTTTTTCCCTCTTTCACTCCTTTGAGAAAATAAGAGTCCATTCAGAAAACACAGCAGAGAAACAGTAAGGGAATGAATCTGTCCACAACTTCTGAGGAGAGCTGCTGGAGGCTACAGAGAGTGCAATTTAATGTCGGCTTCATATTCCAGTAAGTCTTACCAAATCGATGCAACTTCAGTTTTCTGCTGTAGTAGGAAATCAGCAGGAGGTTGTTAATTAAGCAAGAGCACAAAGAGGACATGAAGTCAGGAAGGGTCTACTGCTCCATAATTAAAGTTCAAAGTTAATACATTCACAGTGCATGCCAAAAATAGGACGATTCTGTGCAACACATTCTCATCCCAACTTGTCATATAGTGACGCTACCTAACCAAATGTCGATGTATGACCCAAAAGGAGGCTTTTGATGTCCTTATTTGATGCTTAGTGTTCGGGTTCGGGTTAAGACTGGGCTCATCTGTGATAATAAGCTATCAATTAATACATCACACTGTGCACCGACTCCAAACCATGATCATTTCACTCAGCATTTTAGTGCATTTAAAATGAATGACAACTTTCCTCTGAAGTGAACTGTAAATGTAAGAACTGCCCCTTAGATGCTACTTTTTTTTTCTTTTTTGGCACAACCCCAATTCCAAAATAGTTGAGACAAAGTGTAAATTGTGAATAAAATCAAAACGCAATGACATTCAAATCACACCAGCCAGTATTTTATTCACAATAGAACAGAGATAACATAGCAAATGTTGAAACTGAGAAATTTTACAATTTTATCCACAAAATGAGCTCATTTCAAATTTGATGGCTGCTACAGGTCTCAAAAAAGTTGGGACAGGGGCCTGTTTACCATGGTGTAGCATCCCCTCTTCTTTTCAACACAGAGTGGAGGCGTCTGGGCATTGAGGAGATAAGTTTCTTGAGTTTAGCCATTGGAATTTGATCACACTCTTGTTTAATACAGGCTTCCACCTGCTGGAGAGTTTGGGGTCTCCTTTGACGGACTTTTCGTTTAATTATGCGCCAAATGTTCTCAACAGGTGAAAGATCAGGACTGCAGGCAGGCCAGTTCAGCACACGGACTCTTCTATTACGAAGCCATGATGTTGTAATAGCTGCAGTATGTGGTTTTGCATTGTCCTGCTGAAATACACAAGGCCTTCCCTGGAATAGATGTCATCTGGAGGGGAACATATGTTGCTCTAAAACCTTTATATACCTTTCAGCATTCATGGTGCTTTTTAAAATATGCAATTGTCCCACACCATATGCATTATGCATCCCCATTCCATCAGATATGCTGGCTTTTGAACTGAACGCTGATAACAGTAGGGGTGGTCTTTCTCCTCTTTAGCCTGGAGGACACGACACCCATGATTTCCAACAAGAATGTCAAATTTCGACTTGTCTGACCAAAGGACACTTTGCCACTTTGCTACAGTCCATTTTAAATGAGCCTTGGCCCACAGAACACAGCGGTGCTTCTGGATCATGCTCAACAATGGCTTCCTTATTGCATGATAGGGTTTTAGGTGGCATCTGTGGACGGCACGGCTGTCATGGATCTGCCCTGCCAGCTGAAGACGACAAGCCGGCGGGCACTAAGACCATGGGCCCAAAAGCAGGTAAAGGGACCCAAACGCACAGGCTGAGTAAAAATATTAAAATCTTTAATTTAACAAGTAAAATCGAACATGAGGGGAGCAGCAGCACAAACAACACAACAGGGCTTGAACACTAGAATGCTGCTGTACTTAATTGAGGCACAGCCAACCCTTAAATAGACAAACCTTCACCTCCACCTCTACGAGCCACACCTGTTGCCCGTTAAGGTGGAGGTAGGGAATGCAGCAGAGGGAGGGACTGCAAGGACAAACCCTTACAACGGCGGACTGTGTTTACAGACAGTGGTTTCTTGAAGTATTCCTGAGCCCATTTAGTAATGTCAATGACAGAATCATGTTGGTGAGTGATGCAGTGGTGTCTGAGGGCCCGAAGATCACGGGCATCCAGTAAAGGTCTTCGGCCTTGTCCCTTACGCACAGAGATTTTTCCAGTTTCTCTGAATCTTTTGATGAGTTTATGCACTGTCGATGATTAGACCTTCAAAGCCTTTGCATTTTGACGTTGAGGAACATTGTTTATAAAGTATTCCACAATTTTTTTACACAAGCCTTCACAGGTTGGAGAGCCTCTGGCCATCTTTACTTCTGAGAGACTCAGCCTCTCTAAGACATCCCTTTTATAGCCAATCATGTTACACACCTGATGCCAGTTAACTTAATTCCTTGCTAAATGTTCTTTCAGCTGATTCTCTTATATATTAATTGCTTTTTCAGCCCTTTTTTGCCTGTGTCCCAACTTTTTTGAGACCTGTTGCAGCCAGAAGATTTGTAATGAGCTCATTTCGTGGATAAAATTGTAAAATTTCTCAGTTTCAACATTTGCTATGTTATCTCTGTTCTATTGTGAATAAAATACTGGCTGGTGTGATTTGAAAGTCATTGCGTTTTGATTTTATTCACAATTTACACTTTGTCCCAACTATTTCAGAATTGGGGTTGTAATTTTAAGACAAAACTGCTCTGAGCAATAAATTCTGAACTCCCTAAAGCCGGTAACACCAGCACTACAGCATTTTCAAATGACGTGCTGTGAGTCTCTGACCCTTAAATGCATAATTGCTTTCAAGCTGACCCTGTTTAACTTCGCTTGATCAATGATCAAATAATTTATTTACTGAATAATCAAAACCAATATATAAGCCTGTGATTATTAAGAAAGTACTAATAAATGACAGATCACTGAAGGGTAACATTGACAACAGACTTAATAGTAATATTGTATGGATGAAAAAAAAACGAAATAATAATAAAAAGTAAATGATTAATTAACCCAGTGCTTTTTCTGAATTCCATCTCCCGTTCTTGGATTTTTTTTTTTTTTTTTTTAATCAGTGCAACCTAATTTATTTTAAGATTGCACTTCATCATAATGTTTTCAGCATTCAAAAGAATAGGCTGTATTTGCAGGGAAGCATAGTTGCACACTGGTTGCCGCGCGATGCGATAATAATTTATTAAATTACCAGCGCCTCTTACATCGAAGTGTTGATGATTGAATAATTTTGTAAATTGGACATTATCCAGAAAGTTCTACGCATGGCATGCATTTAAAATCATTCAGTATGCATGCTATGCGTCAAACTTTCAAGGTAGTCATTCTTTAGGTCTTCGCAGTTCGGCTTCTGGGAAAGCTGTAGGAAGGCTATAATAGGCTATGAGATTGTATGAACTATACAATTATCTAATTAAACTAAATTTAAACCTTCTAAACACTCGACTTCAAGATGGAATTTTGAGAAATTTCACTCAATTACCGTCCATGCAATCTCATTTTGTAGCCTTCCTCACTGATGCAAAGCTGCATGTCATCATCACTAATGGCAACACAGCTTATTAAAAGCCCATTTGTAAATTAATTCAGTTTATTATCTGATTCTTGCTTGGAAATTGGTTGAGTGTTCACCTACATTTTGGTAACGTCACTGGTTGTAGACGAGTATTTCTTTTACATGAGCAGCTTTAAGACGTGCGCCTAAGTTGAAAAAACCACATTTTTACTCCTGGATAGGAAGGAGTGTTATGATGAGACTCGAGCATCACACACTAATCTATCAATCAGTCAATAAATTTGCTGTTAGCACGACCACGGGTGGGAAGATTCACAAACAACTTATCCAGGAGTTAATGATAGTGTCACTTTGATTAGAAATGCTTTCTGAGGCGTATCAAGCCGATCGAATGCAGAAATAAATATATTCCGTTTTGTGAGCTGCAGGAATTCAGCTTTGTAGGACATTGACGTTTTATGTCACCATAAATGTGGATAGGAACATGCTAGATAATTATAGTGATGAACGATGAAGCAAGTTGAGGGGAAATGGATACGGATTGATCCTTACAACTGTACAAATTAACACTAAGTTGGTAATGAGGAAACCTAAATGGTATTGCAGCCCCCTCTCTGGTATCGAGTTTGGAGATATAATGCGATTTAAGGCGAGGTGAGAGCAGTGCCCTCTGATGACAACTCCGGAGTGGAAGAGGTTAAACATCAGAATCAAAACATCCACAAAATCCGCCACGTTCACGTTAACAAGGATGCCAAACTATCCAATATCTCTAGAACGGCTAGAGGTAAAAAAAAAAAAAAAAAGTGTTCTGATACCCAAAAGCTGGACACACCACCAATTATCTACAAAGAATTGTATCCTCCAAACAACAAATGCGGTGCTAAATAATCAAACAAACACAATTGCTGCATTTTCAAAACAACAAAAACAAATCTTTTTTTATATTCCAAAGATAAGTCAATATGGCACAGCTGATAGTAAAATGTCTTCAGAATAGGGTCTGTCCCGGGAGTTTAGGTGCTACCTAAAATGTCCATCCACTGTACGGCTAATCAGCACAAAGAGGACAGGACACAGGGAATAATTCAACCTTTTATATATCAATAGGGATACAGGCGTGTCATATGAAAGTAACGAAATGAGTAAATTTTGCATTTGTTTAGTGCTTTAGTGGGCAACAAACGCAAGATTTACTCAACAAGTTTTATAACTTTCTTTTGATATGACCAAGAGTATAAGATTCTGTTTATCACAAAACTGAATTTACATAATTTCATAAAACATAAATGTAATTTTTGGTAGTGCCCATCATATGTTAGCAGTGAGCTAACACCATCACTCTGCTATCTTAATCAGTTACTGAGTCACAGACATTAGCGTTTGAACTAGCAATAGTTTGTAAATTCAGTCTGAGCAGCTAGCCAACGTTAACTTGCTAGCCAATAAAATAATAAAGGAATACGCCCCGAGAAGCAGTGGGTTACAGTGATTTTATAACGGCGGAGAGTGCCCCTCCGCCGTTATAAAATCACTGTAACCCACTGCTTCAAGGGGCTTATTGCTTTTATAAAACGGTTACCCTACATATAGCCCATTAAATAAACACACAAGAAAAAAACCCAACAATTTATTGGTAATAATGCAACAATAAAATTGAGAACTATTCGTTCTTCCACCAAGCAAGATCGAGTGGACAGAATGGTTGGCAAGCAACACAGACGCTAAGATTGCTTTTTCATCTAGCGCCATTATCATGTCACATCAGGCTATTTGGGCTCTTTAATGTAGATCTACTATGAAAGCAGGCTATTTGAAATGTCTCCTTTGGTCTCCCGAAGGCCCCGTTAAATAATTTTACGTTCGTTTCGGTTTTCGAGTTTCCTTGTTCTCAACTCGCGCCTATCGGCCATATCATTACAACCAGCAGCGAGAGTAGGGAACCAGATTTACTTTTGTCCTCCACACTTGCCGGTGTCCAGGAAAATGTTGAATTGTGCATTAGTTTGCTAGCCAGCTTGTCAACTAGCTAGCGTTCACTACAGTGGATGTGGTTACCCTACACATAGCCCATAAAATAAACACACAAGAAAAAAAAATCAATTTATCGCTAATACTGAAATAGCGAGCTAGTTAGCAATGTCACTAGCAAGCTTAAGTGATATCGAAATCTATAATGCTATAGCTAGCTAGGAAGATAGCCAACTGGTTAGCGGGTTAAAAGGCTAAACTTCGCTAACATTGACATAGCGAGCTAAAAGTCTGGAAACAAACGTAACCTAACGAGCGCAGAGTAGTTGGTTGCGAGGCCAGGCGCGCAGGGATATTCTGTGCTGCGGTCTGCCTCAGAATACAGTGGGTTACAGTGATTTTATACCGGGCTGGAACGCGGCTCAGCCAATCACATTTAAGGATGGGAAGCACCCGTTTTATGATGTTACATAATGGTTATGAAAAAGTACTCGGGCACACTAGCAGGCTTGCTAAGTAATGTGAACTTCATCATGTGAGCGGCACTTGGCTGGCTTGCTGCAGCATTGAGCCAAACAGATTCGATCAACATCACACTTGATTTTCAGTTTGACTAAATATTAACAGCATGATGTAACGCAAAGCAATTATTCCCCCACGCTTTAAGCCAATGAATATGTCATGAGCTGGGCCATGGGAAAAGTGAAACAGTTATGTGACTGTTGCTCATAAAGTTGAAATAAAGTTTTTTTTTTTACCTCTTTTCATGAAATGATTGGATGATTGTGACAATTTTTGATTTATAATACAAATTATTCCAACTTTATGGGCAACAGATTATCCATAAACTTTTGCACATGTATAGTAACATAATTATCATGCCAGCTAGGCTAACCAAATAAGCTAAAACCTAAATTAGTTTGAAAATCATGCTAGCAGTGTGTAATCTGCGGCAAATTTCCAGATCCCAAAACTATAAAAGGAGCGACATTCAAAATACACCAACTAACAGTAATGCTTCTAATGTAAATAACTGCTCATTATGCTGAATACAAAAGACCACTCTCGGTTCACTCATGCATACTTTGTAGAACAAAAGCTAAGAATGAGAGAAAAAAAATAGACATTAATGAATTTCCTGTTGCTAGACAACCAACATAAAAAGGCAAGGAAAGCACTAGCTCATGTATGAACTAATTTAAGCAGACAGAACAGCTCACACCAGGTTTTAACTTGAAGAAAGTTGAGAAAAATTGCCCAGAGAAACTAATGCTTGGAAGTTGTTCTATATGGCCCACTAGTATCAACCATGAAGACCGTTTAAAATTTCCAGAGCAAATTCTTGAGAAATCTGCATTTTTAGAAAATCATGAATTCTGAGATATATTTCTTTTATTTTTGGAATGTAACTAACTATTTTCCCCAAGCATTGCCTATTTATCAATTCAAAACCCCCCTCCATTTTGTTTGTATGATCAAATAATTATGTAAGAACCCAATGGTTTACACCTATAACAGTTCATTGCAGGACAGTGACCTGTTTGGGATAAATGGTTTCAAGGAAAGTTCTAACTGCATTCCACAAATTCCACCCACACTTATTTCATCTGAAAAGGCCTATTTTGAATTGCATAATAAGCATTAGGTAATGGTAAGGACATGGAATCAATAGATTGCACCAGGATGTAATGATGTTAGATAATAAAGGTGTACAAAATTTGGTGTCAACCACTTCAAGCGCCCAGTTACTTGAAAGATGTTGCACGTTGAATGCCGAGAGAAAGTTTGCCTGGTTTGTTTCCGAGAAGGAAATTTCAAGATCACAGAAAATTTGCTTGATAAAATTCATGAACACATTGTAGAATCTGGAAATATAAGTGACAAATGGCTGATAAGCTCGGTCCAGAGCCAGGCCAAATAGCAATAGAACTTTTATGGCCTTCTCCCTAGGATGTTCCTGCAGCCTGCATGTGAAATGTGTCGGTGATCTTTCTGTTACTTTGTACGGGGGGGTAGTTACAAAGCCCTGGCTGAGACAATGCCCCTGTACTACTGTCCTCCATCTTAAGTCCAGTTATATTAATCTGTTTAAGATAATCTAAATCTCTGGGACTTTCATAATATGTTTATATGTTCAATATCCTGTTAAGAAATCACTTATATACTTATAACCCAATTAAACTATATATTAATTCATCTTAAGACTTTTACATGACAACTGCATCATATTAGTACATATTCATATCATGTTTGGTCTTGTTATTCTCGGGATAATCCAAGGAGTTGAGTGGAGTATGTTTCATTCTCATTGAAATTATGGTTCATTCCCTTTTGGAAACTCCTGAGAATTTGGCCAGAATCCTCCCTGGTAAACACCCTATTCTCTTCTCTCTGCTGAAGTGTTTTATTACATCCTCCCAATGGTGAAAACCCAAAAACCGGATTCGACCCCCCTTCCAGGTGTTTATGGCCATGCCGCCTGGATCAAAGGCGTGATTTGGCTTAAAGCAAAGAGAAACAATCCATTCTGGGAAGATCGTATCCGATCTGTCCCCGCGTACGTAAGTGCGTGAGTAGCCATTTTCGATGCCGTATGTAGCCAATCTATATAGTCAGGGAAGATCGTATCCGATCTCTCCCCGCGCACGTAAGTGCGCGAGTAGACTCTCTAGCTATGGCGGATCGTCTCTGATTTCGCACTCACCCAACTCTGTGTGTGTAGCTGTCGCCAGGTATGACTTTTACATTGGTCTAAATTCGTGGTAACTGATATTTGGTCTGTTGATTTAAGCTCTTGCCTACCTGGAGAATAAATTATTGTTATTCCTTTAAACTTGCGTGGTCTCTGTGACTCTTAATCCTTTTATTCTTTCTAGCCGCGTTGCGACGGATACCTAGGGGTATAATCCCGACCGAGGTACGACTGGCCAGTGGCCTGGTCTGGAGATTGGTTTTATTAAGTTGGAGAGACAACCATGATCTACTTACATAAAGGGTTTATGTATTGCCGGTTCTGCGATTTTAGCCTAAAGGAAACCCATGGACTAAAAAGTCGGTTATCTGTTAAAATTCCTGAAGGAACCCATGGGCGTGCATAGATCTGGGTTAAGCTCTATTCACGCCAAAAGATGCTGTTGCAGTGATGGCTGACTTCCAACCTCTAATCTAATCAACGAACCTAGGATCCGTAACAGTACTAAAAACCGGGAGTACATGTTAGCGACAGCGGTAGTCTCCTAAGAGTTCGAGGTGTAGTCACTTCGAGACCCACGCAGGTATCTCTAGATTATGGATTCTAATTCTAATTCTAATTGAAGTCAGATATTTAACGAGGGTATAACTAAATTCATTATTATAAATTTATTATGGAGTCAGATTAATTGTAACCGTTGTGCTTTTGTGCCCCGTCCTTCGAACGGAGAAAATAGATCCATTTTATTGCGATTCACACCAGCCAGGAGGTCACGCGTCTTAATACCAGCCAAAAGAACACGTTGTACCTTCGCCCTACAATTTCCGTCGTTGATTATTGTTTTGTGGGTTTTACAACATTTTGACTGATAATGATATCGATGATATTCGTTTGCCATGTGGATTATGTTCAACATGCAAAAGGACTCTGAATGCCTTGTCTGTGGAGAACCTTTAACAATGTTGTTAGTGCATGTTTTGGGAAGCATTTGGGAGAAAATTGACAGGAGAAGATAGCTGTGTTCGAGGATGCCTACTACAAAACAGGATACTCAATAACTACAAAAGTACACTTGGTCATACACCATCTTGCATCATTTTGCCTTGAACACAATTGTGGGCTAGGGCGCTATACTGAGCAAGCATTCGAGGCAGTTCATGCCTCATTTGAGAATTACTGGAAACGCCATCTCCTCAAAGACAGCAAACATCCAGACTATGGACAAAGATTGAAAGAGGCAATTAGAGAGTTTAATGCAGCTAATGCTTAAAAAGTTTCAGGTGCAATTCTAATTGGTGAGCCTTTCCTACTAGTCTTGGACTAACCAAAATTAATTTTGGCAAAAGGTCTTAAAAAAAAAATAAACAGTCTTTAAAAAAAGGTTAATTTTAAAAAAAGTAGTTTTTTTGAAAAAAAAAAATTTTTGGTAACTCAAAGACAAGTGGGAAGGATCTCTATAAAAGATTTCATCCAGATGGTCATGAAATGTCCCATCAATATCATGAAATTGTAGTTGTAAATTTAAAGATGTCAATTTGTGAAATTGAATAAAAAGTAGATTTTTTCAAAAATTTGCTTTGGAATTTTTAAACGGTTTTCTTGATTGATACTAGTGGGCAATATAGAACAACTTCCAAGCATTAGTTTCTCTGGGCAATTTTTTCTCAACTTTCTTCAAGTTAAAACCTGGTGTGAGCTCAAAACAAGTGGGAATTTTGTTAAAAATGACTTAAGCAATGGTCATTCGACATCACTGTCACGTGACTGCCAAGGCATTCCTCTGCCTCTCATTGGCATAACCTTTTCGAGGGAAAGTAAAAAAATATGACATCTGGACTCAATAATTAATTTAAGGATAATTCCTTAAGCATAATTAAGGATAATTCCTTAATCTAACATGGGTTTTCTGGGAAAGTTGTCTTTCCATTTAAGACAGGCTTTTAGCCCCTTAAGCCTGGCGCCCCCGGTACCGGGGGCGGTGCTTATGCATAATAAATACAGCATGTTTCCAAATCCAAACATTGTAATGCGGCATATCCACATTTCACGAAGAAACTAGGCAAAAAGCTCATGTTGACCATTTTTACCTCAACCGTACGCAATTCATGCACCAAGCAAGTAAACAAGCATGTAGCAAAACATAGGATAAAATCATATCAGCGCTGAGTCGCTAAAATTTCTCCTGAATTAATGCTATGCATACAAATGATACCTCAAATGAAAGAGGAAAGTCCACAGAATCCAATGTATGCCTTGTCATTTTAAACCGACACCACACTCAAAGAACAGCAGGCATGCACTTTACAGTCTACAGAGATGAGCAAAGAAATTTCTTACCTTTGATATTTTGTAATAAAAAACTGCTCGAGGGTAAATCTGCGCTTGCTATTGTTAGCCCAATGTGTCCGTGTTATAAGGAAACTAGATCTGCGAGTCTAAAAGCATGTTTTTCTTCTGGAGCATTGCTGCAAAAATCTCAGCTCCTCAGCAGTCAGCCTGCTTGCAATGTATTTTCCTCTCTGTGATCGGCTTGTGACGCTGTCAGCTAGCCATTTGATTATATGGCTTCTTACGTTTCCAACGAGCCCTGAACCAGCTTTATAGCACAAAGCTAGCCTAAGCTACAGCCTTGCATTCCCAGTGCGTCAAACCAAGTCCATGGGCCATTCGAATGTACTTAAATAGCGCGACAATATAAACGCTTAACAGGTTTGTTTGTGGTATTTTCGGTATAATTATTCGCTAAATATTCAACCGTCGTTTTGAAAGTCATTTTCTGACAGAAACGCGTGAATACAGAGGGCACAACAGTACAAACAAAGTGAGTAGCTTGTTTTCTCGACTCATTCTTTATATTAGCAATTTGAGCATGTTCTTTCTGTCAGGTGATGTAGTATAGGGGTTGAAATCTCGGACTACAACGCAAGCGACCCGGGTGCGATCCGGTCAGAGTGGATATAAATAGCGTTTTTACATGTACAAATAATTGATGGGGTTTTTGTTCTTTTTACTTTTTTTAAAAACTGGCTGTATTTGAATGGAATGTATGCCTGTGGTGACATATACCGGTAAGTGAAATTAGATGAGTTTTACAGTTCAATATCTGAGAAATCTGATTTGGCACACAAGGTACCTGAATTGCCAATTTGGAGAAGCCACCTAGACATTCCTCTTTAATTGTGTTCTGATTTACTTGATTGGAATAAACTTTGGCACAGATAATGGTGAGATTCTGTGCTGTAAATTTTTAGAGGTTTCAGACTGCAACTGATTAATTTTACAAGGGATCGAAGTAAAACTTTGTTTGGTGCAAAATGAGGTCTTTGATTTATACTGTGTTCCATCTCCATTTACTCTGACTCAGTGACATATACACTGATTTTTACACCGTGGCAGAAATCCCAAATGGTTTTACCTTTATTATGATACCAAGATTATTCAAATGGATCAAATAGTTGCCGAGATATACTCATTTCATTTTGAGCTTGCCATTTTCGAAAAAGGACTCAGGGCTTAAGGGGTTAGAAGGAAGAATACCACATCTTTTGGAATCTACATTGGCAGTTAGGTTCGCTCTGAAACCACACAAGACATTAAACAGCATCAATCTCATCAGTGAGAGAAGTCCATTCCTCCTGCTACATGTTGAGCCTCACTGTACATCAACTGCAAGAACATGCCCCAAGTCATAATGCCAAATGATGGCTATCGATCAATTATAGAGGATACGGTAACACTTTACAATAAAGGTAAATGAATTCCAAGAGGTAATGCAGGAATAAGCATTAACTAACTTTTAATTAATAGTTATCGATTGTTTATAGTAATCATTTGCCTGTGATGTTTATGCTAACAAAGGTATTAATTTATACAACGTATATTATAGAATATCCAATGAAACCCGATCCACTTTATTTATATAGCACATTTTCAAAACACAAAAATCACAGAAATCACGCAACCCTCACGCTGTGTTAAAAGCCAAGGAATTAAAATGAGTTTTAAGATGCAATTTAAAAACAGGTATGGTGGGGGACGATCTTATTTCAAGGGGTAGCTCATTCCACAATTTTGGAGCTGCTATCGAGAAAGCTCGGTAACCTCATTTTTAATCAAGTCTTGGGACTGGCAAGAAGATACTGATTAGCAGACCTCAAATATCTCGACGGCGAGTAAACTTTTAAGAGGTCAGAAATGTACTGAGGTACCAATCCGTGTAAAGACTTAAAAACAAACAACAAAATTTTAAAACTAATTCTAAAATGAACAGGGATCCAGTGCAGGGAGGCCAGGATGGGGGTGATATGTTCATGTTTTCGAGTGCCTGTCAAAAGACGAGCAGCTGCATTTTGGACTAACTGTAAACGTGCAATGAAGGCCCGGTTAACTCTGAAGTAAAGTGCATTACAGCAGTCCAAGCGTGTAGAAATAAAAGCGTGAATCACTCGCTCCAAATCATGAAAAGATAAAACCAATGTAATCTTGGATAAAAGCCTCAGATGGTGAAACAGATGGATTTAACAGCAGAGTTAATCTGTTGATCCAATTTGAAGTCGCTGTCAATTTTAACACCAAGATTCTGAACTGTCAGCTTAAAATTTGGCAGAAGTGGGTCCAGATGCATGAGAGGGGCACCGCAAACTCCACTGGGGCCAAACCTGATGATTTCAGTTTCACTTTCATTAAAATATGGAAATCTTAAAGCCGTCCAGGCTTTAATGTCCTTTAGGCAATCCATCAGCGGCATAACGGAGCTGCCATCATTTCTTTTTAAAGGGAGGTAAACATGGTTTGAATTACACATTGGCTTTCGGGGGAGCCCCATTTTGCGGTGCACACCACAACTAAAATATGTCACATGTATGTGCATAAATACAAGTGTGCAGCAGCGCGGTCAATAACAGGGTTACTTCAAAAAATATTGCACTAATACCACTGTTAGCAGTTAATACCACAGGTAATATTTAATAGAGGCACAAGGGAATGTCAAATTTCTGGGAAGAAAAAGAGAACAAAATTGGTAATTAGCTTGGAAAGAATTCCATATTCAACCTCCACCAATATCAAATGAAATCAGTGCTTTTTTGGCTTACCTTGATGTTTGGATACCCAGAGAAACATTTGGATGTGTAAAAACGTCAATCGTAAATCCAGTCAAGAAAATTTAGTTTAATTTCTAGTGCTGCTGTAAGCGGTAATATCATTTAACAGCGGCAACCATGTTAATGATGACATATCGAGTTTCTAGAGCCCTGGTCCTCAAATCACACCCTATGAGGTCCGAGAACTGCTGGTTTTCCACCCTCCCTTTACTGGTGAGTCAGGTGTTAACACAGTCTGGCCAATCAGAGGCATTAACTGTTCATTTATTTGCCTGGGATAACAGAAAACCTCGGCTGGATTTGGATTCGAGGTCCAGATTTGAGGATCCCTGTTCTAGAGCATGCAGCATGTGCATTTGCAATATTAAATATTAATATTAAATTCTCACTATTAAAACCCCCCAAAATATATTGGCACCCCTTTTTAAAATTGTTCTGGCAAATAAAAAGCCAAAAAAGTGGAGGTTGGATACAGAATTCTTTCCATTAGCTTTATAAATATGGTCTAAATATAACTGAAGACGCATATGGATCAATTAAATCATAATTTGCACACCACGCTGTAACCATCGTCATTTATTGCCTGATAATTGGGTCACTTAAAATGTCCAAAAATCATCACTGCACCCTGCAGTATCTCCTGCAGATTTCATCTGCTGAGGAATTTATGCATACACATTATTCATGTCAATAAATATATTCTTCTTTCATTGAAAAATGAAAAGTCCATGTAATGCTGTTACAGTAATAACATAACATCTGACTTTATAAGCTATGGCAAAATATAACTCTTACGCATGAAAATGTCTTTGTGATATATGTGCCAAATGTTTGCAGTAAAATTTCGGAGTTCCAGAGCAACCAACTGAAATTCAAATATGCAAAACAATTATGTTTTTGGGATTGTTTTTATTATATTTTTCCATCTCTATACTGTTATGAATTGACTGAATTTAAAAGTTAAATGAACACAGTGTTTCCTTGTTATTTTACATGTGGCTGTGGTAGCCTATACAGTTAACATACACAGAACCATGAAATTGGCATGTGTCCCTGCAGCAGTCCGGGTTTTGCAAGCAGCTGAGGTTGATGGGGTACGGCCGCACCAGGCTGGCCCTCAGGCTATTTATGCAGTTTTGACCCCTCTCAAGTTAAACAAGTGATACACAAGAGCGCAAGGATCTGAGTCGCCATTTGCACATTGTTATAAACTGATCGCAAAATTACAGTTAAAATAACTGGCAAAAAAGGTGCCAGTTAAATAACTGGCAAATAAGGTGCCAGTTTAGAACAGTGTAAGAGCTGAAATTTCACACTTATGACATTGCAACAGTTTGCATAAAGCCTCACCTTTTTCATGTGCAGGGAAAATATGAAATGACAAACTCAAAATCAAGGTCCCAAAACATAATTCACTTCCATGGTCAGTCTTCCGGAAGTAAACCAACCCACACCCCCTTCTCCACAATCAATGTGAGTGAATGAGTCTGTGTTTAGGCATTATAACTGTCAGTAATTAGTACTTCATTTATAATAATTATGTGGCATGACTATGAATTTCCCTGTCTGTTCCCACAGCAGATCAGCATTAAGAGATGCAGTATGGATTCTGCCAGGAAGATCGGGATGGGTGGGTGAAAACTGGACTGGCTCCAGACGTGCTTGTAAGATGTGATGTAAGATATGTCCCAGACAAAGCCAGGGCGCCTGTAGGCCAATAAAACACTCTGTCCACATCCTGTTATCTACGCTATTAACCCAACGGGGCCAAGTATCCGGCTAGTTGCAGGGATTTTTCACAGTACAAATGGGCTGACAGCGAACTGAAAAAGTGTTGTGAAGTAGTATCACCGCAAAAATATCACCACCCATAAAACTATAGAAAATATGAATTTAAAAACACCACAATAAACATTTCATTTACTTCCATGTCTATTTAGAAGATTCAGCCTTACTGTCAGTGTCTGCCTGACAACACTAGATCTGCATCAGAGAATATGAGAGGAACAGCTTGCTACTGACAGACTCAATGCCTAGCACTAACTTAGAGCACAGATGTTGCATGTAGCCGCTTTGTAAATGTCAAATTGTGTTTAGCAATTCCACAAAAATGAGTGCAACATAACAAAATATACAGACATGAGAACATAATTACAAAGATTTGGGTTGTATTATCTTCATTAATTCTTAATGATTTTTCATTTAATTATTTTTTTTTGTGAATTTATATGCCCAATAAAACAGCATTCTGGTATTCACAAAATGTCATGCCATATATAACACAGCCATGTGAAAATGAGTATATTTCTGAGTATACTAAATTTGGATACTTTTTATTTATTTGTTGCAACCTCTCAGCCAGGTCACACTTGAGAAAGAGATTCTGAATCTCAGCATGTCTCACCCAGATTTTTAACAACAACAACAACAACAACAACAACAATAACAATAATAATAATAATAACAATAATACTTTTATTTAACCTTTATTTAACCAGGGAAGTCCAGTTGAGATTGAAATCTCTTTTTCAAGGGAGCCCTGGGGGGTTGATGGAGAGGACAAATTGCATAGCCAATTTGATCAGGGGATGATTAGGTGGCAGGTTGAGAGCTCATTTTGTTGAGAATTTAGCCATGACACCGGGGACTCTAATTGAATAATAATAATAATAATAATAATAATAATAATAATTTCACTCTCTCAGCTAAGTAATGCAACTACATGCATGAAAAGTGTCCACTTTCTATTAAAATAACCAGAGTTCCTAAATGGAATCACATGAACCAACACTCACATTAACACAGGGCATTTTGCAATGTGCTTTTGTGAAAACATGGCTATATGTTCATGTTAATGTCAGCAGCATCCATTTTGTTCGTGATCCCAGATCTGCAGCCAGTCAGCAGGGCAGTCACATCACCATGTTAGCCTTGCGCTGAGGGTTATATTCCAGCAAAACCTGTATTCACAGTAACCTCAATCACAGTGCAGCTGATCTGACTAGGTCCATTTTCCGAAAACCTTCTTACTGAAAACCCACTGAAATGCTATTGATCTGATCTAATATGTGACAACTTAGCAATATAACACATACATTATAGAATTCTGTCCTATTCAATAAATCTTTATTTTTTTGTGTTCATCAACTGACGATCATACACTTTGATTTTTGCTCCTTGTAGTTGATTGCAGTAGCAAACACAACTAGACTTCCCTGCAGATATTCAAATAGCTTTTACCAAATTGTTGATAAATTCTTAAACTGGCCATAATCACATTATACAGGAAAATATTAACAAATAAATAGTGCAAAAATATTTTGATATCTTTGATGCCTAGCCCAAAATGAGCTCACAATGTAGACCATCATTTTCCAATGTAAACAGTACTTTCAGGTGTGAGACCAAGTATAGAAATCATAGGAAACCTGAATGTAAGTTTGTGTATGCCTTCATACTTGACATGCATCAAATAACTTGAATTCAGATTGTATGCATGTATTGTCTTATTTGGCTAATTTTTCTATCTTTTGAAATAGAACTAGCCCATACTTTGCCACTCAGTTCAGCTCCTCATTTTGAGATTTTGTTGGCAGTACCTTCGTTTAAACTATACTACAAGCTACATAGCTAGCAGTGTACAGCCACAATTCATAGCCATTTAGCAAGAATGGGCTGATGTTGTGTGGGAACATGTGGTTGCTAGCAACAGTTTGCTAGCATCAATATCCAGTCGTATTCATAGCTAAATATTTGAATGAATACGGACATGAATACGGATGTCACCACACAGGGGTCCATGTTCACACAAAGCTCAAGTTCTAAGCCTTTACCCATGGCAAATAAATAATATAAATACTAATAAATAAATAAATAAATAAATGCTCATTCTGGTTTTCCCCTGTGATAGCTAGCAAGTAGCAATGTCAGGAACTGGCTGGTTACCTTAGCTAGTAGTACTTGGCTTGCTAAGTTACAGTTCAAGCTATCAGTAGCCTAACACTTATGTTACCTTCAGTTAAATTGGACATTATTGGAGAACAGGATACGAGATAACATCAGGTCAACAGTTGATACAATCACCTGACAATGCAGCACCAACCAGACAACTACTGCCATTCACACACACACACACACACACACACACACACACACACACACACACACACACAATGCATTCATCTTGAAACGTTGCTTCAACTTTTGTTTGAAATCTAACCCATCAAGAGCACTGCTCAGTGAACCGCTAGCAATCACTTTGAGTTGTTAATTAGTCGAATCAGATGCGCTGAAACACGGATAAAAGGAAAACTTACAGGATATTAGATCCCCAGGAACTGATAGCCCTGATCTAATCCATCCTCAAAAGGACTGAGGAGTCCTGTTACAGCACCAATTAGACTAACCTGGTGGAGGGGAGCTAAAATAAAATGACATGCAGTGCCATGAAAAAAAAAAGATATTTGCCACCTCCCTGACTAAACTGCACAATGACCTTTCAGTTTTTCTGGGGTAATTACTTTTTCATGTTTGTGACACTGGCATTCAGTGGGGTTTTCCATTAAATAAATGAAGTAATTTTTAAATGTGCATTTTATGTTTACTCAGTATCCCTCTGGCAATCGCGTCGAGGCTCTTACAATTGTAAAATATTCATTGTGACAAATATGTAGTGATACAGGGAATCAACAAGGAGAAAATATTTTTCCATGGCACAGCTCATACACAGTGTGTCAATTTTCAACCACAACAGGGAGCACTGAATTCAACTGAAACTGAGATGAACTCTGACAAAATGCAAATGTGGTCACCGGGGATTTTTATTTATTTATTTCTGGAGTGGTGTTGCATTAATATACCAGACATGAAGTGTATTAAGAGGCACTCAATTTCAGCAGCATTGTTCATCCCAGGTACCTCAGGAAAGAAAAATATTGCCCAAAAATGGAGGGAGTGCTTAGTAAATGCAAACAACATAAATGTTCGCGGCTAATGATTTATTTCTCCCGCTGAGCATGACTGTAAGTGAGCCAATAGCTCAGAGTCAGGCAGACTTTAGCTCCCACCTTAGCCGGCTAACGCCAAAACTCGTCATTTCATTGGCTAGAGCACCTGTTTTTCAGGACAAACCTCTGGCAGCAGACCTTGCAGCACAAAGCCATCACTCTTATCTGTGGCTTTGCAACACAGTGGCTAGAATCTAGCACTATCATCATTTGGCCTCTCCCCTACTGGCAGCTGTGTAGTAATCTATCTCACCTAATCAGATCAGGGCAATGTACTGCTCATTCAAAAAGCCTGGGGCCTCATTGGTAAAATGGTTTTATGATTAAATTGCACCTTAATAGTAGCTTGACATGGATATCATTTTATTTCTGAAGTATATACTGCAAATAGGTCAATAACCTTCCACTGACATTTAAAGTTTGGGTAAGGGCAAAGTCTTCACAGGCTAGTCTCGCCACTCAGTGGCCATCATGGTGACGGCCTTAGGCATTTATTCTGGGCAAACAACACCAGGATCCTATCTAAATGAATGCGGAGAGAGCCATAATTTCACTGTCAATGGTCGCTGAAACATAAAAAAACTACA
Organism: Gymnothorax javanicus; assembly: GCA_029692085.1. Taxonomy (NCBI): domain Eukaryota; kingdom Metazoa; phylum Chordata; class Actinopteri; order Anguilliformes; family Muraenidae; genus Gymnothorax; species Gymnothorax javanicus. The sequence goes on along the minus strand of CM056193.1, from coordinate 73,444,338 downwards.
TGCATAGAATCACCAGTCAACCCTGATAAGATGACTTAATAAAAGATTTGGTGACTAGGTCCAAATATGTTTAAAATGCATTTTCCCTACAGCAAATACTTCTACTACGCATGCACAAGGTTTCACAACACTAACTGTCTTTACACTGTGTTTTGACGTGATGACGTCAGCTCATCCCATTGAACTGAATGACACACTCGGCCAGCTCATCCCACTGAGCACCTGAAAAAAAAAAAACAACGTCAAATCGGTTAGAACCATGAGGGTTGAAACTGTCGTGAATCTCATCTTTGCTTGAATCAATGCGTGCAACAACAAGACTGGCGAGATTTGTTCTCAGTCCAACTGTATAAAGCAGTGGATTGGCTTTCGCAGGGATGGTGCAGGATATGTTATGCAACGACAATCTCTAGCTTTACAGAATTTCCTACTCTAGATGCCTTAAGTAGATTGTCTCTTCTCTATACTGGCTCTGGTAAGGCTTGTGGTCATGGCAGTAGGCCTATTACCAATTATAGGCCTAAGTCTGCAAGCTGGAAGATGGTATCTTCCAACAGTAACAACAACATCGAAAAGATCATTCATTACAGACATGAAAAGTGCGCAGAATTATGAAGTGCAACATCTTCTATGAGGACTATGTATCTTACTTGATGCATAGCATTCATGTTCATTTAAACTGAACTTAATCTGTGGCTTATTTGTCATAGGGACTGAAAGCACATCATATGTGCCTCTTTAAATAAATATTAGCAATTTTCATCCGGTTACAAGTATTTATAAGCAGCAAGTATAAGCACAACTTGCAAAATGATTTCAAGATCATAATTTTGGTCAAATGCAAGCACATTGTAATAAACAAGTTCCCAGGTGTCTTGGAGAGGTTAATACTCCCTGCAAAATAAAATGGCCACCATGGCAGTAAATGAGATTAAGCAGTTTTAATTCTGAAAGGTAAGCATTAGTCAGTCTTTTGCCGTAGAGGTACTATGGCTTCTTTGTTAGAGTGACTGAATTTAATCGGCAAATAAAGGGCTTAGATGCATGGCTAACGACATGCCATGAAACCAATAAGGCAATAATAATTGGGCACTCAGTAGTTTAATTGAGAGAAATCTCTCGTGACGTGGCCTGTGGCAGCAAAGCAAGCTTACAGTAAAAGGACTGCGAGAGTTTGCCACCTGAGAAAGAGGGGATAAACTGGATTAGCCAGAAAATGCTGTTTTGTTCTCAAGATCTTTTCAACAAAAGGGTTTACCATCCCTTCTATGTCATCCTCTCACTTTTTAGGATCTCGAAAACTCAACACCTCAGCGCAGTGATTGTATGGTGCAGCCCATAAGTACTTGGCCTGAGACACAGCACAAATATGGTTGCAATTACTTCACTGTATGGAAATAAATACCTACACATTTAAATTGACAATCTCTACTCAAGCCTCATATTCACCCATTCATTGATGTTTTTTTTCCAATTCCAATAAGCTGAAGCACAGATTACACCAAATTGAATCAATCACCAGATACTTTTGGCCAGTATATCCCCTGGCACTGAAACATACACCCCCACAGTGGTGCAGCGACTCAGAAACACTGATATTCCTGCTCCAGAAACACAGGCCATCCTGGCTTTGTCTGCTTATGTTCATAGAGAAGCTGTGGGGGAAAATGATCTGGGTCTCAGAGTTGGAAAAATGGTTAACGCTGCCGGAAATTATGATTTTTCTGCTTCTGCATTCTCTCTCTCTCTATCTCTCTCTCCCAACTTGCTTTACTGGCGTGGCATACTCGCATATCAAGTGCTCATTGCCAAAGCATAATCAGAATAATAAGAATAATAGGAAAATACCACAACGTTGTGACAACAAAAATTTAAATACATAAATGAGTACAGTTTTTATGAAAGAATTATTCAACTATGTATTTATATATTTAGCATGTCATTATTATGCCATCTCTCTCTCTCTCTCTCTCTCTTATCTCTCAGCTGTGGGAGCTTCCACAGCATTTTGCTGCAGGTTTTCAGTGATGTAATATTCTTTTTTAGTGAATTCAGATGTCTATTTTTAGCAAGAAGGAAAACGTGGGAGGCAATAAAAGTACTTGCTAGAAAGCCCTTGCTGCAGACACACCAAGCATGATCCATTTATTATGTATACTATGTGCAAACTCAACATGTTCTGTCCGCATAATGGAACAGTAACTGCTGTACGTACAGTACTAACTTGCACATGAGAACAGTGCATTTTGTATAAGACTACAATACCCTCAATGGTCAAACAAATAAAGCCTTGCCAGAGGTTGTGGAGATAAACAACAACCAACACCATAAACCAGCTTCTGTATCATTTTTAACCCAAAATCATGTGACCATTCAAGTACAGCTCAAGCTACCAGGGCCCTACCCAGCAGCAACTAAATAAATATGAAGTTGTCATTACCCTCAGTGTTATTGAATACCATATATTAGGCTTATACAATTTTATACATCAGATGTGTTTTAATATGATGCTGAGATCAGCAGAAACATTCTAACAATATTACTGCATATTTCTGCTGAAATGCACTTTCTGCAATAATTGCACTATGGCTGCCAAAGTATACTCGCATACCGTCTTCTGCCGAGCTAGCGCTGCCAGGGAATTTAAGCAATATGAATCAAAACTTTCAGCTGGGGAGGAGGGAAAATAAAAATGGAAAAATATTCATATTTCACCTGCAATAAAAACAGTGACTCATTCTACATTTTAGAGGTAAATAATCTTGTGATTGAACAGGTACAGCAGATAGCCAAATCCTCGGAACTGCCATAAATACCAGCTTTATGACGCTCACAAAGTACAGTTTTTGTTGACAGCGGTTCAGATGTGGATTGATTGATTCTAAGGTTATTTCTTGATCTGCACTTCTGAATCTATTAGCAACTTTACTACCAAGTGTTTGTCTGTCCTTGTTCAAGAGCTTTACTTACGACCACCATTCCCTTTCACTGTCATTGTCTATCAGTGTTTGGTTTATGTTTTTGTTTAAATAATTTTTGAATAATTTCCCATTGAAATCTTAGATATGTTTGTGTCTTTTTTTAGACTAACACACCTGTAATTTGGGCATGAACTGTTGGAGCTCTGTTAATATACCCATCATGTTTCATAGACTTACCCAGCAAATCACTGACAGTTAAACCTTTTTTGAACACTGTCATAGTGCTAATTACTGTAATATTCCAATTAATAGGAAGCACTGGTGCAAATGCTTTTATTTTCTTTCAAGTTTATTTAAACAATCATTTCATTAGGAGGACATCATTACAGTGCAACAAGATGAAGATAGTGACCGGGTAACAAATTATGATGTCAAAAAGCAGTTACTCCTACAAACCAGTAAAGGCATGTAAAGGAGGTGGTGTGATCCTGATTGTACTTGAATAAATACCTAACCTCAGTTTATCACCTGTCTAACAGTGTGCTACAACTTTCGTGAAAAAAATAAAATAGACTACGTGAAAACAGATCAAACTGGAGGGCACTCAGCTGAGCACATACCTCAGCCATGCCATATATCTGTTCTTTTGGTTATAGAAAATGTTCTTAATCACTTCCAAAATTGAACTTCCACCTATCATCCTGCAAAATTTTGTGCCAAACCGTTCATAACTTTTTGAGTGATCCGGTCAGAAATATCATACAGACCTGCGTTAGACAGATACATACTCAGTCAAAAAAGAAACTTCACACTCGTTTGGAGGTCGATAAGTTGAACATACAAGAAAAGTGGTTTTAAATAATGATTTAATTCCATTCTGTACCCATTAAGGACGGTGTACCATAAAAATCATGTTCATAATGTAACCAGTTCCACCGAAATGCTACGAAATGTAAGAGTAAAAATGGTAAGTTACAACTTGATGAAAGCATGTCAATAGCGCGTATGCCCTCCATGAGCGTTCACAACTGCGACGCAACGTCTCCTCATGGATTGAATGATGCGTCTGAACACAGCTTGGGGGATGCGTCGCCATAATTGAACCAACATGGCACCAAGTTCCTGCAAATTCTGTGGAGGGTTCCTTACTTGACGGAGTCCTCTGCCCAACACATCCCATACATGTTCTATGGGATTAAGGTCAGGAGACCTTAAGGGCCACTCCATGACATTGATGCCAGCATTCCTGAAAAAATTCCGCGTTAAATTGGCCGTATGAGGTCTGGCATTATCGTGTTGGAATGTCAGACCTGGGCCATAAGCTGCCACGAATGGCAAAAGCTCTGGAATGAGCACTTGATCTCTGTATCCTGCAGCAGTTAGGTTTCCTTGAACGACCATCAGTCGGGAACGGGCAGGACCATTAAAGGCACCCCAAACCATAACACTACCGCCCCCAAAACGGTCCACTTCCTGCACACAACACTGGGCGTTGCGTTCACAGCGTCTCCTCCAAACTCTAACTCTCCCATCAGCGAAGTGCAAAGTGAATCTGGATTCGTCACTAAAAAACGACCCTATTCCAATCACGCTGAGTCCATCTCAGATGTCGTTGTGCCCAGAGAAGCCGTTAACGTCGGTGTAACTGGGTTAAAATTGGTCCACGATATGGCCGACGTGCATGGAGACGAGCAGTGCGCAGGCGATTACATATGGTTTGGGCAGTCACACGACCTCTAAACAATTCATTCCTAGTGGACATTGCAGTGAGAAATCGATTACGCAAATGACGTAAGACGATTTGTCGGTCTTCTGCTTGTGTCGTCACACGTGGTCTACCCGAACGAGGTCGGTCTGCTGTGGTGCCAGTTTGTTGGAGGCATGTCCGAAGATCATGGATAGTCCGTCGACTGCATCCCATAACCCTGGCAACGTCAGTGACCCGGCGTTCCGTATTCAGCATGCCAATGGCACGTTCACGTTGAATGTTTGACAGTCGTGGCATTGCAAATCAACGGATAATTGACTGTAAGAACTTATTTTTCCGAGATGTCACTCTACCGTGCTAACGTGGGCTCAAGTGCACGTGTCTCATAAGGTCACGTGACTAGGAACACGAGGAAACATGCTTTTACCTTGATGTATGCTCACACGTGCTGCATGCTTGTGCACGTCGGAGTTGCTGTGTGTCATGATGTCTTTGACAACGCATTTACCCCTAATAATAATAATAATATCTCTTGTATTAAGTTTCAAGAAAATATTTAGAAATTTATGAGTGTGAAGTTTCTTTTTTGACTGAGTATATTTTAATTCTTCCGGATCCAGAATCCAGAATATGTGCCGAATCACTTCAAAAAATTAGATCAACTCTTCCTTGGACATCCACCAATGCTGCCCAGTCAAGCCAGAAGGCAGTATCTGCAAAATAGTGAAACTGAGAAAATAGGCCTTAAAATTTTACCTACTGCTCTACTTTTGTAGATACTGCTAACATGCACATGCAATAACTCTGTACATGTGCATTGATCAGGCTAATCTCTTCTAAAAATAGATGGAGCTGGTGCTGTAGAGGGTAAATGGCGGGTTTTCCCAATTTTGAGAAATTTGCAGATACTGCCGTCTGACTTGACAGGGCAGTATGATCCTATCAAATTTTGTGCCAAACCGTCCATAACTTTTTGAGTTATCCTGTTAACAGACAGACAGACAACAGACAAACAAACAAACAAATGAAAGGTCGTTTTTAGAAGGATGACTTGAAAAAATCAAAGTTTAAAAAGAAGAAAAGATATATCATATTGTCTAAAGAACAGAATCAAAAAAAATTCATTTTGGCAAAAATCAAAAAAATGACGTCATTTTCACGTTCTTACGTCTGAGTGACGTCATCGCGGCCCCTAACCGCTAGAACCGCATTACATTGACGAAAATAATGGCATTAATTTCAAGTCTCAAGCTTAATTAGAAATGAAGTTTTGGATCAAAATTTGTTTTCGACCTTTTGTGTGATCTTGATCTTGACCTTTGACAAAGAAACTTAAAAAAGTATAGGTCTGTGGCAAGTAACCTATGCAAACATGTCTCCAAGTTTTGTTAAGATTGATGCAGGATAAATGGCAAAAGCGTGCATAATGAACAAACTGACGGACAAACGCAACTGACTGATATACTTGCCGATTTCGGCAAGTAACTAACAAACAGGGGCCAAAACTTCCTAGGCGGAGGTAACAATGAAGGTGGCAATTTTACACTTGATACAAATGATGCATGATATACAGCGAAAAAATACTCTGAAAAAAGTGGAACACCATGTAAACCAAGAACTTGTCAAGGACATGGTCATAATACAGCCGAAAAGAAAGATCAAATGTATTTTGTAATTGTGGTTTAGAATATATCAAAGACAAATCCATTTTTTCATGGGTGCTCCAGCATTTTGTCCGCCAGACCTTAGCAGGTATGTTTGCCTGGAGAGAATTTAGCAATATAGTTATGTAACACCTAAAATAAGCACACAATTACAAGGGAGCATAACTATATATTTGTGTAAATTGGCTACTGGCCTGATATGGTCACTGTTCATGACAAATTTTTGACAGTCTCCAGAAATGTAAAGCTTCATTCAGTACGTTACCGTGGAAAATAAGTTTAGCTGTGGTTTGGGCCGTGACCATTGGTTTGGAGATCCATGGGCCATGAAGCTCTTGTATCCTCCCTGAAGAGTGAGTTACAGTATGTCTCTCCTAGGGCCAGCAGTGGTAATTCAGCCTAACTGTGTAGGGGGTGAGGGGTGTCATGGTTATAATAGCAGTTCTTCATCAAGGGGGTAGAGGAAGGGAGAGGTAGTGGGTGGGGGTAAACCTACACTGATTAAATGATACAGAGATGAACCTGCCATTGGTGGTATTAACACCCTCACTGATTACAGGTTGCATCCATCACAGGTCAGGTGGTAGATTTACGATCACTGGGTTTGGCCAGGCAGGTTAAGGTCTGTACGCCGGAGAGGCTCAGCACTGGAGCCGGCCCTAACGTCCTTGAGTTATTATGAGCAGGGCACTCTGCCCAAGATTTATTCCTGATTCCCGGGATCCTTCAATACCTGAGCCTGATGAAAATCTGCGATCGATAAGCAAATGGCAACCAAAAGAGCAAGCTGGCCTGAATTTATTGATGGGCAGTAAGTCTGCGGCGGGCAGAAGCGCTGTGTCGGATTTCTGACCCCAGGGGCCGTTATTATTTCCGCTGCTGAGCAGGACAGCCTAACCCACTGGCAGATCAGGCCATAACAGTAACCAGAAAGCATCCCCTGACCTGCAGTGGGTCAAAACACTTTTTACAAAAAACAAATCAAAATAAATTCCAAAAGATTAGAACAAAACTAAAAAATGGCTAAAAAATTAAACAACAATACTGTAAATTAGAAATACAAAGACGAATCAGGAAACAAAAAGAAATCACGCAAATCAGAAACACAAAGACAAAAAACACAAGAGCCAATCAGCAAACAGAAGGGGAAGTACTCAATAAAATGCCATGTTGGTTGGTCAAATGCAGTGCTAATCAGTGCATCCTGACCCTACACGCCTCTGATTCGACAACACCTTCACCTTAAAAACAATAACCACAACCTACCCTGAAGGACACTCCCAGACTGAAAGACAGGAAGTGACATCATCAAAATTCAATAAATGCAAATACAGGATGCTGCCAGTCCTTCAGCTGACTAAGGAACACATCATTATGAAACGCTGAGAATAGCATCATTCATTTTCTCTAAATGCTTAGGTTCCCTATAGATTATACATCTCCCAAATCAGGGCTGCCAAACCCTGTTCCTGGTTGGTGACCATCCAGTGGGTTTTCACTCCAAACCTAACAAAGCACACCTCATTGAACAGCTAGGGATCTTGTGGAACTGCCAAATTGTTAACTCAAATGTGCCAAATTGAGGTTTAAATGCAAACACGGAGGAAGATAAGCTGTCTCTAGAGAGGGAGCACATGGAGAGAATATATTACGCGGCTGGTGCACAATGCTTTGATATTGATAGGAGAAAGCCAATCTGATCAATCAATGGGATCATAATTTTCGTTGGGATTTATTATCTGAAGATAATATCAGGCAATTCCCCAGCCAATAATGGGAAGTACTTATGAACACAAAGCAATATTCAATGCTTGACTATGCATTCTAAAAAAAGAATCAAATGTAATTTCTATGGAGTATTATATTCAGAAATGACACAGCTGTGCATTTAAGCACTGCAGCGTGCCAAGAGAGCGCCGTCTGGCAGCCTGTTTGAAAGCACACGTTCCGCCATTTCACTGCGCCCAAACATAATAACAGAATATAAAGCAGGTGCCATTTTCCCCCTCCCTGCTCTATTGAGGGAAGATTGATTAAATCAACCAATTTCTCATCACGGACAGCTGTTCAAGCCTGGGCTCCTAAATCAGCTGGCTGTTAGAGATTTATATTGAAGCTTTTTTTTTTTTTTGTGGTGATCCATCACGGGAAATTACTCAGCGCCGCGCGTGACCAGCGCAGTACCCGGCCAGGCACCGCTGGTGACTGATGTCACGAGATGTCAAGCACTGTCCGATCGCTTCATCTTCACCCAGCATACGACTCGGGGGCGGGGGTATTTTTATACACGTTTCACATGGGATCACTGGATTGGCTACCTACAGCAAAGTGCCAACTCAACATTTTCTTTTTACCCAGGGAGACACAGTGGGGTCAATAAGTATTTGGAGAACAAGGCTATTTCCAAGTTATTATAACAAGGGTCCATCCATATGCAAGCACGTTATTTTCACTGTCAGGGCACGTACTGTACATCCACATTGAGTGAGGAATGTAAGAATTCCAGCCCTTCTAAATTGTATTACTCTCCAAATACTAACACACTTCACCTGCCCTGTTTAACTGTTTGAACAGGAGGATTCCTGTTCAGTACAGGTGCTATTATTGTTTGGCTGCAACAATGGTGATACTTTTCAAATCCATCTACTGCCCTTCCCGACACACACACGTATACACACAGGCATACACACACAAGTTCATGCAGTTATCCTCATTAGGACATTGCATTGACTTCCATTCACTGTGGACAGCCTATCCTCAATACATCCCTGACCCCTAACCTTAACCACGGCCTCAGAAATGTTGTTTGGCCACATAAAGATTGGGCTTGGGTTCCCATAAGGATCACTGGTCCCCACAACATCAGTATTTATTCAGACACATACGCACACACAAACACACACACACGCACACCAGGACATTAGTCCATATTTTTAAAATTTCAACTGGCAGATGATAAAAAAAGAGATTTCTATTCATTTGGTCACGCACTGTGCTAAAGAGGACAGAACAAGGCACAATTTGTCCCCCTGGTTCCAAACCATTTCAAAAATATCATCACAAAAAGCCTTTTATCTCTAATGGATAAACATTTCAACCAGCACAGACCCATTTTATTTACACAAACCCCCAGACCAAATATGCATCAATATCCACTTGTGCCACAGTTCAATAAATATAGCTGAAAATGAAATTTTGAAAAATAAGTACAATAGCCTTGGTATTAATTTATTATTTTATTAGCGGGGGGGAAATTAATTAGAAGTAGAACAAACTGTGACAGGACTAAATCCCTGTGAGCCGGAGAGCCTTGGGGAATTCATGCTTGCAATCACTATTCGTTATGCTTTTAATTAATTTTCTACTGTTGGAAGCCGGCTCATATAATTAAGATATGATTCAGTTGTACCCTGACAGATAGAAAAAAATGAAGGGTGACCAACACATTGCCCTCTTTAATTAAACAAAGTTAATCTTTAACAATTACAGCTAACGGATTGTTACAAGTTTAAAACATTGTAACACTTTATTATAATATACTTCCAGGCAGAGGCTTTATAATGAAGAATTGCACCCACCATCATTCATTATTAAAATGATCTCTTTAAACCAAAATCAGTCAAACAACCTGCCAAAAAATCATATAAAAAAAACAGAATGAAGTTCTCGCTTTAAAGCGAGAGGATGTCGCTTTATTTCAACACATTAACACCCTTGCCTATTTTTGCAGAAAATGTTTTTCCACCATCATAAGAAACAGTAATGTTCTCAGAAAATTTGTGTGATATTTACACTCTTTAGCTTTAATGATACTTGAAATTGAACCTTTCTAAACCAAACGTGATTTCATCTGAGGCTGTTAGTGCTCTTAAACCACACAATTCCCAGGCTTTACTCAAAAATGGGTGAAACGAATGACAGGCAGAGCTTTGATAAAAAACCAATGAAGTCATTTGGCCTTCATTATTGGAGTTTCATATATGCTAGCATTCAAAGCTCTTTGTCAATTATGAACAAGATTTGTGGCAAGTGACTCATCTGTCTCATTCAGAGAGAAAAAACAAGCACGCAGCAGATAAATGACAGCCAATGCTAACATGCCTCACTATTAAAAGAAAAAAAAACCTTCTTTGGGTTGTTTCCGTTGAGTAATCCCGTTTAGTTCCTTGTCGAACCCTAAATACCCTGTGCATTGCTGGCATGCCAAGAAAGGGGCGCCAAGGGGGAAACCCTTGCGGTCTCCCCCATGGTCAAAGAGCTCCACAAAAATGGCCATCAAAGTGGACCCCACGATAGATGAATGATAAAATGTCATCATGAGTGTCACTTTGGAGGAAAAAAATGCGGCAAAGTGCCTTCATGAGTGTCCTTCCACCAGATAAAATGCAAAAAAGTGCCCTTACAAGTGCCCTTCCAGAGGATAAAATGCAACAAAGTGCCCTCTTCAATGCCCTTCCGGTGGATAAAATGCAATAAAGTGCCCTCTTCAATGCCCTTCCGGTGGATAAAATGCAACAAAGTGCCCTCATGAGAGTCCTTTCAGGGAAGATAAACAGCAACAAAGTACCCTCACAAAAGCCCTTTCAGAGGAGAGGATAACCTGCAACAAAGTGCATTCACAAGTGCTCTTCTGGAAGAAAAAACTTAACCCTTGTGGCCATTCTTCTGAAGGAAAACATGATAAAATGCCCTTTTGAGTGCTTTTTAGGAGGAAAAAAGGGCAACAAAGTGCTCTTTCCAATGAAGAAAACACAACAATGTGTCCTCATGCATGCCCTTCTGGAAGAAAAAAAAACATGATAAAGTGCCCTCCAGGGTGCCCCTACTTAGGTGCACATGTGATGAAGTACCTGCATGAATTAGCCTGGTTACCAGCCTAAACTCTTCCATGCAGAATGTTTTGCTTGACTAAGTCTGGAAAATAGTAAGAGTTTCCCCAACTCAACTGCCCAACTTGGTGGTCAGTGCCAAATCAAGTCTGTTTCATCTGGTTTCTCCAATTTATTTCAGACTCAGAGACTATGCAAAATATTTGTTTCCACAAAGCACTATTCTGCATTTTTTTTAAATTTAATAGTGCACGTACCCTGACCAGAGAGCCCTTGAGCTGCTAAGACTGTCAAACACAAGGTGGGCTTGCAGAGAAGATGCTCTGAGATCACTGAAGACAGTCCTTTCAGCCCGGTGCAACTGCTTAAGATTATGGCTAAATAATTCAACAGAGTGCAACAGGTGATGCCTGAATGGTCTTAGTGTAGCAAAGATTTTGAATTTATTCTAAGTGTTGAGATTGCCACCCCTGTCTTCACTGAGACTGCCATTGCATGAGCAGCACTCTTGAGAAAAGAACTTGATCTGTAAGAGTCGTGAACCATTATGAATGTGGTCGTGGAAAGGGTGAGAGCAAGAGCTGGCATTGTGGTCCCAGGTGAGATACCTGAGCAAGCAAGATGCAGAAATGCACCACTGAGATATAAGACCAGCTATCTGCCACAAAGCCCCATTCAGCCCAGAAGTTGGAGAAGTACTACCAGGGAAAAGTGTTCCTCGCTTTTCTCGACATCCTCTCCTCCGAGCCAGACAGAAGATTAAAGGGGAAGGAAGAAAAACTGGGTCAGTTTGAGCATGTCTTCATTGCATCACCATTCAATGCTACTGGAAAGGCGTGACGGAGGACAGGACTGTTCAAGATGTTTACCAATTCTATGGCATGCACCTGCAAATCTTGTGGCAGACAAAAAGGTATTCTACTCTACTTATGCTCTACCAGCCAGTAATACCCCAGATATGCTGAAGTGCCTTAAAAACAGCAATGTGGACACAGTATTCCTTAACCTGGTAGAGCTCTCCAGAATATACAGTATGCAGCACTGCCAGTGACAACTGCAACTGTTGAGCACTTATTTTCAAAAGTTCAGGACCCAGCTGAGGAACAGATGTGGAGCAGGTAGGCTGTCAGATCTTCTGCTTCAGTCAATTGAGAGAAACATCCAAATTGACCATAAAGAGGTCACTGCCGCTTACAAAAACTCAGCCAAAAGACAATTTTCCCCTTTGATTTCACTAAACTGCCCACTCTCAAGAGCCATGTTCCCATTAACATTTTCTATGCCCATTTTAAAGTATCGCATTTGACAAGGATGATAGAAACAGCAAATTTTGAAGAAAAAAATTCTCAATTTTGCAGCTTCAGGTTGTACTATGTATATTGCCACCAAGTGAAATGTAGCCTAAACTGCCAACTTATGGCAAAGCTATGCCTATTTCATTTGCTCCAAAACATTTGATGAAAATGCGCCTTTTTCCCATTTTCCTTCTTGGGACATTTGACCCAGTCTCATCCAGACGCGTCATACATTGATGCTACCTGACCAAGCATCGGTATATGACACAAAAGGAGGCTTTAGGCGTCCTTATTTGACGCCAGTGTAAAATGAACCCTACCTTTAACCTCTAACCCTTAACCCAAACCCTTACCCTAAGAATCAAATGAGGGCACCAAAAGCCTCCTTTTTTGTTGTACATCAACGCTTCGTCTGGTAGCATCACTTTATGACGAGTCAAGATGAGCATGTGTTGGACGTAGCAAAAATTGAGATTTCACTGACACTAATATTAACCTTTACAGTGAAAATCACTGCTATAGTAACGCAAGGCACAAAATATGAAACAAAATTTCAGATTTCAGCTTTCAAAAGGTGAACAATTTTGTCAATTTTTAGTCGGTAATGACCGTCAGAAGGGTTCAATGGTACCTGTGAGTCCCTCTGAAGGTCATTTGACAACTACATAATGAATGATTAACTTTTGGAGGGATAGGGTGAGTAAAAATTAAGCACTTTAATGGTTAATATATTGCAGAGAATCGATTAATTATTGTTGGTAATCAAACCGTTTGGCTTCTACACAGCAAAAACACTAAATGATCCCTGCTTGATCAAAAACGGTTGGAAACCAGGATGGTCTGATAACCTTTCAACTTACAATCATATGGCATGAAATACTGCAGGCTCTTCGTATTTTATAACTCTTGTGAAAATTAGTTGTGAACGGTGCGCTGGTGATTTCCAACTACCTGTAGAAAGTGCCTTTTTATTTCTTGCCCCTGCCCCGAAAACAGCCTGTTTGTGTACGCCATGCTATGCATACACTGTACAGGGGATGAAAGTAAGCCGGAATGCAGCGGTACACTGTATCAGGAAGAGATATACAGTCCTCTACAGCCGGTACGCAGGGGTACGCCTCAGAAGAGCAACTTTCACCCCTGCACACACTGCGAGCCCTTTCAATTTTCAAGCGAATTTCTCCAAAATAAATGCAGGGTTGCCAACTCTCACGCATTTGCCGTGAGTCTCACGCCTCTTAGAGGCATTCACGTTCCCATGCCGCAGTCAGCAATTATTCAATTGACGCGTATTTAAGAGATTCTCACGCGGAATTGAGTCATTGAGCATGGAAGTTAACCATGCAGTTTCACGTGCATTACGGTGGATTTCACCACTAGAGACGTGGAAAGCAAAAATGACTCTGGAATTCTCACGTTTGTCTTTACACAGGGGTTGGAAGCAATGGAATTGAATAAAGATGTTTCAAATGGTCTTATTTCGTTTAAACAATTTAAACGATCATGAAACACACATTGCGCCATGGAACTGGCCCCCCCTCTTCGCTCCATCTTCTGGGATTCATATAGGTCAGCATCCATACCCACCATCTGGAAAACCTCAACCATCATCCCTGTACCTAAGAACCCACGCCCCTCTGAACCAAATCACTACCGGCCAGTTGCACTCACCTCCATTATCATGAAATGTCTGGAAAAACTCATCCTCCACATCATCCTGCCAGCTGTCCGCCCACTATTGGACCCACATCAGTTTGCCTACAGGGACAGCAGGGGGACGGAGGATGCTGTAGCATGCCTCCTCCACCCCCTTCAACACCTGGAATCACCTGGTACCTTCACATCCATCCTCTTCATTGACTTCAGCTCGGCCTTCAATACAATCCAACGCCACCAGATGATTAAGAAACTCTGTCACCTCAACATTCCTCCACCCCTCATCCGCTGGATTCACAATTTCCTCACCGATAGACCACAGGCTGTAAGGATAGGCACATGCACATCATCAACCATCATCACCAACACCGGAGCTCCGCAGGGTTGTGTCCTCAGCCCTTTTCTCTACACCCTTTACATAAATGACTGCATCAGCCCCTCACCTATCACCACATACTTCAAGTACTCCGATGACACCGCCATCCTATGCCTGCTCAGCGACAATAACTCAATCACAGCCTATCAACTATCCATCTCCCATTTCACTCAGTGGTGCACTGATAACTTCTTAGAACTCAATGTAGCAAAAACAAAGGAAATGGTCATTCACACCTCACGTACACCCCCTTCTGGACTGGTTCCCACCTCCATCCACAACCAAACAGTTGAACAGGTCAGCCACTTCAAGTACCTCGGACTCACTATAGACAATAAACTGACATTTGACCAACACATCACTAACATCCACAAAAGGTCTCAACAGAAACTTTATGTCATCCGTAAACTCCGTGCCCTCTCTGTTGCCCCCCACCTTCTGTCACTTCTATACACCAGCATCATTCAACCCATCCTACTGTACTGTTCACCCTGTTTCTATAACATGCTGTCCATCTCCAACAAGAACAAATTGACAAAAATCACACACACAGCATCTAAAATCATTAACCATCCCACACCCAACCTCACCGAGCTCAACCTCAGAGCAGTCACACGCCTCGCACGAGCAATAACTGATGACCCCGACCACCCTCTCCACCCACACTTCACATTGCTGCCATCTGGCCGCAGATACAGGACTCTGAGATGGTGACGGGCACGCTTCAACAAGAGCTTTGTCCCGTCTGCCATCTCTGCACTCAACAACCTCCCCCAGTAACCCTGTATGGACTCAGCTCTCCTGAATGTGTCACAAGTGTTTGGTTGTCTGATGGTGTTTGTGCTTGTGAGTGTATCCATATTTTGCTGTGTCTGGTGGTGTTTTTCTCATGTTGTTCTGTGGTGGTGATTCATATGTTGAGTTTGTGACAGTTGGTGGAAACGAATTTCCCTTATCGGGACAATAAAGGCTATCTATCTATCCATCTTCCAACCCCTGAGTGAGGAAAAGCGCACAACGTTTTGAAGTCACAATCGCTGCCATATTACTCGTGGTGAAATCCACCGTAACGCAAGCGAAACTGACACTTCCACTCACAAGGACTGTAACTACGCGTAAGAATCTCATTAATATTTGTTGATTGAATAATTTCTGACTACGGTGAATACGTCTTCAAAATGCGTGAAACTTACACCTGCATGAGATTGCGTCGAAAGTTGGCAGCCCTGTAAATGTAAATTTGATGAACACATGAAAATCATCAACAGAATGTGCCGCCCGTGACGTGTTGAAGTAGATTTTAGTGCGCTGGACAAACGTTATAATTTGTAGTAGGCTATTCGCTTACCGTGATATGTTGCAACTTGTAGGCAGTCTATACTCTGCATTGTAACGTTAATCCAATGGTAGTGACTCGAGTGCTGTGGATTTTTGCAGACAGCAGTGAGCAGTCGTTTTGCAACAAAAAAAAAAAAAAAGAAAAATCCCCAAGTAATAAATTGTGAGGTTTCACGATTAACAATCTAAATCATGAATGACTCTCTGTCACGCGCAAGTAGTCCACCACTCAATTCCACAAACAAACACATGCGGAAAGTGGGAACACTCAATGCGTTCTTTTGATTGGATGCTGGTTGCCTAAGTGATGCAAGGCTGGGTGCTGGGGGTCGCGTGCAACCTTTTGACAGGGAACGGTAAAACACAACGTGTTCAAAATGCAAAGAAAAATTGAATATACGTTTAAAAGAAAGAGAGATGATAAAACGGTGGCAGTTGAGGAACAGATGGAGGAAGATGCAGAAGAACAACATGGAGCAGGTAGGCTATGCAGACAGACCAGAGATGGGCCATTAATATGATGTGAAGCGTGTAAAGCACACAAGCAAAAAAATTTTTTGAGTAGCACAGTTCCTGCAAGAATCTAATCTTACTTTCACCCCTGTATATACACAAATAATCTGAATCCCTGCCATAGTTACCAGCTTTGCAAAGCTCACGTCGTCTCGTTGTTGAGACTGGTTCAGATAAGGATGAGCTTACACTCTCAGGTGAAAAGGGTGACAGCTCCCTGACTGAACCCACAGTGTCACATTGAATATCACACATTTTACTCAGTTTCAACAGACTGCACTCTTCACACCCAGGGCAGGCCTTGTATAGACATTACACACAAAGCTACATCAAATGGCAAACAAAAAAACACCCAATTAAAGATTTCAGCATCATGAGCTGCAACACCCCCCATGTTTTTCTCACACCCCTTCTGACACAATCTGGAAGGCCGATTTATTATAACTGATGTTAATCGCAAAGTAAGGGTCAAAAGTCAAAATGACAACAACATTTCTCTGCTACACGCCACGCAAGTGGCAGAATTGTGGTTTCCACCCCAGGATTTGGGCATATTAAATAAAGTTAATTAGGCCAACATTTCTGTCATCACACAATGATAGAAGCTCATCATTAAAAAGCTTTCTCATCCTCTCACATTGGGCCGGCCAACCGCATCATCGACGCTCAATGCGCAAGGATTCACAACCTGGGGGAGCAAAGACAAGGCAATTAGGGTTAATCACACCCTGTGAAACCTGCATCAAGTCCTCATTACTGGCACATTTTCCATGGCTGGTTATTAACATCCATGCAAGCAGAAGCAAATGAGCAGGGCATGAAATTACCATCATTTTATTCCCTCAGAAAAATAATACAAAAGGCATAGATGTACTGGAATACTTCTTCTGACTCATTAGAGAGCGTAGACATACCATATAAAGTGTCACCATTACTTTTTGTAGAGTCTGTCATTGTAGTGCCTTATAATTCAATTTATTAAACGGACATGCACGCTGGATACGTGAGTGCATGCGTGCATAAGCAGGGTCACACGTCCTGACAATTGCATGTATGTGTGTGTGTGTGTGTGTGTGTGTGTGGGGGTGGGGGGGGCTAATTCTGAAATGTGCGAGTCATGTAAAACGACAGACTCAACTGGTCGTGCTGAAACAGGGATTTTTAGAGGTCAAGTCATGTGACAAGACCGCGTGGCTCCTCTGTGTCCCTTCCTGACATGAAATATCTACTGTGACATCCCACAGTAAGGGCGATTCCATAAAAAAACCCGCTGACGCCTCAGAGTGTCCACTGTCATTACCCACAATGCAACAGCAGAGTTGTCTTCTTCTCACAGTTCCTCAGTATGTACAGTTGTCAAGGGGCCAGTCATCACAGGACCAGCCTGATATATTTCCTGTTTTTATTACAGGAGGCATTTAGCAAAACATAAACAGAGAATTGGTCATTCTTGAATTTGGTAAAGGAAACTGATCTAAACACCACATCAGATGCATTACCAACTTCACTGAAACCAGATGACTGGGAGGGTGTAATTTATACTGTGCATTCATCAAAAAAGAAAAAGAAAAATGGAAAAAATACCAGTAATATACAGCCACTTTAGAACTGTCTCCAGTGCCTGTTCAGAACTGACTGGCAAATACCCCTGAATGGGTGAGATCTCTTCCACCTTAGCCTCCCATCCGCCATGCAGGTTATTAGCAAGATAAGCCCGTTTGTAGCTCACACCGCAGTACAGAGCATCAGATTTTAGCAGCAGATCCAATTTTCAGAGGTCAATTCAACAAATACCCCAGATTTTGCCAGTAAGACCTTTTCAGATCCAAAACATTATGGCAGTTTCTTCACCAAAGTTATTTTTGACTCCAAATTCTTCTTGTGTAGGACAACTGCCATTCGCAGTGCCACAGAAAAATGCCAGATCCCAGTTTCATTGTCTGGTATGATACTATAAATACCCAGATTCAGAGAGTAAGCGCTCTTCAGATCAGGATTCCAAACATTACAATGGCAGTTTCTCAACTGATTCCATTCTTTCCATCCACTGGAAAACAGTTTTTGAGCGGGGCCATTTCCATTCGCAGTTTCACAGAATGCAGAACATCTCCAGATCCCATCTCAGTGTGTGTAAATATCCAAGATTGAGAAAGTTAGGACTCCTAAGACCCACTTTCCACGCATTATAATTGCAGTATTGCTATGGATGCTATTTTAAGCCTGACCAGTACTTCAACAAGACAAGTAGCACAAACAACGGAGATCGTGACACATAAGATCACCAGATCCTAGCCTCAATTTTTGATTCCGTAAATACCTCAGATTTGGTCAATGAGTCATCTCTTCTGCCTGTTACAATGGCCGTATATCTATGGATGCAATCTTTTGTCCCGCTGACCAGTACTTTAACAGAGACAAATGGTATTCACAGTGGGGACCACAGCAAAACATAGAGCAAGAACACATGTAATGGGATAGTGCTGGATAGAGGTCCTTCCTCAGTGCCCTTAATTACAGCCTCAGCTGACTCTCTCCCTATCCAAGTGCAACCTGATACAGCTCCAGGGACCAGCCATTGGGCTCCAATGGTCCCACTGACCTGGGAACAGTGAGAGGACGGGCACCTCATCCAAGAAAAACCAGCTGAGGGAACCTAATTCATCAGCAGCAGCTCTCTGGTAGCCATTAGATCAACTGCTCATCTCCTCTTAAATTTCACCCAGAAAGCACCCATTCATTTTCTTAACAACTGAGTCAGCATATATGGCCAAAAAAGACTTTCAAATGCATGACAATTACACAAAACACAATAAAAATTTTTTAAAGTCATAAAATACCAGCCAATACTTCTTAAATAAGGCGTGAGGGGTAAACAAAAGTTTACTTTATGCATGAATAGTAATTTCAAGTACATACTGTATATGCATGCCTCTAGGTGTTTGTGTGTGTGTGTGTGGGTGTTTGCTTCTAATGAAAGTTATAAGGTTTGATATTTCCTTCCTAAATATCACAAACACTAATTAATTCAACCTTGAGGCACTGCAAGCACAGTAAGGAACACAATATATTTGACGCTGAAAATGCCATGCACAGTAATTGGCCAGAGGGACTGGCAGACACAAACAGTCCTTTTATATTTAGTTGATTTCTCTGTGGATAGTGCACAAGTATCTGGTGTTGACAGGCTCCAATGCAACATCAGAGAAAGTGAAAGGACCTTGTGTTGAGAGCTAGTTTATCTGAGAGCTCGCTTCAAGGCAGCATTGACAAAGAGAGAAGGTCTATGATTCACAGTCTTACACTTTTCTCGCTTTCTATGTCTTTATCTGTCCATCTCTCTTCCTCCCTCTATCCTTTCCTCCCTCTCACTTTTGTCTCTGTCTCTCTTTCTCTGTCTCCCTCCAGTTCTCTTTTCCCCTGTCATTCTCCCTCCTCCCTCTCTTTCTCTCTATCTGTTTGTCTCTCTCCCTGCCTCTCTCCCCCATCTCTCACCCCTCTCTCTCTCTTACCTATTCCCTCTCTGTCTCTGGTTCTCAGGATGAAAGAAATGTTGAAAGCCCAAATGCTAATTTAACCAAATGGGTACAGAAGCACACAGTATGCCAGCAGAGGAGCTAGCCCAAGCGTTAGCCCATCACAGTGTCAGAAATGGCCAGGCAGCAGAGTTGGTTGAGGAATAACACTCTGATAACATGAGAAGGAAAGCAGAGGAAAAAAAAATGGGCATGGAAAAACTGGTGATGGAGCCACAACGGCGTTATAATACGCACACGTCAGCAGGAAGCTGAAAATAAACGCACCAGGCGGCCATTTTAGACTTCCTGCCATCCACACCTCACCCACTGTTTCCATGGTCATTGACTCCTTTCTCTTACGGCGTGTAAAACGATAGCAGGGGAAATAAGTGATCAGCCAGCAAATAAAGGGGAAAAATTGCGGCAGCACTGCCCTCTTGTCCTAGTCAACTGCAGAGCAACAGACCAACAGTCCAATAACTGACTTTAATATCCGCCTTCTGAGAAAACAGTTTCTGAATTAGTTCCTTACAAAGAGATAAACCAATACACACATATCTTCACAAGGGTTTAAGACTCTAAATTAAGTTAAAAAAAAGAAAAAATAGGAAAGGAATTTGGGGAAAGATTATATGATTCAGCAAAGAATAAATGCAGAGTCAAGTGGAGATGCTACATTTTATTTAAAAATTTAAAATACGTGCACATATTTGAATATATGGTCATTACCTGTTCTCAAGTATATGTATGCCATTGCATGCACATGCTTTCCAGCTGAAGCAGACCAGGGGTTATTGAACACACTGACAAGTCTAGGGATTGGATTCTGCAGCACAGTGGGGATCCAGATTGGCTCCCCAAATTTTGCAGGGGGATTAGGTGAGGAGGTGCATGCCTGTTTTTCATGGGGAGGAAACTGCAGCAAAGGTTTGGCTTTGTCAGTCTCAGCTCTTTAGTGCGCGTAGCATCATTAATAACCATCCACCAAAAGTAAGCTTCTGTGTGTGATTAATGGCTGACTGTTCCTGCAGTGCTGGTCCCCTGGGCCTCAGGACGAGGTGTAAGCTGTGTGGGGGGAGGGGGGGGGCGGCGGGGGTTGAAGTCTCCCAGAAAGGTGAGGGGTTCAGTTCGATGAATACAAGGAGGGAGCACGTCTCTCAGCTGAATGGTGAGGGAGCAAGAGAGACCAGGAAGATGGAGGCTGACACAGGTTTCACCTTCCGTAAGCCCCTGCTAGGACACAGAGCACATTACCCATGCATACATGCCCCATCCACCAACAGTACTATTCCAGGTACTGCTGCTTAGCAAAATCGATATACTGTAACCAAACCACGCAGTCAGATTAGCATCCTACTGCAGTATAGGAAAAAAATAGAAGAATTGGGGGGAAAAAAACACAAGCAAGCAATAACTTCACGCGGGGGAAAAGACTCTGCATTCTGTCAAAAAAAGAAAGGGATTTTTTTTTTGGGGAAAAAATGTAGGAATCTGGGGAGAATAAACATGAACTTGCATGGCCCAGCTGGTCCCTGCTTGCCCCTATTTCATATAGAAAATGACAGTTACTGTGACGGCAGCAGCGTCTGAGACTCTGAGATGGGCCTCAGATGAGGCTTTAAAACCGTTTCTGAATACTAAAGGCAGGAGAAAAAAAGACTTTTTTCTTTCTCTTTTCAGAAGACAAGAACTCTCAGACATTGCAGCAATTTGGACTGACAGAGCAGAGGAAAAGTTTCAACTCTATCCCTTGTTAATGTTCAAAAAGGTATTTTTCTGAATTCCTCTTGAGTTTTTTTTTTTCTCCACAAGCAGGAGTAAAATTACTCCAGCAGTGTACTGAAAAGTGAGCTACTAAACGTGAAAACTGTGGCAATTTTTGCTGGGAATCTTGAACACAAGCACCTTTTATCAGTGTTTAGCAAATGTAAAAATTCTAGGGGTCATAAATTTAAAATCTGCATTTTTTTCAGCCATTAATTCAGCCAGCTGATTACACCAATTAGTTTTAACTCTCGGCCGAATTGTGATAGGGTGCATCCTGTTAACCTTAAAATGCCCCCCACTCTCCTTCACGACCTCCTCCATTCCTTTGTGACCTGAGAATTGATTTTGACGCCGCTATATCGCTCGCTGTCCCAATACTGTTGGAAAGGAGTGAAGCAACTTCAGACTTGAAAGCTTTCAGTCAGGAACCTGAGGAGTTTCCTGCCGGGAAGTATTTTTTGAATGCCACACCCAAACTGTTGGATTGACGTATGTGATTGGCCCACTTCATCTGTAGGAATGACGATACAAGGAAACAGCAGCTCAATTCAGCTCAGTCCTGCTTTTTTCCCCACACTCCACTTTCCCCGCATTGCTTCCTGGTGGGAGAAAAGTGGAAATGCGGGAGGAGGGACGCACCCATATATTGTGAAATCCTCGTGGTTGTATTGGACTATTGGACAGACTATTACTGTCTGAAACTGGATTGTCTATCTCTGGTATTTAATTTCCCTAAAATCTCAATATCAATTCGAGCTCTGTGACACCACCACCAAAACATCCTGATTACATTATTTTGATTGGAGGTTCACAGCAAATACATCTGGTGCGAAGTGACATCATCATTCCAGAGTTCTTACAGGATTCATGCGTACATGCCGCAGAACACTGTTCATGTAAGCCGTGGTGATGCAGAGAATGACTGGCAACCCCAGCACCCTTCTTCAAAGAGCCGCTTAATTCCTCCAGTCCGGGGCACCGGGTGCAGATTTATGGCCGATAACGCTGGCAGGCGCCTGTAAAGCAATCTTTAATTCCCCTGACAGAAATGGCACTTTGGCGTGCTGACATTTTCCCCACTGGGCATCACTAAAGCAGCAGGCCCTCACAGAGCCTTCCCTTCAGTTCTGAGCTGCTGGTGTGAGCAACAAATAATACATGAATGTAAACAAAAAAATTAAACATAGTTCAACAAAGTATAGTTAGGGTTGCATTTTCCCATAGCCCTGATCAGGACATGTTCCAATATGTTAAAGATATTTGTTGTACAGCATTAAAATCTAATTTTATTTTCATTGTTTTTTGCAAAACAGGCTGATCTATATATATACTGATCAGTGTATATATATATATATATATACTGCCTGTCCAAAAAAAAAAAAGTCGCACATTCAATTATTTAGTTGGAACCCCTGTAGCTTTGATTACTACAGTGCAAATACGTCTTGTCATTGTTTTAATAACCATATGCAATGCCAGATCATTTATTTTCGATCAGAAAGGCCATAATTTTTGGCCGAGATCTTGTCTTCTCGACAAAGTGGTTGAACCACAAGGTGGTCTCTCTTGAGCACATCCCAATAACTTTTAATGTGTTTAAGGTCAGGACTTTGTGGTGGCAAATTTGTCTGTGAAAATGATTCCTCATACTTGTTTTCTTATTCATGGTTTTCTTTGCTAGATACAGGCCAATAACTTGCCCGTTTTGAAATACAGTACTGTAACATCTTATCCACCATCAAGGGATGTGTCTTCCGACGTGATTTTTTAAGAAATGAGTAGCAACGTGCTTCATCAGTCAGGGTTAAAATGATTATTGCCCCCTAAAATACTATTAATAATCGCAATAATGATCTAATCATAGAATTTGTTCATTTATTTCCAAATGGTGACTTTTTTTTTGGACGGGCAGTGTATATAGATGTTGAACCTTCAAATAACAGAGTGGACAAAAGTATTCTCATTTTTTCAAGCAGCATACAAGCAAATTTTCTTGTATTTCCTCAGTATAGGCGTTTATGCATGAAAATTGATATTTGTCAAACTTTTCTGCAGCAAGACTTGTTCAGTCGTATAAAAAAAAAATTTAGAGAACATGACAGCATACATAAAACATGCATAAACAGCATTGTACATCTATCTTTGTCACACAACCCTTCTGTGAATGACTTTTGTGTCTCCTCCCATTCAGCAACTTGTGTGTCTATATGAGGTAATGTCTCTTTTGATTGGTTGCAGTGGCGTTTCCAGGGCTGAAAACTGCGTGGGCACAGAAAATCCCTTTACAACAATTATTATTCCTGACATGTTCTCAATCATTTCCTTTTTTAATACGTTTTCCAATTATAAGAATAATCCTTTGAAAATTAGAGACACAGCTTCTTTCTTAATGTGATCAATGAACGGCTAAATAACAGGCTAAATTCAGTTCAGAAAAATAACTCATAAGTAGGCCTATACTTTATGCAAGGTAAACTCCTTGCTACATCCGCGCTACTTTTTTTTGGCACATCACGTGATCAAACCATGCTTCATGATCATCTAAATTGTTTAAATTAAATCAGTATCGAAATTTTTAAACAGCTTTATGCAATTTTGAATAAGGAAGGCTGATTGAAATGCACCGAATTGCGCATCCTAATGAATGACTGTCATTTTAGCCTAGTGAGGAGAAGTAGCAAAACCTGATGGTGTGGATTATTTTCGAAGTGAATGTATTGTTAATTAGGAAAAATGATTGAGAACTGGTCAGGGCCAATAATTGCGGGAAAGGCATAGTCTATGCCCACCCAATTTTCAGTCCTGGCTATGCCGCTGATTGGTTTTTGTCTTGCGTGCTTCCATCATAAGAATTGGAACTGCATTCCTCCTAAGCTGCTCCTTCCTGCCCTGGGACAGTTTGGCTCTTGCAAAGTGTGCACGCCATCTGGCCATCACACCAGAAAGCCACAAGTCGGAGATAGGCAATGCCTACTGTGCTTCGCCCACAACATCTGAACTGAGCTGTGCTTTCCTTCCCTGGGTGTCCCACTGCTACCATATTACAATCAATAGACTCTACTATTGGATTGTACCCTGCCACCGCACTTGATTCCTGCTCTGGATTATAACAATCTTGAATCTTTATGTTTTTGTGATGGGTTTTCCTGTGCACCGGACAGAGTGCACTGAAAAATGGCCAACGTGGAACTGGATTCAGATGCAAAGATGTAGTTGGCTTTCTCATGCCTTTGTTGTCTCACAGCAAAAATAGAAAAAGGCAAAATGCAAAAACAAACAGGAATGACTGTTCCAATGCTTAACTTAAGAGCTCTGGTAAAGTTACAACAGCGCTAGTATTATCAATATAAAGATACGTGAATACACAGCGTCTACACAAGACTAAGGTTTAACAACACGGTCTCCCGGCGTCCCTGGGTGATGTCTGGGAGGGAGACCCCTGAGGCGAGGAGTGGGCCAGTCCGGGCGTGCCAGGTGGAATTCGGTGAGGAGCTGGGAATCCAGGATGTCTTGACGGTCCACCCAGCTCCTCTTCTCTGGACTATAGCCCTCCCAATCCACCAGTTACTGCAGTCTGCCCCTGCGACATCTGGAGTCCAGTAGACTGTGCACCCGATAGGCTGGGGCTCTGTCAACCTCTAGGGCAGGTGGTGGGCCTTCGAGATGGGGTAGTCTCTGCCAGTGACCCCGCAATCACCAGTCAAGGGAGAGAGACATAGAAAGTTAAAATGATAATTAGTGCAACTGAAGAGAATATGCAGTAGGATTGATGCTCCGGAGGACAGTCTTTGGTGGCAGTAAACTTGGAACCTCCCCAGGTCTTAGATGGCCCTCTCCGCCTGCCCGTTAGACTCTGGATGGTCTCCTGAGGTGAAGCTCACTGAAGCTCCCAGTTTCTTCAAGAAGGCTCTTCACACTTGGGCTGTGAATTGCGGTCCGAAAGTATGTCCTCCGGAAGGCTGAAGTTCCTGAACACCTGCTGGAACAGCACCTCTGCCACTTGAAAGGTAGAGGGCATGATGGGAAAAGGCAGAAATTTACAGAATTTGGAGAAACGGTCAATGATCACCAGAAATGTAGTGTTACCTTCTGAGATTGGAGGGTCAACAACAAAATCCACAGCCACATGGGACCATGGATGGTGTGGGACAGATGGTGGATTCAGCTTGTGGTGCATGACTTGACCACGGTCTCTATGTCTGAGGTCAGATGGGGCCACCAGTATTTGCGGGCGATGATCTGGGTTGTTCTTCAGACCCCGCGGTGACCGGAGGACAAGGAAGTGTGCGCCCACAGAATGGCCTGGTCCTGAAGTTTGGAGGGGGCAAAGGTTTTACCAGCCGGCACTGAGGCAGAAGGAGGCCTCTTCTTGGCATCTCTTGTGATTTCTCGGTCCAGCTGCCATGTGATCGGGGTGAAAACACAGGAAGGTAGCAGGATGGGTTCCTCCACCTCTGGATCAGTTTCGACCTCATAGCTTTGGGATAGGGCATCTGCCTTGAAGTTCTTTGAGTCTGGGCGATAGGTTATGGTAAAGTTGAAACGAGTGAAAAATAAAGCCCACCTAGCCTGACATGGATTGAGTCATTTTGCCTTTTGTAGATATTCAAGGTTACGGTGGTCAGTTAGCACTTTAAATGGATGGCGAGCCCCCTTCAGCCAATGTCTCCACTCCTCGAGCGCCAACTTCACCACCAACAGCTCCCGGTTGCCCACATCATAATTCATCTTCGCGGGTGTGAGTCTGTGGGAGAAAATAACATAAGGGCTTTTCAGGAAACCCATGTCGCTGTGATAGGATAGCACCCACCCCAGCATTGGAGGCATCCACTTCCACAACAAAGGGTTTTTCTGGGTCTTGTAGTTTCGGGATAGGAGCTGTGGTGAACAGCCTCTTCAGAGCATCAAAGGCATGTTGTGCTTCAGGGTTCCACACCAACCCCTTGGGTTTCCCTTTGAATAGGCTAGTTAGAGGTTGGGCAACCATGCTGAAGTCACCCCGGGGAGTGGCTGGGGACACCTCCAGGCTGGCAGGAGAGACTGGAGCATTGAGGGGTGGTGGAGAGTGGGAGATGGTGAACTCAGGGAAGCCGCATACTAAGTCCTCCAAAGCGTCCCCCAGTTGGGCAATCTCCCTCTGTTGCTCTGCCACCACATTGAAGATGCTGGTAGGATTGGGTGCAAGATCTCCCGCATCCTCTGGCAAAGGAATCTTTGCTGAATCAATCGTAGGCAAAGTCTTCTTCTGTAATGGATTTTTCTGTGCACCAAACAGAGTGCACTGAAAAATGGCTAATATGGAACTGGGTTCAGATGCAAAGATGTAGTTTGCTTTATTATGCCTCAAAAGGCAAAATGCAAAAACAAACAGGCACCACTGTTCCAATGCTTAATAATAGAGCGCTGGTAAAGTTGCAACAGCGCTAGTATTAGTATTATAAAGATACAAGAATACACAGTAGAAGCCTCTACACAAGACTAAGGTTTAGCAACAGGCTTACTAGACCTCACACCGTAAGCGTGTGAAGCTTGGGTTTATACAGAGGAAACAATGGGGAAATGACAATGAGAAGCACGTGCTGGTGATCATGTGGAGCACGCAATGCCGGGTCTTAGTAGACTGGTGATTGAAGGCACTGGAGGTGTGGCATGACAGTTTGAATTTAACTACCTAAATTGAACCACTGTGTTTTCAAATGTTAAAATAGTCAAAATAGAGAAAGTAAGGAAACTATTTTTTTTTTTCAGTTTAATGTCAGGCTTATCAACATCTTTCAAACAGAGGCCAAAAATAAAATATTCAGAATGATGGTAACATGAAAGGTTACCAAGAATAATAAATTCTTTTTTTTTTCTGTAGCAAGTTCAGGAGGTCGTTGACGGACAAGAAGACACTTTACAGGAGCAGATGGAGGATCATTTTGCCATCTTGTTTTGGGAAAATTCCGGCTGAAGTTGAAAGGACACAGCATACAAGAACCAAAGCTGGGACAGTGATACAGCATGGTTCTGCTAAAATATATGCAGGGCCAGATTTTCAGTGGATGTTACCAACCGATTCCATGCTGTTTGTAGTCTCCTTGAAGAGGATACATCGGTTGAACAGATGTGAGAAGGAACAAAGGCAGTATGGAAGGAAGCATGTGAAGAAAATTTGGGAAAGAGAACCAGATAACACAAGGATTGGATATCAGCAGAGACCCTGCAGAAAGTAACATGACAAAAATAGAAAAATGCAGAAAACTGCAAGACCGGAGCATGCAATGCACTGAAGCAGAAAGAATACCAAAACGCCAATCAGGAAGTATAAAGGAACGTGAGTAAAGACGATAGAAAATTTGTTGAGGGATTAGCCTGCGATGCAGAAGAAGCATCAACCCAGAGTAATCTGAAGGAGCTCTATGACATAACAAGACAGCTTGCTGGATGACGACAAGCCACGTCCCATCAAGTGAAAGACAAGAAAGAAGTTACACTCACAAACCAGAAAGAGCAACTAAACCGAAGGAAGGAGCACTTTGAAGAACGTCTTATCTGCCCTGTTTCAACAAATCCACCAGACATCCTACCAGCACAAACGCCCCTGAACATCAACACAGAGGCACCAACACGAGAGGACATACAAAATGCCATCCTCACGCTGAGGAATGGAAAATCACCAGGCCCAGATGGAATCCTTCCAAAGGCACCAAGATCTGATGTGTACTCTGCAGTAGAAGCATTCTTTCTCCTTTCCAAGAATATCTGGGATACCAAAGATATACCCAAGGATTGGAAGCATGATCACCTGGTCAAAATTCCAAAGAGGGGGAAATCTGAAAGATTGTAGCAACTGAAGAGGTATTACCCTGCTCTCCATCCCTGGAAAGGTCTTCAACAGAGCACTCCTCAAGAGAATGAAGAATGATATACGGGCTTCTTCGTGAAGAGCAAGCCAGGTTCCACCTGGAAAGATCTGCTCACTTTACATGATAATCGAACAGTCCATTGAATGGAAGACTTCTCTCTATGTTACATTTATTGACAATGAGAAAGCATTTGCATGAGAAAGCATGCATGAGAAAGCATGGTGTAGATCCAGAAACTTTGAGGAAACTGCGCCATCATTTTTCAGTTCCAGAGAAAATTAGAAAGTAGCAAGTGAACCATCAACATGCAGGATCAGACATCATTGAAACCTGGCAGCGCCTTTTTCAATTCTCACTGGAGTTCATCAGGGATATTTGTTTTCTTCTTTCCTCCTCCTGCATGCAGTGGATTGGGTAATGAGGGAAACAATTGTAAGAAATGTAGGAGCATAGAATTGTTGTTCTTAGACCACCTAGAGGACGTCAACCTCTTCCAGGGGCATGCTGA
Organism: Gymnothorax javanicus; assembly: GCA_029692085.1. Taxonomy (NCBI): domain Eukaryota; kingdom Metazoa; phylum Chordata; class Actinopteri; order Anguilliformes; family Muraenidae; genus Gymnothorax; species Gymnothorax javanicus. The sequence continues at coordinate 73,415,400 of CM056193.1, read as the reverse complement.
CATGCAAGAAAAGGTTTCAGCCACAAACTAAACATCAGCACAAATTGGACTGAAGATTAACACCAAAAAGATGAGGAGCATGAGAGTGAAAGAGACCAACAACACAAGCATCGCAGAGAGAGGTGAAGAGGTCATTTTACCTACCTAGGCAGTAACATCAGCCGACTAAGACATAAAGACAAGGATTGGAAAGGCAGCAGCAGCTTTCAAAACTCTCCGGCCCACATGGATATCTGAAGTCAATTCAAAAACCACAAAACTAAAAATCTTCAACAATAATGTAAATACAGCCCTCTTGAATGCACGTAAAACATGAAAAACTACAAGGGCCTGCACCCGCAAGCTCAAGACCAAGAACAGATGCCTATGGTACATCCTACAGATAAGATAGCAGGATCAAGTAAGGAACAAAGACCTTTATCAATGGGCACACCAACAACCTATTGAGGTCTAAATGAAGGCCTGGAAATGGTGATAGCTATGACTTACCTAGAGAAAACTTGTCACTAACATCACAAGGCAGGCCCTACAATGGACACCGCAGGTAAGGCGAAAGCGGAGCAGACCAAAGCTCACATGGAGAAGGACAATAGAGGCTAAAGCAAAGGCAAAGGTGCACCTTGAAACAGCCTCCACAGATGGAGGACTCTTGTTTGCACCCTATGCTCCGTTAGGAGCTAAAGGAACTATGTGAGTAAGTAAGTAGTCCACTGTGAATCCAAGCTGACAAGTGACGAGTGGCTGGTAAGCTTATATTTAAAATGAAAAATGAAAAGCATAAAGAGGTAGATAAATGCCAAAATAGGACATGCATATTCACCTGGGTAAAATTACATGATGAATGCATTTTATGTAGCCTGGCAAACTTCATATACGACAGGACACAAAACTAAATGAAAGGGAGAACAGCATTAACGTAATTTAGAGTTTTCAATTAGCACAGGATTACAATCAAAATAAATCCATTACGGACACGAGGTCTACTTTTAAAAGTGCGACTTAACCATTATAAGAAATGCCCTTATAACCGATCACTTCCGATCTTCTCTGTTTACAGGAGCAATTCAAGCTTTCTTCAGTCAGCTCAAAGTGTCCACAAGAAATACTTCATTTGAAATTTTAAAGTGCATAGGTAACCGTAGGCAAAGTAACTCGGCAGAAATAAGTGCAGCACAAGTAACTGAACGCACAAATAACTGCGTTCATAAATGTGTAAAGAAATGCGTGCATAATTGCATATATAGAAGCATGCATAAATAACTGTAGTGGTAGCATCCTATGGAAACAAAATACAACCACATACAATCAGTTTACACCAAACATACATTTTTTGTTGCATCACATGAAAACAAAATCTTATCCAAGATACTCATACAGCTTTATCGTTGCTAAATCATAGACATGTGCGGCGACCAGCCGTCATCTTCACACAGCGCTAAATTATGAAAATAAAAATTTTCTCAGGACAATGTGCACTGATTACATTCCGGATATAATGGCTAATAAAACACTTCTTATGAGCTAAACTTGCATGTTTCTAGAACACGTTAACATGGCCACGCGTTAACAGGTTACGAACATGTTAACATGCTTCCTTCAATTAAGCAGCTGAATTTAGTGGATGAACTCAGCAAACATCGGAGCATCTGGATTACCATCCGCAACAAACATTCTAGCTTATGTCTCTATACAATCAAATTGATGCACATCTGTCGATATTTTTGCACAGAGACATTATTTTAGACATATTTACCCCACTTAAAATATGAAGCACCGAAACGTGTGGAACCGCTGCAATGCTCGCAAAAGACGTTCCACTTCCGTTTTCAACCCACGATAATTGGTCACATGCACATCTCACTCAAGGGACCCCCAAAATGGCATAGTGCCATCATGTGGTTTTTGTGGAAACGCGGTATTTTTCACTTGGCTACATGTAGAACATTTGTCTGCATCTTCCAAGCTTGGTTGTTCTTTGGAGCAGGACAGGTGTACATCTATTTTACTAATCGAGGTGGGAAGTAAATTGTTGTCCCCCTCTGAAATTATTGACACCTCGCCAATGATGGCACTGTTATGTTCATCCTCTAGGAAAATATCACGTTTCTTAGCCTCCTCCGGGTAACTTTGATAATAATAATTTTTTTTTTTTTTTTTGGGAAGGGGGGGGTTGTTAAAAGGTGTTTGTCGAACTATTGGCATTTGATTTCTTGTACACAGCATTGTGTCGAGCAATTACCTCTGCAGTTACAGTACAGCACAGTTATTTCCTTATCTAAACCAGATGCCCCATTGCTTCTGCGGCAAAAAAAGTATTTTTTCATAATGCGGAATGTTTTCAATTGCAACTCCACCATTGCCCTGAATTTTTTTTTCATTCTTTCAGATGCCATTTTGTACATGAGAATTTTCTAACTAGTTATTCTACAGTGCCTTATACTTTGTTTCTTAGGTAGGGCAATTATGTAAATTAAGGTTGTGGGAACACACTTCCAATTTATGACTGACTGGGATTTATCACTATACACTAGGTTCCCACAAACATTAAATGCGGCGACCGTTGTTAGTTTGTAAAATTTTACAAGGAAACTTGCACATTATGAAATGATTGATTAATGAGGCCAATTAACTTTTTGAAAAATGGTATGATCCAGAAAAGGAACCAGGTGCATATTCATGGTACAATCCAGTGAGGGTATTTATTGATAGGAGAACGCAAACAACTGGGGAAGGGCCAGAGCCCAGAGCAGGATGCGGACAGTCCCAGCTTAGGTGGTATAGAGTGGTGAGGGTAATGGGCATGTCCATTGCTGGCCAGGCGTCCCAGGGAAGAAGTGTGGCAGTGGCAGACAGTAGGTCTGAAGGGTTTAACAGGAAAGCAGCCCCAATCCTGCGGACCGAGGCAGGCATGTTCCTAACTAGAGCTGCGCTCAGAGAGCACAAGTACCTCCGCCAATGTACTCAATGTTATTTTTGCCAGTATTAGCAAGCAACCTCTGTGTTTATGCAGTCCTGTAGTCTGCGCACAAATATGTTTTTCATGTGTTTTTGACCTTTTGCATGCCCTTGACCTTTGACCTTGACCTCCCAAAATCAAATCAAATTGCTTCCTTGAACAATACTTTATCATTCCACCAAATTTAATGAAAATCCGTCCATAACTTTTTGCGTAATCCTGCTTACAAACAAACCAACAGACCAACCAACAGACAAACGGTAATGATCACATAACCTCCTCCAGCTTTGGTGGGCGGAGGTAATAAATTGGACACAGGAACACACTTAAAAGGCTGGGTGGCAGGAACACGGACCCAATCTTGGAGACCGACAGTAAGGCTTGAGAGTTTGTTCCTATCGATTAAGTTCTGAAGACTAGTTGAGTATTTCTCTATCATAAAGGTTATGATCCTTTCCAAAGACACGAATATAATTCTAAACTAGAAGACATAAACTGATTGGTTGGGCATAAAAACATGATAATTCTGTAACTCTGCAACACAGAACTAAGGCTTATATACCTGTAAACCACAGGAACACAAGGGAATGAAGTATATATATATATATATATATATATATATATATATATATATATATATATACACCTGGATATGGGGAGGCAAACAAGACGCCAAACCAAATGAAGAGTCTAGCACTAAAAGTACTTAAGTCACATTTTCATGTATCGTGAGGTAAAAATGGGAAAACATTTTTCAAAGTCACCCATGTCCACTGGCTCAATTTTCTCAAAACAAACACTTTGTGACTTAAGTACGTTTAGCACTGGGGTCTTCAATTAAGGGGACAATACCTTTGAAAGACACACAGGTTGCAGGCAAGGGGGAGGAGACAATTAAGGAGACAGAGGGTTGTGACAGAAAAATACTTTAAATAGTATCAAATTTTATATTTTGTGCCTAAAGAAGACAAAAACAGAAACTAAATCCTGGTTGAGGTTAAAGGAGGGTTAAAGGAGAGTCATTGGCAACAGGGGTAGGGATAATTTACAGAAGACTAAGCATGGTTGGCATTGTAATATAATGGTTCTGCATCTTGGCAAATTTATAAAAATCCATCCCTTTATAGTTTCATTCCCCATAGAAGTCACAGGAAGAAGTTCTATTGATTTTTCCCCAATGTTTGTCATAAATACATCTATTGAAGGTAATCGATGGTTGATATACTGTGAATAAGTTTTTCTTTTGGTAGTGATCTATCAGCTTATTCTTCAATCACCATATCAATATTTAATGACTGCCGGGGCTTTTATGGTAAATCATCTATTGTTACATTCAGATCTGCTCCATCTTTGGTTTATAGAATTACATACAATGCTTGGGGTCATTTTACATGAAGAGAGACATGAAAAGGGATGTAATTTTATCTGCGTCTCAACAAATTTGCATTTCCTAACAAGTTAACCACATAATATTCCCAGTTTGAGTAATTTTTGTAGCTAGTCTGAGGCTAAGGGTGTAATTGTGATATAATAGTGATTCCAACATATATTTTTGACAATTGTGTTACCATCTCCTTGTGTCCTTGTATGAGTGTGTGTACAGAATGTGTGTGTACTGGGGGTGACGGGGTCAAGGCTGTAGGAGGGGTCTGCTGTTAATTTGCATGCGGCAGTGATTCACCAGGAGGTGGGTGAGTTAGTGTGGGGGGGAGGGGTGGAGCAGACCTTCGGCTTGACGAGCAACACCACCTCACAGGGCCATAAGGACCATTCCTCATCCGTATTTATGAGCCACCATGGACCCGCTTCCCTGTCAATCACTATCTCAAGGTCGGGATCGGGGAAGGGAGCATCATTGCGCATAGGAGCATCTGTCCACTGAGCAGATGTGACAACTCAACCTTCTTCCCCCAACCCCAAAGTACCAGGGACCCTGGGGGCCACATTCCATCAGAAAAACAAATGATTCTTTGAGGTACCCTATGATTCTATAAAAAGAAGTCTATCTTGTGTCAAGTGCTCTTAAGTCAGTAAAAATCTGTGAGCTCTTACACATTTCACACCTTTGACAAAGTGCTCCTAAAAGAGCTAAAAAGGTGTCCTCTTTGCAGACATTCAAAAGACCTTCTTTTTAACAGAGAGCAAAGGCAGCCAACCGTACCTGACCCCAGACCGTGGGGAGTCAGACCTGCCCCAAAGTGTCACTCCCGCCACAGGACCTGGCTGACAGAGCCTGGCACAACTCTCCGCTGCCACTTTCATCGTAAATCAAACTTCTTTAATCCTTGTGACATCACAAATACATTGCATCATATACAGTTTCTGAACTGGACATTCTAGTGCTCCGGAAACAATTACTTCTGGTTGCTAGGGGGATCTAGGACACTGAATCTGTATTTTGAAAAAAGTGAAAAGCATGGCAGAAAAAACAACTATTTGCCTACCCTTCAAAAGGTTAATCTGGGTTGTTAATGCCACCGAGTAAATTGTATTTTTCATACACAGGTCATTGCATGCTTTTGGACTCAGCGGGGGTACGGTTTATTTTGCGGAGTTGGATGTATCTATCCATGCTTGCATTTCCGACATTGATTCAGCACTCGAGGATTAGGTTCCACACTCCTAACACAGGCTGCAACCTCCTCCCGCACGCACTCTTCTCACCTCATTCCTCCCCCTGGAAGTGGGCTCCCTCGATCCTCCCATCCATCTTGATTTCCAAACGACAGAGTGACCTCGAGGTCTATTACAATCTGACATGATACAGATGTCTTTTTTTTTTGCCATATGCATTTTGAATACTTGCCATTTGTTACAAAGAAAATATAAATGAACAGGCATGTAGTCTCTGCAAATGAAAACAGAGTACGCAAAATGCCAGTGTCTGTCCACATCCCCCCCTGCCCCCCATCCCCCGAGAGTCAGGCATGGTGACGCACAGCTCCCACGGCCTCAGGACCTAAAATCTGCAGTGATCCTGAAGCAAGCAAATGCCTAAGACCCAGGGGCTCATGTTCTGGGCCCGAGTCACCTTATACTGGAACGTCTACTTTCTTTCAAATAACGGCATATTACTGTTACCATACAATACTCAACACCATTCAGAGTGAATGTACAATAGTGTATGCCCATGTTTGTATACCTGATAAATCATGTTTCTATAATGCATATCCTTGTGTGTAGGCCTGTTTCTATACTCTGATAATGAACATTCCCCTATTCATGCTCACTTAATGCACATCCTCATAATGCATGCCCTCACTTGCCTGCACGTTTGCATACCCAGATTATGCACATCCCCGTTGCACATCTCTATAATGCATGTCTCGGCATGCATGCCTGTGTTTGTAAATGCTCCGATTATGCACAGCCCTGTAATGCACATTTTATGATGCATGTCTTTGCATGCATGCCCATGTTCACATGCCCTGATAATGCACATGCCCGTAATGCACTTCCTTACATGCCTGTCCATTTTTGTTAATGCATATTCCTTTATTTCAGATACCAAATATGCACATCAATATAATTTACATCCTGTAATTCACATTCCTATATGTGCGCATCCCCATACACCCCCACATATTTGTATATATAACCCCATAATACAGGTCAACAGAATAAATGTCCTTGGAAGTATACCTTGTAATGTATGTGCTCAGTGTATGAATCTCTGCATGCACATGCCAATTATGCACCTTCTTTTCATGTCCTTGTAATACCCATCTTAATATGCATGTCCATAAATGCATGTGCACATAAAGTAAGTGAGTCAACGTGGCACCCCAATGGGCTGCAGCAAACACCCTAGTGTTGTTTCACGAAAATTTTGAAACCATGTACACATTATTTGTACATACTGTTGGTCCCAGGATTTACTTCATATGTCCCAGTGAACATACCAGCCTCCGTATGCTTTCCATGACTTCCTGCAGAAACACTTTGCCAGTGAACACCAAAAATTGCATGCAAATTATTGCATGCACCGTATTGTGATTTCATGCATTATGCAGAAGGGGGCCACTTCCAGTTCTCCACTCACACCCCTTTTGAAAAATGATATAATCACAGTAAGTCCATTACAACCATACAAATTTAGCTCATTTACCTGGATAGGCATTCACAAGACTTAAATGAGGTCTTTGCACCTATCTCCACGGACATTTACCGCCAGGATAATTTGACTGCACAGCCATGTAATAAGGTAATCTCCCCTCACAAAAAGAAATTCACTTGAACTAATGTCCATATTCCACACTTCATAGATCTTGTTTGAATAATGCATGGACATGGAGTCGGGCTATCAGTCACATGACCTCTAATGCAAAAAACCTTGCCTAATCCGAGCCAACAGCTTAGACACCGAGCCCTCTCTCTGTACCAGTTTCCTCTATTAGACCGCCAAGCATTATTACTTAATATACCGGCGGAGATGCCACTGGTGTACACCGCATTTCTATTAGAAAGAGACATTTGATTTATGGCTCGCCGGGCCATATTGATAGTTCAATATAAAAATGGAGCACCATCCATTTTTCTTTAACTACAAACAACGAGTGCATAAAGGGGCTTTTGCGGCACCCAGTGTGAAAACAATACACCGCACCACTTACCTGAAACCACAATGTAAGCATTCAAGGACTGCTCAAGATTACTGTATATATACATAACAGGCAACATAAACTAATGCAGAGACCTACATAATAGAAATGATTTAAAAGTGTCATAAAGGCATGCAGTTGTTCAATCAGATAAATGCTGGATAAAAAACATCCTCTGTACTGCAAGTTTGGCCAGTAACCTAAATTTGCCTGGAGGTACCTGGCCATTCACCATTATGATCATCTTATTCTACAGGGGTAATATGGGAATACTTTCAAATCAAATTAAACACTTAATACAGCTTGGGCCAAAAAAAATCAATACAACCCTGTTTCCAAGAAAATTTGGGATGCTGTATAAAATGCAAATGAAAACAGAATACAATGACTAGCAGATTACTTAAACTCTACATTTAATTGAAAAAAAAAGTACAAAGACAACATATTAGATATTGAAACTAAGAAGTTTTTGACAAGACTCAATTTGACAATACCAGTCGACAAGGTTTTGTAATCCATGTCCCCAATACCTCACATCCAGGAGGTGCTAGACCAGAAAAGTCTTAAATCTGTCAACAAGGCAGGCGGGAGGGGATGCCACGGGAGGGGATGCCACGGGGGCGGGGCTCACAGTACTACGGAACACGGGCTTAATCTGGGCGATACGGATTTAGGGTGGATTCTTCTCAGGGATCAGGAAAGTTTGAGCCGGACCATCACCGGGTTAATAATCTTAGAAATGGGGAAGGGACCAAGAAAATGGGGAGACATCTTGCAACAACTCTGGGTGAGCATTTGAAAACCGAAGACAGAAACTGCTGTCGTTTGGAAGTGAAATGTTCACCCATTCTTGCTTGATTTCACCTGCTTAACTCCTTTGTAATATTTTAGATTTCATAATGTGCGAAATATTTTCAGTGGTAGATAGGGCTGGATTGTAGGGAGGCCAGTTTAGCACCTTGACTCATTTACCACAGAGCCATGTTGTTGCAATATGCATAAAATGTGGTGTTTGGCATTGTCTTGCTGAAATAAGCAAGGTCTTCCTGATCAAAGACATCTGGAAGACAGTATATGTTGCTACAAAACCTGTACATATCATTCAGCATTAACGGTGTCTTAACCGTTGTGCAACTTACCCGTGCCATGTGCACTAATGCACCCCCATACTATCATGGATGCTGACTTCTGAACTGTGCACTGGTAACAAGTAGAATGGTCCCTGTTCTCTTCAGCTCAGAGTATGCGTTATCCATGATTTTAAAAAGAATTTCATATTTTGATTGATCGGTTCACAAGACAGTTTTCCATTTCACCTTCGTCAATCTTAAAAGACCTTGGACCCTCAGAAGGTGGCAGCGTTTTTGGATCCTGTTTACAAGCGGCTTCAAATGGTACAGTTTTAACTTGCATTTGTGGATGGAGCAAAAAACTATGTTCACTGACAATGGATCTCAGAAGTATTCTTGAGCCCAAGCAGTTTTTAACTACCAAATCCTGTCTGTTTTTAATACAGTGCCACCTGAAGGCCTAAAGATTATGGCCATTAATTTTGCGTTTAACCCCCCTCCCTTGCCGTCAGATTTGTCTGGATTCTCTGAAACTCTTGATGACGTTATGTAATGTAGATGATGAAATTGCCAAATTCTTTGCTAATTTACATTGAGAAATGTTATTCTTAAATTTTTTAACTATTTTCCCGAGCAGTCTCTCACAGAGCGGTAGAGTGGTGAGGCCCTTGACATCTTTACTTCTGAAACACTCTGGCTGTTTTCGGAACCGCTTACTACATACTACCAATGGATCCAATATGCAGTATATACGACATACTACATACTGAATTCCACAGCAGAATGTAGTATCACAGTTAGAATCGATTTGATTCGCAGTATGCTAGGTCGGGGAGTTGCTGGATGTCAACTGCCATGGAAGAAGAAAGCTGGCAGAAGTAAACGGGCATAGCAAATAACAAAGCACCACATAGTGCAGCAGCCCCTTTTGCTAAATAAAAAAAAGTTATAAACGTCGGTTTTTATTATTTGTCCAACGATAATTTTGAGGGATGTGTAACTCCTGTCTGACGTTTGAAAGAAACCAGATCTAGCTGCGCTGAATTACCTCACTGTTAAGTTAAATGTAAAGTATGTTGGAGCTTGTTTTGTTGCTGTAATTCATTTGTTTTTTTGGATGCTTAATCCGACCTTCAATCCAAACTGGTTACTTTTTATACTTGCCGATTGGTTTTTGTTTTCATGTGGCCCGAGCTGGTTTACTCATATGGTTAACATTTATCCGATGGCAATATCTGCATCATAAATAACGTCAAAAATTATCACACTTCATCTGCGTGTCATTCAGCCGCCCTTCAAAACTTAATGACTTAAACCTGTCGCTGTTTACTTCTCTTGATCAGCAGTCGCTCAGACAAATTGGTAGAAGGACAGTCAAATTTATTTTCGATAGCATTGTTAGACATAGCACCACAAAATTATGAGGGGTTTTCTTTCGCACATAAATGACGATGCAAATTATCAATACGTCTTTATCAGTATGGTCGGCTCGCACGCCGGCTGTCAGCTAACGTTACCCCCTCAGATGCTACTGCTTGCTAGCTGTCACAGCGGTTTAAGGAGCTTCTCAACTCCAAAACCGAAGGGGCAAATTTTAAATTCGCCACCTATCTTCGTGAAACTGCCAATTTTTGACAACTACACAGTTGATTTCTCGCCTCAAAAAATATCAAAAGCAATTTTAAATGAAGAAATAATACACAAAATTTACTAATAACACCGTATCATTCAACTTTCGCGCCACCACTCCTCGGATGTCTTTTTTTGTGACGTCCCAGCGCTTTGCATTATGGGATATCATATTGAAGGTTGACTGGTCGGCTGGATACTGCCAGATTCTCCCCGAATCAGTATACATCTGCTTATTTTGGCATACTGCAGATTTTGCTTTTGTTGTCATACTACATACGACATACTACATTTTGGTGAAATCAGTATGTACTGCTAGTATAGTATGCGATTTCAAAAACAGACTCTGCCTCTCAGGGACGGTCTTTTAATGCAATCATGTTACTGACCTGTTGGCAATTCACCTTATTAGCTGGAAATGTTCCACCAGGTGTATTTTTTCCATCATACAACTTTTTCAGTCTTTTGTTGCCCCTGATGCAACTTTTTTGAAATGTGTGACTGGCATCAAATTCAAAATAAGCAGATATTTTTCAAAAGCCAATAAAATTTCTGTTTCAACATCATTTGTTGCCTTTGTACTATTTTCAATTAAATGTAGAGTAGATTTGCAGATTATGGCATTGTTTTTATTTACATTTTAAACGGCGTCCCAACTTTTTTGGAATTGGGGTCGTAAATTTAACTACAAATGAAAACTAGAACTGCAAGCAGTTATGAAAGGGGGCCAAGCATCCCCGCGCGACTTGGCACCCAGGTCTTACGGAGCCCACGGAATGCAAATAGTTCTATTTCGTTACCAGGAGATACATTGACTCCATATCATGGTCACCAAATTTCATGCAAATCCGATCAACTTTCATGTCACTTGATGTTTCTCTGTTTATAGCGCCCCCTATTGGCCAATTTGGGCCAAATTTGGCACAGAGCCTCTGGTTGACCTCTGAAACAAGTGAATAGAGTTTGATGTTGATAGCTTTGACTTTGACACAAATATGCAATAGAATGTGTTTTTTAGCTAGCAGAAAAAAATTGTTTATTTATAAGTACCAGATTTTTTGGAGTAGCAAAATTCATTTGATATCTTTTGATCAGGCAGGTCTGGAGATTGTATTTGCAAAGTTTCGTGCAGATGGAGCTTAAACAGTAGGAGGAGTTCGAAAAAGTAGGTTTTTGATGTGTAGTGACTTAGAAAGAGAAATATGCTGTGGGAGTGGGTGTGGCCTATGTCAGAAGATGCGACTATTTGGGGGACATGTGGATATAAAGTTTATGAAGATGTGATTTAAAATGTGGAAGTTACAGGCCAAAATGCGTTTGCATCCATTACAGCGCCACCTAGTGGAGTAGACATACAATTTTTGGAACAGGTGGTCAGTGTGCTATTCTATATATACCCTCTAAATTTCACAGCCCTCAGCATAATACTTGAGCTGAAATTAAAGTTTTTTGTTTATCTTGTAATAAGCCACGCCCACTTTGACCAGTTGTGATGAACTTCTAGATTTGGCCTCGGGAGTGACCCAGCATCAAACCCAGCAAATTTGGTAAAAATTGGTGATGCCATTTAAGAGATATAAATTTCCCATATTTGGAGTGCCCCCTAGTGGCCAAAATTAGCCAAATTTGGCTCATACCCCCACAGTCACATGCCAACCAAGGATCTCAGATTTGGTGGAGTTATCATTAATTTTGACCGAGATATGCAACTGTTAGCGTTGCTATAGCTAGCTTGAAAATTTTATTCGTTAATAATTTGCGCATATTTTGGCTGAACAAAATTCTTTTGATAACTTTTGATCAGGTCCAGCTGAAGAGTGTACTTGCCAAATTTCACACTGATCGGATAAAATCCCAAGGAGGAGTTCGAAAAAGTAAGTTTTCCAGTTTTTGCAATTTTGCGAAAAAAAATAAAGGTGGAAATGGGCGTGGCCTAGCCCATGTGATTCAGAGCTATTCAAGGAATCTGTGGATATGAGGTGTTTGAATGTGCGACATATGCTGTGGGAGTTATAGCCCAAAACGCGTTGCCCTTGGTTATAGCGCCCCCTGCTGGTGGACATATGTAATTTTTTTGCATCTGAGGTGAGTGCAGGTGTTTGGACCAACCCTCCAAATTGCACCACCCTGCCTTGCACGGTTTAGCCTGCAGCACCACTTTTACCAACGGAAAAATAAAAATAATAATAATAAATAATAATAATAATAAAAATCCGAACAAAAACAATAGGGTTCCCAGCCCTTACGGGCTTGGCCCCCTAATAAATGTATATGACCGATTTGATAGATTACTGCAATGATAGCTCAGGAAGTCACTGCACAGTGTGCGACTTTTCCCTAAGGGAAGAGGTGGGTGGCGCCTGACCCATCAGCTGTTTTGGACTTCTGTGGGACCCACACAGGGTGAGCTGTGGTACATTAAGGGTGCTTTCACACTAGGGACTCGGCATGGATCTGAGTACACTTGACCCCAAAGTCCAGTTCATTTGATAAGTGTGAACACAAGTGTACCGTGCTTGGACATGATACGCGAGTACGGTTGGAAGAGGTGGACTCGAGCACGGTTCATCCGTACTCGGGCACGGTTCATCCATACTCGTACCAAATGTGAAAGCAACTGCACTTTAGCACGGAAGATTAGTGTTACGTGTTACGGCTCTTTTGTTCTAACAAAGGCAGCGGCGAAAGGATCTCTCCATTCAAACGAAGAATTTCACTGCTTGCTTGAAATTTAGGTGGACGAAAACATGCAATTACAACTGGATACTACATACAAACACTCTGAGATTTGTGGAATAATTTTTGAGTAGCTACATTCATGTTGTTATCTCAGAACAATAGATCAGTGCCGTGACAAACTAAAGAAAATGCAGCTGCGATATTTCAAAGTTCGGGAGCAGTGCAAATGTTTGGCAGCTCAAGGTATGAGATAGATAAATCTTCATGGTATGAGGCAGTGGAAAGCATAATCGGCCAAAAACGCAAGGGCGAAAGAATTCCGTATTCAACATTAACCAGTATCCAATGTAATCAGTACTTTTTCGGCTTACCTTGATGTTTGGGCACCCAGAGAAAGATTTGGATGCGTAAAAACATCAAGCATCCAGTCAAGAAAATATAGAGTTTAATTTTTCTCGTGCTGCTATACGCGGTAATCCATGTTACTGATGACACACCGGGTTGCTAGGGCACGTGCAGCATATGTATTTGCGATATTAATTAATTATCATTCGAAACTCCCTTCTCACGAATAAAACACCCAAAATATATTGGCACCTCGTAAAATCAGACTGGCAAATAAAAAGCCGAATAAAGTGGAGGTTGAATACAAAATTCTTTCCATGCAAGGTTTTGCTTCTTCTTTCCATATATTTCCCCATTTAAAACCACCCAGGTGCATACCGCAATGTGCTGTATTGGAATTTTGACATATGCAAGTGTACTTGGGTATGGTACAATATTACTAGTGTGAAAGCTGACTAGCGAGGGGAGAGGGGAGGGGGGACAATCGTACTGTGGCACGGTACGGAAGAATCGTACCTAGCGTGAAAGCGCCCTAACCCCGAGTACTTCCACAGAACAACCCACACAGAAGGGGCCAGTGTAGTGGCACAATGGGCAGGACTGTAAACTCACAGCAAGAGGGTCGTCAGTTCAAACCAGGGCTTTACAGAGTTTGCATGCTGTCCATGTGTTTGGGTGGGTTTCCTCTAGGTTCTACAGTTTCCTTCCATGGCCTAAAGACATGCATGGGAGACTGAATTTCCCACAGGTATGAGTGTGTGAGTGAAGGGTGTGTGTGATCCTGGTGATGGATGGGTGAACTGTCCTAGCAAATGTTCCTGCCTCTTGCCCACTGTGTGGAGGGGTAGGTTCCAAGTTCTTTACTTCCTTTCCTCAGTTCCTTTCCCAGCTTTCCCAATGTGTGGTGCTCAGAGCAAAGAGACCATCAAAGGGAAAGAAGGGAGAATGTGAAAAACAAGCGATGGACACCAGCCCATATATTATATTATATTAGGCTGGGAATATTAAAAGTACTGGAGAACAATGAGAAGCCCTGTTGACGAGGCTGAGGCCTCCCTACAGAAGGCGATACAAGGTTTGTCCATTGCTACTGTGGCACAAGCGGTGTTCAGTCAGAGCAGATACACAGTCATCGACACTTACTGCATATTCAGCGGCTGTCACACACCTTCAATACCTTCTGAAAGCCTGCTGCCATCTCATACAAAACCTAGAGGTATTCGCTGTCATGTTGGACAAGCTTACGAACAGGGGTCTGTAGGCACAGGGCACAGACAAGAAGATTGATTGCTCTACAGTACGGGTTGCCAGTGAAGCATTTAATGGAGGAGAACCAGTTACATGGTAGCACTGCTTCTTCAAGTGACGTTAGTCTACTATGTTGAGCTCCAAAGCACGCCCCATGGGGCCTTAGCGATTCTCAACCAGGTCACACTTTTAATTTAAAACTAATTAGACAGGCGACTGTGTAAAATTAAGTCTTCTTTCTTACTGCCCAGAAGCCGCCCACATTACCATCTCTTCCTGCCTCTGCCTGCCTTCTAACAGCTTTGCAGTAGAGTATGTTTTTTCATTGAACATATCGTCTTACAAAAGAACACGGATGTGCACAGCGGCAGAATATTGGGCCGGAACAAAAAATGCATGACATCGGGCAGGAGGACGATCAGATTTCAGATGGAGGATGGAAGAGAAAGGGAAAGACTTGGAGGGGATGAGAGAGAGAGCGAGAAAGAGAAAGATTGACGGTTGTTAAATGACAATTGAGAGAAAAAGAGCCAGGTGTGGGAAATTTAAGAAAGCTGAGAACAAATGTTTACTCCCAACCAAGTACTGGCTGAAGGTTGCAGTGCTGTTGAATAAATTATGAGGTGTGTGTATGTGTGTATGTGTGTCTGTGTGCGCGTGTGTGTGCTGGAGGGCGGGGTTAATGTGGCTATGAAGGCTCTTTGCTGATCATCAGTCTTAATCAATGCATTCATGCCAACCAAACTGTCTGTAGTTCACACGAGGTATGATTTTTCTAGCAAAGCCTGGATCATATTTTCAGTTCTACTTAAGTGCCTCCACAAAACAAACTGGAAGCCTTTGGCTCAATAATGAATTCTGGATTGAAACAACCGTGGTTTCAGTCCTCTAATTGACGCAGGGGGAATTTGAATGCGCTTGTCAATAGTTACACACCCATTAAAAGCACTATCTGTAACTTTATGCATGTGCATAATTTCACGTCATAAGTGCTGAATGGAAGATTTTTACGCATATAAAAAGCATGTATCAACATAAACCATTAAAGACAACACTGGAATATACAATTTGCTAGCGTCCTGCAAACACGGGCCGGGCCTGTGCAAAATGATAACATTAAACGCTGGTGGTTCCTTTGGGGCTTAATTATTTAAGAAACTCCAAGACCTCAGTGTTGCAAGGAAAGATAATCAATATAATGCACAGGAATTGGTCGACAGGAGTGTCTGTGTAATATAGAAGTACAAGTACTTCCCCCTTTAGCGTTCACCCAGTGCTTTGTGCGGCAATCCAGGAGTCATACGCCATGAAGCTCTTTATTTTTTAGCTTTACAAGAAGGATTGCGGCTGAGACTGAGACTGTGCTAGAAGCATTACAAACAAGATTCTTTTCTCATATAATACATTACAGCTTAAATAGAAGTGCTACATTCATTGAGAGTCTTATTCACAAAATGCCCAGGTTTGTGAAACACAATTTAAGCAATGCTATCACACAATAAACCAAAAATTGATGTCATCTCTGAACAGAGCTGTCTACAGGCCGTTGCGGGCCCTGGGGATGGATATTAATGACTTTGAGGGGAGCAATCTGACATAAATACCACAGTCAGAGACTCAGCACATTTGCAAACAGGAACAGAATGTATAAGTGAGAGAAAGAGAGAGCATTTTTTAAGTGAGAGAGAAAGTGTGTGAGTTCACATGCATGTGTGAGAGAATGTGAGTGTATGTGTTTGCGTGCGCATGCGTACATGCCTGCGTGTGTGTAACCCATCATTAAATGTGAAACTCTATGCAAACCGGGTCCCGCAAGAGCTCAAGATAAAGATTAGAGATGAGTGGCAGCCTGGAGACTGGCGCGCTGGAAATACCATGGGGACCTAACAGGCAGAGCATCCTGACAGGGCCTGTCGCACAGAAAAGGCCACTGTCACTGCGGCTATCCCAGCATGCCCCGCTTCCTGTCACTTCCACTGAAGAGGACAGGTACATGCGAGCCAGGTAATATCCTATCACAAAAGACACGCACACAAACACACAAACAGGTACACACACATACAAATGCATGCATACACACACACACACACACACACACACACACGCACATGCACACAGTACTCACAGACTTCCATCACCTATGGAGAGTCACCGTGAATCTGCTCAGGGCCTCATATTGCATACTGTATACAAATAAAACCTTTAGCCATTTAGGAAGACTGCATAAAGCTTCAACTGACATTGTACAAGGAGAGAGTATAGGTCACAGCATGGGTAACAGAACATCCAATCCACAGAAATAGGGGGATTTCAGTACAGTGCTGTGAAAAAGTATTTTCCCCCTTCCTGATATCTTCCATTTCTACTTATTTGTCATGTTTAAATGTGTCAAATCATCCAAATAATTTTAATATTAGACAAAGAAAACAGTAACACTTTACGATACTGAACACAAATTTGCATGTAGGTACTAAAGAACTAATGAGGAGCTACTAAGGAACAAATGAGGATTACAGAACACAAAACCACAAATGGGTAGTAGGCCTAAAGAACAAATAAGGAGGTAGAAAGGAACAAACGAGGAGGTACTGTACTAAAGAGCAAACGAGGTGGTAGTAAGGAACAAATGTGGAGGTATTTAGAAACATTCCTTCCTAAGTGCTTCCTCATTTGTTCCTTCGTACCAACTAGCAGTTTTCTGTTTTGTAATCCTCATTTGTCCCTTAGTACTTCATCATTAGTTCCTTAGTACCTCCTCATTTGCTCTTTAGTACCTCCTCATTCATTCCTTAGTGCCTCCTCATTAGTTCTTAAGTGCCTACTTGCAAATTTGTGTATAGTATTATATTGTATTACCAAAAAATAAAAAAACATGAGTAAACACTAAATGCAGCTTTTAAATGATCGTCTCATGTATTGAAAATAAAGAGTTACAGTATCCAAACCCAATGTCACCCATGTGAAAAAGAAATTTTCCTCCTAAAGCTAATAACAAGTTGTGCCACCCTTGGCACCAAAAACTGCAATCAAACATGTGCAATAACTGGAAATGAGTCTTTTATATCACTATTCAGGAATTTTGGCCATTTCATCTTCACTGAATTGTTTTAATGCAGCTACAATGGAGGGGTTTTTTTTTTTTTTTTTTAGCATGAACTGCCTATTGAAGGTCATGCCACAGCACCTCAGTTGAAGTCAGGATTTTGATGAGACCACTTGAAAACTTTCATTTTGTTTCTTTTGTGCCATTCACAAACTGATGGTCCGACATTCTCCATTAGAATTTTCTGGTAAAGTGCAGAATTCATTTTATTTTTTTAATTTAACCTTTATTTAACCGGGGAAGTCCCATTGAGATTGAAATCCCTTTTTCAAGGGAGCCCTGGGGGGTTGAGGTGGAGAGGGAGAGGACAAGTTGCATAGCCAAATAGATCAAGGGAAAATTAATAATCTTGGGGGTCATCAAGATGTTTTTTTTTTAAGCAAATGTGAGATGAGCCTTCACCTGGCAGCTCTCCAATGGATGCCATTTTTACCCAGTCTCTTTCTTATTGTAAAACCATAAACACTAATCCTAAATGAGGCAAGTGAGGCCAGACATTCTCAAGATGCTAGTCTGAGTTAGTAACTTTGTGAGCTCCTGGATGAGCCATAGATGCACTCTTGGAAGAATTTAGGAACTGGTTGTATTTAAGTGATATTCAGATTAGACCTTTTTCACAGTGCTGTCCGTTCATTACCATTGTGCCCATGTTTGAGGTACAGTAAAGGCAGCCACAAAATGAGGAATATGCTGATCTGATCGTGCCATCCAAGCAGTGTTGTTGGAGTGTTTGGACAGAGACACAATTATTTGCCTCTAGGCTCTGCACTCCAACACATTGGATTTGAAATTGTGAATCAGAGCAGTGATTCCCAAACTCGAATTTGGGGCACCCCTGTGTATGCTGGATTTTGTTACAACTACAATCATAGGATTTTAGAAAAGTAGTTAATTTGTCCTAATTAGACACATTTCATGTTTAAAGGGGTTACCGTATTTACCATCTTAAGCCAAATTGTGACAGAAATGTGTGTGTGAACCATGAAGAATAAAAGACCCTTGAACATATTGTATATGTTTTTTCTATATTGCACGCTGGTAACATTTTTAAATACATCAAATTAGACACTGAGAAAGTCACATGACCCAGTTTTGGAGCCACTGAATTTTATGAGGTTAAAGCAGAAAACCTGTCTTCATTAATTTGAGTATCTTCACATCTAACTATAAAATTTCCACCATTTATATGCAGCATCAGTGTTCAAATACATTTTGACCGCACTGTAGTGGGTTTTCATCTGTTTGTTCCATGTTATCTGTCCAACCACATCATGGCAGAGCACTCTATACCAGCGAGACATTGATGTGGAAACACAATGTGGACATTCACCCATTAAAGCCCTGTTTGAGCCAGGATTAGATTCAGCTTGCATATCATCACCATCTTAATTCATCTGGATTTTCGGCATCACAATGTCATGAATATTTAACGTGGCATACATAATCAAATTATGTGAAATAAAATGACTGCAACACAGGAAAAAAATAGCTTACACAGTACAGGGAAAAGTAAACAATAACAAATTGTAAGACTGCACAGCATACATAATGAAGTGATAATTACAACTGTATTAATGAGGGCATATACAATACCAACAATTCTGCAGAATTAAATCTGTAAATTTTTTCCATTTTTGAATTGACAGGCGACATACAGCTAACCAAGCATCTATAAATAACCTAGTTGTCGCAAATACAAGTATAAATGGATTTTTAATCCTCTTTAATCTTCATTGTGCTCAGCTTGGAAAAAGAGTGAGATAATGCAAATAGTACACCCAAACTGAGCTGAAGTGCCCAGCAGTACTCTACCACCAATGGAGCCTTGGTCTGAATTAACAAAAGAATGTATTTCAAAAATATTGTTTCCATGTGTTTGATTTTCAGGAGGAAAGCGATTTCAGCACAAGAGACAAAATCAAGAGCTTGTTACTTTATTTTCCATCCCCCATATTCATGAACAACGTCCTAGACGTGTATTGATTCGTAAAGACATGAGAGTGGGAAAATAAAATCAATAGCTTTTACACGAATGCAAGAACAAGCAGTTTTTCCCTCAGCTGAAACAAGGCCTGGTCTCTGATCTCCAATGTACTGACCTCCTAATCCTACCCCCTCCCAGGAAGAGGGCACCTGGCATAGATAAGTTCTGTGGGGGCAGGAAACCTCATATTTCTCCATGGTAAAAAATTTGAGGGGTATCGGCCACTTTCTATTTAACTCCAAACAAGAAGAGCGGATTAAACCTGGATTTTGTCTTTTGAGAATTAGGGCTGACAGTAGCTTAGGCCTGGTGATAGAGGAGCATTAATGCATTTCTGTCTCATGGCTTACATCCCTTAGCCACTGTGACTTTGGAGTGACATCCAGAGCAATCCAATCAGGGGGACACAGGCAGATTAGGGTTCTTTTACATGTCTTTATGGCTGATAAGTAAAAACAAGAATCCCACCCCCCACACCCCCCACCCCACCCTGAGTCTGCCACCATGACGAGTGGCAAAATAATCCACCAGTCTCATCATAATGCCAATCAAACGGCTGGTGCCATGGACATGTGGGCGGGGCAGTTTGGCTTTAACACCATGTGACCCATTGCTATGCAGAGTCAAGGTTTACTGTTGAAAATACTTTTGAAAAGAGACTGGTCTCCAGGACACTGCATCCAACAAAAACTCTCACTGAAAGCAAAAATGTTTTGATCCTCAACATTATTTATTATTTGCATTAAAAGTGTTGCAAGCTCAGTCTCTTTTTGCATTCTATCCTCCGAGCACCAGTTACTTACATCAGTAAAAGTGAAATATAAAAAAAAATGCAAGGAATTACTGAAGCTACACATTCCCCATGCGCTGTCACTAATAAACTGCTCGCTAATATCACCCTGTGATAAAGTGAAAACAGAGCCACCATTCTTTGTCTTCCATTCCTTTGGCTTCACCCTCTGCACGTTTGAAGCAAATATACATGTAATCTTTCTTCAGCAGGCATTTAGGAACCACACACACGTATGCTGATCCAGCTTTCAGGAAAATTAACTGCAACTGGCAACAAATGACATAAGCAGGAGGCAAAAAAAAAAAAAAAAAAACAGTCCAGAAAACGTTCTGAAGTCTTGAGAAGTGATTTAAATCCTTTGCACCCAACTGGCAAATCTTCAAATTCAAAATGTCAGATTTTAGTTTCTGTAGAGAATATGGACCAGAAATAAGACTGTAAGCCTAACTACAAGACAGAAATACTGCACTAATTTTAGGTTTCAGTCGTGCAGTAGTGGTTAAAAAAAGCTGTGATTCCACCTAGTTCAGGCTAGGGTGTGAAAGAGAGAGAAAAAGACAGGCAGATTTTTTATTCTTAAAGTCCCATGGATTTAATAACAATTCCAAGCATGGTAGTCATCAAAAACAATGGTGTTAAACTGTCATTTCAAATATTTATTCTCAAAACTAATTAATACAGAAAAAATCAAGAATGATTAAAAAAACAAAAAAGTAAAAAATGCAATGAGACAGAGAAAGAAAATGACAGTGGAAGAGAATGCCCCCCTCATATTCCAGCACAGCAGACTCCTCTGTGTTCCCCTGAGTGACATTGACAGTGATTGGAGCTTACATAATGCCTGAATCACACAACTGTAGCCTTGTGGTGAAATTAAATTGACTTTGTGTGCTGACAAAGTTGAAAAATACATACAAAAAACACCCCACACCCTCCCCCCAGCACATATCAAATGCAGGGTGCACAAATATGGCTGCTGTCAATGTCATCTGCTTAGTCATGCACTGTAAAATCTCACCCAACGCCTGTCTGTTGGGGTAAATTACTAAAGGATCATACAGTGCCGTGAAAAAAGCATTTGCTTCTTCCTGATTTCCTCTATTTTTGCATATTTTTCACACTTTAGTGTTTCAGATAATCAAACTGATTGTAATATTAGACAAAGATGACACGAGTAAACATAGATGTAGTTTTTATTATTATTATTTCATCTATTGAAGAAAAAAGCTATCAGGCCATATGTGAAAAAGTTATTGCCCCCTTAGCTACCAAATCAACAAATTAAATTGATAACACCACCCTGCATCAATTTTGCTGAATAAAATCCAATTCTTGTTTCTTACTAACTTTAGGGTGCTGATTCCCAAAATAGTGTCAGTTTTGCTCTAGCACGTCACATTTTCTCACAATTGATGATGTGCGTTTCATAGTATTGTCACTTTCGACAACCACTTGTACGATTAAGTTGTGCTTAACCACCGGAAAAACAGCCACAATTAATGATTTCTATTTTCCTCTGAGCCAGGTGAGAACTATTTGTTCAATTCTTGGCTGATTTTCGCATGTAGAATGATTCTAAGGACATTATTTTGTGCTTAATCCTGATGTCAGGCGTAGTAATACAGCCACTGACAGAGGAAAATGCAGACATGATACAGATGTTTTCTGCTACATCTGTGGGTGTTTCACTACACCCAAATAGCATTTGTTGCTGTTTTAATTGGTGCATAAAAGTCGATTTATATGATATAATAAGGAATATCTTCATTTTTATTTTGTGAAAAAACTGTGATAGAAACTTTTTACTCGCATTTTTTAATTCAGCATCCTCAAATTAGGTAATATGAGGCTTTTTTGGGAAATGAGCAGAAAATTTTTTAAACATGCAGGGTCGTGTTACTGTTGGTGCCTACAGAGAGACCGCCCCGAATGAAATTATTCCCGTAAATCAAAGAAAAGAAATTTAACCCTTAGGTAAGCTGTATTTTGTTTTATTACATCTTGCAGAATGCTTAAAGTCTAACTGTGTCATTTTGCTTTCATTTATCATTGTGTATTCTTAGATATATCACTATGATAAAAAGAATTCGCAGTTTGTCAAAATTTTTAGGGCAAATTTGAAATCAGCGCCTTCAAATTATATAAAATCAACACAGTTTTTCAAATCAGCAGAGAAAAAGTTTCAAAATGCAGGGCGGTGTAATTGGGTTCTATTTAAATAAAAAAACCCAAGCAGGATTACAACCAGCCCCTATGAATCTAAACATCACTTAAATAAAACCTGTCTGGTAATGCGAATAAGGCAAAAAGCAGCAAATGATGCTTCAATTTAAAGAAATTCAAGACCAGATGATAGAAAAAATCATTGAGGCCAAACAGTGTGGAAAGGGTAACAAAGTCATTTCTAAGGCACTAGAAAGTAGCAACAGTGGTTAACCTTCCCTGGAGTTGCTGACCTACCTAAATTCCCCCAAGAACGCATCAGCAACTAATCCAGATGGTCACAAAAGAACCCAGACTAACATCTGAAGAACTGCAGGCTTCACGCCTCACGTGCCTCAGTTAAGACCAGTTTTCAGGATTCCACAATAAGAAAGTGACCGGGCAAAAATGGCATCCATGGGAGAGCTCCGAGGCAAAAACAACTGCTGGACAAAAAGAAAAAATAAAAACTAAATTAAAAATACATTTTAAAAAGCATACATAAAAGCTCATCTCAGATTTGCCCAAGACATTTTGGATAATATTCTGTGGACTAATGAGTCCAAAGTGGAACTTTTTTTTTGTTGGAGGAAATGGGTGCTATTAGCTCTGGTGTAATCTAAC
Source organism: Gymnothorax javanicus (assembly GCA_029692085.1). NCBI lineage: Eukaryota > Metazoa > Chordata > Actinopteri > Anguilliformes > Muraenidae > Gymnothorax > Gymnothorax javanicus. The sequence continues at coordinate 73,392,166 of CM056193.1, read as the reverse complement.
ACAGCATGCCACAATAAGTACACCATACCAACAGTCAAACACGGCAGTGGAAGTGTGATGGTCTGGGGGCTGCTTTGGTGGTTCTGGACCTGAACGACTTGCCGTGATTGAGGGAACCAGGGATCTCCAGCAGAAAATCCTGAATCAGAATTTCCAGCCATCAGTTTGTGTCCTACAGCTAAAGCACAGTTGGGCTATGCAGCAGAAAAATTATCTAAAGCACCAACCAAAGCCTCCTCTGAATGACTCAAAAGAAATAAAAATAAGGTTCTGGAGCAGCCTGGTCAAAGTCCTAAGTTGAATCCAGTTGAGATAATATGGCATGATCTTAAACAGGCAGTTCATGCTTGAAAACCTTCCAATGTGGCCACATCAAAATAATTCCGCAAAAAATGGGCCAGAATTCTTCTACTGCAATTTAAAAGACTCAATCCCAATTATTGCGAATATTTGATTGCAGTTGTTGCTGTCAAGTGTGGCACAACCAGTCATTGGGCTCAATGAGGCAATTATTTTTTCACATGGGTGATACAGATTTTGAATGACTTTTTTCCTTCAATAAATGAAATGATCATTTAAAAGTTGCATTTTAGTTTACTCATGTTGTCTTCGTCTTTTTATATTAAAATGGGTGGGATGATATAAAAAAATTAAATGTGACAAACAAAAAAACAAGAAATCTGGTAGGGGCAAAATACTTTTTCACAGCTGTGTATCTTTCCATTACATCTGCATGACTACAAAGAAAATCATGTCTGCAAGTGTATGTATGACCATTCTACCAATGAAAATCAGTGGTCTCAAAAATTACTGGCACCCCTGACTGGCCATGCACAAACAATACAAAAAATATGTATAAACAATTATAGAGAAACAGAATATACCAAAATGGGCGATATACGACATACTTTACTTTACTAATGTTTTGATGAAAACAACCAAAATCATAACAATCATTAAATACAAAATAAATTTCAACAAAATCAAGGTTTCATCATAATTGGCACCCTTCATTTAGTACTTATTGCAACCACCTCTGGCAAAGATAACGGCATGGAGTCTTTTTCAGTAATTTTTGACAAGGTTATGGCACACATATGGGAGGATTTCAGACCATTCCACTAAACAGATCCTTTCAAGATCCTTCACATTCTTGGGTTTGCGTTTATCAACTGCCCTCTTCAACTCACTCAGCCCACAGGTTTTCAATTTGATTGAGGTCTGGCAACTGAGATGGCCATTGCAGAATGTTGATTTTGTTGTCACTGAACCATTTCCGTGTAGATATTGAGGTATGCTTTGTAAATATCATTATCTTGTCAAAAAGTCCACCTACGGCCACATCTAAGCCCTCTGGTGGAGGCAACCAGATTGTCAGCCAAAATATCCTGATACTTGGTGGAATTCATTGTGCCATTAATCTTAACCAGTGCCTCTGGACCTCCTGAATTAAATCAGCCTCAAAACATGACTGACCCACCACCACATTTCACCATGGGTATGAGGAGTTTCTCCTAGTATCTGACCGCAATGTGCAATTTTGGTCTCATCTGACCAAAGCCAGTGGCGGATCTGCAACTAGAACTGGGAATTGAGGGGGCACAGACACGTCCCTTTATGACAACAATTAGTCCTGGCTAGTTCTCAATCATTTTCCTTTATTGACGCGTTTTCCAATTATCGTACTTGGCAACTGAAGACACGATTTCTCTCCATATGTGATCTGACAGCGATGAAATCATGGGCTAAATTCAGTGCAGTGGCGAAGCCAGAACTGAGAATTGGAGTGCACAAAACATCCGTTTAAAACTATTTAAAACAATGACTGTTCTCCGTCATTTTCATAATGAATAAAAGGTTCACTCCGAGAGCACTCCACACTTAACAGGCGCTGCTTGTTCTCCCCGATTAGGTAAGACGACAATCATTCATCTGGATGCGTATTTGCTTATTTAAATCAACGTTATTCAAAATTGCATACCTGTCGACTCTCATGCAAATAGTTTGAGCCGCACGCTTTTTATAGCCTATTTAACTGCCGAGTGCCACTTTTTTTTTAATCAACCCACATAATACCAAGGCGATATTTCATTGGAACACGGACCAGTTCAATCAAAGCGAAGCACTGGCCTATTAATAAGTAAATTATTTTTTCTGTAATGAATTAGCCCATGATTTCCTCACTGTTAGATCACATATGGAGAGAAACCATGTCTCCAGTTGCCAATTACGATAATTGGAAAACGCGTTAATAAAGGAATAATAAAGGATAATAAACGCGTTAATAAAGGAAAATGATCGAGAACTAGCCAGGACTAATTGTTGTCATAAAGGGACCCAATTCCCAGTTCTAGATCCGCCACCGACCAAAGCATCTTGTTCCAGTCATAATTTAAATGATGTTTGGCAAACTCCAAGTGCTTGCTTCTATCTCTTCTGGTCAGAAAAGGCTTTCTTCTGGCAACTCTTCCAAAAGAGCCTGTGGTTGTGGAGGTGGCACCTGATGGTGCTTTTTTTAAACCTGGTTACCCCAAGATGCCATCAAGGCCTGCCATTCCTACAAAGTGATTCTTGGGGATTTTGTTGTGTCATTCACCATCCTCCTCAGTATCCTGGGGGCCAAATGCAGTTGCATCCTCAACCCTTGAGATTTTCAACCGTTCCATATCTTTGAAATTTTTAAATAATTGCCCTGACAGTGCTCAGTGGCATATTCAATCATTTGTGAATCTTTTTGCGGCCATAACCAGATTTATGAAGGTCTATGACCATTTGCCTCTTTTGAACTGATAGTTGTTTTTTGTTTTCTTCATAGTGTTGGATGACAAAGGGATATTGCATGTGTCTTACCTATTTTTTTATAACCTAGTGAAACAGGAAGTGATGTAATGGCTCAACATAGTTCCTCAAGACTTAGATAAAAGTTACATAAGTGGAATTTTATACCTGGTCTAATTTTGGTAGATGTTATTTATAACAGTATTTAAGGGTGCCATTAGTTGTGAAACCTTGATTTGGAGGAAATAAATTTTTAATTAAATCAGTAAATGAGTTTGGTTGGTTCCATTTAAATTAAAAAATCCAATTAAATTAATTCTCTTATGTTGTTATTTAGATTTTCTTTATAAATATATAATTTTGAATTTTTTCAAGTATTATTTGTGCATTGCCAGTCAGGGGTGCCAGTAATTTCGGAGCCCACTGTATAACCGAAGAACTTGCAAAATGCTTCCTCGAATGAGGAAATTAGTGGTAATTTATAGATCAGTAATTTAAAGTCACTCCTCCTCCCTCCCTCATCCTAAATGTCACAACTATAGTCATTTTAGGTGATCCATATCAAGAACGATAACAATAATGTCAACAATAAATAAATTGCAAAGGTACAAATATTATCCTCAGTTGTGGGAATGGCAGAGTCTACACCAAGACTACAACAATAACCAGAATTATATCGTTTTGGATCACTTTCAGACCGTATTTTTTCTTCCTTCAGGGGCAATGATAAAATATCGGTCGCCAATCCTAATCCTCTCAATATGCCAGGTAAGCTTTGCCACTGAATGTTTTTGATTTTTTGTAACATGTTCGAATGATAGGCCGACAGCAGAAAAGAAAGCACTGAGGACAATAGTGTTCATCAGTCTGGATTCTCATATAGTGACTGTTACATTTACAGTGTGGTTGGCCCGTCACTCTTATTGTTTTCTGTCACAGGGATGAGAAAACGAGTCCGTTAAAGATTAGAAAGCAGGTTCCCTGACAACAAAGCATTTAGCAAGAGCTCAGTTTTAATTTTTCTTTAGTGAAAAAATGAAGTTTTCAAACTATACTCTTCATAATAAGAGAAACGGCTCATAACAATTATTTATTTTTTGCAACATTTCTTCCTGCCTTGCACTTGACCCAGAAATGACTCAAGATCTACCAACATCAACCCCTTAAACTCAGATCTTGAATTTACATTAAGGAGGTTCAAAGACAGAAAAAGTATCTTGTCCATAATGCAGGACAATGTCACACACATATTCTGTATCTGTTAGTTGCAGCCCTGCATTGAAGCTACATCTTACGTATCCGGAGTGAAATATTCAAACCCAGGACACCATGTTTTTATGGCCATGGCATGACATAACATATAAAATATCTAGATCTGGGGGATCATTTTATACAAATCCTGTAATTCAGACATCTTTATAAACCTTTATATCTCTATTAAAATTTAATATAGGGTCCAAGTTTCACAGATTTGAATAAAGCAGCTCTATTTGACGAACCCATGCAAGGGATTGGCAGAGTTGTATTATGCATAATTATGCATCTAATAATCAAACCAAATGCCATCCATCTGCCCACCCCTCTTCAACTCCTGCTGAGACATTTCTCTATCAATTTATCTCCACGCTTCCTCTCCAAGCTCAGCTAAAGCAGGGAAACGGTGCCAATATGACTGAAGGAGAGAGCATCTTAGGTGTCTGTGGAAGGGAAGGCCAGCCGGCAAGGTCATCTCCATCAACGGTGTGCGGGACTAAAGAGGTGGCGGCTAACTAACCCCCTTTATCATTTGACTACACGCTGACCTGATGCCACCTACGCTAATGCTAAGCTAATGCCATCTCTAGAGCCATTAACAGCACAGGTTATTGACTAGTCTTCATCGCGGACTCGCTCCTGTCTGAGCAAGTTGGAGGATAGAACAAAGAGGCTCTAGAATACTTTTGTCTGGTTATGCTGTGATAATTTATTGAGGGAGGGAGGGAGGCAGAAAGGGTGTTTTGTGTGATTGATGTGGAAGGGGGTTGACAGAGGGAATTATCAAGCATCGATGCTAATGAGTTTGGCTGGCTGACCTTTAGCGTTTGGGCGAGCGCTTTCCTGAATCGAGAGAGAGGAAGACTCAATTCACAGGCGGATCTCACCTAGCAACCATGAGGGTATGAGAGGCCAAAACTCTGTGTCCTTGAAAAGGTCACACTCTTCATACAGGGTGGGTAAAAAAAACATACAAAGATCTAATCCTCACCTAAGGTAAACCTAGAGTCACTATCCTGACACAAAGGTCTGCCTGACCTCCAGGTGTGTCATTTAAAAACACTCTGAAAAAAGCCGATCTGCTGCCCCTCTAATTGCATCTTCTGGCACACAGCGACATACACACAAACATACTGTCAAGCAGCAACCATCCGAACAAGTGTCCTTCCGTCCCTGTCAAGGAACTTATGGCCGCAGGTTTTGTTGACCATCACTGTTTTTGGCATTTAGCACATATTGTTATGATCTTTGACAAAGCTGTCAGTTTTTTTTCTGGTTTTCCTGTTTCTGTGAGCAGTGTGGCTCTCAAAAGCAGGCAAGTGATGCTTATTAGCATTCACATGCATATGAATGACCGGTGTAGGCGCATTTCTAATCGTGGTTAAGAAAATTCAAATTTAAAGGCATTTTTCAGGGGTGATTACGATATACTGCCCACCCCATACAAATGTTCTAGAGCTTTTCAGATGTCGTTGGTGGCAGTTACATCACCATTGGATTGTTCTGTTTAATTAAATATTTGTAATGTAGTACTAAACAGCGCTAATGACCTTTCTCTGAGCATTTACTGATGAGCATTTACAACTTGACATCATCTTCCCCTCTGTTGACCTTTGAATCCATTGTTCTGCCCACCGCATTGCGTGATTAAATGGACAGAAGAAGCCCTTGTTCAATTTATTCATCATAGGGGCTTCCTGATCTGATTACACCTCAATTGACAACAGATCGAGTACCTCCAGAAACCCAGGTACTAAATGAGGGAGGTAATAAACTGACAATGGATCATCGAGACCTGTTAAGCAAACAAGCTGTTGAGGGAGGTGTTTCATTTTGCTGTTTCTATGGTTGCCATTGTGGGGTAAGAGACAAGTCAAGGTTTGGAGTGAGTGACAGAGAAGGTTGAATCATTGGGGACCTCTAATTGGTTTAAACCCCTCGAAGCAAGGTGTATTTACCTGTACTAGAGACAGGCATGGAAGATGGATGGGGGTAGGGAAATAGAGAGAGGGGGAAGGGCATAAGACAGCAAGAGAAAAAGGGGAACAGTTATGGAAATGGAAGGATGGAAAGAAAGGACGGGAGAGAGAGAAAACAGAAAGGAGAGATGACTGGAAAAGGGAAGATCATGTCTTTTCTGAGGGTCACCGTTGGCAGGGAGCTTTGCCGGCGGGTCTCCCTGGCACATGATTGCATTTGGCGAAGCTCCACTGTAAACAGTGCTAATATCCACACTACATCTCTCTCCCCCATCCCTCCCTCCATTGCTCCCTCGCTCCCTCTCTTTTCTCACCTCAACTTGGGCGCTGGCACACCAGCGGGTCGCCTGCTGAGTTAGCTTGCACTCTTCCCCTTGAAAAGTCCTCCTCTCTCCCTCGCATCCTCCCACTGCTCGTGGCTTCGTATGAGAGATTTCTTACAGAAAGCAGAGGCTGACGTGAAACAACGAAGCCAGGACTTGGGCGATAGTGGTAAACATGATACAGTGCTGTGAAAAAAGTATTTCCCCTCTTTCTGATTTCCTCTATTTTTGCTAATGTTTCATATTCAAAACTTGCATACCCTTGAACTAGTTTTAATATCAGACAAAGACAATGTGAGTGAACACAAAATGCAACTTTTACATGATCATTTATTGAATGTAAAGACTTATTCAAACCTTGTATTACCCATGTAAAAAAAAAAAATAATAATAATTTGCCCCCATAAACCTAATAACTGGTTCTGACAGCCTTGGCGGCAACAACTTCAATCACACAATAATTGGCAATGAGTCTTTTACATTGCAGTGGAGGTATTTTGGCCCACTCTTTCTGACATAATTGTTGCAATTCAGCCACAATGGAGTGTTTTTGAGCTTGAACTACCTTAAAAAAGGTCATGCTACAACATCCCAATCAAATTAGTTAGGACAATGACTTGAACAAACCTCTTTTTTTTTTTTTTTTTGAGACATGCAGAGGTGGGCTTGCTTATGTGCTTCCAATCATTGTCCTGTTGCATAGCCCAACTGCGCATGAGCTCTAGATCATGAACTGATGGCCGGACATTCTCCATCAGGATTTTCTAGTAGAAAGCATAATACATGATTCCATCAATAATGAAAAGTCATCCAGGTCCTGAAGCAGCAAATTAGCCATAGACCATCACACTATTACCACCATGTTTGACTTGATATAATGTTCTTTTTGTAGAATGCTGTTTTAGCTCTACGCCAGCGGTGATCGGACCCATGTCTTCCATAAAGTTCCACGTTTGACACATCCTTCCATAGAATTTTATCACAAATATCTTGAGGGTTATCACAATATTTTTTGGCAAATGTGAGATGAGCCTTTGTGTTGTTTTTGTCAGCAGTGTTTTTTGTCTTGCAGCTCTCCAATGGATGCCATTTTTGCCCAGTCTTTTTCATTGTGGAATTGTGAGCACTGACCTTAACTGAGGCAAATGGAGCTGGCAGTTTTTTAAATGTTTCTCTGGGTTCTTTTGCAACCTCCTGGATAAGTAGTTGCAACGTTCTTGGAGGAATTTTGATAGACTCACTGACCACTCCTTGGAAGGTTCACCACTGTTCCAAGTTTTCTCTATTTGTAGATAATGGTTCTCACTGTGGTTCCTTAAAGTCCCAGATTCCTAAAGATGGCTTTGTAACCCTTTACAAACTTAAAGAGCTTGACATAATCAATGGCACTGACGGCAACAAGCCATCATGCCCTCAATGTTTGCTGTGGCACCTCTAAAAAACACTCCTGTGGAACGGCAAAAGTTTCCGGCATGCCCCTTTCTTTTTACCATCAGTGCCTCTCCCAGCAGTACAGCACAATTAAAGTAATGTAATAGGCAAAGTTACACCACAAAGTAATCCTAAATTTTTTTTTATAATTCATCATTCACAGTGCAGTTTCTTGATCTGGCAGTGAGTCATCTCTTGGACATGAGTGCATGTAAGTCAACATGCCGGCTAGCTAGCCCTGCCTATTTTAAACACCTTCGGCATCGATTGATCGCAAAATAGTGATATAGCTCATTGGTCCCCATGGCTCATCGGACCCCAGTCTCCCCTATAACTCCAAGATACCTGAATTCATTTACATTCTGAAGGTCCTTCCCTGTTAGATAGATTTTGGAGGGGGACAGACGGGCTGTAGGTTTGGAGAACATCATACACACAGTTTGTTTAGTATTTAATGAAAGGCAAGAGTTAACTAGCCACTCCTAAATGTGGGTCAAGGCAGTTGACAGTTTTTGAGCAAGCAGCTTCTTGGGAGTTTCTAGCATGGGTAAAAATTACTGTATCATCAGCATACATCAGGGTGTCAACATTTTTGCAAACATTGGGTAAATCATTAACGTACAGTGAGAAAAGTAATGGTCCAAGGATCAACCCTTAGGAGACCCCTACTGCGCAGTGCAGTTATGGAGATTTATTACTGCCAATTTGTACACATTGTTTCCTACTGGATGGATAAGTTTTAATCCATGTAATAGCATTACTTGAAAAATTAAAAGCAGAGAGCCTGGAAAGTAGGATGTTGTGGTTGACAGTGTCGAACGCTCTTTTGAAATCTATAAAAACAGCACTGACACATGTATCTGTCTAGGTAGTGTTTGACCATTTCAGTAAAAACACAGACAGCTGTTTCGGTTGAGTGGTGAGAACGAAATCTGTCCTGCATAGGATGTAAAGATCGGCCACTTAACCATTTGGGTTAATCATTGGCTTACGATGACTAAAACAACCCCATTATATAAAGTTATAACTTTATTCTCGCTCCGACAGCCTCTCTAGTACCCATATACACTGAATGACATAGACCCAGCCCAGATCCCCTATTATCGTCACCCTGGGCCTTCATGATCAGCGACAGAACGTAGTTGCCCATCCGGACATGAGAAAAGAAATTTCAGTTTCCCGACCAAAATTTCTTGTTGCCCCGGGACCTCGAGCCGGCGATTTTGCAAGCCTTGGATCATGAGAATATCAATGACACGTTGGCATTCACTGAACTGTAATGTGTAGGCCTATCCTAGTATGAATCCGCTATTATCCACATAGGCCAAGTACACAGAGAGGATGATGATTTCAAAAATTAACATAAATACAATGCCCGGCCAAAAAAAAAAAGTCACCGTTTGGAAATTAATGAACAAATTCTATAATTGGATCATTATTGCGCTTATTAATATGTTTCAGCTGGCAATAATCATTTTAACCCTGACTGATGAAGCACGTCGCTACTCATTTCTTAAAAAATCACCCTTCCGAAGACACATCCTCTGATGGTGGAAAGATGTTACAGTATTTCCGAACGGGCAAGTTATTGGCCTGTATTTAGCAAAGAAAACCATGAATGACAAAAGCAAGTATGAGGAATCATTTTCACAAACAAATTTGCCACCACAAAGTCCTGACCTTAAACACATTAAAAGTTATTGGGATGTGCTCAAGGCAGACCATCGAGTGGCTCAACCATTATGTCGAGAAGACAAGATCTCGGCCAAAAATTATGGCGTTTCTGATCGAAAATAAATGTTCTGGCATTGCATATAGTTGTCAAAACAATGACAAGACGAATATGCACTGTCATCAAAGCTACAGGTGTTCCAACTAAATATTTGAGTGTGCAACTTTTTTTTTGGCCGGGCAGTGTACGATGAGCAGTGTATTAGGGATATTGGCGTTGAATATCAAATAATGCCCATGAAATGATATTATATGGGAAGGGGGTAGGGCGGGCCTTAATCATTGCATCAAATTTCTTGTTTGATAGTTGTATTTTTAATGTTTCCATACTGAAATGAATCTTAGTAGACGCTTTTTTCTCGTCCACAAAAGATGTATTACTTTGAAAATATAAAATGCCAGCATGTCTTTCCCTCACATTCATTTTGGCCATCAAGCCCTTCCTATTTGCCGTGATGCCCTTCACTATTAGAACCAACAGTGGCATTTTTGCTGCTCTCTCTTTGAAGCTAATGTCAAGCCCTGGACTTACAGATGTCAATGACTTTGTTTCTAATCTCTTCTTGAATTTCTTTAACTTGTGGCAGCATGTGCTGCTTTTTGTCTACTTCACATGCCAGACAGGTTTTATTTAATTAATGTTTAAATTAAACATTAAACAAGCAAGTCGGAATGCTGCGGTCGATGCAAATGCTACTGCTTTGGTCTGACCTGCACGGCACTGTGCAGCTGCAGATGCGAGGTTTAGAAGCGTTGTAGTATACTCATCCAGGCAGCAAGACAATAAGTGACAAACAAGTATAGGCCTACTGCCTACATGTAAATCCAATAATATATCAGACTGATGGTGCCTATGATATGGGCATTTTTTACCCTAATTATAATTCCGGGACTGATATTATGGTACAAGGAAGCCAGTGAGTAAGTCCATGGTTCCAAATGCGGATTCTACATAGTCAAAAATGTATGATTTGACACAAAGATCATTCAAATAGGACAAGTCTCTGAGATTTTATTGCAAAATGCAATATTTCTGTATACTCAATGGCAGCCATCTTGAAAAATGGCCGCCATCTTGAATTTTTAAATGGCTAACGGGTTTTATCAAAAGAGCAATCCCCAAGGAGTATGTGTGCCAATTTTGGTGCTTGTTTCCAGAAATGAACAATTCTACAGAAATTTGCAGTTACCTGCTCTACTAATAAACCAGTCCTAGAGCTGCTGCTGTGGTAAAAGCTGCTAAAATGCACTCCACCTCGATCTACAGCCATTGTGATGGCAGCTAAAGTGACACCCCTCCTAAATCTACATCCATAACAATAGCAGCTAAAGTGATACCTGACCTAGATGTACTTTATAGCCATAGCGATAGCAACTAAAGTGATTGCTCCTCTAGATCTATGACCATCGCAATAGCTGCTAACATGACACCACTCCCAGATCTACAGCCGTAGCAATGGCAGATAAAGTGATACCACTCCAAGATCAGTGACCATAGCGATAACAGCTAAAGCAATAACTCTCCTAGATCTACTGCCATCGTGATAGCTCTCTTTAATGACTCTAAGACTCTTTGTCCCTGCACTTTTCTTCCCCAAATTTTTCATCCCCGGACTTTTCATCCCCAGAATTTTTTTCCCCTGGGAATTTTCATCCCTGTAGACTTGTCGTCCCCAGACTTTTTGTCCCCATTAACTTTTTGTCCCTGGAATCTTCCTCCCTGGATTGTTCGTCCCCAATAATGCTTTGCCTTCTCCCTCCATTATTGCCCTAATCCTAACCCTAACCCTTATATCATGGTGATCTGTTCGTTGTTTGTCCGTCCATCTGTCTGTCAACAACGGTGGCATGTTTCATTGTCATTAGGGGACGAAAAATCCGGAGACAAAAAGTCTTAGAGGACAAAGAGTCCAGGGACAAAAAGTCCTCGGGGACGAAAAGTCCGGTGACAAAAAGTCCACGGATAAAAAATCCGGGGACAAAAACTCCTGTAACCCTCTTTTCTCTTACATATATGACCACAGAGATAGTAGCTAAAGCGATACCTCTCTCAGATATACATCCATAGTGATAGCAGCTAAAGCGATACCTCTCCCAGATATGCAACGAAAGTGATACCAGCTAACGCGATACATCTCAAAGATCTATATCATAGCAATAGCAGCTAAAACAATACCTCTCCTTTATATTTAACCAGAGTGATAGTACCTAAAGCGATACTTCTCAAAGATCTTCACGTTGTAGCAATAGCAACTAGAGTGATACGCCTCCGATGTCTATGGCCAGGGTGAAAGCAGCCAAAGTGGCACCTCGCCTAGATCTACAGAGATTGTGATAACAGCTAAAGCAATAACTCTCTTAGATCTACAGCTATAGTGATAGCAGCTAAAGCAAGACTGATCCTAAATCTATGGCCATTGCGATAGCAGCTGAAGCGATACTGCTCATAACTCTACAACCATAGTGATAGCAGGTAAAACAGCACTGCTGATAAATCTACAGCCATTGTGATCGCAGTTAAAGCCATACCGCTGATAAATCTACGCCTATTTAGATAGCAGCTAAAGTGATCCCACTGGTAGATCTACAACCATAGTGGTAACAGCTAAAGTGATACCTCACCTAGATCTACAGCTGTTGTAATAGCAGCTAAAGCAGTACTGCTCCTAAATCCATGGTCATAGCAATAGCTTCAACAGCGATACCAAAGCTCCAGTATCTTTGGCAATACTTCTCCTGGATCAACTGCTGTAGCAATAGCTGCTAGAGTTGTACCACTTCAGAGACAGACTCAGCTCCCTCCACAATCACACCTCCCTGAGCCCACTTGAACAATAATTCTCTTTCTGTTGGTTTCTCTGTCTCGTCCTTCCCAGGAGGCTCTGTAAAGGTCAGATGTCTCATTCACAGTTTCGGGAGGAACAGGAGCTGTTCTGGACCCTTTCCAATTTTATTTTTCACAGAAATTGTTGGCTGTGTACTCAGCTGTGTGAGCAGAGCAAATCCACAATGACCACAGCGCAGCAATACAATGTGAGTGTGCGTGTGTGTGTGTACGCGCGTTTGAAGAGTGAAAGGGAGAGGGAGAGAACAGAATATCTATCTCCATATTTAAATTAGAGGCAGCAGGGGTTGAAGCCGGCAGGTTGCAAGACAGAATAATAATGAAATGGCTTGACAGCTGAAGAGGGAAATCCAAAGCCATGTTTGAGTGTCCTCGCACATATTAACTCAGTAGTTCCACAGGGTGACAGATGTAAATGCCCACCACAAAGGGGACAGTTAATTAAAAACACTTTTTAATACTGCCGCTAACAATGTTAATTCTTCAATATGACAAAAAAAAAAAAAAAAAACGGGACCTCAAACTAAGCTGCACCATTAACTGAAAAACACATGTACCTGAGAAATAAAAATCTTTGTACTACAGTAATGATTCAGTGGAGTTGCCTGGGCGGGGCATTTAAGGCTGTATCCCTGAAGATATATTTCTTTAAGCCTGAATAATTCTTCACTTTGAAATGTTTGTCACTAAACAACTGAACATCCGTATAAGGCGGCAGTGTCTTTTTTTATCGTCAATGCACCGAGGCAAGGAAGGTCAATCAGAGAGGGTTAACAGGAAAATTTTCATTTGCTGTGTCATTGGCTGACCGGTCTCAGTGGAGCTACTGTGCGAAACGCAACTCTCACACAGACAGTCGGTGTGAGAAAATTAATATACATAGATTTTCTTTACTGGTAACAGGGTCGAAGCTGATGCTCGGACACCCTCTCAAGCTGAGCCAGGACACAAGGCGTGCAGATGACTATATGTGTCCCAATTTACACAAAGTTGATATGAGCAAAACATAAGTTACACAGCTAACGCAGTTTTCCTTAAGGCACAGTCCAGCTTGGATGGTATTGCATGGTGAGGGTAATGGGCATGTCTGCGCTCGGCATGTGGCGTTCTGGGGCAGAAGCTTAGTGGTGTTAACCATCACGGAAGCCGGACTGTCAGATGGCAGATACAAAGGGTTTAAGGTTTACAGGAACGCAGTCCCAGTCCTGGAGACCAATGAAAATTTTTTAAAATGCTGTCCACTGTAGCGATTTGAAAAAAAAACTCTGGCTTCTGTGTTACCCAACATGTTAAATGTGGCGTACGAGAAATGATGACATCAGAACTAAATTTTTTTATCATTGATTGATAAAATTGATTTTTTTTTTATCATTGAAACAGCTCCCCAATAGTAAGGCCAAAACATCTTGATCGCCTTCAAGTGTCCGGCTGCACTATGAATAATAAACATGCCCCCTCCATGTGAGTGCACGCTAAGCAATTAAAGTATGTGTCAAATATATTTTTTTTCGGAAGACGGTTTTTGTCATTTTAACCCCTCTGCGCTGATATAGATGTCAGCGGACATGGAGCCGCTCTAAAATCTTGAAAATAAACTGAAATACAACAGAATGCTGAATGTTACAAGTGTCTTGACTCATTTGAGCCATTCCCTTCCTTTCTGTGAAGCTGAAATCTTGAATTATAAAGTCTTAAATAAGGTAATGCATAAATAGCCAGATTTGGCTTCTGTGCAAAGGGTTTAAGTGGTCATTATCATGTTGATGTAGTATGTTAAAGTGTTCATCTTTTCTGATAAGTTTGGTATTATTTAGTTATTTGATTCTCTAAAAAGTGGGTGTAAAGTCATAATTGACAGATGTAATTGGCAGCGACTCTAAGGGAGGAAGTCACCTGCTGGCTTATTTCTGGGAATTCTTTGGCGTTGGAATGCAATCGTCGAGGAGAGATATAATGTTAACATTACACTTGCACAAGTTGCTAGGTCCCAGTGCAACTGAATATTACCCATATGATTTGAAAGTCCGACAAAAATTGACGTTAGAATTTACTTTGCTCTGAATATCGCAACATGTACTGTTTGCAGCACTGCAATAACTGATAAGTAAAGCAAGTTCGCTAGCTAGATAGTTTCACAAGATTCTCTTCCATGTCACCGTAAGTTAAGTAGCGACAGAAATCTATAGTAAAAATTTCTTTACTCAGAAAATAGCGTAATGTACTGTTAGCAGTTATGTTATCTTCAGCATAAAGAGCTTTTTAATACTATCAATTTTTTTTGCTAACATTAATTTTAGTGACCAATCTCCACATCTCGCTAGCCAGCTAAAAACACTTAGCTAGCTAGCCAACTAGTTCATAGTGATTCAGTAAAAGGTCACCAAATTAGCTAGCTAGCTAGCAAGGTAGTTAGAACAAATGTTAAAACACATGATAGTGGTGAGTCCATTTACCAACAGACTGTGTTCAGCTACCTTTTTTTAAGAGGTTATCTGAGGTAACCTAACCACAGTCAATTTATCAGCTACCTAGCTAGTAGATTGCAAGCTATCACACACTATTCACTCACACAATCATCTCTGCTGGTAATTTCAAGTCTCCAGTTGCGATGCATTTCTTTAGACTGTGGGGGGAAACCGGCTTTCCCGAAGGAAACCACATACTAACTCTAAACAGGAAGGCCCCAGGTTGGATTAAAACCCACAACCTTCTTGCTGTGAGGCAACAGTGCAAACCACAGTCCTGATTTTTCTTATATTAGTAGATTTCTGTGTATTCTATGACATTTGACTCAGTGTGCAGAGAAATCAGCGAGGATTTTCAGATTGAATGTATAAACCTCTTCATAAAAAGTTCTCCAAGACGGTCAAAGCTACTACAACCAAAGAGCCTGCACATTGTCAGCAGTGATACTGCCATATAGAGTATGAACAAACATTTACATAAAGGAGGGAGCACAGACTGCAGTCCTAATGAAATTTTTTTTTTTTTAATGGTGCATAAATCTCATCCTTTCATTGACAGTAAGAAAGCGGTGAAATAGCAATTTATGTTTTACGTGCTTGCTTAATCTGAGACAGTTCTCCTGGTGTAAATGTGTAAAATATTTTACTGCATGTGAAGTATTACTGATATAAGCTGAACATAGTGGTGTTATGGCTTACAGAGCATGGATCATAAAGCTAAAAGTTGTCGGTTTGATTCCCAGATCCAGTTCTGCTGTTTTATCCTTCTGCAAGGTCTGTTCAACCTGAATTGCTTCAGTCTATCTCACAGTATAAATGGATAAAAAGTGAAATGTTCTGTGTTAAATCAACACCAATTTGCAATTATAAGTACTCTGCTTGAGTTGTATCTAGAGCCATTCCGTGAGAAAATGGCACTTTTTGAAGAAGCTGAGGAGTTGACCCTCCTGGAATTGAATGAAACTTGGCAGAAAGGTAGATATGGTAGACTCACAGAAAAAGCCAAATCTTTAGGTCCGTATCTCAAGAAGTCTGGCGGTGGCGCCACCTGGAAGCCGCTACAGTGGCTGAGTTTTGCTTTTGACGCCACATTTTACATCAATTATTATGACTGAAGGGTACACAGTACCAGATGTGTTATACCTTTATCATGACCTGTCACACTTCAAGTCTGGATAGACATTGGCACCACATCAGCGCCAAGCTGGGTAACTATGTTATTGAGCCGGAATTATTCGAGAAATCACAGTAAAAATTGAAAATGGGAATGGGAATAAAACAATAGAATGCTTTATTATGTGTTTACTCACAACAAAACTATCATTTTCAGTAAATATTCCCTTGGTATCTTGCTGGGTTAGAGCAATGGATGGCCGGAAAGATGGTCGAAATTGATTTTGGTGCATGTTTGCAGTATATTTTCTCTGTAACCCAGATATGTTCCATGGTGATAAATGTCATTTGTTGTGCTTTTGGAACTCTGTTTTCAGGAATATCAAGCATTTCTTTGGTAGTATCTACACTTTCAAGCTAGAAGGAGCCAAAGTTGGAGGAAAACTCTAAACGGACCATTTCATAGCAGATTGTACCTATGTTTAGGCGGCATTATTTAGTTTAACCCATCAAGATAGAGATCTGAAATTCTGGGGTTACATAGTCCCTTTGGGGTACATTACAGAATTAGTAAAATTTCAACAGTAGTATTTTCAGTGTAGATGATTTTAAACATCAAAAGTCGGCAAAATTCGCCTCCAGGGTGCACTGTAGGCTGGATGCAAGTACTGGCCATCCCCAGCAATGTACCAAAGAAATTTTTTAAATTGTGATACACACAGCTAGTTTTCTCAGAAAGTGAAGAGCTTGGTTTGGTACTATGCTGGGTAGATAGCTTTCTGACTAAAGGTGGCGCTCTAAAGAGCTAATGTTCTGCTGACCTAATATTCCATATTCCCAGACATATACCAAAGTTCTGTCTTTTGAAATATATGAAGCACATACACAGTTATACATTAAATTTGTAATCCCTTTGGTATAAAGCTTGTTTGGTTGTAAACTGGTGGTGACTGTGAGCATTACAAATGCACAATACATGGGCTATTACCAAGTACGGGTACAGCGCAGTCAGAAACATACAGCACGTTATAAAACATGACCAGTCCAAAATTTTTAAATGCCAAAAAGAACTAATGTAAAAGGCGTACCACCACAAGTACGTATGCAGACATGCGTCAACAGTATACGTACACTTACATAAAATAACAGTCCATAATTTGAACTCTAAAAAAAAATCCTCGTCACACAATCATGTACATGAAAACAGGATGTCTAGTACAAAAGTTTAAACTGTTTTATACTTTTCATGTTATCCAAAGCGAAATGATTTCAACACAGCATGTGACTAGCTCTATCCGTCAGTCTGTTTTTGGTATTCAATTGTGGGTTGGCAGCACCTGGTGGTGCGCACCAGAGGTGCTCCTTGGCCTTGGCCCTGAGCAGCCATCCATGGCCTTCTTTGTTGGATCCAGGTCGATGTTACCCCCGGAGCCAGTCGAGCCCGAGGAAAGCCCTACTACACTGCATCCTGGGTCTCTACAGGGCTGCTTACAGGCCATTGATAGTGAGCTTCTCTGTCTCTGAATTAAATAGTGGGCTGCTGCCTATATGGTGCAATAGTTGCGTCAACACCCATGGCTTGGTACGCACGGAAATGGGAAGTCTGTAAAAGAAACCCCGCCCTCCCAACCAGCGGGCATCCCATAGCCTAGACATCATGGGCAAGTGTTAGGAATGAAGGCATACAAGGTACCACTAAAAATGAACTGCCCTTTTCTTAGCAGGGTGCTGCTTGCTTGCTAGGATTTCTGTGCCCTTTATCAGGACAACCACTCGCTAGACGTGACTGCTGTGCCCCTTTTCCTACCCAAGCACCATACCTTAGGGAAATCCTAGAATTAACACTGAAGCCTGCTCTCTGATTCTAACAGTAATGCAAAAATGCAGAGAATTTGTTTTTTTCTGAAACTCACCCACACTACAAAACTGTACACTGTACTGACTACTGGTAAAAGTCTTGCATGTTCACACAATGCAACAATCACCGCCAACATACTTTTCCAATTTACAACCAACCCAGCTTTATACCAAAGAGATTACAAATTTTATGTATAACCGTGCATATAATTTATATATGTGAAAAGTCAGAACTTTGATATATGTCTAGGAATAAGGAATATTTGGTCGGTAGAACATTAGCTCTTTAGAGCACCAACTTTGGTCAGATAGCTATCCACCCAGCATAGTACCAAGCTAAACTCTTCATTTTCAGAGAAAACTAGCTGTGGGCATCACAATTCAAAAACAATTTCTTTGGTACATTGCTGGGGATGGCCAGTACTTGCATCCACCGTACAGTGCCCCCTGGAGGTGAATTTTTCTGACTTTTGATGTTTAAAATCATTTACACTGAAAATACTACCATTGAAATGTTACTAATGCTGTAATGTACCCCGAAGGAACCAGAGAATTTCAGATCTCGATCTTGCTGGGTAAACAAAATAATGCCACCTATACATAGGCACAATCTGCTATGAAATGGTCCGTTTTGAGTTTTCCTCCAACTTTGGCCCCGTCTAGCCTGAAAATGTAGATACTACCAAAGAAATGCTTGGTATTCCCGAAAAAAGAGTTCCAAAAGCACAACAAACAGCATTTACCCTCACAGTACAAATCTGGGTTACAGAGAAAATATACCGCAAACATGCACCAAAAATGAATTTCGACCATCTTTCTGGCCGTCCATTGCACAAACACAGCAAGATACCAAGGTACTATTCACTGAAAATGATAGTCTTGTTGTGTGTAAACACATAATAAAGCATTCTAGTTTGGTATATGTCTGGGGTATTATTTTATTCCCATTCCCATTTTCAATTTTTATTGTTATTTCTCAAATAATTCTGGCTCGATAACGTAGCTACCCAGCTTGGCGCTGATGTGGTGCTGAAGTCTAACCGGACTTGAAGTGTCACAGATCATGATAAAAGTTTAACATATTTGGTAATGTGTATCCTTAAGTCATGATAGTTGATGTAAAATGTGGCGTCAACAGCAAAACTGAGCCTCTTAAGTGGCTTCCAGGTGGCGCTATCGGCAGACAAAGTGAAATACGGACCTAAAAATTCAGCTTTTTCTGTGAGACACCCATATCTACCTATGTGCCAAGTTTCATTCAAATCCAGGGGGGTCAACTGCGTACTGAATGTCAATCTCTCGTGGAAGGGCTCTTAATAGTACATATTTTACTATGTTTGTAATAATACTGTTGCTGTGAATGAGAGAGAGCAAAATTATGGATGAGCTCTAGTAATGAGACTGAGTGTTAACGCTGGAAATCCTCTCTGACTTCACTGTCAGCCTCAAAAATTTTAGTCGCTTTCACAAGTTGCAGTAACTCCCACAGTAAAACCACTGCATCATTTGTTCTATTCATGTGGGGGAAGGGCTTCTAACATGCTTAAAGATGCATGTTCAAAAACGCATTTAAATCTGAGGGAAAGCAAGAAAAAAAAAACTATTTGAGCTCTCTGAGGGAGACCTGAGAGGAAGCTTAGTATAATCCTAACCAAAATGCCAAGAAGCTACTTAAATTTCCAGTCTCATGGCTCTCTGAACTAAAAATACCCCGTAAATTCCGATTCAGAATTTTTGTCCGACTAAAATTAAGCAGTATTTTTTCATAAAACATTGAACGGTCCATCCATTTCTTTTTAAATTAAACTGAAATTCCTCAATAGACACACATTTCTATTCTATTGCCAAGGCTCAACCATTAACAGCTAAAGCAATCCCTATGACTATCTGAGTTATAGCTTGAAATGGGCCCTTAAAGAGCCTGGATATTTAATGCCTGTGGCTGTTCAGCTGTGCATATTACAGCAACCACTGCAGTAAATGAAACATAAAGCAACTGCACAGCCTTGACCTGAACCTGCAATCTGTCACAGCTGCTCGTTTCGCCAATCACTCTGGTTGGCCTGGCTTAATAACCACCTCAAACACAGGCTCATTGAGTGTGTGGCTTCCAGAATCGCCTCGGTAAGCAGCTGAAGAACACCATCGATTTTCTCCCTCGTGCTGTGTTACTTCTCTTGTCTTCGATTGAGAACGGAGCGAGCTGCCAGTTCTGCAAGTGCCTCGACCTCAGTCCTTTTCTCTCCTACATTCTGTTCATCCATTTCCCTCGCTTACCTCTCCCCTGTGGCACTATTAACACCACCAACAAACCACCACCCCAGCCCTAACAGGGACTATTCAGCTGACGCATTGCAGACCTATGATAATTTGTTTATATACACAGATTAGGAGGATAACTCGATTACCAGCAGATACAGTGCATCGTGCCTGTTACTAACCCAATAACAGCGGCCATTGGCCGCATGAGTCCGGGCTGTGCGAGGGGCGTCTTGACTCTGGCCGACCCACAGAGCTGAGGCGCGGGGGAGCGACAGACTGCGAGCGTGTAATAAACTCCAGAGTGGAGACGAGAGGACCCGGCTTAATTCAATCCCTGGCTGGGAAGCTGATCTGTTTGTGAGACGCTAATTGACTCATTGATCGCAGCGAAGGGTTTCGCAGATACGCCTTGCTACACAGCCAATCAATCAAGCAATTAAGCCGTTCCCTCTGGCCACCCTCCTCTCCATTTAGAACAGACCCAACCCGCTGCGCCAAAAATAGCTTCTTTTTACCCAGTAGGCCCTGGAAATGTGCTCAGAGCCATGCGAGAGAATGCCTTACGTTGTTTAAACGCTGTGCATCATACCTGCGTGATCGCTTACTCAACCGATTTATGAATGCAAGATGAGTTTTTATCTCTGGGTATGGTCAATAAATAAGTCTCGTCAAAACTCGCGCTTAAAAACAGCTGAGAAATAAATGATGCAAGTGGCGTGATGCCATTTGCAGTGTGTTCACCCCAGCAAAAACTGTCCAGAAAAAAATCCCACTAAAAAACCATGTTCTGCTACTACCATCCTTAGATAATTCCCCGTTTGTCCTTGCATGACTGGAAATCGGGCCATCCAGACTAGCCATATGGCATTATCAATCTCCCAGTACAACTGCTCCTCCTGTCACCTTAAGACATTTCCTGCTGGCAGTCGGCCTCATGGGCATCTGTTGGGCGGGACAGTCCGAGTAACAATTGCTGCCTGATCCATCTATTTCCCCACACTGTTTTAATCTTTAAGTAGTAGGCATACATTAAACACGGATTATGGGTCAGGTGGCCACACCCCCGTCTGTCATCTATCTCATCTCATGTTAGCGGTGTCCTTGCTGTCCAGGCTTGGTGCGGTTTGGATGAGTGGCCATAAATCTTAAGCGTCTTTAAAGAATATGTTCCATATCACCTGAGGATGGGGGAGGTGGGAGTGCTGATTTATGAGGTTTTGGAGGAGGTGGTAGGATTGGGGTTGGGGGCAGCACAGGATTAGCAGTCCAAGTAGCCGAACAGAGGTATGGGGCGCTGTCCTGACAGATGTGGTTGCAGGGGCAGGACTGGTAACTGGACTAAATCTGAGGTGAGGTGTACTGGGATTTTATGGATTGGATCACAGTGCAGGACTGGTAACTGGGTGAAATCTGAGGTCGGATGTACTGGAATGTTCTAAAGTGGATCACAGTGCAGGTCTGGTAACTGGGTGAAATCTGAGGTCAGGTGTACTGGGGTATTCTGGGGTGGACTAGAGTGCACTAGGACTGTGTTTTCCAATCATGGTCCTGGAGTACCCCTGGTCTGGACATTTTCGATGTCTCCCTGATCTGTCACTAATAAGCAGCTCAGATGAATCAGATGTGTTAAATAATGGAGATATCTAAAATATACAAGGCAAGGGTTCTCCAGGAGTAAGGTTGGGAAACATTGTACTAGGTGACAGGCATTTTATCATGTTGACAGCTGATAGTCCAAACCATGAGCTTTACTGGAGCTATGTGTGATCTATATATATGGTGATGAGTTTGTGCCAAGCAGGTACTGTACTGGTGTGTGTGTGTGTGTGTGTGTGTGTGTGTCTGTTTCTGTGCATGTGCGTGTTTGTACATTTGCCTGTGCATGAGAGCCTTTGTTTCATAGTAGCTGAGAGTAAGTGCGTGTAAGTGACCCTAAGCATGGTACTTGCAGTTGTGAGTGTGTGTGTCTGAGAGTTCCGAGCATTTGAGCGTGTGTGTTTGTAGTTGTAAAAATGCGAGTGTATATTTGCGTATTTATCTCTCCAATGTGAGCCTTCCTCGGAGAGTATGTGCTTATCTGTGCATGTAAGGTTCTGTGTGTTTGTTGTAGTGAGAATGTGTGTGTACATGTGATTGTGTGCATGCACGTTTTAGCACGTGAGCCCGGATGTGTTTAACGTTGTGAGTATGAGATAGCACTTGTGGATGTGTGTGTGTGTGCATGTGCACGTGGGAGTGCGTGCTCCAGGACTGTTTGATCACTTGCAGTGAGCGTCTCCCCCTGGGCGATGTGTGTATGCTCACGGCCCTCGTCCTTGGCAGGAAGTGGCTTCAGGAGAGCACTGGAGATGACAGCCCCAGTGATTCACCTCTGAGTGGGAGAAGTACCTACAGCAGCCAAGGGGGGATGACTTCAGCGCAGTCATCAGACTGTTACAGCCCCGCGCCATGCCAGAGCTGACTCTCGAGCGGTGGCTAATCTGTTTTTTTCCTCTGCTCTGATGACAAACACCGTCCTTCTCTCCTGGAGACGACTGCCTGTTCCAGCATGACTGCTGGGGCTGTGATGTCCATCGCTTTACATTATCGTCACTGCAATGTTTTTATTCAGAGCACCGAACAAAACTTGAAAAGCACACAGTGCTGTCACATACCTGAGTTAGCATATTAGCAACAGAGCCAGATAAGGCCAACAGCCCTCCCAAGCCAGTCTAGATAAGGAGACTCAAACTCAAATCCTGGAAGGCCACTGTGTCTGTGCACTTTTGGTTTGTTCCTGCATTTAAGTGTGTAATTGAAGTCATGGATTGGCTACGGAGTTTGCACACCTTCTGTATGAGGCCTGAGTCTACTACTGATTGAAATCCCCCAAACCTGTAGACACTCTGGCCCTCGATGAGTGTTTTGGACCTCTGGTGAAGATACTTCATCATTGACACATTACGTATAAGTTAACAACACTAATGTTAAAGTCATGAAGCAACCCTGAAAAAATCGCTTCAACTTTGAAGTCTCAAATACAAGTTTACAAAAGCATTTACATCACTAATTTAAAATCAAATTAGGAGCATGCGCCTGCTTAAAAAAAAAAAAAAAAGGTTTAACAAGAAGTGTGTTGCTGTGTAAGTCTCCAGAGCAAGACCAAAATATTAAATCTGCTCAAAATGGTCTCTTTTGTTAGTGCCCTAATTGCAGATGTGCCTGTCACTATATGGCAGAATTATTACCCAGTCCAAATGTGGAAGGGGTATGATTTTTGTAGGCTTTGATTTATTGATTGTCAAAGTCTTAAATTTTGACAAGTATATCAGTAAGGTGAGTCTGTTTGTTGGCTTTCCTGCATCCACTCTATAGCTTTAAGTTCAAAGCCAATCATCACTATGCTCCACTAAAAAGTGGGCCTTGGTCCAGAATAGAAACCAATTGTTTTTCACGAGTGGGTGAAAGTTAAACAAAGATACAGGCCAAAGTTCCCTCAGAATGGACAAAACTAAACTCATTCAGTTGACCTTTCAATGTTGCATCATATGACCTGAAGCGTAAGATCTGGGGGGGTCACCTCATCCTTACCAATATGCAGGTAAACCCATAAACTCATCTGATATTGGGCAGAATCGGTCATTGGGATCACATCACAAAAAATAAAATAAAATCCTGAAATCTCAAAAATCCTCATCTTTTAACATTGGCGAATTTTCAGAAATTCATATCTTTGGCAAAACTTATCGAATAGCCTTGCCATTTGACAGACACATGTTGATACCCCATGACCTGATGAAATAGCGTGTGGTTTTGCCGCGACTTACACGTCTCTGCTTGTGGATCTGGAGGCCACCAGCATTTGTAAATAAGGGGAATCCCCATTTACAGCACAGTTGTTTCCTGTGCTGCCCTCTATCCAATTGATCCTGGTATAAGGAACGGTAACCTGAGGTTACTGAAGAATAATGAGACAATAAATGTTGAGATTTCGCCAAGTTGTCATTCTCCGAGCGATTTGACTGCAAGCTGGGCGGCCAGCTGAGTTTGTTTGTTTATTTATCTGCTGTCTGTGGACAGCATAATACTCACAACTCAAGATCAAATATTGTCAAACTTCACTAGAAGGTTGGACATCTTACCAAGTTGACACGTATTGTTTTTGGTAAACCTCAAGAGAGACATAGGCTAAAGTGAGTGACCTGGGGAGGTGGAATTTCAACTAGTCGTTGGTCTCTGACCTAGTTTTTTTTTTTTTGTTTGATTGGTTGTTTGTTTGCATGTCTGTCAACAGTTTTGTGCAAAAACAATTGTATCAAATTGCACAAAATTTTCAAGAGAGGTGTGTAGTGGTCCAAAGACCGCCTTATGAAAGTTTGGACCTAACAGGTTCAAGGTCAAGGTAACCGATAAACCGAAAACAGTTTTTTGGCAATAGCTTTCTTAAATCTTCTCTGACTACACTATTGGTGTGTCATCATTATCCTTGTCAAACGGGAGGGTTCAAATGTCCGGGACAGGGGATCTTAGGTTATTCAACCCGCAAAGCACTTAAACGTCTCATCCGGGCGGGCCGTATTGTACCTGACACTACTTATTTGAGTTAGCAAGAAGAACAGAGTCAAAAATTAGTAAGGCACTCAGTAAATCGCATAGCCCCACCAAAGCAAATACCGCAGTTTTTTTTTTAACTATCTTTCTCCTTCATGCATCCTTGTGACTTCACAAGAGAGCTGATTTTATTCTTTATGTAAGAGTTTTCTTTAAAAATCTTTTTTTCTTTCTTTCAAGTAAAAATTTAGCTTTGAACTTTAAGTTACTCTTTGCCTGACAATTTCATAATGCCATCAGCAATTCTTTCATTTTTTAAAAGGTGGACGTTACCGGAGGACTCTCTGATTTGTGTACTAAACTCCAGAAGGAGAGTGACGTTGATCCATTTTCGACTGACATGCCTGTTTCAGATGAACCAAAACAACTGCATACGATGGTGTTTGTTTTTTCCTTCATAAGCTTTCCATCAGCTACTAATGATGGTGGATACCTCAAATTTATCAAATTTATCAGTTAAAATTAATTGCTGTGTGTTATATTACAATAATAAGAAATGCTGATACAAATGGCTGTTTCAGTGGTTTTCTGTCTAGGCCCTTTGAGAGAAAAATAAACCCTCTGACACAATCATTTCAGTAAATCCCAATAAGCAGGTCAGGCAAAACTGGAGAAATGTCACTGCAGTTCTTGCAATTGATACACAAATCTGAAAGTCCTCTTGTAACTTCAACATTTTTAAAAACAAAAATAACAAGCAGCAGATGGGTCTTATGATAATGATTATTAGCCTTTAAAAATGCAGTTTCACAACAATCCAATGCTTCAGGTGCAAATGTAAAGCAGTTGTTCTTTCCGCCTATGGTGAAATGCACTTGCATGGCATCCAGCAGTATACCGGGAAAGGCATTCAACTGTGTTTCTGCTTTACAGCCCCGCTGTTTGGTTTTGATTCCAGCTTGAGCAGCCCCTCCATACACATGAAGAGTTCCTTCATACACACCATGCCTAACACAAAACAGAATTACCAAGACACACATCAGTTATCCAACTTTCAAACGTCTTATGTTTGCTGAAGACTCATTATGGGGATACACATTTACTAAGAAGGCATTATTTATGAATATTAAAACAAATCATTAATGAGGGCCATCAAATTTTACTTCCATACCATGTCTGTGAAGGAAGAAACAAGGGGAAAATTTGCTTTAATAGGTCATGGACTGACTTTTATTTCATTAGAAACCAAGGTCACAACAAGTGACATATAGACTGCTGGCTGTACACTGAATCTTACACTACCTTCTATGAAGAGAGCTCTGACAGGTCAATACTTTAGCCTTAGAGTCAACTGGACTTGGAAATTTCCCATTGAGAAACCAACATCAATGGAGCACTGACCTGCAAGACTTTAATGTCTTTCATTCAAGTATAGATGAGATTTAGGGTGCATCCGAATTCCGAACAAGGACCCCTCTTCGCTAGCGGTCATAAACCAGAAATACGTGACAGGTGGCCATGACAACGAGCATCCAAAATTTCTATTTTATGAAAGGTAGGAGGGAATTAGCTCCTTTGTTGTTTTCTTGCTACAGCAAGGAGACAGAGGCCCAACCATGAGAGAAAGATGGATTATGGACCACAGTCCTTTGCAGCGGAAGCAATTGGGAACATTGTTTGGGTTCTGAAGTTCTGCAATAAAATGTGATGGCTGTTTTTGCCATTGAGCTTCTGAAGTATTTACAGAAAATTCATCAAATATCTCGCAAACGCATTTAAGAGAAAGTTAAAACCTCCCCGCAACTTTCCCTTGAGCTAGGTGAAGCTTGTTATTGAGGTCAAAGAAAATTAGGGAGGAAAAGAAAAAGGTCACTTGTTTGAGAGCACTCGCATACACCTTTGTTCACAGTATAATTGGGAACGCGGAAAATACTTTTTCACAGCACTGTACTCAGACTCTAGAAGAGCAGGGGATGTGGTGAAGTGATTATAACTTGAGACAAGAGACCAAATCTGTTTTCGCAGCAATAGTTTAACCCCTTAAACTCTAGCTTTTCACGTATTTTGAGCCCCCCATATTGTTAGACAACATAGCATACATATTCTGTATCTGCTGGTTGCAGCACTTCACTGAAGCTACACTGCACCTATATTGAGAGAAATATTCAAACCCAGGATGCCACGTTTTTTATGGCCACAGCATTACAACTAATGTAAAATATCTAGATCTTGTACATTATTTTATCCGTATATCTCTATAATTCAGCAGGACATAATTGGGATGATTGGAGACCTTGAGATCTCCACTAGAATTTAAAATAGGCCTGAAGTTCCAGAGGTATGAATGCAGCTGCTACATTTGACTGACTCGTATATGGGTCTGTAGGTTTTATGGGGTTAAAGTTACTTTTCACTTCATATTAATAATAGAGAGAACGGGCCTTGAATAAGCTCTATTGAGTAAATATACCTTAAATATACACTCTCTGAGCACTTCATTTGGAATACCAGAACAGCTGCTCATTCAATCTTCTAGTTAGTCAATTGTGTGGAAGCAGTGCAATGCTTAAAATCTTAATGGTCACATGATCAAACAGTGACTCTCAGTGACCTTGACTTGGATGGGTGGTGGTGCTAAACGTGCTCTCTGAATCAGCTGATCTCCTGAGATTTTCATGCACAAAAGTCCCTGGAGTTCACTCAGAATGGAGCAAAAAATAAAAACATCCAGTGAGCAGCAGTTCTGTGAGTGGAACGCCTTGCTGAGAGGTCAGAGGAGAATGGCTAGACTGGTTCCAGCTGAGAGAAAGACTACAATTCATCTGATAACCGCTCTTTACAAGTCTGTTGAGCAGAACAGCATCTCAGAATGCACAGTACATTAAACCTACCACTTGTATAGTCAGAGCTAACGTTTACAATGAGTTATAGAAATTGTCAAGATCTCCATTCAGCAAATTCTGCTCAGCCTACTTTTAACAACCCAATTTATCATATCACTTTGTGTATAGAGAGGGAAAATATCTTTCATCTGTAACTGCAAGCAGAACAAAATGAGATATTGTGTAACATGACTAAAAGAGATTGCATTCTACAGATAGACAGCCGTACATTAGCGCTCCCTCTCTCTCTCTGTAAGAGCTGGCAGGGCAGAGTAAAGACACTTTAATCACAGCAGGTTCTGTAGCGGTAGCAGCACACAGCACCTACGCTTCATGCTCCTCAGAGCCAGAAACGGTACCGCTTTTCCGCATTGTGTTTTGCATCTCTGATCATAAAAACAGAGCCGTAAGTGCTTTGCTGTCTTTTGAACCGTCAGCCTTTGACCACCGTCCCAGAGAAGCAAAACCACTTTTATCCTGAAACACACCCTGGGTGACACACCAAGAAAAAGTGATCTAAGTGGGTAATGTCTTTCTTATTGGAAATGCCGAAGTTCTTGAAAGATTCGAGGAGCGCTCCCAAGTCTCTGTCTTCACAAAAGAACGTGCTGGTGCCTTCAGAGTTCTCCAGAACACGCCCAACAGAGCCGAGGTGATTAAAATACAGTCGTTTAATCTACAAAGAGGAGTTCAGAGCACCTGATGTACAATTACCCACGCAGAATTGAAAGGATATTCCCACGCCACCTGGGAGCAAGGGATTATTATTATAATCACCTTGCATTGTAAGATATGCAGGTGTTTCTAATTGCAGGATGACTGCGTAAAATCTAAGATGCTGCTATATACAGATCGATCAAAATTCTGACAAATAGGCCGCAGCCTATTTAAGATTTAATTGAAGGCAGTTTTGTACATTCGTCACACTGGAGAGAGTGAGAGAGAGCGCGCGCGTGTGTGTGTGTGTGTCTGAGGGTGGTTGATCATTGGCAAATAACCCCATAGGGTCAAGTCACTGACCAGTCATTGATTGAATTAATCCCTATGTCTGAAGTGTGACACTGTGACCACTTAATGGCAGAATGGAGGAAAGACCGCAGAGGTTAATCCTTAGAAAAAGCAGCAGAAAGCTATTAAAGCAGAACATGTACAGACCAAAACAATGACCTGAGGGTCATGAACGGCCTCCCGTTCTGTTTTTATTTTTTATTTGCTCGGCTACATGGTGCTGCGTCAGTACAATTCGCTCACTCCTGTGGTAGGAGACGCGGATCTCAAAGTCACTCAGCAAACAGCCACCCACACCCCCATTCACCCAGATGGCTTTTGAAGCTGCGGAAGTCCCAGTATTCAATGATGCACAGGTTCAAATAAAAGACAGGGATATGGAACACTCAACAGGGAAATAAATGCTCGTGAGAGCGTCAGACCGAACCCCAAGCACAGGTATACTGTGTAGCCTCATTTCCAGTAAGCAGTACGGTTCAGTTAAGTTCAGCTCATTACATATTAAAATGGTTATTTTTGTGTCTCTTGTCGAAAGTTGTAGATGGTACCAAAATCCCGTAACAATCTGTCTCGTGTTTTTGTTAACCCTCTCTGGAGGTACCAACCATACTGATCTGATACTAAAAGCTGGACTAAGAAACACAGCAGTCAATTGGTCGAAAGAGAATTGTCACTCTTGCTCGACCCAAGACGTGGTTAATGCGGCTATTACTATCTTGTAAAACCCACCTACATTTAAAGACAGGGTCGGTGAGAATTTTCAGAAGCATTTTTTGTTATATTTGTTGGAATTCTGTTAACAGTGATCAAAAAATTAAATGATTAAAACACAAAGAAAATCAGGCACATACAGTGGTTGCAGGACTGCAGTATGTCCCTCCAATCATTTCATTCGGTCCAAATGAAATGAGAGGACGGCCTACCCCGCCTGTCTGAGTAACCTATTTACCTGAGCACATTCGAGCATCCTGTTTGTGCACTCACTGCGCATGCATCAACAACGTTGGCAAGACCAAAGTCTGTGTCTCTGGTAAAGCGAGAGTTCCTTGTAAGAGAATGGCAAAAAAAAGTCCAGCTACAATAAGCAGTTTCACCTATACCTACAACAACTTGCACTGCTTAACAAAACAAGAAATGAAAGACAAAAGCAGAAAGAAAACAAGTTAGAATAATTTGGGTTGCTTTTGGGTCCCTGTTGCACACCCTCTTCCCCAAGCCTGTCCTCTTTGACCAAGCATGTTGGGTTCTGGAGTGGCTAAATTCATATCAGAGCCAATTGTTTGCATTCTGGAAGCTTTAAAATACGAGTCAATCTATAGACAACACGCTATACATTCGATGTGAAATTCAAGCGCATCAATAAGTCATCAATGAACTATAATAAAATCGTCAAGTAGCTTGCCAGTTAGTGCGATGGCTAGCTAGGTAGCTGCTTAACATTGATTCTTGGGGAAAATTACTGATGAAATGCACTACAAAAGCAAAATAAGCATTCAAAATATACTTGCGCTATAAATATACTTGTGCTATGTAGCTGCCATCCTCGTTGATTTTAGCTTAGCAAGTAATGTTAAGTTACTGCTGCGAGGCACTGGATTGGTAGCCAAATTAGTATCGCTGACTATAAACTCTTATTCTATCAACTTTCTCAGGGATTACACCTACGCCAGGTAGTGTGAGAGCAATGATAAGGATGATTACTTCAGTTGTGTTTATTGCTCAGGTTCATTGTATTCATATTGATTACAGTAACCTTGTGTGCATATATCTAATAATGTGAACTTTTTTTAGCATATGGATGATAGACCGAGTGGTTGGTAAGGATTGCGATGTAAACTACTGATGCACTGGGTTGCGCTCCTTTCCCTGTTCTCTAGTGTTCCTCTATTAGTAGCACGCTATTTGTGTTCAAGTCTCTTGGGGGAGTGGCTAAGGAGCAATGACTCAAAGGAGGGGGCATTTTTTTCTGATCATGACATTCAAAATCTGCCTTGTGTTTTCTGGTTTATCCAGAGTTGCCTACCCTGCCTTTAAGAGTACTGTCTGCGGTGGAAACCCAAAGCAGATCTTTGGTTTAAGTACCAGTTTGAATAGTTAACTGGTTTCAAGGGTACTATACTAAAAGTGTAGGAAACGTAGCTTATGCGCTAGTCTACACAGTATTACAACCATATAGTAATGTGTTTGGCTTCCAAGGAAGCCACACTGATATCCACTGACTTTATTTTTTAATTCTTTCAAAATAATTGATATTTGTGATTCTGTTGGACAGCACTTTACTCAGTTTCTTTAAAGCTGGAGTTTGCAATTTTATAAAAAATCACTTTTTGTCAAATTTGTTAAAACTGTTACTATGACCTGACAGTGGGACGTGAGTCAGATGATCTTTGAGAAAATCAGAGTCTTCTGGCTCCATCTGGCGCTTCTAATTCCTTCTGCAAGATTTCACCGCGACCGGGACAAAATAACCAATCAGAGCCAGGAGGAGTGACTGACGATGTAAATCATTTCTCATGCACACGCGGCGGGCCGCCCTCTCCCTTGTGGTTTTAACCTGTGTCTACGTCCGGCCTCTGGAATTTTACCGAAGCAATGAATCAGGGGGCGTGGCTTTGGTCAGACACTTGAGGGGAGGGGGTGGGTTTAGAGGTGAGGCTACATTCAAATCTTGCTTGCTGTTCCAGGATTGCATACTCTAGTTTTAAGGCAATATTAAAAATGTCTTTAAAAAATAATAACAATGAAAATATATATTTCACTGGAATGAAACACACACACACACACACACACACACACACAGACTCCTTCTGCCACAACAAACTGCCAGCATATCCTCCTTCTCAGGCTTTAATAACTGATAGCCTCTGGGAAGGTCTTCCACCCCATGTGATCTGCTCCCCTCCAATGAAGGGACCTCCAAAAAAATCACCTGGAATTTCTCCATCCCAGTGGCGTAGCTTGTGGGGGGCCACAGACACGTCACTTTATGACAACAATTAGTCCTGGCTAGTTCTCAATCATTTTCCTTTATTGACGCGTTTTCCAATTACCGTAATTTGCAACTGAAGACACGGTTTCTCTCCATATGCAATCTAACAGCGATGAAATCATGAGCTAAATTCAGTACAGTGACGGAACCAGAACAGAGAATTGGGTTGCACAAAACATCCGTTTAAAACAATTATTAGTCCTGACCTGTTCTCAGTCATTTTCATAATTAACAGAAGGTTCACTCTGAGAGCACTCCACACTTAACAGGTGCTGCTTGTTCTCCCTGATTAGATAAGACGACAATCATTCATCTGGACGCATATTTGCTGCATTTAAATCAACATTATTCAAAATTGCATACTTGTCGACTCTCGCGCAAATAGCTGGAGCCGCAGGCTATTTATAGCCTATTTAACTGCCAAGTGCCACTTTTTTTTTTCAACCCACACAATACCGAGAGTGAAAGTCCGCGTTTTATTGGAACGCGGACCAGTTCAATCAACGCAAAGCATTTGCCTATTAATAAGTAAATTATTTTTCTGTACTGAATTTAGCCCATGATTTCATCGCTGTTAGATCTCATATGGGGAGAAACCGTGTCTTCAGTTGCCAATTACGATAATTGGAAGACGCGTCAATAAAGGAAAATGATTGAGAACTAGCAACGACTAATTGTTTTCATAAAGGGACGTGTCTTTGCTCCCCCACTAGCTACGCCACTGCTCCATCCTACTGCAGTAGATAGCTTATGGCCATTTATTGCATCAGTGACCCAGAGTTTTTAGATGTATGCTAATTACTTCACCGGACGGAGTGGGCGTGAAGTACTGTTTTTAGCGGCACTGTGTGTTTGTTTGTTTGTCTGTCTGTTTGTGTTTCCGCACTTGCCAATATTTGCGTGAATGGGATGAAGTCTGCCATCTCTGATTGCCTTGTTGTATATGTTGAGATTCTCAATAGAGATATAATTAGAGTCCCTTCACGTAGAACTTTGGAAAAAAGGAAATTAAAGGGAGACGCTGAATAGTTTGGATCTTTAATCAAATTTGTTATGTTGTTCATTCCTCCAGTCACCTTGGTTGCTTTCCTCATGTCAGTGGCTATCCCAGCATGGTTTGCAGGCCAGAATTTATTTCCAAGGAAAATGGAGGCAATGTCATCAGTGAATGCACTCATTCTCCTCGGGGATACATGGTTTCATTCCAACCACAGTTGCAGTTGCCTTGGTACACTCCTGTTTTCAGTTTTTACGAATGACTTGCCACTTGCTCTTAATAATGCATCTATTACCATGTATGCAGATGACTCTACCATATATATAGCTAAGAGTAATGTTTCTGAACTGAAAAATATCCTTCAAAGTGAACTTGATTCTGTATTTGATTAGGTTGAAAACAATAAGTTGATACTTAATGGGGCTAAAACTAAAAGCATTGTTTTTGGATCGAGGTACGTATTGAGAGATGACCAGTTACTCTCCCTCTTTATGAATAATATTATATTGGAGCAAGTCAAGGAGGTGAAACTTCTAGGTCTAACCCTGGATGATCAACTGTCCTGGACTAAACATGTCAATAATGTTGTAGGTTAAATGGGCAGAGCTGTATCAGTAATAAAGAGATGTGCCTATTTTTTGAATAAGCATTCTATTAAACAGGTTACACAGGCACTTGTGTTATTCCATTTAGACTACTGCTCAGTTGTCTGGTCTAGTGCGAATAAAAAAGATATACACAAATTACAACTTGTGCAAAATAGAGCTGCAAGGGTTGTTTTGGGATGTCCTCTTAGAGCAAATGTGCATGGCATGCATGTTAATCTTGGTTGGTTGAAAGTGGATGATAGATTTGTTTGTAATCTTCTTGTTTTCTTTCAAAAAATTTACACTGCCACTCAGCCTAAAAATGTATTTTCGAAAATTGTGCTTGTCCAAGATAGACATAGATACTCCACAAGACAGGCTACTCTAGGGAGTGTTGTTGTGCCTGTATCTAGAACCTGTGCCATGATGAGAATGGCTATGAACAGGGCTTCCTTAAAGTGGAATACGCTGCTAAGTTACATTATTAATACTAGGTCAAATGCGACTTTCAAAAAATTAATTAAAAGTCTCTACATACCTAAAGAATAACTATACTATATTATAAACTATGGCCTTATCCTATGTTGGTATTTCTTGCTGTTCCTTGTATCTTGGTATTTTTAATTCATTTTAATCTAGTTTTTATTTCTTTTTTGTCATTTTCCTGTTTGTAATTTGATATCATGCTGCTTTAGGATTTTGTGGGTTGTATTACCTGCTTTGTTTTATATTATGTCAAAACTGTTTTTGTCACGTATTATGTGTTTTTGGTTTTCAACATGCATTATGTCAATGTAATATTATTAGTTATTATTATGTATCTTGCCATATTTTAATTATGCTGTGTTAATATATATTCCAGGACCCCAGGAAGATTAGCTTTCACTTTTGTGTCAGCTAATGGGGATCCAATAAAACAATAAAACCACCTCTCTCCTAGCTGACTAACTAAAGATCAGTCCCCACTAATTGACCAACTTTACTATTTATTGTATTTATTTTATTTGTATTGTGTTTTTATTTAAAGAAGAAAAAAAATCTGTCATAACCTTGCTTTACATGAACAGAAGTAGCAGAAGCACAAGTAAATGGCTAAAGCCTATTTGGCCTGGACCCCAATATAGGATGCGGATGAGGCTCAAAACGCTGAAGTGAGGTGAAAAAAAAAAACAAACACTGTCAAGAAATCCTCTTACAAGAAAAATCTCGGGGAAGAACTGGGCGGCAGACATGGAGTCCATCCTCCACTTGGCGGACAAGGACATGATAAAAGAATCACCATCCAGTTCCCTTTTCAGCGGTTGACATTGACCCAGTGTTGCAGTAACACGGTCAATGTGGCGCAGAGTGCAGGGATCCACATGCAGTACGGCATGATGACAAACACAGCTGTTGCACACTCATGGCCTTCTTGATACGTTTCCCTTCTTTTCCACTCTCTCTGCCGCGGTTTCTTGAATTGGTTTTCTAAAATAGATCAGCGCGGCATAATGCCGAGCAATTAGCCGAGGCCTTAACAGCACCAAGAGCAAAGCTAAAGAGTCTTTCTCATTAAGTCCCTGAAAGACACTAATTGTCCCTTTTCATGGCCTAACCCCACACTCAGGCTTCTCCTGACGAAGCCTACAGCCCAGGCTCTTAGAGGCCATGGCACTTCCAGCATCCAGCAGATTCCAGTTCCTTTCAGCCTCTCTCTCTCTCTCTCTCTCTCTCTCTCTCACACACACACGCGCATACAGACATCTTTATAAACCAAAACAACAATTATGAAACCAGAACCCTAACCTTAACCCCTAACCCTAAAAAACTCAAGTTACATTGCGGGGACTGAAATGCGTCCCCACAAGGATGAAAAAAATCTTGTATTCCATCACTTTCGGGAACATTAAGTTCCCACAATGATAGGAATACATGCCCACACGCACACACACACACACACTCACACACAGTTGATCTGAGTATTGCACCCAAAGCCTTTGATTAAAAAAAAAAAAAAACCCTGAACAATGCTCCACTCAGAATAAAAAGATCTGTCTACTTGAGCTTGGTTACAGATAAAGCCAGTGTGGCTTCAAGATTCAACACAAGGCTCTCCAGTCTAGCTCTACAATCTCCCACTGAGACAGACACCATGCACTGAACAGACATTCAGCAGTCAGCTTCACAACTGGCACTGACACTAAACACTGGCCAAGTAAAGTCCTGTATCTCTGCCATACTGACGCAGACCGGGCACTCAAAGGCATTTCTCCAACAGCCACTATTGGGAAGAAAAGGAGGTGGGAGCCCCTAACCCCACCCAGGTTAATGTCAGTTCTGAACGGAAAACACAGTTAGCGCATCCTTCAGGGAAGACGAGGGGAAAATGGCTGCACACTTCAAACGAGATTAGCATTTTATCATTTAATTACCAAGCCCCCCAACCCCAGCCCATTTTCTCATCTTACATTCTTTGTGGGGCCAGCTAATATACCCCATTTACCCAACTGGGATTATTGTCACACTCCCTCCCCTCTCCCCTCCCCCCACACTCTTGATGCTAGCAGTAGCTTATGTGCGTAGGTGGATGCCAGTGTATGCTTAGCATACATCCATGTTGGGCAGTGTGTGCGCAGTTGCGTGTGTGCGTGTGTGTGTTTGCGCATGTATACAGTTTCACATAGAGAAAGCCAAACACCCCATCTCTCAAAAGACAACGTGTAAAAATAAAGCCAGAAATTAGGCCCGATCCTGATAGGTAGGAGAGAGGATGTTTCCAGTCTGAACTGTGCCTTGTCTCCCACCCGCCCACTGGGAAAACTACAACAATAAATTTCATAAGAATGTAGAAAATGTGGGAAGGAGAGGATAGAACAAAGTCATACATCATTTACACTTCAATGTAATGGTCTCACATCTTGCTATGTTGTTTGGAGGGCATGTCCCTGTTCTTATAGCTAGAGAGAGAAGAGATTTACAACATTACTGCAGCGCACCTAACTGTCACATACAGTCAGGAGACAAATTAATGGAAAAATCAACATAAACAGTCTTATTAAGGTGTTGGGCCTTAAAGCTTCCAGGTTAGCTTCTATGTGCCTTGGCTTAGAGTCTACAAGTGTAAAACCTTTACTGGAGGGATGGAGTGCAATTCTGGAGATGTTCCTTCATTTGGGGTTTTGCTGATGGTTACGGAGAGCTCTGACATGTTGTTTCAAACATTTCCCACGTGAGTTCAGTTAATATGAGATCTGGTGACTTTGCAGGCAGTGGCATATGCTTTGGTTCATTTTCATATTCATAAAACAATTCAATGACCCCCTGTGGGACTTGGTTCATTGTCACTCTGGAAGAGACCACACCCATCAAGGCAAGACTGCTTCATCATAGGATATAGAGGTGATCACGCAGAATGACTGCATTGATTTGCTAAGACCCACCCATCTTTAAGGGAACAAATGGACCCAAAAATTAACATCAGCATTCGTATTATATTTGTCCATACATTTATCCAAGGTTTTTTTTTATATGTCACTCATCTGTATATTGTCTGTGTTGTTGTGAATATTCATGTCTAACAATTCAGCAAAATATTTGCTAGTGCTGCCAACTCTGCCATCAGTTATCTCTGAATTATTGGACATTATATTGGTTATCCTTAACAAATGTGGGCAGCAACAATTAAATTGATGCTGAATGAGCAGAATGAAATGGCAGAAAATCAAAAAAAAAAAAAAAAATCAGGAATAATCCAATTCTGAAAAAAATTGCCAAGCTACTGAAATACTTCCACAGACCCACCATAAATGATGTCTCCGTTCATGAATAAAATAGTGCACCGCAGATATAATCTCAGACAAGATTCTGTGCTGAGTGAGTTATGCCTTAGGTGAGTTCATCTTGGTCCGCTAAAGGCCATCTAGCCTGGCGCCCGCTGAATGAGTCCCAAGAGGCATTGTTAAGTTAAAAGTTCTGGAGATAATATCACTGGTAAATGCAGCACAGGATGCCCCACCCCCCTCCTCCTCTGATTGGCTGAGTAGCTCATGTGACTGACCCACAGTCATGCTGCTACAGGAGTGTCCTCGCCTACTGTCTGTCAGATTACCCACTGCAGCCCATGCATGCTCTTCCAGTGGGGCTACTCCCCCATATTTAAAAATGCAACAGTGATCCACTCACTCCTCAAGGGGAGGGGACTTGTTTGATGCTATGCGGACACCACGGGCAAAAAAATAATTGGGAGTATAACAGGGCCTCTGAGAAGGCCTTTAGGCATGTAAGCAAATGCGCACACACGCACACGCATTCGCTCTCTCCTACACACACACACACGCTTGCTCTCTCTTACACACACAAACCAATACACGCTCGCTCGCTCTCTCTTATACAGTTCATACATGCTCATCCTCTCAAACACACGTCAACACACAAATCCTTTGTCAAACTCACTTTTTCACACGCCCTCAATCAAGAACATAGACAAACACACTCTATCTCAAACACACAAACACACACACACACATTCTCTCACACAAATGCACGCGCTTACATTCCCTCTCAAACACTCATCGACACTCTTTCATATGCCCCAAAACAAAAAACACACAGACACACAAGCCCCCTCACAAGCACACACACACACACCCTGTCTTGCGCACTCACATTCCCAGCACACAAATGACCCCCCTAGAAGCACACAGGTACAGGCACACACTCAATTTGAACATGCGCGTACCTTCTCTCAATCACATATGTACTTACAGAGACACACACAGACACACTCTCAGACAGACGCATGCACAACTATGCACTATATATCCCGAGGACTAGCAGATGAGAAATCATCAATAGATTGTCCACACTCCCTAATGCTTGCTTTTTCCCTTCCAAATACACTGTCAGACCCTCCATCCACACACACACACGTACCACACACACACACACACACACACACACACACACACGCACTGGCCCATTTCCCCCCACCCACCCTCCGTGCCCCAGACGGAGACTCCTGTGCATGCACGACTGCATCAGGAGTCGGCCGATTGGGAGCGAGGGCAGAGTGTGCAGCATTCCAAGAATCCTGGCATACTTCATCATCCTAACAAGGCGGAACACAGAACTCCCAGCTCAGCCAGGCTCAGCAACATAAACAACTGGCGCAGTACCAGCAGCCACCAACAGGGGGCCTCAAAGAGACATGCACACACTCGCACACACAGCACTGGCCAAAGAACTGCACAGGTTAGCAGGAGGCTATAAGGAGGACATGAATTAAATAAGTGCTCAGGACATCATAATGTCTTAACTGAACTGAATTTGTTGACATCAGGAGTACAAGAAACAATAAAAAAGTTGTCTCAGAGTCAGGTTTAAAAGTAGCACTGCAGAGGATGACGGCTCAGCATATTCTTCCTTTTCTCTCTCTCTCTCTCTCTGCAGGAACTTTCAGGTGCGGGCGCCAACGTGAGCAGCTGACGACGGCGTTGCCATCTCCAAAATTTCAGCGCGTCCATGTTCAAATCTACGCTACAACGCCCCCCAGTGGTTTCCCATGTGAGTGCAGTGGTGTGCTATCGCTACATTTTCAGCGGAAGACAGTGATGTTGCTATCGCACAAGCAGTCACATTGAGAGCATGTAGCTGGCACTGAACCAAACTGGTGACAAATATAATAGCGGTGAAGAAGATACATTTCTTGAATTAAAAAAAAAATATACCACTATTTTCAACTGGAGATAAGCAATGTAATAAGGCCATTCTAGACCTAGATAGAAGTCGCTGACCAATTAGTAAAATGTATGGCAGAGCTGTTTGAAAATACCCTCAGGGAAAAGAGAGAATTAATCAATATGATTAACACTGTTTAATTGTTGCCTCGTTGCTGTAATGTCACTGTCTGGGCTTTGCTGACACACCTTGTTCAACAACACCTCACCTAAAGGAAAAAATCTCTTGCATCAATACCTAAAATGTCCAATATGGCTAATGGTGATTTCTCTGTGATGGAATGCTAAAATGCAGTCACACCGTATTTAAAAATATCTATAAGAAATTTCACCTGCAGGGTAATTTTTAATGCATATTTACGTTGTATTAGAACTATGCTGTCAAGCATTCAGTCATAACAGTAAATGAGAATTAATGTCCTGACAAGGACATTACTTTGTCTATTCACAATTTACACTCTGCTCAATGCAGTGCTTTCTATCCAATGGTCATTACTCACATGAAAGAATGCACCACACACAAATACAGTCGTAACTTACACACCAACTCCCACCCTCCAGAGTCAAACAGAAATTTTTGTGGGCCCTCTGTTGCTGAAAGTCTTCCTAACCTGTGGGGCACTTAAATCATCACCACCTTTCACCTCACTAGCAACAGCCGGCTATGCACGCACAGACACACACAAAAACACACAAAAACACACCCGCATTCATGCATGTGCACACACACATGCGCACATACACACACACACACACACACACACACACTGTCTAGATCCTTCTCCCTAAACCACAAGGACAAAAGTATTGTCTCAACATTCGACAGCCAGGAGAGAAAATTTAATCACAGCTTTCACCTTTGGCCACAGATAAATGTAAAACAAGGCCACGCTCCAACGGTTATACCTATATAAAGACATCTCGCAATTAATCTATCAAACCTGACACAGGAACATTAGGAGGCCCGTGGAGCCATCCTCGGCCTCAAGGCCGCATCTCCACTGCTGAGATTCTGCGACCTCACTGTTAACAAAGGGCGTGTGCCCCCCACCTCCAATCTGCCATAACTGCGACTTGTGGCTGAGCAAAATGTAAAACTGCGCCCATCAGTCTGCTTTTCAGCACCTTCATCAGTCAGAAAGGTGGCATAAAGCTGTTTAGCGATGGTGAAACGTCAAGGATAAAAATTGACACTCAGCAATCAGCTTCCCAACACAGCGGCACTGTGGGCTTCAAACAGTCTCCCGATGGCAGCAACTTATCTCTGGGTCGGACTAACAGGTGACCAGGTAAATTGAACAACCTGGGTCACGCCTTCGAACGTTGTAGATTAGAGGTGAGGAAGGAGAGTCATATCTCTTCCTGGTTTTAACGCCAACTTCTGGCCTATAATTACTTAATCATAGCTTAATTAGCCAAACAATTTTAAATGCATTTCTTGAAAATTGTTGGATGACCAAAGACTGTACTTATGTCCCTGTATGGAACACTTTGCTGTGATCTAATCTATGAGTAAAGTCCTGTTTGCTTGCGAAGCCAATTAGGTTATTTTGTCTGGATAACTGGTGGAAACAGAAACTTGCACTCACTGGCCCTCCAGGACAGAGTAGCCCATCCCTGCGTTAGATGATAAGCAGAGTATAGTCATAAGAGGCTGTATTACACTGCTGGTTTCGTTCCTTTGCTCCTCTGGGGGTAATTACTGGACACGGGTCTAAAATCTACAACTCCTTGAATCGTGGCACCGGCACGCACTTTGGAGAGGAGTGACGCGAAGATAAGTTCAGCTTGCCGGTGATTTTCAAGAGATGTCATCAGAGGCGCCTCAGACGACTGAACGCACAATTTATACATAACCTTTATTTATTCAGATCAATCTCATTGAGATAAAGATCTCATGTTCAAGAGAGACCTGATGCACATGAAATAAAATACAATCTTAACCAAATGATCTAACAGGAAAGTAATTACAAAATAAAACGAATGACCACGGATAAAACAATACTGTGTAAAATAATGCCAATTTTGTCACAGCCATTCCGGTCCCCTTGTCGTAATCACAATGAATTTGAAATATTACTTATTTTTTATTATGGAGCTTAGCGGACACTGGAGCACTCACTGTCAAATTACTCCCAGCGTTATTAAACAGACATCGCGCACAAACCGATGCGGCTATTTATAGAAAATCTATTTTTGCAAAGCCTCCATTCGCCCAACCCCCTTCTCTCTTCGCGTGGCTTCGTTCGCAGTTCGCACAGATTGCGTAGCGTAGCGCGAGCGTCTCCGTCTTGCGGCTGAGTGCGGCGCGAGGCGTATAGGATAATAAATGATTACTCCAGCGTGGCTGACACCGCTCTCCACGGGGAACCTGATGGCAGCGGAAGATCCAGAGCCGAATTTAGACATAACAGCTGTTCCACACCTAGCCCCGCTTCACATCTGCCAAGTCATGGTGGCAGGACACCGAGGTGACTTCTGAGGCACCACAGTATTCTCGAGGAAATTTCCACTCATAGCTAAATAACTATACCGCAGCGTACGCAAATATACCATTGACGGGCATGTTAATGACATCTATTGAAACTAAAAACAACATTAAGACATATGGCCATGTAATGAAAAAATATTCAGCCTACACCAAAGATATTAATGAATGGGATCAGTTTTAGAATGCATAGTGTGTTTGTGTGTGTGTGTGCGC
This sequence comes from Gymnothorax javanicus, assembly GCA_029692085.1. Taxonomy (NCBI): domain Eukaryota; kingdom Metazoa; phylum Chordata; class Actinopteri; order Anguilliformes; family Muraenidae; genus Gymnothorax; species Gymnothorax javanicus. Next base: position 73,350,717 of record CM056193.1, on the reverse strand, counting down.
GCGTGTGTGTGTGTGATACAGTAAGACAGTGTGGTAATGCATAATGAATATTAATAAGGGACGTATAAATCATGCACATGGAGAGGAATTCCTTCATTTACTGGATTCATTTGCTTGTAGCAGTATTTTATCCAAGTTAAACAAGCCGCAAAGAAAGACGCTGGCACAGAGACTGGCAAAAGATCATTACTTCATCTGGATGAATTCAATGCAGAATACAAATGTGCATTGCAGTTTTGCCTTCGCAGTCAGCTCATTCACAGACTTGTGCGCCCAGCATCAAAGGAGCCAGAACAGCTCTGATTTCAAACAGATTTAGTGCGAGCAGAAATAACACTGTCAACACCATCCTTAGATATAAATGCGCAAAGCCTCACATTTTCAGTTTACCACTTCAAACTATTTTCGACAGCGCATCAGTGAAGTATATAGAACTCGCACAATGCTTGCTTTAGTAAATTATAATACATTTTTTGCAATCGTGTGTACACTTGAGTTCAATAGAGCAGATTAAAGAACTCACTGAGAAGCTGTATACTGTAATAATGTATGTACAATAATGACGGAGCATTTCTCAGACCAAAACAAATGTTGACAAAATGTGCCTACAAATGTAAGTCACTCCCAAAGCAGATGGCCTTGAAGCTTAACCGACTAAGCAAAAAATAGTATTAATCAAGTGTTTGGTCAAGGATGTGCAAAGGATGTTGAACGTAGAAATTAAGCATGTAATAAGCAATGGAAAATAGACAGAGGAAATTGTAATGCCTTTGGCCCTTCACCTTCCGGTGAGAACTGCAGTCACTGCTTCTAAATGACAGCAGAGGGCTAAAATCCTCAACTGTCTGAACCCAAAAACACTACTAATTCCCCCACCGCAAAAAAACTTAAAAATTTAATCTCTGCAAGCTTTAATTCCCTTCCAAATTCATCCACTGTTTTTTACCAAACGAAAGTTCAAAGCTCCATAGGTTTATGTATATTTTCAAAACATTATTCAAGTAGCATTTTATTGAATGGAATAACTTAAGAGTTCTAACAACATGATTTCCATGAAAACCAAGGTATGTGAGGTAAGAAAAAATGGGGTGAAGATATTTTAAAACATTTTAAATAACTTTTTTTCCAGTTGCAATAAGCATTTTTTGTAACATACCGCAACATTGCTTCAGTCTCAAATTTTAAATTATGTGAGGCAAATAATTGTATTCCATCTTAAAGCTGATTGATCATCAGACTGTGATGTTCATATACAATAGGGAAAAGGCAAATCTGAGAGTCAGTATTGTGTATAGAAAGCGTACTACCTCCATTTCAACAAACTTATATGAAGTGACAGCACATTTCTTGAAGTGTGAATTCTCTTGCCCTTTTCACACTTTCTGATTTTCATTAAAACTTTTCTCACAGCTTGACTTATCAAGGCTGTCCAAAGTGTAAAACATGGTTGCCGGGTTCAGATGAGGTAAATGCCTCAGTGCTTTCTCCGCACCTTGCAGGTGGGTTTGTTTTCCCTGCCAAGGCCCTCTCATTAAAATAGTGCAGAAATTTAATCAAAAAGTTTAGTCTGTCTTAGCCCCAACAGGCAAGCCACACATGGAGCTGGATGGCAGGCTGCGACCTCGGGGTATACGGATTAAACAGGTCCGTCTTATTTTTTTTTATTTTTTTTAAATCACTGCATGGGTGCTGGCAGTCCCCGGATCTACGTCAATCGTGTTGCATCTTCCTACGAAACAGCACACATTACCCTGAAGACTTGGCTCCCTCTAGTGGCCATCTGTTAAAGTGACAGGAGGACTCGCGATTGAAAAAAAAAAAAAAAAATCAAATGGGGAAAAAAAGAAAAACATTACCACAATCAGTTGTCCACATTCATGGCAAAAGGGGTTTGCGAACACCTCCCTAATTTACACTGGGCAAAAGCCATCTTCAGGAAACAATGCACTGATTGGAAAGTTTGTTTAAGCAAAGCTGGAATAATGTATGGCCTTACAGAAAGAGGGAGAGTTATGGGGTGATGGTTTCAGGCTAAGCAGGTTTATGAGGTACTCTATTCTCCTCGCGCCATAAAGATAGATCACACATTTCAACATCATTGCAGCACACCCTCCCCTCCCTGACCTGTCAAACTTCCAGCATCATTAATTATGACATTAAACAGCTATTAGGAAGGGCAATGCCAGGAGATATATGTGCAGTAATAAGATGTAATCTCGCTTGCCCTGACACTTCAACGGTGGCATTCAAACCACCATCTACAGGGTTTATTTCCTGCACTCAGTGTGGTTCTTTCCTACCTGCTGCTAGGTAGATGACAGCCATTCCCCCAACTCCCCCCGTGACCTTTTTTTTTTTTTTTTTTTTTTTTTTTCGAAATCACATCCGCAGTGCGGAGTGACCCCTCTTATTAAATTTCCAACATCTGTGCACTTCCCATCCTCTGCTTCCAGAAGAATCTTCCCTTCAGTTAGTCCTCTGTTCAGGTCATAGCTGGGTTATGCCACTTTCCATACATTAAATACACATTTTAATTATACAGTTATTTCGAAAACTATCCCCACTTTTCTGAATAAAGCATGTTGAGATGTGCAGACAGACCTGAAACAGTAAGCGTACAGTTGATTCTCATAGTCGACGTAGGAGAAATTGGACCTGAGCAGGATGGGCCAAATCATGATGGCCACATGAGTGGGCCAGAGCATCAGAAATGTGAGTAGCTAAGAAGGGCAGCTCCTCTTCAGCAACAGTGAGTGGTACAGGCCCAAAGCTTTCAAAGTTTGCAACAATGTTGCTGCATAATTGCGGTCAAGTTCAGAGCTGTGAATAGGAAGCAGGGTTTTCATATGCATTTCCAAACTTGCAATTGAGAGAGCAAAAATCACTCCTCAACTGGGTGTATGTCTGCTTGCGCTGAAATACTGCGTGTTGCACGTAGCCGAAGAAGAATCCTTTTTAACCATGGGCTGAAATAGCAGACAACTCATTTTTGCATTGCATTTAGCAGAGAAAATACTTTTCAGTCTTGCAGAGATGCAACTGGCTTTAAAGCTCAAGGCCCCCTGCACAATTGCAAGTGATGACTGGCCCAAAGCAAGCATAAGCAAAATTTGCCACGTTCAAGTTCCAAGCTGCAAAAAGAAGCCGGATTTTTACATTTTTCTCAGCATGGCATGTGTCCTAACCAAACATGAATCACTTACAAGGTGTACGACCAGTTTAATAGAAAAAAAATGTGCATATGGGCTTGCAAAAGACGAAATAAACAATTTAATGAATTAAATTGCTCCGAATTGGCTAGGAAAATTACAGGAAAACATCTAAAGGTGGACTCAGAAATCTGAATAAAAAGCTGCGAATAAGAAACTAACTCCAGCCTCAATAAAATGGCCATTGTAAGTCCCATTTTGTTTAGGTGCTAATTACTGCAGTTACTTGTTCCACTGCGTCATAGTGTCAGTTGGACAGTAATCCAAAGTGACAGTTAAATTTAGTCTGGCATACGAATGTGTCAAATTGATACAAGGTGCCAAAAGGTTAACATGTTAGGAACCCTTGCATAGTAAAGTTATGGCGAAATAAAGCACACCCAGACAATGTCCTTCAACCAATCACAATTCAGTATTTCACATTGCTGTGGTGCAATCTCTCTTGACTTCTGACTATTAACTTCTAAACTTATATTGTACAATTTGCAGAAGTCAAGAAGTAAATTTCACAAAAAAAAAATTAATAAAATTAAAAAACAGGAGCAGTGCCAGGTGCAGAAAATTCTGTCCCTCGCACATATTTTAGCTGTTGAATGAGTTGATCCACTTTTCAGGTACACGTGCGCTTGGGCTTGACCTTGCATGGTAGGTCACTCAAGGTCAAAGGTTATGATTTCATTTTACTCGCCATGTGTAAGTTCCTATATGTGACTTATAGTAAACAAGTGACTATGTACAGTCGTTTTTTTAGATGCAGCCTTCAGAAATCTCATGACCTTTGGTATAATCTTTCAAGGTCACTCAAGGTCAAGGTTCATGGTGTCATTTATAATTTTCTGTATGTGTTTAATAATAACTAAGTGGCCATGTATAGCACTTTTTGAGATATAGTGTAAATTTGACGATTGACCCCCATGTACTTTGACCCCTATCAATCTTTGAAACAATGCACTTTTCATTAAAGCAATGGGAGGATTATATTTTACACCTTGAAAAAGGGAACTTTGGGCATTGGTTTGATGTAAATCTGACCATTTTTTGACGGTTATGGGCAAAAAACAATTTTGATCTTTTCAGTGGCCCGACCTTGACCTTGACCCAGTTCAATCCAAAAGTTAATGGGATCTATTCTGGGTCATGGTTCAAATTTTGGACACTATTTGAAAAGGACAGGTTTTTGGAAAAACATGGTAGTGCGACTTACAGGAACAACAGGTAAAAGCAACAGAAAAACACCAGAATTATCGCAAGTGTAACACAAGATGCATCTGCAGATCTCCAAGTCCAAATGTGACATGCTAGCTTTGCTTAGATTTAATGTAAATGACAAGGTAACCAGATGTATGAACATTTTAATAAACAGCAGACATCCTGATTTAGGTCTGTTGTTATTCAGCATTAAAACATGTTGTGTTTGTTGAGCCAAAGCTATAAATGAAAACTTCAGTGCTAAAAGTACATCAGTCACTAAATCTCCATTTTGAGAAAATCAAAGCAGTGGGCTTACATAATTATAAAAGATCTTTTCCAAGCCTTACCACTGGGCTCTTCATTTGCTTTCTTTTAACCCTTAAAGCGCCTAATTAACACTCACCCTATCCCTCCAAAAATTAATTATTCATTATTTTGTTGAAAAATTACCTTCAGAAGGACTCAAAGGTACCTGTGAACCTTTCTGAAGGTCATTGCCCACTAAAAATTGACAAAATTGTTGACCCTTTGAAGGCTGAAATCTGACCATTTTGCTTTGTATATTTTGCGCCTTGCGTTACTATAGCAGTGATTAGCACTGTAAGGGTTAATTGATAGTTGAATCCTTTGCTTTCTAACAATGCGTAAAACATTTCTGTATGATCTGACCATACAAATTTATGTTTCACATTTTGTGCAATGATCCCATATAAGTTTATTATTTCAAAAATCAAGACTTCACAAAAAGTACTTGCCATGTCAAAAGATTACAGACAGTTATATTCATGAAATGGCAGTCACACTGAAACTGCTTTGTACTGGGCAGAACATGGAATTTTAAGTCATGTTTGGCTTAGTATTAACAATCTGTTTTCCATTAACAATGTTTAAGAAACTGGTTTACGGTCTTCAGAGCACAACCACGACCCTTTTTAATACTCAAAAGTTGATAATCAACATTTAAAAAACACTTGACCAGTGAGTTGTAATTTAAACAAGCACACTTATGAACCCCACGTGTCTTATACAGTCATGGAGTAAATTACCATTTCCTACGTTGCAGTGCCCTCTGCTGTTTCCGATCTTCGACAGCAGATACTGAGCAACACATCTCTCAGGAATGCACCATTTAAATGCTCCACAGCACTAACCATATAGCAAATTAAAATTGACAATAAAGTAAAGGGTTATAGATCATATGAGTTTGCTTGAACATTAAACTCAGGTTGACCTATGCATTTATGAGAAAACATGGATGTTAAGAATTTCCCTCAAATTAAATGTATAGTTAGTTAAATTTAGTTAACATTTGTGTTTTGCACACTTGAGGATGAGTGTGCGGTAAACCTTGTTAAAAATATACTGAAAAAATATAGTGAAAAAACGATCGCAGAGTTACAGTAGTTCCCATTAAAAAATAAGTCTGTCATCACATCTGGTGGCCAAGCCAACATTATTACCATTTAGTCTATGAAGATCAAAGAGATTTATCCTTTTGTGCCAGAGGTGCTCGCTATACCCTGAACAAATCAATGCATTGTAGGAACTAAGAATAAATTAATAATAATAGTAATAATATGCTTCAGATCAGCACTAGTTCATCCATGAACAAAAAAGTAAGAACACTTTTTAATCAGACAAAGTAATTAACCCTTTCAAAGCCCAGGGACATTGACCTGTCCATATCTTACAAGTCTCTTGGTCTTAAGTGAGCAGTTAAGTGGGAACTCACGAAATTCCTAAATCGCCCTCCTAATGTGTTGTGATATTGCAAGAGCAGAGATCAAGTCATTTACATTTTTTGAGGAAATACTTTTTGGTAAAACATCTACTTCATTAATGGTACTCATACATTCTTATGCTCTCATACACAACATCCACATCCATCATGACTGCATTAACAGTAACTTAATCTTCATAAACGTATCTTCAACATATAAATCATGGTATACAATAATAACGTAAATGTCAAGATCAGCCCCAGAATTCAGTTCATTAGGTCCAGGACATTAAATTTGGCTGTACATTTTGATTTTTATTAAGTTTCTGCTTTCACAGCAATATTAGCCTGGGTCACCATGCATGCTATTAAAATATAGACTATGTATATGTACAAATAAAAGCACAATAGTTTCTAGCTTGGTCATATTTGTGAAAATAGGTCAACAAAAGGGACTGACAATGAACCACTGCATTATAAAGCATTGGTTTTGACCGGAAACCAACACATAATAATGCAGTGGTTCATTGTCAGTGGCACAATAGCATAATCAAGCATAAAAGAACAAAAGCAGAAATGTATTGACCTACACAATTTAAGGGATTAAGAAAGGATTTCATATCCTTTGAGCACTTCCTGAAGTCTGAAAATAGGAGAAACTAACCTGGACAGAGTAAATAGTTTTAAACAAGTATAATGATGACAAAGAAATGCAGTAAAACATGGATATTACCTTATTATTTCAACAATCAAGCTCCAACAGTGATAGGCCAAATGTATGCACTTTTGCAACTCAATTGATTTTATTGCTAGGAACAGCTTAAACAGCTAACACAAGCAGCCACACCAAAGCCCATGGAACTACTGTCTGATAGCACATGTAAGTGTAACTGCCTAATTAATCAAGCAAACTATGGCCCAGCTGTCAGGAAAGCTACCTGACCATCGACCAATAATGTATTAGTCGAGCGTACACAATGACAACTACTACAAAGATAACATCTTATTCTGATTATGTGTTATAACAATTTGACATGAACAACATCATCAAAAGAACACTGCATTTGCAAATCACATCAGATTAACAAACTTACTTCAGATGCTCTGATCTGCAGAAATCTCAAACATGATGTTAACAGAAACTCACTTCATGAATATACAGCACTCAAAAAACAAGATTCCGCTGACCCAAGACTTAAAACAGGCATGTTCAAAATACCTGTGTCAATCACTGAATCAAGCCCAGAGTTCCTTAATTCCCAGAGGGGAAAAAGAAAAACATCAGCCTTCATTTCCTTACATTCAAGATTCAAAACAATGGAAAAACAGCCACAGGTAAAGTAGTGTCTCTTGTCTCAATAAGGGGTCTCTGTTATGCGGTAGGTCTGAAGTCTAGACTAAGGGCAATCGCCCTGACCTCTGACGGTATAAAAAAAGCATTCAAATCGGTGCGTCAGTGTATCCTTTCGAATAACGGTGAAAAAAATAACTGCAAATAGCAAACAACTCAAATACATTGAAAATGCTGATAGGAATCAAATAATTTATGAAGCAACAAGTACGTTATCTTAACATTAACTAAATTAATACCATGCTTTATTGGAAGACTGACGACAATGTAAACCCAAATAATATCCTTGCTTGTAGAATACTTCAATGGGTGTCATAAAATGATGAAACCTTCAGGCTTGAAATGGATTAGACAAACAGCATTGTCAAATTTTTCAGAGGTACTGCTTTCCTTCATTAAAGATACCTACGTAGAGCCACATCCCAGAAATTTCAAGAGATTCTAAATTATAATTGTGCACAGTATTTCACTTACAAGCAGCCCTTGAACTATAAACCCAGTTTGGTTTGTACCAGAGTGAGTTTCCCAACATCCAGCGTAAAACACCAAGAACGCACCAAAGATTGCACCAAGTGACAAGGCTAGATCAAAACAGCACCAACTACATTTTGTCCCCCCATGCTTAAAGTTACATACAGTACTATGCAAAAGGTCTAGGTACCAGATATTTTTTGATAAAAAGTTGGCCTTTGATGATTATTTTTTGTTTATCCAATTGCATTTCTGCAGACAAGAGCATATTTCAGTTTTCTGATAATTCATTTAAAAAATTGAATGTCACTGATTTTTTTTTTTTTTTTGTATTTTGTTAGTGCAAGCAACAAATGTTACATTCACCACAAATCTGTTATCTCAGCATTTTTGGGACTGCCAGGTGTTATCTAGAAAGAAAGAAGCAAGTAAGCCGACTATGTTGCAGAAGAATGCAGTATATTCTCCAATATGCAAGGAACAATCTAACACCTAACTGTTTTATAAAACTACCTGACAGTAATTAATAGGCAAAGAATGGTCAGACAAAAATTAATTTTTTTTGTAGATTACAGTGCTTTGTCATCAGAGATGTGCTATCAGGGGAGGCAATGACTAAAGGATTTTGGCAACCTGTTTCCAAGTACTATGCCTGATTGACAATCAATCAATTTTTTTTTTTTTTTTTTTTTTTACAAACAATTAAGACCTAGCCTATATGTAGCCGTTAATGATTAAGAAGTGATAAAGACAAAAAGATTCATTTACGTATACGCTTTGATTCGAGACCGCAAGGATGAAAATCTTGATAATTAATTAGAAAAAAATCTCAACTCTCTCGGTAATTCCAAGTATCGTTTTGACCTTTTGTTTATCAGATTACGAAAGAGGACTGAGAATAAAGTCAGTAAAAGAACATATTTAAGGGGGGAAATACTATTGTGAACATATTGACCAAGCATTGAACGCGGCATAAGAAAGGTTTTAATATTTATTAATGGCATTGGTTAGCTTCCTGTAAGTAAATATGAGTGCATTTGCTGTCTTGTGAGCATTTCAAGTTCAATACACTGAGCAATAAAGCCGTGGAAACTGAAATTGGCCCATCATTCTGCCGATTAGTCTGAGCAAATCAGTTAATTAATCCCCTGATCACTAATCATCAAGCAAAGTAATAGGGCTTTATCGTTTGTTATACGGTGAGGAGCCTCACCTAACTTGCCTCCGAAGGCACGTCACTGCTTATCATATATTTGATTTACACTTAAACACTTGATTTTTTTTTCAAGCATCTTCACTGAACAGAGTTGTTTTGAATGTGCCGATGACATTTGCAGAGTGCTATACTACTCCATATTTTTTCTGTAACTGAGTGCATCTCAACTGGCCACAATTAAATTTTAGCTCGGCATTCCACAAGCCAGAAAGGTCCCAGTAAACAGCACATCAAACAGCGGGGAAAAAAATTGGGAAATATGCTGCATGGAATTCAAAGGATGAATTCAGGAAAATTTAAAATGTAGCACAGAAATAGCCCCCCTATTGGAAAAACGTGACAAAATTCTAACTATACAAAAGCACTCTGAGACCGCAACATCCCCCGCAGGAGTCTCGACAGCGATATGCGCATCATCGGTCTATCTGCAACATATGAATAATGTTTCAGGGATGTCCTATAAAAACTTTAGGAGGAGTTGATTACACCTGCTAAGTACCTTCCGAAACAGACGGACGGACTGACAGACAGATTGCAACATGACATAATCTCCCTTTTGGGCTGTTGCCCGGAGGGGGAAAAAAACTGCATGGAACTTGACCAGCCGTAGTCACAAGCTATTATCAGATATTACACTTATCCCTTAGATGCATAAGTGTGACAAAAATGACCCGGTAAGGATGTTTTGTATTACTACCCCAAGCTTCTTTAAGTGGGTCAAAAATGACTCGCAAGCATTTCCTATGGAATGTCATGGAAATCTTTGATTTTTATCAACTGTAGCAGTCAGCAGTATATTTACTGTGAACCACACATACTTGATCAGAAGTGTCACCCCTTTAGAAGATTATTTTATGCAGCAAGAATTGATTTATGTGACATCATCTTCATTTTTTTTAACCTAAGACAATATTAGTTGCCATCACATTACTGTTTGTATATTGTAGACAAACCCATGATGAAGTGAACACAAACAGGGAAATAAAGGGAAGGTGAGTGACAGATATATTGATTGCAGGTGCCTTAAGCTGAGGAGACATGCAGAACGGAGTGGCTACAAACAAGGGATCGAGGTAACTTATGGCGCTTTTCCACTGGATGGTATGGCTCTACTCAACTCAACTCAACTCAGATATTTATGCATCTCCATTGTGCATAGTACCTGAACCAGGTACCTTCTTTCGTATCTACTCGGCCTAGGTTCCAAACCAGCCTAGCCGACACTAACACGGAAGGTGAATGCCCTGCAGTTCACCGATTTGTCAGAGCGAATCATCATTTGCGCGACACAGGACAAGCGGACAAAATGTATAAAATAATGGAAAAGTTGGAAAAGGGTGATTTTCACGGCAACGTAGTCTGAAGTGTGAACATTAAGACATATCTCAAGTAGGTAAATACGAAGCCAAACCAATAAGAAACCCAGCTTTCTTCTAAGATAATTTAACATAAAATAAGCATTTCGGGGTCAAATAACCAAATAGCAACTTACTGACAATTAATTTCTTTGTTTGAGTAGAGCGATTCTTTCGCCACATCGTTTGTTAGAACAAAAGAGCCGAATAGTTAAGGAGTCACGTAACAGTCAACTTCTGTGCTCAAATATGGTTGCTTTCACATCTGGTACAAGTACGGAAGAACCGTGCCCGAGACCACCTCTTCCAAGCAGACTCGCTTACCTTGCCCGAGCACAGTACACTTGTGTTCACACTTACCAAATGAACTCGACTTTGGGGTCAAGTATACTCGGATCCGTGCCTGAATCCTGAGTCTGAAAGCACTCTTACAGTGTCATAACCTAACAGAGAAAATGAGGAGCGAACCTTTAGTTGTCAAATGCATGGCAACTTGCCAATAACTAACAGCTAAATGTAAGCGAATTAGCCACGAGCCATAAACGCAGAATATGATCACATATGGTACTCAAATAATTAGGCTAAAATGGATAATCAGCTAGATAAATAAGCACCTGAACACCAACATTTTGATATCGGCCATTGTTCCTGCGTTCTTGTTGCGTGAGATTATGATTTGTCTTGTGTTGCGTTGATGAAATTTGGCATTTTTCATGGTCGTTCCCACCTATCACTGAGCAGGTACTACGCTGTGTGGAAAACGAGTACCTGGTGCTGAACCTAGTAGAGTCGAGCAGAGCCAGTACCATGCAGTAAAAAAGCGCCACTACAATGAACATGGGGAGTTGCACATGCAGAAGTAAAAACAGAACACGTGGCAATTAGCAAGTTCTGTAAAATAGCTGAACTAATACAATGAGCTGTCAAAATAAACTATGAGACATGGAAAATAATGAAGACTGGCCAAAATACGCAAACATAATGAAATAGATTCAAACGCTGACAAAAAATGTGAGAGGAATTAGATAGTTTTACACTGACACACACACACACACACACACACATACATACAAAATGGATGCAGACTTTATAATATTGCAGTTCTGTGCAATTTTCTTATTATCAATCATCAAAATGTTCAAAATCATTTGAAAAACGAGAAATGAACATACTTAAGAATGAAATCATTCTAGAGTGGACCAAAAGATGGTACAGAATTTAATACAAATTATGATTCTTAAAAAAAAAAAAGAAAAAAATTGCACGAAAACATCAATTCTAACACGGGTCATTTTCAACCCACTTATGGAAGAGTGTAGGGTCCAGTTGCTTGTGCATTTAAGGGTTATGCGCATGATAATCATAGATACATACAGTCCTTATTGTGGATTTCCGATCATGTAATTCAACGGTATGATTTTAAAATGGTACCGAAATATTTTACAGAAGAAACTACTCCTTACAATGGTCTACCATAAAACCTGTTTCCACAGTACTATTAAACCAAGTAAGCATCATTAAGCAACCATTTGAACATGCATATTAATACAGAATTCAGTCCAAAGTACGTCAAATATGAAGGGTTTACAAAGGAGCATTTAATTTTAGTGTTTGTTGGTATTTTATAACCGGTATGACCTACATCAGTGGTTCTCAAACCCGGTGCAGGAGGACCACTGTAAATACTGGTTTTCATTCCAACCATAAAAGACAATGCAGAATTTATTGAGTTGCTTATTTTTATTCATCACCCTTTCAGAGGCAAAGAAAACCCTTTTTTCCGCTCTTACCCAATAAAAGTACACTGCACCTACTATGCAAATATGTTCTTGAGTATTTTTTGAAAAATTTTTGAACGACTAAATCATCTCGAGAACATGAGATTTATACGTTTCTTGCAGTGCGCCATGTTTGTTGGAATCGGGGTAGCTTGCCTTACCTGGACAATGGAACTCTTGAGCGTGCGGACGTCATAAATTAAATAAAACCAGTGGCGTAGCGAGAACTGAAAATTTGGTGGGGTACAGAGCATCCCTTTAAAATAGTTCTTATTCCTGACTTGCTTTCAATCATTTTCATAATTAACGATAGATTCACGCCGAGAACACTCCACGCCATCAGGTGCTGCTAGTTCTCCCTGTTGACATCATTCATTTGGACATGTAATTTGGTGCATTTACATCAGCATTCAAAATTGCATACCTGTCAACTCTCACGCATATGGCTTGAGTCTCATGCTTTTAAGTGGCGTATCACATTCTCACGCCGTAGTCAGCAATCTAACACTTCATAACAAAAGCGATAATTGAAAAAATTAATTCGGAAAACAAATTATATTCAATTGTCAAGCCCCACTTTTTAATCAACCCACGCTGTACCGAGAGTGAAAGGTGATATTTGATTGGAATGCACATCAGTCATTATTCAATCTACGTGTATCTAAGAGATTATCACGCGGAACTGAAGTCCTTCTGCATGGATGTTTTTCAGTTTCATATGCGTTTCGGCAGATTTCTCCTCCAGTAACATGGAAACCAAATATGACTCTGGAATTCTCACGCTTCTCTCTTCTCAGGGGTCGGAAGCCATGAAATTGCATAAAGATGTTTCAAACAGTCTTTTAATTAATTTAAACAATTTAAATGATCATTAAATGAGCGCATGTTAAATCACCTGATGTGCGGAAAAGGTAGCGCAGAAGTTTCAGAGCAGTTTGTCTTTTGTTGAGCATAGGCTTATTTTTGAGTATATTATTTTCCCGTACTGAATTTAGCCCATTATTTCGTTGCTGTTAGATTGCACGGGGAGAGAAGCCGAGTCTTCAATTGTAAATAAATATTACTATAATTGGAAAACGTGTTAATAAAGGACAATGATTGTTAACTAGCCAGGACTAATTGTTGTTATAAAGGGATGTTCAGAGCCCCCAGCTACTGGTTGAATCCAATGTTGTACAACCACTGTCTTAACAAGTCAGGTTTCATCAAGGGAAATCAGAGCAAACTTATGCCCACAGGTAGGTCCAAGTTTCCCATTTTGTTGGAGCAATCAACCTCCGCACACAGCGGCATTACCAATGATCTTGTCGCTCAGGTTCTCATAATGATTAGTAATATCGGACCTTGATCATTTGGCGTAAAACAAAGCTGCAGCTGGGGTGATGATCAAAACTAATTTGTTTACACTTAATTTAGATCAGCTGATTTCTTGGTGTCCAAGCGCGTCAAAACAACTGGGACATTGCCACACTAAGTATTTTTGGATTGGCTAAAATATACAGAATGGCAGCATTCATGAACTTGTGCTAATTAGTTGTATTTCCAAGACCCGCTTGTATCAAATGTTAGTGATTCTTTAACTTGTCATTAAACTGCTATTAACTAATGCGCCCTTAAAATCTCTTGTATGAAACTTTTAATGTGTTGTTGTTGTCATTAACATTTCATTAACTTTATGAAGGTCGGGGACTTCATTACCCGGTCATTAGAGCAAAAACATGGTTGCCAATATCTTTTTTGCTTAGCTTTGAAGAGAGGAATAGAAAAGTGCATGAAGGTGCTATTTTCATAAATAAGCAATGTTGCCTATATTTTAATATAGTTTGATTCACGTGTATGAATGCCACAGTACCACAATAATGATATTACATCATTTTGTTGAACTTACAAATTAGGCAAACTTACAAATTGAAAGTCAAACGGTGTGATAAAAATGTTAAATGCACTTTAATGTTCGTTGATTGTCGTAAATGACTTTAAAGACGGTGTTAATGCCCTTCATATTAACACAAATGAAAGTATTTTTTCTCTATTGTGTGCCAAATGACGCTAAAGAATGTCCAAAAATGAATGATTAAAATGCCAATGACGTTACTGAATCTGCGGTACGCGCAAATGTTCGATTTTTGGCACTGATGAATGTTTCTTGGTGAAATTGGTCGCCATTTCATAGAAATGAATGCATATTTTCTTGTAATGAACAGCAAAAGGTGTAATAGCAAAGTTTAGAGATTTCAACATTACCTCATCAACTTATATATCAAGATTTACTAACTTTGATGGTATACTTGTGGCAAATTTACATGAAAACAGACAACAGGAAGTTCAAAGTGCTTGTTTATGATTAGAAATTATGGGTAATTAACTGGGGGAATCCCTCTTTTAATGGCCGATTAAAGAAAGGACTGTTATTAAAGCTTTATTAGTTAATGACACACGAAGGAATGTTTTGTACTGGCAGTTTTAATGTAACCATTAACTAAGGTAACATTAAGGATTTAATGACTTATTAAGGTTTAATAGCACATTAGTTAATGTCTCCTTGATACAAGCTGGTCCAGAGGTTTGAGGTTTGATTACTTGGTACAAAAAAATTGCAAAAATTCACAAAAAATTATTTATGGAATAAGAACATGTACTTTTTTTGAGTAAGAGCTAAAAAAAGGGGTTTCTTTTTCTTTAAGCAATATTGTCAAAAACATGGTGCATGTTATGAACAATGAAAATTCCATATTCACATCATGCTCATCAACAATGAGAGAAATTAAAGCAAAAATGTGACCAATGATTCCTGAAGAACCAGTAGTCCTTTAATTAGTAGATATAAAAATATTGACACATGGCCACTGAAACTAACCATTTATTAGATAATGAAGAATTCAAAGACAAAGCAATTGACAATAACTCACGCCTGTTTTTTCTGAATATTGCAAGAGAAAAATCTTAGAACTTAACAGGTGTGTGCACAACCTAAAGGAGCTCATTAATTCATCTTAGTACTAGTTTAATCAGTAAATCTGTTAAACCTTGTGGAATTACCTGCCATTCAGCATTATGAACACAATATGGACAAGGGGCTTTTCTTCCACAAGGCAGGCATAGCCAATTGTCTCAAAATGGACTTAAAAGGTAAAAAATTAGCTAATTCAGGCAAATTGACCTTTTGATAGAATTCTGGGACCGAGTTTCAGAACCACTGGCCAACATGAATAAAGGGAGAATGTTTGTATTTTCAATTAATACTGCTAACTGGATTTTAAATTGGGAGGTTCCCTTGCCATAAATATATTAATACATCTATTTGCTTACACACAAAGCATCCCCAACCTCTTTAGATTTCAGGGTTCACCACCTGCAATGCAATTTGTCCATCTCCTCATGTGAAAAGTGTTTTTTGTAATATTGTCCAGGATTTACATTTAATTCGCAATAATCCTAGAATATAAACAAATAAATAAATTCATGACTTAACAATAGTGAACAAAGCTTAAATACCACAATTTTCAAATCAAAACCCCTGGCACAAATGGCATGACAAAGACTCTGGCTTTAAGAAATGTTACTAATGATGAACATGAGCAACCGTGTAATTGGCCACTCAGCATCATGTGACAAGCTTTTCCCCTGGTGCGGGTCAGTCCACAGGCTCTCTCAAATTGACTAGTTTTACCTTATACCTTTTATTCCTCATATCCATTCCTCATTCCAAACTCTAAGGAAAGGAACATATGGACAGAAGGGTCGAGGAAGCTTGTGGCAAATAGAATGTCATTACACATTCAAGCGTCAGTTTGAAGCCACAACAGTTACAGATGTTACAGATGGAGAGGTGGATCCACAGTTTGTACTTTGTATGTTCCGGAAAAAGGTAGGCTAAAGGAACGCGCTTGAGGAAAGTTTTCTTGCTCAATAATCCTCTGCTAGTCCCCTAGCTCCTTACTCCCAACTCCTTCAAGAGACATTTACAATCTACAATGTCCTTTACAATGACCCTTGTAGAGGACTGAGGACACATGGACAAACAAATGAGTATTAGAATTGAGGCCCTGCTCGAAGAGTCCGTATGGCTGCCACAGTTAAGCCTCAACCCTCGCACAACTAATCTCCAAACCCCAACTCTTTACAAACACTGAATGTCCATGAATACAAATTAAAAATCATTACTGTTGTTATTGTTAGGATTATTATACTTCTTTAAAAATAATAAAATGTGAAGCACATCTTGGACCTGTGAGGCTCATGCCTTTGGCAGATCCTCCAGAGATTTGGCAATGGTTTTAACTCTTGTGCTTCATGGCGAGCTGTGGAGAGAGATCAGAGAACAGGAAGACAACGGGTCATTTATATCCAATCAGCAAGCACATCACAAGACATCCAGCAGCATGCTAACAGTGGCAACATGTCAACACAGGCCTGCCATATTCACGGACAGGGGTGTGAGGAACCTTAATTAGGGTTCAAATTCAAGCACTAAAGCAAACTCAGCCTCACTGAAAAATCCAGGTAAGATCAGCTGACATTCTTAGCTGGTTTCAGATGGTCTATACTGTGTTTGTTTATATGCTTTCATCTGGCCATAGCCAGACTGTAGCAGGTCAAAGCTGGTGTAGCAGTTTGAGTGAGCTGGTACTAAGATAATGGTACAAAGCTGACTATACAGAACAGACTGGTCTGAGGGTAAACAGCTTTTTGACCAGCTAGAAGTGCAATTTTCAGCAGAGTAGAAACACTACATAAAAAATGTGTGGAAGCTTTAACTGTATTAAGGACCACAAGAAGTTGTGCCAAATAACATTGGTAATCTTTTAATGTTGCACCTACACATTTTCTGCATAGCACGGAGTGAAAATAACAGTTTCACGTAAAAAAGCTTTACCATGGTGAGCAGATGATAGAAGACATTAAAATGTAGGATGTAAGAAACTGTCCATGAAGAAAACCCCAAAGAATAACAGCAAAGCCATTGTTTTGACCTGTGACCTTTTTCGAACATCAGACCAGCCTCGGAGAAAGAACGTCCATTCTCTGTCTACCCATGGAGCTGGGAACGCTTTTCAATTGCGGCAAAAAAAGAGACACTGAGATGCAATACCCAGAATCAACAGGTGGGGGCGACAAGACAACAAAAACACAGCTGTCTGCCGGTCTGTTTCATCATGCTTTCGGATGCGGCCTTCAAACCGCACCACAGGCAGTCGCCAACTGCATCCATAAAGCCTTCATAAAAACAATTGTGAAATTGATTGATCGTCTGTTAGTAGAGCAAGAGATCAATACAGTTAAATAGGAAAAAAATAATTACTATACAGGACTTGAAGCTGAAAGAGGAAGGTAATCAATATGGTCATTTACCATCATTGTCTTGGTAAGTGCTGGACTGTACATTTATTTAGAAAACTGTTAAGTGCAATAAGTCTCCATTGGAACAACTACAGTGCACAGGTCAGATAAGGTAGGCTGCAATTCTCATACAGCACAAGTTACCCAAAGCGAATGAATTTAAAGTCTTGCTGATACGGAAAGCATGGACATCGTTCACTGTCAATGACTGAGCGATGTGACTGCAATGTGGCCATCTGCAAACACATTATGGCATGGGACACTTTGTAAATGGGTCTCAATTAGCAACACTCCACGCTGATGCATCTCTTTTTTTGCCTATTGATTTATCTTACGAAGCACAAGCCAAAAAATCTCCCCCCTTATAAAAGAGTATGGCTAGATTAAAGTCCATTGTTATTCTGATCATTTCTGCTCTCCGTCTGGGGGTGTTGCGGAGGGGAAAATATTGTATCATCCTACGTCATAAATCAATCAGTTGTGCCCAGACTGCGAAAGCCTCAATACAATGTTAGTTTTCTTTTTTATTTTAATTTTAGTTTCACATTTCTCCAAACACATATCAAATTATTCCATTAGCATAATTTCGGGGATAGGCGAAGGGCACTAAAGAGAGTCGGTCCCAACAGCCTCTCAGAGAACATTTCCAAACTCCGACTGCAACGGGGAAGAACAAAAGACATGCTAGCGAACTGAAATAGCCTACGGCAATGCCGAACACTACCCTTAGCCTAGAAGAAGGTGCGGCCTGATTATCCCACTGGGCATTATGAGTATTTGTTTTAAAAAAAATGAACAGAAAAAAATAAAATCTAAAATAACATGCCGTGTAGACATTTCACAGAAGCCATCTCGATGAGCTTCAGCTAGTTTCAGTGTGACAAGTGCTGCTGATGTAAAATAAATATATCCAGTGATTAATTTCCCCAGGCCCAGGCTCACGAGTTAGCCTCATATGCTGATAGGTCTCACTCAGCACTATCTAGCAACACACCCAGAGACAATAAACAGACAGAAGGCACAAACAGGGATGAAAAATAATGAGGAAAAAATTAAAAACAAGAAGCAATAACAGTGACGCGACGTATTACTCCAATAGCAATATAAAGCAAAGCAAAGAGATTCCTTGCATTAGTAATTGCCAAAATGGCTTGCTTATGTCAAGGCTATGAGGGACTCATTTGGTCTGTGTCATTATGATTAATAACATTATTTTGAGACATGATAGCTAGTCTGTTCATGAGTGAACACTACAATTAATAAAAAACTGGAACGTGTTTTTTGGCTACCCTGCCTCTGACCTCATCATGCAATCATGGTTTTGGCGAGCTGGAGGGCCTGTTGGTTTATGTTGTCACTGAAGACTGAACCGACCAATCACAGCAGCTGATTACTCCATGAACTCACTTGGTTTCTTGGGTCAGAATGGGCTGCTGATAATTTGGCAAAAAGAGAACCAAGCAGAGCTAGAAGCTCTCCAGGACCTGCAATGAGGATTACTGTCTGAGGTATCAGGTGTCTTCCAAGCCTGATCTATACCATTTTCTACTGACTGGGCCCATATTTGCCTCCCATCAGGGCAATTTTCAACCATAACTCTATTCTCTATTGTGGTGAAGCAGGCCTTCCGAACGTACAGCACTGTCAATAAGCATTTGGACTATGATAAGATCCAGAAAGGCCAGTAATTCATGCAGGATTCACTCTCAAATGGATGCAGAATCCCCTCAAATTGAAGTGTGGACTTTCAGTTTAAATATCTGCCTGGGTTTCCTGCTTGTTTACCAGTTTATTGCAATAGTCCAAATGCATGCATGTTCGGCTAATCAGAGGCTCTAAATTGCCCATTGCCACAGTGCTGTAAAAAAGTATTGGCCCACTACCCTATTTCCTCTGTTTTCGCATATTTTTCACACTTCAGTGTTTCGGATCATCAAACTAATTTTAACATTAGACAAAGATAACCTGAGTAAACACAGAATACAGGTTTTAAATGATGATTTAATTTATTGAAGAAAATTAGCTATCAAAACCTACCTGGCCCTATGTGAAAAAGTAATTGCCCTCTGAGTTGATAAATGAACCAATGAAAACACTTTAATCCATAATAGAGTTCAATTTCACTGGACACACCCAGGCATGATTAGTGCCAGCCCTGCTGAATGTAAACATCACTTTAAACATCTGCCTGGCAATGTGAAGGAGGCAAAAAGCAGTACATGATGCCACAATCTAAAAACATGAAAGAATCAATGAGAAACAAAGTCGTAGTTGTCTATTGGTCTGAGAAGGGTTACAAAGCCATTTCCATGGCTTTTGGACCCCAGCCAACCATGATGAAAAAACTTGGAACAGTGGTGAACCTTCCTAGGAGTGGCCAGCCAACCAAATTCCTCCAAGAACACGTCGACAAAGCTTCAAGAAAGTCACAAAAGAACCCAGAATAGCATCTAAAGAATTGCAGGCTTCACTGGCCTCAGTTAAATTCTGTGTTCACTATTGCGCAATAAGAAATAGACAGAGCAAAAATGGCATCCATGGGAGAGCAGCAAGGTAAAAAACCACTGCTGACCAAAAGGAACAGCTCGTCTTACAGTAAGACTTCTGGGATAATACTCTTAGGAAGTGGAATTTTTTTGGAAGATGTGGGATCATATCAACAGTCAAACAAAATGATAGTAGAATGATGGTCTGGGGCTGCTTTGCTGCTTAAGAACCTGGGCAACTTGCCATAATTGGTGGAACCATGAATTTGGCTCTCTGTCAGGAAATCCTGAAGGAGTATGCCCAGCCATCAGTTTGTGACCTAAAGCTCAAGTTGGGTTATGCAGCAGGGCAATGATCTGAAGCACACAAGCAAGCCCACCTCTAAATGGGGTGGGAAACAAAATTAAGGTTTTGGAGTGGCCAAGTCAAATCCCTGACTTGAATCAGATTGAGATGCTGTGGCATGACCTTAAATGGGCAGTTCATGCTCAAAGACTTTCTAATAACTAAACTAAATTTCCAAAGAAGAATGCATCAAAGTTCCTCCACAGCAATGTTAAAGACTTATTCACAATCATTTGATTGCAGTAGTTCTTGCCAAGAGTGTTACTGGGTTCAGTGGGGCAATTATAATTTTGTTCCACTTGTGTGATATAAGTTTGGAATAACTTTTTACCTTTAAGGAACAAAGTAATCATTAAAAGCTGCATTTTGTATTCAAGTTCACTGACTGTCTCTAATAAAAAAATTAGTTGGATGATCTGAAACATATAAATATGACAAATAAGCAAAAATATATTGAATCGGGAGGAGGCTAATACTTTTTCACAGCACTATATACAGTGGGGTCAAAAATTACGAGCATCCCAGACTTGCAATGCGCAAACAATACAAAAAAATTATAAACAATATAATTACAGAGAAATGGAATATACCAACGCGTGACATACTTTATTAATGTTTCGATGGAAACAACCAAAATCATAACAATGTAATAAAAAATAAATTTAAACAAAATCAAGGTTTCATAATAATTAACACCCTTCATTTAGTACTTAGTACAACCATCTCTGGCAAGGATAACGGCATGGAGTTTTTTCCTGTAATTTTTGACAAGATTACTGCACACATTGTGCAGTTTATATTTACTGCCATTCTTGGCCAGGTCTCTCTTGCAAAAGAGATCTTGGATCTCAATGGGACAAACCTGGTTAAATAAAGGTTATAATAATAATAATAATAATAAAATAAACACATTTGGGGGGATTTAGGACCATTCCTCTGAGCTGATCCTTTCAAGATCCTTCGCATTCTTGGGTTTGCGTTTATCAACTGCCCTCTTCAACTCAGCCCACAGGTTTTTAATTGAATTGAAGTCTGGCGACTGAGATGGCCATTGCAGAATGTTGATTTTGTTGTCATAGAACCATTTCTGTGTTGATCTCATGGAATGCTTTGGGTCATTGTCTGGTTGGAAATTCCACCCACGTCCAATTCCCAGCCTTCTGGTGGAGGCAATCAGATTGCCGGCCAAAATATCCTGATGCTTGGTGGTATATATTATGCCATTAATCTTAACCAGTGCCTCTAGACCTCTGGAATTAAAATAGCCGCAAAACATGACTGACCCACCATCATATTACACCATGGGTATGAGGCGCTTCTTCTTGTACGCTTCTCTGTTTTGACACCAAACATATTTGTTTTCTTCATGGTGTTGGATGACAAAGGGATACTGCATGTGTGTTACCTCATTTTTATACC
The DNA here is from genome assembly GCA_029692085.1 of Gymnothorax javanicus. Classification (NCBI taxonomy): domain Eukaryota; kingdom Metazoa; phylum Chordata; class Actinopteri; order Anguilliformes; family Muraenidae; genus Gymnothorax; species Gymnothorax javanicus. The sequence goes on along the minus strand of CM056193.1, from coordinate 73,328,835 downwards.
CTAGTGAAACAGGAAGTGATGGAACGGCTCAATATAGTTCCTTAACACTTAAAACTGAAATTTTTAGGTGTTATTTACAATAATCTTTAAGAGTGCCATTTAATTAAAAATCAGTTTCCTCCAAATAAAGGTTTCACAATTAATGATTAATTGTGAACCTTTATTTTGAGGAAACTGATTTTTAATTAAACCAGTAAATGCTTTGGTTGATTCCATTGGAACTTTAACCCAATAGCACTTAGTCTCATTATATATAGATTACCTCTGTTCCCTGGAAAATCCAGGTAATTTCCGTATTTTTGACATTGGATTTGGAGTCCACTTTTAACCGATATAAATTGAAAATCAAGTATTACAAGTTATATTTATTTTAAAGCTTATTACCTCTAGTTTCTCATTCAAAATTCTCATTTTTTCATTCACAATCTCGCTCTTTTCTACAGAGCGCGAGAAGTGCAATGACAAAAGAAAAAAATTAATTTGTTGCCACAAGATATAACTTGCTCCCACGAATGAGTTATTTCGTTCCCACGAATTATGTCGTTGCCACAAGATATAACTCGTTCCCACAAATTAGTTATTTCATTCCCATGAATAAGTTATGTCGTTGCCACAAGTTAGTAACTCGTTCCCACGAATTAGTCATCTCGTGGCCACAAAATATAAGTCGTTTCCCTAATTTAGCTATTCCGTGGCCTCTAGATATAAGTCGTTCCCAAGACTTGCCACAAATAATCTCCGGGCGCGGACCTGCGCTGCCCGGTGAGGGGATTTACGGTAACCAAGCAAGCAAACATTATAAAGTCAGACGCAAATGTGATTTACTTTTCTGGGGAATACTTCCAGTTTGGGCTACATTACCATTCTTCCACATGCAGCACGCTCCCTAGGGCTAGTAAACTCGAATCTGGGGCGCGTTTCTTAAAAGCGTACATAGTTCGTCCATTCACAGTCAATGGACCCAACTATCTAAGTTACCATATGTGATTTCAGGAAACGCACCCGAGGTTGATTCATGGCTCCAGGCTGAAGTTGGAGCGGCTACGTTTTTGCAACGGTGAACAAAGTGATGAGTAAAATTACTCTACCTATAGCAAGGTATTACATGAAAACCATGCCTAATGTCCTGATCCTCATTCAGTCGTTGTTTTTAATGAATTAGACTGGCCCGTGGCATTGTCAGCGTGCTTGTTCTGAAAATTGCTTCGGTCAGGCAAGCCATGGAATGGGGGGGCAGGTCTGCGCTCAAAGATTATCGGGGGCAAATGCCGTCTGCTTCAGAGAGACGGAGGGAGTGTGGATTTATATGTTGTGGCCACGAGGTGGCTAATTCGTGGGAACGAGTTACTACCTTGTGGCAACGACATATCTAATTCGTGGGAACAAGTTACCAACTCGTGCGAACGAAATAACTAATTTGTGGGAACGAGTCACTAATTTGTGGCAACAACGTAACTAATTCGTGGGAACAAGTAACTAACTCGTGGGAACAAAATAACTGATTCGTGGGAACAAGTTGTATCTTGTGGCCACAAAATATTTTTTTCTCTTGTCATTGCACTTCCCAAGCTCCGTACTTCTCCGAGTGTGCAGCGAGAAATCTGAAATAGCGACCCCTATGTTTTATCTTGAATTTAGGTCACTAGGGAATCCCTCTTGCCGATTTGAGCCATTTCAAGCTGATGACGTAGTCCAATGTGTAACCTTAGGCAATCATGTGACACGGGCGGTTTGAAAAGTTTCAGGTGGTATCGGCCGGTCCAAGTGCTATTGGGTTAATATCGAACAGTATTTCTCACATGTTGTTATTTAGAGATTCTCCATAAATATATATTTTTGAATTTTTTATAGTATTGTTTGTGCATTGCCAGTCATGGGTGCCAGTAATCATGGGAGCCCACTGTACATGTGGGTGAATGGTGTGAGCGCACTACAATGGATTTGTACCCAAGACTCATTCCTGCTGAGCACATATTGTTTTCTAAGATAGACCCCACCTCTCAGGGGGGTTAGAGAAGGTTAGATGATGTATAAGTGGACATTCAGCTTAAATTTGAGGGCAATAGCATCCAGATTAAGCAAACCACTCAGGAAGATACAGCTCTTTAAATTTGTGTCATGGTCCAAAGTACTGTACTTGCAGAGCTCAGAATGTGGAGGTCATTAGGTGGTGGGCTGTGTGTGCGTGTGTGTGCGTGTGTGCATGTGTGTGTAGAGCTCACTTTGTCACCTTATGGGCTATGAGTGTGTGTGTGTGTGTGTGTGTGTGTGTGCGTGTGTGTCTGTGTGTGTGTGTGTGTGTGTGTGTGTGTGTGCAGAGCTCACCTTGTGGGCTGTATCTGCAAACTGTTGAGCACTGTTCATCATGTCTCCAGTCTTCTCCTCCGCCCTCCCCAGCCTCTCCCCACGCTCATTCAGCGCCTGGCTGGCCTTCTGTACCGCACTGGTGACACTGTCCGCCGCGGAGTGCAGTATGCTGTTCCCTGTCACACACAAGCAGAGACATGCACACGCACACAGACACACAGACACAGGTCACTGAGAGAACCCCGCAGAAATGTCCAAATTTCTAGAAATTTCAGTCCAAACCTAAAATGCTTGAGATGGATTTTCATTGCTTACTGCAGGCAGCAAACCAGTAATTCAGCAACTCAACAGCCTACATGGTTACCTGGCCCAGTACTTTCAAACGCATCTTTACCAACTTTTACTAGCCTCAGCTGGTTAAGATGGCTTATGCTGTTTTTCGACCCTTTAGGTGCTCTATCAGCTATTCAGCAGCATACATAGTCAGTCCAGCAGTTTGACTAACAGCTCACTTTCACAGCTACAATGTGACCACCAGTTAGAATTGCCATGAACACTGCTTAAATTATCTTGAATCAGCTCAGAATCCCTGCTGCACTCAGCTAGAATTTTCAGCTGGGGAGCCAGTCCTGGAGCCAGTTGTGAACAAGTAACAAGAAGAGGTGTAGAAAAACACAAGGTCACAAGAGTGTAAGACAAGATGGGGGTACAAGGAAGGGATTGCGACAATTTGAAACGGGTGTCAAACTCCAATCCTGTATGGCCACGGGGTCTGCTGGCTTTTAGTGCATTTTGTCATTAATCCTTCGTTTTCATTCACTGATTGGATAAAGAGAAGTTCTTAAGGCCTCACCTGACCTCTGACTGTAAATAACCTGTTGACCATCTGACCCTCCAGGACTGGACATGGACAACCCATCTCCAAACAAAGACAAGCCTGCTACTAGCAGCATGAAAATTTGTTAAAAAAAAAAAGAATAAAAAGAGGATCTTACACAAGTGGGCGTGTCATATGAAAGTTATTAAATGAGTTGAGTAAATTTTGCATTTGTTGCAAGTGTAAGCAAGCAACAAACGCAAAATTTACTCCACGAGTTTCATAACTATCATATGAAACGACCAAGAGTATAAGATTCTGTTCATCACATAACTGAATCGCGTAATTTTATAGATAAAGAACTTAATTTCTGTTAGCGCCATAAAGGTAGCTAATTCCAATTATTTTAGCACTGAGCTAACGCCATCACTCTGATACTCCGTATGTCACTTAGTCACAGACATTCGACGTTGAACTAGTCATGGTTTTCAATTTCACAGTCAACTGAGTTGCTAGCTAGCTAACAAACTAATGTCACACAATGGGTATGGAAAGGTACTCCATGCACGCTGGCTAGTTAGCTCAGTAACAATAATTTAGTTAAGGGAATGATACTTACCTGGCTCGCTACAGTGCTGACTCATACTGATTTAAACAATGTTACTCTTGGTATCCATTTTGGCTGAATATTAAGAGCGTGACATCACACGGAGCAATTTTTTTCCCCCTCACTCTCAGCCAATTCAATTTTCACAAAAGAGATACCCTGGGGTAATATCAAAAATAATATCATGAGCTGGGCTATGGGAAAAGTGCCGCAGTCCTGAGAGAAAAAACTATATGCAACGCCAAGTCAGAAAAAGCTGGGACAGCATGCTAAATTTAAATCAAAACTGAAAGCAGTGATTTTTAAATTATCTTTGATGTGTACTACACTGAAAACAATACAACAGTACATTATTTCATGTTTTCCTGCAGCAATTTTTTTTTAGATTTTTCTAAATGAAAGCTTCTTTAAATTTTTATTCTTGCATTATATTTTTAAAAAAAGTTCAGGAAGTTAGGTATTTGCCACTTTATAAAATTGCCATTCCTTTTCACAACAGGGCAAGTTAGGACAACTGGCAGACCAGTCCAGCACCCACACCCTCTTATTATGCAGCCATGCCTTCATAATGTGTACAGAATGCAGTTGTGTGTTGTCTTATTAAAATACGTTTTGGAGTCCCAAGAAAAGATGTAACCTCAAAGGCAGCTAATATTGCTTCAAAATCTCAGTGTAGTTTTCAGCATTAATGGTGCTTTAGTCACCCTTGCCAAAGGCACTGGCAAAACCCTCACACCATGACAAGAGCATGGATTTTGGATCTGCTATTGTTTGCAGTTTGGATGGTCCATTTCTTCTTTGGTTTGGAGCCCTCAGCATCTGTTTCCTCCAAAAAAAAAACCTGAAATATTTGTTTGTCAGACCATAATACACATTCCATCATGTGATGTTCCATTGTAGATGCCTCCAAGCCCAGAGAAATGTTCTGGATACTGACAATATCAGACTTCTTTTTTGCACAGTTAAGTTTTAACTGGCATTGGTGGATGCAACTACGTATTGTAGTACTTGACAAAGGTCTACCAGAATAATCCTGAGGCCATGAAGTTATATGACTCATAAATAAATGATATTTCTTGATGCAGAGTTGTCAGAGGGGTTAGAGATCATGGGAACTCATCATGGTTAGGCTTGTGCCCTTGCCCACAGAAATTTCTCTAGATTCCTTGAATCTTTTAATTATGTTATGCACTGGAGGGTGAGATATCCAAATCCCTCCCCATGTTTATTAGAGGAACTTTTCAACGACTCCCTCACACATCTGTAGGCAAATTGGCTCAGCCCCTCTTTGGACTAGGGGCCTCATGTATCAAAGACTGCACAGCACTCATTCTGAAAAATGGCACACTCAC